>OY856415.1:564663799-565358799 GCA_963693085.1 Alisma plantago-aquatica
TACATATATATTAAAATGTCGTTGTTGTATATGTATATATACACTACTTTAGACTATCTTTTTTGGGTGGGAGTTAGAGCCCCAACAGCCCCCCGTGATGCGCCCATGGATTATAGTCCACAAATATTACTGTGGACTATGCTTCATAATCCATGGTTTTACCCGTGGAGTATAAAATGACTGTGGACTATTATCGTAGATTAGGTAGTCGTAGACTATTTTCTCCATACTCCACGGACTAACACATACACTATTATAAAACAGTGGACTATTTGTATTCTTGTATCTCAAATTAAAAATCATATAATCCACTTTGATAATCGTGGACTATTATTCATTTATTATTAAATTAGATTTTACAGTCCATGGTAAAAATTTCATTTATATAAGATTTCATTTAAAAAGGAACATGTTATATTGTGATATTCATTCATGATGTACTCATATTAGATCTTACAATTCTAAATATTTAACAATCACAACAAATTCTAAATGTAATATATGTTTATTTGAGATAATTGAAAAGACAATACTTCATTCACACTCTGCTCAAATTTATGGTAATCATGTTACTAGTGATCTCGACAATAAATTATTTCCATAAATAATATCCATATGTTTGAAACAAATAATAACATGATAGCTCAATCTGTCTCAGCCACATCTCTAGAAATTCTAAAAATACCATAGTATTTCTGTATACATTTTGGACTTAAACATTACTACATGATGTGTTTTGAGAATCTGACGACATGGTATCACAGTAGCAGTAACTACAACAATGTTGTATGATATTTTAGTCTCTTTCAGATCTTGACTCCTGAAGTGTTCACTTTCTTCCCAAACATGTTGTGTAATAGTCATATTCCTATAAAAACAAAAATATTCAAGTCAAACATACATGACAACAAAATATATTTCTCAACATTCATTTATATAGATAACTTAATGATAATTTTATAATCGTAAATAACAAGTCATTATTTTTGCACATGTTATTATTTCATAACAAAGCAATATAATACAAACATGGTTGTATCATGTAAAATAAATTCAAACATGTATGTATCTATATTAATTGAATGACACATTAAACATGACATTTCATTTAGTATCTAACAAGAAAAAATACACCAATAACTCATTAACTGAACAAAAAATTACTTGTTATGCTTAAAGAAAAAGTAAATCTTACCCAAATGAGGAGAATCAATATTCGTTCCTTCCTGTATCAGTGATTGAAAAACAACGTTAAAATATTATTCTAGAGTGATATATACATATAGAAAAATAAGATAGCTGGCATACTGAAGATTCTAGTACATCCTCGAAACTAGATTCAAGAGTTGTTGTCTTGTCCTGCAATAACTATGTATAAATAATTTTTATTTTAATAAACATAAATATTTAATATAATTATAATAGGTTTTAAATATTAAACAATACCTTTGACTCTAATATCTTCAACCGAGCTCGTAAATCCTCAATCTGACATTCTTTTTCTTTAATATGGCAATGTTGTTCTTTGATCTGATGGTCTTTCTCTTGCAATTGGGATTCCCAAGCTTTAGTCACACTTCTATTTGAATTTTCTACCAGCCTCTTCTTCTTTAAATTTCTTCTAGTAATACCTATGCTTATTCCTCTCTCATACCCTCCATGATGGGACCCATACACAGAGTCCACAACAGGACCAAACTTCAACAAATCATTTGTATTCTCCAGTCCCAATTCTATACATCTTTGTATTACCTTTTCCTATAAGATAAATTCACATATCGACTTATTTTTCTTTATTTAAAAGATTATAGATGATGATATAAAGACTTACACAAATCACTCTTATTTTTTCATCTATATGTTTGCCATTCCTTTTATGATCATCAACCCAAGTTTGCAGGAGTGTCGCTTTCCCACCATTTTTCTCCTGAAAAATATTTACATATGTAACATTTCAAAAAGTAAAAGTTATTTCAACTATTCTAAATTATATTAGAAATCTTACCACATTCAAATGCTTTTCAGCATAAGATATCGGTCCAGTTGTGTGTGTAGCTTGTAAAATACTTCTATTGTGTTTATTAATGCTCGCTTCTTGCTACTCAATGATCAAGTGAATTTATGAATTGGATATAAGTATGAATGTTAAAATATAGTAAGACAATGCAATATTTTTTTGTACTTTACCTGTTTTGATTGACTACTCCAAAGATCTATAAGTAATACCCAACTTTCTTGTGGAACTCGATCATCTATAGTTTTCATTTGTTCAACAATGGGAATATTAGGATTTAACATATGTTTTAGATCCTTACGAAAATCCCGCAATTGTTGATTGATCCTCTTTTGGACAAAAGTAGTTACTTCTTCATAAGAAGTCACTTTCGTATCATATGTATTGAAAAATTCAAAGTCACGCTGCATCAATAAAATGTAATATATATGAAAATAATAATATTAAAAGTATTTTTCTATTTTAGTTGGATAAAAATAAAAATATAAAAGCTATCTTGAGAGTAGAACACTTACTAGAACATTAGTCACAACCATTTCAATCGCCGATTCATGATCTTGTCCCCACTCCTTATGTATCAGAAATAAAGAGGAATTACGAGCTAATATTCCTAAAAAGTTGTTCAAACTACGTCTCCCTGGTCCAACAATTCTACTGTCATTGAGAACAATGCATTTATGCTTCTGACCAGATGTAGGGGCCACTGCCTTTAAACTGATTCTACCTCGTGTCCTTCTCTTTTTAACATTTGGTATGATAACATCTAAAAATATTTAGAAAATTTGATTTAATTTTATTTTGATAATGAAAAATATTCATAGAAAAATATAACACCTATGGCATCATGTTCAATTGATTCTATTAAATTTGTATGAACTACATCTTGGCTTTGATCATCCACTCCTGGTATAGTAGAAAAATAAGGAAATATATACTCAACTTAATAAAAGTAAATAAACATTAACATCAATATTACTTTATCACAAATATTGTACCTCCCATCTGTTGTCTATCATTTTCATTTTTTGAAGTTGTGGTACGCATGTTCCTCTATTCATTTCCTAGAATTGCATAGTAAAAGTAAATAAGCATCAACATCAATTATTTGATAACAAACATAACTTTATCATAAAATATTATACCTCTCATGTGTTGTCTACCATTGTCATTTCTCGGAGATGTGGTACCCACGTGTCTTTGCTCATTCCCTGCTAGAGTTGAGGTATGTACTTTTCTCTTTTCATTCACTAGAACTTATATAAGACAGGTAAATAAACATCAATATGAATTATTTGATAACAATCACATTATTATTGATAAAGTTTATACCTCTATTGTGATGTTTAATATGCTCATTCTCAGTAACTACAGCTGAGATACGCACTTTTCTCTTTTTATTCACTATAATTCATATAATGTGAGTAAATGAACATTAATACAAATTATTTGATATAATGACTATAACAATATTAATAAGTCTTGTACCTCCTTTATGATGTCTAATATGCTCAACACCTATAACTGGAGTTGTAGTACACACTTGCCTCTGTTCATTTCCTAGAGTTGACATAACAAAAGTATGCAATGTTTAAATAAAATATTAGATAAGAAATATCATTTTTTTCATATAAATTGTACCTCCAATGTGCTTTGCGCCATGCTCATTCCTAGATATCCCATTTGGAAAATTTTGCTCTAGATCTAAATTTTTCTTTTGAGAATTTACTTGGCCTTGACGATTCACTAGATATCACATTTGAGAATTAAAGAATACATCATCTATATATCTAGTATAAAAGGTTATTCTACTTGTAACAATTACCTCCACTTGATGGTCTATGCTGCCCATATCTTACGAGGCATTCACTTGTGTCTTGCCATTTCCTGCATTTCATATATTGAAAATGAACATACATTGATATAACATACTACTTTTAACTCAAATTGGTACCTTTCATGTTTTGCAAGGTTTTCTCTAGATCTGAATTTTTCTTATGAGAATTAACTTGGTCTTGACTATTCACTAGATATCATATTTGAGAAATAAAGAATACATCATCTCTATATATCTAGTATAAAAGGTTATTCTACTTGTAACAAAAACCTCCACTTGATGGTCTATGCTGCCCATATCTTGTGAATTATTTCAAGGCATTCACTTGTGTCTTGCCATTTCCTACATTTCATATATTGAAAATGAACATACATTGATATAACATACTACTTTTAACTCAAATTGGTACCTTTCATGTTTTGCAAGTTTTTCTCTAGATTTGAAATTTTCTTTTGAGAATTAACTTGGCCTTGACGATTCACTAGATACCACAATTGAGAAATAAAGAATATGTCATCTCTATATATTTAGTATAAAAGGTAATTCTTCTTGTAACATTTACCTCCACTTGATGGTCTATGATGCCCATATCTTGTGAATTATGTCGAGGTATTCACTTGTGTCTTGTCATTTCCTGCATTTCATATATTAAAAATGAACATACATTGATCTAACACACTACTTTTAACTCAAATTGGTACCTTTCATGTTTTGTAAGGTTTGCTCTAGATCTGAATTTTTATTTTGAGAATTAACTTGGACTTGACGATTCACTGGATATCACATTTGAGAAATAAAGAATACATCATATCTATATATCTAGTATCAAAGGTTATTCCTCTTGTATCATTTACCTCCACTTGATGGCCTATCCTGCCCATGTCTTGTGAATTCTGTCGAGGCATTCACTTATGTCTTGTCATTTCCTGCAAATCATATATTGAAAATGAACATACATTGATCTAACACACTACTTTTAACTCAAATTGAAACCTTACATGTTTTGCAAGGTTTTCTCTAGGTCTGAATTTTTCTTTTGAGAATTAACTTGGCCTTGACGATTCACTGGATATCACATTTGAGAAATAAAGAATACATCATCTCTATATATCTAGTATAAAAGATTATTCTTCGTGTATCATTTACCTCCACTTGATGGCCTATCCTGCCCATGTCTTGTGAATTCTGTCGAGGCATTCACTTGTGTCTTGTCATTTCCTGCATATCATATATTGAAAATGAACATACATTGATCTAACACACTACTTTTAACTCAAATTGGTATCTTTCATATTTTGCAAGGTTTGCTCTAGGTCTGAATTTTTCTTTTGAGAATTAACTTAGCCTTGACGATTCATTGGATATCACATTTGAGAAATAAAGAATACATCATCTCTATGTATCTAGTATAAAAGGTTATTCTACTTGTAACAATTACCTCCACTTGATGGTCTATCCTTCCCATGTCTTGTGAATTCTGTCGAGACATTCACTTGTGTCTTGTCATTTCCTGCATTTCATATATTGAAAATGAACATACAATGATCTAAAACACTACTTTTAACTCAAATTGGTACCTTTCATGTTTTGTAAGGTTTTCTCTAGATCTAAATTTTTCTTTTGAGCATTAACTTCGCATTGACAATTCACTACATATCACATTTGAGAAATAAAGAATACATCATCTCTATATATCTAGGATAAAAGGTTATTCTTCTTGTAACAATTACCTCCACTTGATGGTCTATCCTACCCATGTCATGTGCATTCTGTCGAGGAATTCACTTGTGTCTTGCCATTTCCTACATTTCATATATTGAAAATGAAAATACATTGATCTAACACACTACTTTTAACTCAAATTGGTACCTTTCATGTTTTGCAAGGTTTTCTCTAGGTCTAAATTTTTCTTTTGAGAATTAACTTGGCCTTGAAGATTCACTGGATATCACATTTGAGAAATAAAGAATACATCATCTCTAGGTATATAGTATAAAAGGTTATTCTACTTGTAATAATTACCTCCACTTGATGGTGTATCTTTCCCATGTCTTTCAAACTCTTTAGTGGAAGCCTTACTTATTGGGTCAGTTTTCTTGATGATATTGTTCACAGAAATGTGCTTAGGCGGCATTTTCCTATAGGACACAAAAGATAAAGTGAGAGAATATACTTGAGTGATATGAAGGAAGATACATATGATCAAAACCTTTTAAAAAGAAAGATAATTCTTACCATAAATTGACTATGTTTTCTTTTCTTCGTACATTCAGTTATAATATTTTCATCTACTTGATTCATTTTAGGATCTATATCTGTTCTTACCCAAAGCTCTATATAATCATCTGACACACTTTCTATTAGAATTTCTTCATCTAATATATTCATATCAAAAGAGGAAACATTGATGGGAATGTCATATGTGTCTCTAGCAATCCAAGGGCAAACTACATTTAAATTTCCATCTTCGGGATCAGCAGAATAGAAAACTTGTTTTGCTTGTTCAGGGAATATAAAAGGCTCATCGTCAAATGCATGTTTGGTTGTTTCAACAATGGTGAAGTTAAGATAATCCCTTGTAACTCCAACTCCATCATCACTATCATATCAAAAACACTTAAAAAGATAGTATGGATCTAAATGTTGGAATTAAACTTCATATATAGCTAATAAAACTCCATAATATAAGTTGTCATCCGGTCCAACAGTTGCATCCCCACTGTTTTGTATTACACGGCTGCACTCTATATAATTTGGTTCAAATTTATATCCATTGGCGTAATAACCATGATAAGAAAATGCTTTAATTGAAGGTCCTTCATATAAATACTTGAGCCTTTCTGGAATGTGTTGTTCTTCCTTAACTCCCTAACCTATTAAAGTAAATAGGTTTAAGTATTTACATAGTACAATTATGTATAACAATAAAAAAAAAATCTTACATGATCTTTAAACCAACGCACAAAATTTCTATGTTGTTCTAATTTGATGTCATCTTCACACCACGAAGGATGTCTAGATCTTAGGATGTCTGCATGATGCCTATAGAAAAAATAAAATACACTTCTCGATATGCTACCATAAAATGATAAGAATAAGTAATTGAAAATTTCTTCAACTTACTTTATGTAGTCATCGATAGAATCATCATTGAAAAGGATAAACTGGTGAGCTTGATGAGTTTCATCAATAGAAAGAGAAATAATTTGACCAGCTCCAATTGGTCCATCCTCATAGTCTGGATTTCATTTTTCTTTAGAATCTAAATCACATAGGTAACAGGAACAAAATGTAGCCACTTCATCTATCAAATAACCCTCAACAATGGAACCTTCTGGATTACTTTTGTTTCTGACGTACTTTTTTTAGAGTAAATAGGTATCTCTCTATCGGTTACATCCATCTAAATGGATTAGGACCACATAGTTTAGCCTAAGTTGGAAGATGCACTAATTGGTGAACCATTAGTTATGATATAGAAGAACCTTTCATGATGTTATATTATCAGGGTTATGATTCATCAACCTGCTAGTTCTTTTTATGAGGCACAAGTAGGGGAATTTATCATGGAAGCGGAAGAACTACTGAAACTTCGTGAAACCCTCACGAAGGTTTACGTACAAAGAACAGGAAACCCCTTATGGGTTATATCTGAAGACATGGAAAGGGATGTTTTTATGTCAACAACAGAAGCCCAAGCTTATGGTATTGTTGATAAAAAAATGTTGGAGGGATTATCTTCTCCAACTTGCACAGAATTAGAGGTATTGCATGCTCAAGTTTTTCCATTCTTTGAACATCAATATATTTAGCACACAACTGCTTAAAAAATAGGGACAATTCCATCAAAGCTTTCCCTACATTTTTTGAAGTGGTTTTCCTTAAGGCTAGAACAAGCAATTGTTACATTAGAATGTGATGATCATGACTTTTTAGGCCCACAAGCTTCTTCTCATGAAGTTGAACTAACTGAGAGAAATTAGAAGAACATCCATGTGGCAATTTAAGATCTTTTAAAACAGCACGAAAGGTTTCTTTTTCCTCAGGATTCATGGTATAAGATGCAGGGGGGATAACAACTTTTCCATTACTCATTGCCTTCTTTATCCACAATGATTTCCTAATCTTCAACCTATCCATGTCCAAACGAGCATTTATGTTCTCTTTACTTTTTCCATCCTTATACAACAACCAACTTAACAAATTAGCACATATATTTTTCTCAATATGCATTACATCCAAATTATGGTGAACTAACAATTTACTCCAATATGGAAGTTCAAAAAAAATACTTTTCTTGTTCCAACCAAGAGGAAATTCTTGTCTGACATTTGGTACATTGGATGTTTCCCTCCCAAATATAACATTATCATAATCATCCCATAGTTCCAAGATTTTTTGTCCAGAAAGAGAATTTGGTGCAGAATCAAGTTCAATAGTTCCATCAAAGTTTTTATCATCATATCTCCATGGGTGGTCAATATGAAGAAATCTTCTATGCCTCATGTATGCTAATTTGCGACTAAATGGTAAATGAATGGATGTTGTGTCAATGTGACATTCAGTTAAGCCATAAGTTCCACTAGTTTTTTGACCAGATAACATCTTATATGCAGGGTAGTCACTTATGGTTCCTAAAAGAGCAGCCCGCATCCTAAATGTTTCACACTTTTCAGCATCATATGTATCAACACCTATTGTCCACAACAACTTCAGTTCATCAATCAGTGGTTGTAAATAGACATCAATGTTGTTTCCTGGAGACTTAGGCCCATCGATTAGAAGAGGCATCATAAAATATAATTGTTTTGTTACCAACCAAGGAGGCAGAGTGTAATTCAGGATAATCACTGGCCAAATACTATGACTGGCTCCATATGACATATTAAAAGGACTAAACCCATCATTAGATAGTGCTAGTCGAACACTACGAGGTTCACTACTGAATTCAGGATGTTTTTCATCAAAATCCTTCTAGAGTTCTGAATCCTGAGGATGACACATTTTACCTTCAGGTGGTTTCAGGCTAGTATGGTGATTGTCATGAAATTTGTCATTTAGGTTGAATTGAACATCCTCTTCAATCTAGGAATAATGGAGAGATAATGACAAACTTTCACCGGTATTTTGTAATTTGTCTCTTTGTTAGGATTTGTAGGCTTCCATCTCGATGTTTTACACCTTAAGCACTCATCTAGATTGGCTTGATCACCTCTATATAACATGCAGTCGTTTGGACACGCATGTATCACTTCTTTTGTTAAACCTAAAGAAGACATCAACTTGTTCATCTCATACCAAGTCTTAGGAAAGTTGTTATTCACTGGAAATACCTTACAGAGTATCTGAAGAAGCTCACACATTGATTTGTTGGTCCAGTGATTATCTTACTTAATTTTAAATAGATTAGAGACAAAATGCAATGTTGAATATTCACAACTTTCATATAGGGGTGTGTTAGCTTGTTTCAAAACTTCTTCAAAATTTTCAAACTCAAGATCAACATTTGAAATAAAATTGTGTTCCATTTCATCAACATCCCCAATCATTGCATCAAAAATCATTTGATCCACATCATCATTTGACTCAAGTGGTGAAGTTCTAGTAGTTTGATTGTTATAAAAAAGTTCACCATGGCACACCCATAGAGTGTAACGAGGGAAAAAACCGTAGAGAACTAAATGCTCCCTAATCATGTTGTGTTCTTTGTGAAACTTATTCTCATATTTCATACATGGACAAAGCATCATTCTCATATTGACATTATTTGAGGCAAATTCCATAAAGAAATCTATCCCATCAATAAAATCATTATCCCGACGATGATCAAATCTTGTTTTCGGCTTATACATCCATGTTCTGTCGATAAAATATTGATTGTCCATAGTCGAAGCCTAACATAAAAAGACATATTTTAGGAAGAGGTCAATTTATATTGTCACAAATAATACTAGTTTCTGAACAACCAAAAATATTAAAAATTTCTTCAAAATGTGTTGCTAATTCAAACAATATGGTTATCTATATTGATATTAAATACATGCATTATCTTCATATTATTTCTCAATATTTTTTATGATAATATTATTTTATCTGATAACAAAGAGTTTCAATTATTTGAATATTTAATATAGAACATGCAACTTGGTATCTCATATGAAAAAGACAATAGCCATAGTCAACTATGAAATATAAGTATGAATATAAAGTAATATGCAAGACATAGGATAAAATATGAAGGATTAATACAAGCCTTTAACAATCGTCTAGATCAGGGCATATGTGAAGTCGTACATGAATATTGATTGATAAGTATTAACACCTTATAAAAGTCGACGATGGTGAAATTTAAAATGATTATTGTAGTTTATGTTAGTTGTATATTGGAAGAAGAAAAAGTTAGAGCAATCACAGGAAGATGAAGTATGCGTCGGGACGTATGCGCCTATGACAAGATTCTTCTCAAAAGTACACCAAGAATAAATCTGCTTCCTAACTTTCCAATTCCAATCAACACCATGTTGTGAGTATACATAGTCATTAACTTATCAAGTTTACACCAATTAAATTGTGAAATGCTTTAAAATCTAAAAAATATATAATCGTGCATTTATTTGAAATTGTGGTCCAAACAAAGTCTTACGGTAGTGATGTGTGAAGATATTAATCATGGACTAAGCAGCCAACCGTGGATTATAGAAGATTTTGCACTAGTGTAATGTGTGAAAATAATAACAAATTTACAATATAGACAAATTGCATACTTGCAAACATGATCAATCATTGTAAAGTGAATACATTATAATAGAATTTTTTGTACTTGAGGTAGGAATTAAAATTGGTTATGCATTGTTGGTAAATACACAACTCATGCGTAATCTGCAGAATATGTATAATATTTGAGATTTATCAAAAACCAGATTGAGCATGAAGCATTTAATTTGACCATTCTCATGACTGTAACTTCACGGCGAACAAATGTCTCATAATTTGCAGTTCACGCGCTCCCGGTCTGTTGGAAAAACAAAGACGGCTTGTAACGTCCGACGAGGATCAGGCCTAGTTTGGTCGCTGACTTCTTCAATCCCGGTAATGATACACGGCGTCTGTATTTCCTATGTGGCTACCGGTGAATAGCTATTGCGGACTTCACTGTTAATTAGGGGGGTGGAAAGAGTAATAGGCTAGAAAGTATGATAGAACGATGGTATTTCCAGTACCACCAATGTCGGCGTGGCTGGAAAAACCATCAGTTGTTGTTGCCGCAACAAAAGGACTAGTTATAAGTGCCTCTAACAATTCAATAGGCTACCAATTATTATGTTAACTACCAAAATTTCTATGTCGGTGGCCCGGTACGAGGGCTATCCGTTCCGTGATCGCTTCCGTCGTTGATGATTCTTAGATAGCTAAAACTAGTTTCTATATTATACGACCCTTGGATGGATACTTGTCGTCGCCTGTCCTTGTTCTTCTTTTTCTTGTTTGCGGTCGTCCTTGTGGATGCCTAACCCCCCCCCAACAACTACAAAAGGTTAAGTGAGGACTCTGATACATATTTTGACAGAATACCTAATCCTTCCCACACAGCAGCCGCAGCCAGTTCTGGTGCCGCAGCCACGTCCAGTACCGGGGATGCAGGGGTTGGCTTGAAGATTGGGAGGAAAGATGGTCGGGGTTGAAGGTGTTGGCGTGCAGATGAGGCTTTCTCCAAAGAAGTCGTCCGCCGCAAACCGAATAGGAGGCAAGGGAAGAGGCGGAGCCTAGGGCATGATCATCTGAGACGGAAGCGCTGAGAAGTCTGCAGTTAGCGGACTGGGAATAACCAATAGCGTACTGGGAATAGCGGACTGGGAGTTTAGCGGACTGGGAACCGAAACAAGTAACTGTGGTCTATTAAAATGGAATTAATATATGTAAAATTGTGATCTGAAATAACCGTGGTTTATTTGTAAACTGTGGACTAAGCCACGTTGTATGCTAGTGCTTCATCAACTCTTGCCCAATTATGTGGATACTTAGATTTGAACACCAGAGTCTACCAATCTTTGGATATATGATTTGGTGTTCACATATGTATAGTGAATGTTGAATGATCTGTTTTTATGCAAAATCCTAGAAATGAAGGACCGATTGTCGATAATTAGATATAAAACTCAAATTTTGTAAAATTTTGTAGATATTTTCAGACATAGTAGATTGATTTTTTGATCAATGCACATAAGGCTGGATAATTTTTGCATCCACTAGATCAAAATATTGGGGGCCTCTTGGTGGATACTTAGATATGAACACTAGATTTTCTACTAATATTTAGATGTTTTATTGTTTTAAGTTTATTGTTGCACTAATTAGATTGATTTGGTGTTCTTCAATGCATGATGCAGGCAATATCTTTTTATTTATCACGTGCCCAAAAATTGAGGGTTTCTTGTGGATAACTTGATTGGAATGCCAAATTTAGTACTAATATTTTAATGTTTCTATACTTATTGGATTGATTTTTTATTCTTCTATCCACAATACAAGACTATATGACAATTTTATATGTGTGTGCCAAAAATTGAGGGCATCTTCTCAATAATCAGATATGAACACCATGTTTTGTAGTAGTCTTTTAGAAATTTTCATACTAATTAGCTTGTTCTTCTATTTTGCTATGCAGAATTCAAGGTCTAATGGTCTCTTTATCTTTCCTGCCCAATTATTTGAGGACCTCTTTTGGATTCTTAGATATGAACACTAAATTCTATTTGAATCATTATTTTTTACCAATTACCTTTATTTTGTATTCTTCTTTGCACGATACAAGGATACATGTTCTTTTTCTTTACTCATGCCTATTATTGGGGGACTCTTGTAGATGATAACATATGTCTAATGTAATTTTTACTAATCTTTATATCCTTTTGTATTGATTATTTTGATTTTGTGGTAGGTTATCCATAATAGAAGTTTGTATGTTCTTGTTTTGTAAAATTGTGTGCTTTTTTGTGATATAAATCATAATGTAATATTTATACTACTCATGGATTGAAAATATGAGTTGGATGTTAAAATACTATGAAAAAGAGGTTAGTAACTAGTTACTCTTTCAAGAAGTTCAAAGAGATCTTTGATATCACAGTAAATGATCAAAGTTCCATTTTTGCATACAATGTTTGGACCTTTTTCACAGATCAAATGTACTGAAAAGGTCGGCATTAAGTTAGTTAGTGAACTTGTGAATGTAAACCACAAGGGTTTTTCAATTGGTGAAAACATTGTGACGTTTGATTATGATCATGTAGGTTCTAATTTGGGATTACCACACAAGGGTATGTGTATTACTTTTTAAATTCAATCTTATGTTTTTATTTCACATGTTTATCTATTAAATAATTTAATATGAAATAACTTCACAGGAATTATGATGATGATTAACAAACTAAAGTATAGTTCTATGTGTTCCTTATTGGTAGGTAAATATCTCAACAATTTGAAACTAAGATACCTATTGTTAAGAGGTGTTGTAAGAACTTTCTACAAAAAATAATTAAGAAATCAGAGAGGATTTTTCAAGTTATGCTTGTGCTACTCTTAGCTAGTTTATTATTTCCCAATCCAAACATTATTTTTATTAGAAATCATTTAGGTATGTTTCTGTATGCTAGATTAATTCTTTGATATTGGTTTAAAATCTAATCAGTTTCAAATACGAAATAATATCATTGTATTTAGTTCAAATAATAGTGTAATTTAAAATAACATAGTTGAGTCATGGAAATAGATGAGAAAAATCAACAACAACTTGAAGAAAAGATGGAAAGATTGAAGAACCATTTGACGTTGGTAATTATCCAAAAAGATGACAATTCTTCCAAGGCAAATCTTCCATGGTACATGGGAAAATGCCATAGCGTAATCAATACATTCTTTTCTAATATAACCTTTGGCAACAACTATGGCTTACCGTCACTCAGTTTTTCTTTTTCATCCACATTTAGTCTTGCACAACCACTTACAACCAAATTTGTGTCTTGGAGGACAATTGCACTGATTTCCATACTTGATTTTTATACATGGACCTATTGACTCAAGGTCAATGTTGACTCAAGGTCTAAATTGACTAAACCCATATTTTGATTATGACTACCATTCCACTTATTTGTGTCTACTGCTTCTACTTGAGTGATTTCAGATTAGGTATGGACCAGTGGTGGATCCAGAAAATCACCATAGGGGGGCCTGAGTTAGTCGACTCATCGCCGATGTCTCCTTTTGATTTTAAGAAAATAAATTGAATACATACAAAACATATTTTTAATACTTACAAAAATTTTGTGTTTGAATTAGTCAATTTATGTCCATGTCATAGTTCACGTCCAGACCAACATCTAGTTACACACAAAAAAATATAAAATTGCCTTGTAGGGAATTGAATTTGGGTCAACAACATTGACTGAGAAAGACCTACCAACTACGTTGTGAATTTTAATTGCTACTGTTTGTGAATCAGTATTCATATCTACTGTTTCACCCAGGTGAACTAGAAAATAATCATAATATTGGGTTTTGAACCCCCTGTGTAAGGTGAGCTGCCGGAGGTTTCTACCAGCTGAGCTACTAGTTACATTTTGTCTACTGGTAAGAGAGTACATATATATTAAACTGGTGTTGATGTATATGTATATATACACTACTTTAGACTATCTTTTTTGGGTGGGGGCTAGATGACGTGAAATATTATCGCACTAAAAAACTCACCCAGGGCGGAAATCCCTGGGATTTTAACCAAAACTTTGTGCAATAATACCACCCGCAAGCGGACGGGTCTTATCGCAGTATAGTTGAGGATCAAATCCCAAGGGACAATGTTTTTAAGAATCTTTTACTAGTCGAATCTAGTTGAATCAAGACTAATATTTAGAATAGGGTTGGTTGATTTGAATTTAATTAAACTAAATGCAAGGAAAGTAAAGAGAAGGATTAAAATTTGATTAAAGATTAATGATGGGAATCGTTGGGATGGTCTCGGGTTTCATCGCCACTGCACATGCAAACATATCCAAACATCAAACTTCCTAGCTAGATATAACCATCCAAATAGAACTACTGCGAACCCTCCCTAAGGGATGTTTAGGGCCGCGTAAGCAACACCTTAGGCATCATATGTATCATCACCATATGGATCATGCACTTACGGTTCCGAAGATATAGAAATCCAACTGAAGTTGTGGGCCCCCTATACACGCGTTAGGCACAGAGAAGCATCATTGTGGGCTAGATGGCTCATCCCCTCATGGATCATACACTTATGACCTCAAGGAATCCCATTCTATTTCTAGTTTGGGAGTCAACCGCGTTAATCGACATTCAAATCCTACATATTGAAGTCTCGCAACATAGGAAAAGAACAACATAAATGTAAGCACGTGATGAATCCACAAGCACACATCGACAATTAACAATGAAATGAAAAGTTATATACATGCCATGGAAGGTTTAGTAAATGAACATGTAAGCATGGGAAACGGGGCTAGTCCTCACACCCCAGCGAAAGGAAACTACTCGCTCATGGTGATAGAAACAAGAAGAACAAGAGAGAGAGAAGATTTTGCCATGAGCATGGTGAAGAAGATTATCGCAACTCGGTGGAGAAACGGTCTTCTACACAACGTCGGGGTAGATCTGGACAAGGAGGGAAGAACACCATGGCAGACAGGGCAGATCTTCTCCATCCACCTTCTCTCTCTTCTCGTGGTCCTTGCTCGCAGCAGGAGGAGCAGCTCGTGGATGTGATGGCGGAGTAGGCACGGCGTGGATGCAACAGATCTAGATCCAGATCTAGATCTAGATCTGGATGGAGTGGCTTGCAAATATGGGTTTCCACCTCAGATCTGGATGAACGGGGGCATAAGACCACCATAGAGGTAGGCTCTTGGTTGTGGGGATCATCTCCCTAGGCTCAGGGCAGATGCAACCTAACGGCGTCCAAAGAGGATCCTATGAATAGTAGGGGGTATGGGCCTATTTATAGGCACGGCTGGGTACTCGGGTATGTTGCCTTTAGGCCTTGGTCGCGGCCCTTTGATAGCTGGGTCGTGGTTGTTTGATGGTGGAGAAGCCATAGTCGCGGTTTGCTACTGAGGTGGTCGTGGTTCCTTATAGATCGCGAACTTGTACACATGTAGTTGAGGTCGCGGTCTCTCACACCTGAATTGGTCACGATCCTAGGTGATGATGGCAGTGCTGGTTGAGAGGGAGGGAGCATGTAGTTAGGTTGAAGATGATCGTGGGCTCAAGGACAGGAGGTGGGGTAAAGGTCGTGTTTGGGTGCTACAGGTAGATTGCGATGTAGCGGAGGCGATCGTGGACGAAGAGAGTAGGTCGTGATGGTGAAAGTGGAGTCACAGCATTTGCTGATTTCAGAGAAGAGACGTCGTGGTCTATTATGATGGAAGTTGCGGTCTCTTGGAGTTGCGATCATTGTTGGTGGAAGGAACACCGCAGGTGCGGTTGTTGACAGACGAGACAATGCGGGTCACGGTTGTCTTGTGGTCACGATTCTAGAAGCTAAGTCACGGTCTAGGAGAAGAGGTCTGTGGTCGCGGTTAGTTGGGAGGTGCGGTGTCACTGTGGGTCATGGTTAGGGCAGGCACTGGTGGTGGTGTGATCATGGAAAGGTAGAGAAGGGAACCGTGATCATGGTCAGCAGGTCGCGGTTATGACTGTTCCCAGTCACGGTTATGGGAGGAAGTGGGAACGTAATGGCGGGTGGGGCAGAGGTGGTGAGGGGAACCACAGGCTGCGTGTTGTGAGCGGAGACACTGTTGGAGGAAGTGGGGTGTTGTGTGGTGGCGAGCGGCTAGGGTTAAGGCAGAGGCAGGTCGTGATTTTGGGAAGAGGAGAACCGCAGGCAAGTCATGTCATGGTTTGGAGTGGAGAACCGCGGGTCGCGGTTACTGCATGGAGGGTGGTCGTGGTCCTAGGAAGTGGGAGGAGGCGCAGAAACTAAGGAGTTGCCATGACTATCTGTTGTAGGGGTTGATGTGTATTGGTGTCTGAGGAGGAGAAGAAGATCACGACGCTGGTAGCCGCAGACAGCGTTGCTATTTGAAAATGTGAAGGTGGTCGTGATAGCGTGAAGACAAAGGCAATCGTGGATGGCGAGGAGAGAGCGCCAATCACAGTATTTTCTGGTGAAGAGGAACATCGCAGGTCGCGATAGATCAGGTTGCGGTTATGGTAGACCGCACACGCGACTTTGCTGGCACCTAGTCACAATTGTTGGGTAGTAGAGGATCGCGGGCAATCTAGTTGGTTGAGGGAACTGCAATTGTGGTTCTGTGTAATCGCGGTCTGTGGCTTGAGTGAAGATAGGCTTGGATAAAGAGAAGGTTGGGCCCACGTACCCAAAATGACCTGCACAAAGGTGCAAAAATTCAATAAAAATAGGGATAAAATCGATTAAACCAAAACAAGTCAAATGTTAGAAGATATGGTCAATAAATGTGACAATGCAATCAAAACTGGGCCAAACATGGTGAATGAACCCAGATGAATGTGCATTCATCACTAGAGCCCTGACAACACCCTTGAATACGCCCATGGTGACACACTCCAAATTCCCTAACTTTCGTATCCTATCTTGGAGAAAAGACAAGTCAAAATCAATGCAAGTGCACTTTTATAGAATATGATTTATCTCTACTAGAATCATGTTGTAAATCACTTGTAATGATTGTATGACTTATAATTAATCTTAGAAAAAATTGGAAGCAATTAAATCGAATATTTAAGCACTTTAATGATATTTTCAAAAATACATCACAGAGTGCCTATCCGGTCGAGTTTCTCCTGTGACAAACTCGACTGATACCCTTGATGCATTTTGAGAATGTCTAGGTTCGCTCAAGTTTTCAAAACACAGAACTTGATCGACACCCTATACTGGCAAATCAAATTCAAGTGATCGGTCGAGTTTCATCCAGGATAAACTCGACCGATGCTTCAAATTTTCTTAGTCAAATAGTGCAATCAATTGAGTTTTTCAAAAGTAAACTCGACCGATCGCACTATACGAAAAGTGTAGATAAAGTGCTTCTAGTCATTGGAGTGTTGCAAAACTCAAAACAATATTGGTTGCAACACCCCCAAACGGCTAATATTCATCCTTAAGTGTTTCTACTTACTAGGAGGCATCCACAACTATAAATAGGACCCTTGGGCTTCATCCCATGGTTATCCAAGCACTAAGAAGTCCCTATATTATATTTGAGTGCCTCTAAGAGCCTCCTTCCACTCTCTACACTTAATCACTTGCTACATCCATTAGAGTGAGTAGGATATTTGTAAGAAATATAGTCCTACATGTATATCTTGTAAGGTTGTCACTCCCTCCACCTCCCAATCTCTCATTTCTACCATGAATATGAAGATGAAGATTCTCTCTCTTGGCTAAGAGAGGTGAATAAGAAGGAAAGGAGTGCCTTGGTGAAAGCTTCTCTTTGGAGAATGTGAAGTCAAAGTCAAAAGATCCAAGAAGTGTGGGTAATTCCTCCAAGGCAGAAGACTTGTGCAAGAATGGGTAAGTCCTTGGTGAACGCAAAAAGACTCGGTGCAAAGTGGGTAAGTGTGATGGAGTGGACCTTTTGGAATCCTTCTATGTCCAATGACATATTGGAATTCACATGTTGACTTAACTTGAGAACTCCAAGTACTTTGATAAAATATAGATGATTAGTTGTCTTGACACCAAGAGTAAGATCCCTAAGTTGATTCCCTTTTGGATTAAATTGTTTATTGGTCAAGTAGTGGTTACTTGTGATTTTATGAGAGATAGACTAGATGATAATAAAACTACGGTCAAAGATTCATTAAGTTTTGATATTTCTAGAGTTAGTTATTTAAGTTTGGATATCACGAAATAAGATAATTTAAGGTATGATAGAGCAGTGTTTTCATAGCCTAGGTCCTGATCAGCATCTCGGTCACGCGCCCCTTGAATCTGGGTTGGGCGGCATGGCTAAGATCTGGCCACAACAACAATCATCAAGTGTCCATGGACTTGAATATGAAGTGCCATGGATAGGATTAGTGGAGCTATAGTCTCGACCCTTGGATACATCTGATGGCTGGGGAGATTGGTTTCATAGCAACAGTCACAATCTCATTTAGAATAGGTTTGTCCCACGTCTTCGAGTAACCTTGTCATTGGTTAAGGAGTGGATGGAGAAGACGGTTTCCTACACCTGATTGTGGCTACCCACAGAGTCCTTGCTTGCATCCGTTTGTGTTAAGAATAGCGAGAGCGAGAGCCCTTCTCCCACAACCCCGAGAGCTAGCCGACGGCTCACAGCAGGTTGCGTGAGGGACCTTGAGGAGGAGCAGGATGCTTCCATGTCCTTGTCGTGGTGTAGCCTTACAGCGGAGAGTATGCGGAAGCGGGATCTAAAGCAATCTGTGAGGCAGATCTGCAATGAGGAGCAACGACCTGGATCAAGAAGGAAGCAACTGCGGTGGACATGCTTGCATGGAGGCCGATGGAGTTTCGACCCGAAGAAGGAGATTTCGGGGCTATCAGTGGTTGAGGAGAAGGAAAAGGACGTCGGCCACCCTGGCGCCCACACCGGAGGCAAGATGGAGGTTCCTTCATTAGGTGTCGATGAGTAGCAGAAGGCAAACAGATGGGGGACCAATTGCTCATCGCGAGGAGAAGAGGCGGATCAGTTCCTTGCTGTGCGGCGGCGCACAGACCGGTGCGAGAAGCCAAGCGGAACCAAGCCGGAGAAGCTAGGAGAGCCACGGAGGTGCTAGTTCGGGAGCAAGCAGACGGCGGTGGCGTGCGCTGCGGACAGGGGAGGCGGGCGCCGTGTTCGTGAACGAACACGACCGTGGCGGCCTGCCCACGCCCGTGGCGTGCCGCGGAGAAGAGAAAGAAGGGCGCTGGACCGGGTCAGGCCCTGAACCGGCCTTAATCCAGAATGAACCAGACGGTTCATCCATGTCGGACCAGGATTTGAGCGCTCCTTTAGGAGCCACGTGGAAGAACCCCATAGGCCCGAAAAGGGAAATATCTCAAATCTTGTATAACTCGTATAAAATAGCTCTGATGTCCAAAAAATAAGTATAATATACCAAACTTCTCAAAACAATGCGTAGAATGCAGTGAAAGCATAATATTTGTCTTTTTATGCAATAACTGCAGTTATATCATAGAAGTAGTGACATGCTCGTTTAATGGATAATAAATAGCAAATGATGACATAAAATCATGGAAAAATATCAGTAAGTCCAAAATTACATATAGAATGCATATGATCTTAGATATGTTCATGTTGATGCACAAAAGCATATAATGTGATTAATATGGCTAATTAGGGTTAATAACACTAAAGATAATGCAATAAATACATGCATGCTCAATAAATGATGATATCTACAGAAAACCCTCATATCTGTAATTGGAAGATAATATATAAATATGAGATCAGTTTTATATACGAAATTCATGTTATATGAGATTGACCCTTAATACATGGTATGAAACCCTGATTTAGGTTAATGCATGTAACCTAAGGCTAATAGGTTCACATAATGATGAAAAATATGATTATTAGTTAATGAACTATAATCTGGAATATGATATCAGTAAGATAATTCTAAGACTAGAATACAAGCAATGATGAGAATATCCTAATGAACTAAGAGAAACCCTAATGGATTAACTAGGGTTAAGATGATGTGAACCTGATGATAGTATATGATCTTGTCTTGATCAGGTTTAACAAAGTTATAGATGACATGAGGAATATGTGATTAGGATATCTCTTTGGAAGGTACGCCATTACCTCTTACTTGGCTTATTATACAATATGCCTGTGTTATATGGTAATAAAGACTTGGCATATGGTATTGATTGAAATGATTGTTCTTGTATGATATGTTACATGACTTTCCATACTTATTTCTATGAACACATGAAACATAATATATATGTTCCATTATATGAAAGCACTAATTCTCTTTGGTAGCATAGTGTTGGAAAGTGATCATTCTCTTTGGTAGCATATCACATTGTACAATGATCTAACTCTTTGGTAGTAGATCATAAGGCCTTACATCTCATTCTCGTTGGTAGCAGAGATGATGCATTATTCCCTCAGGTGGCAAATGCATGGATATATAATGGAAAATGTGCTTAAAATATGTGTTCTCTTTTGTTAATGAATGTCTTTGTGCAAGTATATGCTTTTCTTACATTCTTCTGTTACTGCCAAGTATATTAGTTTTATCTTATTGCCAAGATATGATGAGAGGTATATAAAAGACACGTAGGCGTACTCAGTACAATATTCTTGAAATATTGTGCTGACGTGTACCACATGTAATCTTTTGTTTAGGTTGTGGTTATGCTCTTGAAGATCCAGGGTAGTGAGAGTTGTGTGGCAAGCTGATGTGCAGGTGGACCTATTGTCTCAAGATCCTGTAATTTAGTGGTAGTACATGTATATGTATAAGTTTGTTGTTCAATATGTAATATCAAATGTTGTAACAATCCATGTTGTAATTATATGTTGAATGGTGAACATGTGTGTATGGTTTTATTATTGTTCATGTACATGTGTTACTGTTATTTCCTTCTGACTCCCTTGATTTTCTCTTTCTTAGCCTGGTGTGGGGTGTTTAAATTGAGATTCTCGCTGAGGCGAGGGTTTCAATTTGGACGTCTCACATCAGATTAAGTTTTTGAAAATCTGGGGACGTCACAGGTGGTATCAGAGCATGAATAATAGCAAAGCCTGACATTTTCTCATTATGCAACTCAAAACTAAAGAACCTTGAACTTAATAATCTTTTAGGGTTAGATTAGTCGTCTTTTAGAGACTAGATCTGACCTAGCCTGTAGTTTAGCACCTAGATTTCAGAGAACTAGGTCTAGACTAGTGCTTGTTGTATAACAGGTCCTTAGATGTCGTTTTTTCCTTGTAGTGTGGCGGTATGGGACGTTGCACTATTTGGAAATGACGTGCATTAAGGGAAGAGAAATCCTAGACATATAGTGTTCATTGTCTAGAGTAGCTACACTAGTCTACACCATGTTCTCACCCTTTTCTCTAGTTTTCATGACACTGGACTCTCTATTATGTGTGGGATACTCGTTTTTAGGATTTGGTTTTTGATTCCAAACGGATCGACCATTGATAGTTTTCTCTGACGCTTGTTTTATCAGAGAAAAACTATATAATATTTTATTATGTATATGTATTACAAAAATGTGTCCCCACACATGTATGAGTAGGAGGTGATCATGTAACCTAAGTGAAAGTGAATGACATCAGTCTAGAAGAGAGATTAGTTCTAGATTAGATGTCTAGAGCCTTGTTAGAATATATGATAGATGGAATAGATGATATAAGTTTTGATGATATGATGTGAGTCTTTTATAGATGATATAAGATGGTTTATGATGATCTGTGTTTATCTTTGAGGACTTAAGTTCAGTTTTAAGGATGCAAGGTAAGTTTTGATGTTGCAAGTAAATAAGCTTTTATGAGATAAGATATGCTAAGTTAAGACAACGATGTGGATCAACCCGAGCCTCAATCTCTTTTACAAAGGAAGACCTCTAGTGTTGGGACCAGTTTTAGGGTTAACTCCAGAGAGAGTGAGACCCATTGGGAGAAGGTTAAAGAACCTAAACTCCAAGATATGAGAATTATGAGATATGTGATATGATATGTCCTAAACTAGACTACTCCTGAGTGATTGAGTTGAGTTGCTTTATGTATGATTCCTATAGTTTTGTTGAACCCTAGATGTCCTTGGGAGGAACAAACCCTAGAGATAGAGAGAGGCTCGTTATATGTGCATATTAACATGAATATGAGTGTCTGCCATCTGGGTGAGGGAGAGAGCCCAAGATCCTGGAGGAGGTAGTTATATTAGTTTCTGTGAAGCCTCATGCTCGGGTTGGTGGTTTCCCGCATAGGAATCTAGTGGTTGAATGTATAAGAGAAGTTTTGGGTAAGCATGTTTCATGGGTAGAAGACCTGTGAATAGTATGTTGTAGCATGTTTTGGTTTGTGCTTATGTGGCTTGAGCTTGTAAGGCTATCACTAGTGCCAATGAGGAATACCTGAGAACCCTAGACCGAGAGGGAAGATAAAGTATATGCATATGAGATGCTCATAGAGTTGAGTGAGCTCAGAGAGACTGAGCATGGCACTACCCTCATGATATGGGATAAGAGAACCTCAGTTGGACTAGATAAAGTTCCGATATATGTTTAACAAGTCACTCACATAAGTTTGTTTTGCACAACCATGATAAAATATATGTAAGGATGTGATCTAATCTTGAGATATGATAGTGGATATGACCTGATGGAAACCTATAGATGGTTTAATATATATATATATATATACATATATATCAGTGCGTAAATGGTTAACCATGTACATGAATAATGGTGATAATATGATAGTGTTGGTTAATCTTGTGAGAATTCATTAATAAATGTTGCAATTTATTATGAGCAATGAAATAAGGTCATGTGAATGGAACATGTTACATGAGGTGTTAATCGTAGTGCTTAATAATGATGAAAAAAAATATTTTGACAGTTAGCATGACATAATGCTTTTAACACCTTGATATGATCTAGATGGATAATACGGGTTAATTATAGTTAACTCCCTCCTAAAAGACATATGTTAATGATAAACATATTCTAACAATGAGCTAAATCAAATGTTGATGACACCTTGATAATGTGTTAACTTGGGTTAACTCCTTTGTAACATGATAATATGATGTGGAAATCCTAATGCCTGGGTAAAGATAAGGATGAAACCCTAGCATATGAGATATGTTATGACCTAATCAGAGTTTCTAAACCCTTGTTTGAGCCTTCTAGGAAGGGGTGTTTCACCTTAGGTGTTTTAAAACCCCCTGATGGTAGTGTGGAAATGGCTATGGATCTTTGTTGTTGGATATGTTGCACCTAGACTAGTGCCTACATGTGGATGAAGGTGAAATAAGGTTTTCCCTGGAAGTATGAGTATGGTTTACTTTCGAGGACGAAAGTTCTTTTAAGATGTATATGATGTGATAAAGTGGTTTTTCTAGCTTAATTTTGAGGACTAAATTTGTTTTAAGGTATGTAGGATGTGATGGAGTGGACCTTTTGGAATCCTTGTATGTCCAATGACATATTGGAATTCACATGTTGACTTAACTTGAGAACTCCAAGTACTTTGATAAAATATAGATGATTAGTTGTCTTGACACCAAGAGTAAGATCCCTAAGTTGATTCCCTTTTGGATTAAATTGTTTATTGGTCAAGTAGTGGATACTTGGGATTTTATGAGAGATAGCCTAGATGATAATAAAACTACAGTCAAAGATTCATTAAGTTTTGATATTTCTAGAGTTAGTTATTTAAGTTTGGATATCATGAAATAAGATAATTTAAGGTATGATAGAGCAGTGTTTTAATAGCCTAGGTCGTTATCAGCATCTCGATCACGCGCCCCTTGAATCTGGGTTGGGCGGCGTGGCTGAGATCTGGCCGCAACAACAATCATCAAGTGTCCATGGACTTGAATATGAAGTGCCATGGATATGATTAGTGGAGCTCTAGTCTCGACCCTTGGATACATCTGATGGCTGGGGAGATTGGTTTCATAGCAACAGTCACAATCTCGTTTAGAATAGGTTTCTCCCACGTCTTTGAGTAACCTTGTCATGGGTTGAGGGGTGGACGGAGTAGACGGTTTCCTACACCTGATTGTGGCTACCCACAGAGTCCTTTCTTGCATCCGTTTGTGTTAAGAATAGTGAGAGAGAGAGCCCTTCTCCCACAACCCCGAGAGCTAGCCGACAGCTCACGGCAGGTTGCGTGAGGGACCTTGAGGAGGAGCAGGATGCTTCCATGTCCTTGTCGTGGTGTAGCCTTATAGCGGAGAGTATGCGGAAGCGGGATCTAAAGCAATCTGTGAGGCGGATCTGCAATGAGGAGCAACGACCTGGATCAGGAAGGAAGCAACTGCAGTGGACATGCTAGCATGGAGGCCGATGGAGTTTCGACCTGAAGAAGGAGATTTCGGGGCTATCAGTGGTTGAGGAGAAGGAAAAGGACGCCGGCCACCCTGGCGCCCACACCGGAGGCAAGATGGAGGTTCCTTCATCAGGTGTCGATGAGTAGCAGAAGGCAAATAGATGGGGGACCGATCGCTCATCGCGAGGAGAAAAGGCGGATCAGTTCCTTGCTGTGCGGCGGCCCACAGACCGGTGCGAGAAGCCAAGCAGAACTGAGCCGGAGAAGCTAGGAGAGCCACGAAGGTGCTAGTCTGGGAGCAAGCAGACGGCGGTGGCGTGCGCTGTGGACAGGGGAGGCGGGCGCCGTGTTCATGAACGAACACGACCGTGGTGACCTACCCACGCCCGTGGCGTGCCGCGGAGAAGAGGAAGAAGGGCGCTGGACCGGGTCAGGCCCTGAACCGGCATTAATCCATACTGAACCAGATGGTTCATCCATGTCGGACCAGGATTTGAGCGCTCCTTTAGGAGCCACGTGGCAGAACCCCATAGGCCCGAAAAAGTAAATATCTCAAATCTTGTATAAATCATATAAAATAGCTCCGATATCCGAAAAATAAGTATAATATACCAAACTTCTCAGAAAAATGCATAGAATGCAGTGGAAGCATAATATCTGTATTTTTATGCAATAATCTCAGTTATATCATAGAATTAGTGAAATTCTCGTTTAATGGATAATAAATAGCAAATAATGACATAAAATCATGGAAAAATATCTGTAAGTCCAAAATTACATATAGAATGCATATGATCTCAGATATGTTCATGTTGATGCACAAAAGCATATAATGTGATTAATATGGCTAATTAGGGTTAATAACACTAAAGATAATGCAATAAATACATGCATGCTCAATAAATGATGATATCTACAGAAAACCCTCATATCTATAATTGGAAGATAATATATACATATGAGATCAGTTTTATATACGAAATTCATGTTATATGAGATTGACCCTTAATACATGGTATGAAACCCTGATTTAGGTTAATGCATGTAACCTAAGGCTAATAGGTTCACATAATGATGGAAAATATGATTATCAGTTAATGAACTAAAATCTAGAATATGATATCAGTAAGATAATTCTAAGACTAGAATACAAGCAATGATGAGAATATCCTAATGAACTAAGAGAAACCCTAATGGATTAACTAGGGTTAAGATGATGTGAACCTGATGATAGTATATGATCTTGTCTTGATCAGGTTTAACAAAGTTATAGATGACATGAGGAATATGTGATTAGGATATCTCTTTGGAAGGTACGCCATTACCTCTTACTTGGCTTATTATACAATATCCTTGTGGTATATGGTAATAAAGACTTGGCATATGGTATTGATTGAAATGATTGTTCTTGTATGATATGTTGCATGATTTTCCATACTTATTGCTATGAACACATGAAACATAATATATATGTTCCATTATATGAAAGCACTAATTCTCTTTGGTAGCATAGTGTTGGAAAGTGATCATTCTCTTTGGTAGCAGATCACATTGTACAATGATCTAACTCTTTGGTAGTAGATCATAAGGCCTTACATCTCATTCTCGTTGGTAGCAGAGATGATGCATTATTCCCTCAGGTGGCAAATGCATGGATATATAATGGAAAATGTGCTTAAAATATGTGTTCTCTTTTGTTAATGAATGTCTCTGTGCAAGTATACGCTTTTCTTACATTCTTCTGTTACTGCCAAGTATATTAGTTTTATCTTATTGCCAAGATATGATGAGAGGTATATAAAAGACACGTAGGCGTACTCAGTACAATATTCTTGAAATATTGTGCTGACGTGTACCGCATGTAATCTTTTGTTTATGTTGTGGTTATGCTCTTCAAGATCCAGGGTAGTGAGAGTTGTGTGGCGAGCTGATGTGCAGGTGGACCTGTTTTCTTAAGATCCTGTAATTTAGTGGTAGTACAATATGTAATATCAAATGTTGTAACAATTCATGTTGTAATTATATGTTGAATGGTGAACATGTGTGTATGGTTTTATTATTGTTCATGTACATGTGCTACTGTTGTTTCCTTCTGACTCCCTTGATTTTCTCTTTCTTAGCCTGGTGTGGGGTGTTTAAATTGATATTCTCGCTGAGGTGAGGGTTTCAATTTGGACGTCTCACATCAGATTAAGTTTTTGAAAATCCAGGGACGTCACAGTAAGTCCTTGGTGAGGTTGAAGACTTGGTATTAGATAAGTAAGTCCTTTGGTAGGTTGTTGGATCCCTTCTCTTTAAAGGGAAGACTAGGTATCCTTGGTCCAGAAAAGGAAAGTCATATATTGTATCGCTTATAATGGAATACAAGGAAGGTACAGTGGCTGCATAATCCTTGAGTTTGACCTCTCTAGGTAGTGGACTAACTTACTCCTAGTTTGGAGTATTAAACCACTCTACATAGCTTGTGTTCTTGTCATTGTTCAATCTCTCTCATCCTTTCTATGTATGCTTAGTTGCACTACAAATTCAATATTTGTAAATGCAATATCTTGTAGTAACTTGAAGGTTTAACAAATTTTGATGGGAGAAGATCGGCGATTGATCCAACAAGTGGTATCAGATCAGGTCTTATCCAATCATACTTTCACAAGTAGGAGAAGATGGGTGATTATCAAGGAGGGAGATACCTCATAAAAATTCCAATCTTTGATGGGAGAAATTTCCTCTATTGGAAGAAAAGGATCCAATACTACATCCAAGGATCAAGTCTTGAGCTATGGAGAATGGTGGACCTGCCATACAAGCCGCTGGAGACAAAGATAGAAGAATGGGATTAGCCTACCTTGAAGAAAGTAACCTTGAATGCAAGAGCCATCAACATTCTCTATGCCTCCATGTCCCACAGTGAGTTCAACCGGTTTTCCTCTTGTGAAACATCCTATGAGATATGGAAAAAGCTATACATCAGTTATGAAGGGACAAAGCAAGTGAAAGCCAAGTCTACATGCTCAAAGACCTTCTTGAAAAATTCAAGATGGGAAAGGAGGAGAGGATAGCCGAGATGTACTCAAGGATCAACACCATTATGAATGGTCTTTCCATTATAGGTCATCCTATTGACATAGGAGAGATCAACTCAAAGATCCTTAGAAGTCTCCCCAAGAGGTGGGAATCCAAGGTGACCTCCATTGAAGAAACAATGTCTCTTAGTGATATCCCTATTAATGATCTCATAGGAAATATACAAGCCCATGAATTCAAATTTGACAAGCTAGATGAAGAAGAAAGAGAAGAAGAGAAAGAGCTCAAGAGAATGAAGAAGGTTGAATCAAAGCACAAATTGAGGCTATTGTTGGTCAATATTCTCCATCCTCTCAAGTTGAAGAAGATGTCATGTACTCCAAAGGAAAACTCTACAAAGGCAAGTCATCCTCCTTCACTCGATGCTTCAAATGAGGAATGAAGGGTCACTTTAAGGAAGATTGTCCACAAGTCAAAAAAGACCCATCATTAAAAGAGAAGAGAGGAGAAGTACAAGAAGAAGGATAAATGTCACAAAAGCTCAAGTGACTCCTCCAACTCAATCTCTAGTGACTCCTTCAACTCAATCTCAAGTGAAGAATCAAGTGGAGGATCTATCTCAAGCTCTAGTGATGATGGAGAATTCCATTTTACTCACATGGCCTCAACAAGTGAAAACTCAAATGAGGTAAATATAAACTCTTTAGATAAATAATATTTAGTTGCTATTATTCAAGCTACTTGTTACTCTCTTAAATCTTCTAGAAAGAAAAAGAAAAGGCTTGCTAGAATTGTAGATTATTTTCATGTAGAAAAAGATGATCTTGAACATGTTAATATTTTCTTGCTTGATGAAAACAATGCTTATCTTAGTCAAGTAGATTCTCTTAAACTTGAAAATGCTAATTTTCTTGATAAGATTAGATTCCTAGAAGATCAACCTATTCTTCATAGTGCTAATGAAGAGCATAGAAATGTTGTGAATTCTCTCATGCTTGATATTGATGCTAATAAAACTGAAAATGAGTAAAAAAAAATTATTTTGCAAGGATTAGAATCTGAAAATGGTGTTTATCTTTCTAAGATTGCTTTTCTTGAAAAAGCAAATGCTTCCTTGCTTGCTAAAATCAATTTCTTGAATCTTGTTCTATTTCTACCAGTAAAGAGAATAATGTTGCTTCTCTTCATTTTGATAAATATTCTTATATGACCAAAGCTCTTTGCTTATAAAATGATCTTTTGCATGCTAGAGATAATATCAATCAATTGTCTTGTACTATTAGTTCTCTTATGCATGATAATCATAGTTTGAGATATTCTATGCAAAGATTCTTAGAGATAAGAAGCATATTAATCAAATCCTAGTTCATACTACCGAACAAATGGTTAGAGATGATATTGGACTTGATATAGCCAAAGGAACAACAAAGATAAAAGGACCTTCAATTTTCAATGAATAAACATCTAGTTACAAGGCTAGGAGATCATGTAATCATTGCAATGAAATTGTTCATTATTCCACATATTGTCCTTTTAAGAAAGCACCCAAGAGAAATAGGACTTGGGTTGCTAAGCTAACCCCTTCATACCCAAAAATATGACTGGGGACCATTTCATCTCTCTTTGTGTAGGTCACTTGCAATTGGATTGACATGAGCTATTGATTTGTGAATTGACTTCTCAATACACATGAAAGAAAAAAGCTGAGATGTGTAGGGGGTGGTAACAAGTGGAAAAGAAATGGTAAGCACAGACGGAATGTTATTATTATTCATATCCAATCATAGTGTGTTTTTGCCAAGTTAGTATGAACTATACATATGGTTTTTGATTCAAAAGTAGTCTATTGTGATTCTCATCACTTTCTTTCTCATTAACTATTCTTGATGCTTTCATAGTGCTTCATTAACCTACTTATACATGGTTGGATATTGGCTATATTTTTATCATGCCTCTAGATATGATTTTCTGATATATATATATATATATATATATATATATATATATATATATATATGAATTTTTATAAAAGATGTTGTCAACCAAGATTGTCCTATAAGAAACTTGACCAACAAGCACCAATTGGAGTTGCCAACAGTTGTTGTTGGCCGACAAGTTCAACCCAGAAACTCGACCAACAACACTACCCACAAAATATATTGTTGGCTTTTCGGATGAGAATTTCCCTCTCACCTAGACTTTCTCAACCAATAACCTTATTACATATCACTCCCCTTTGGTACCTTTATATATGCATATTTCCATGCTTTACATTACCTATCTTGCATACGATGTTGTCTCTCTAATTGCTTCTTTTTTTATATCTCTGTATTTTGCAATTACTTTTCTTGAGTTGTTATGCATGTTTTGATGATGATCTCTTTGGATCTCTTGGTTGTGTCTTAAATTACTTCTATTGTGCTCTAACTTTCTACATCTATCTAGTAGGATATATTTTGAAGCAACGTAAGTTTCTTAATGGTAATCATATTTTGGTAATTATGCATATTTGCTAGTGAGTTATATCCTTTCTAGATTTTGAAAGTGCATATCTTTTTGTGTGGATATATCTCTACATCTTCTCATAGCTTGCTCTTTAACTTGTGCATCTTCTTCTATGATCTAGATCCTACTAGTATTCCTAACTTGTGATATCATCTACTAGTAGTTCATATACATGTATTTCTATCCTTGTTCATCTTTGATCAAGTGATATTCAACTATATTCTATGCTTGTATCTTGTTCCATGCTTTCTCAAGCTTATTCCTTGAATTGCATATCTACTATCTTGAGTTAATTGCCTACATAGACTTATCTTAGTTGTTTACTAGAACTGCATCTAGGGTTGTCCCAGTGCATGTCTTTATTTGCTTTATATACATTGCTTAGACGAGCCCTTAGTTTTTTCTCTTCTATTATCCTTTCTAACTTTTTATATCTCGTTATTCTAACATGTTTTGTTTTAGCTCTTCACCCCCCCTTGAAATGACAAAGGGGGAGAAGGCATATGTAGGGAAAAGGAATGTCTTATATTCAGGGGAGAAGACATATATGTAGAACATATATGAGTAGAAGAGATAATTTCTACATAATTTGTGAAAGATAACCATGCAGGAGAAATAACATCAATCGAGGGGGAGTATGAGAACTCCATGAGCATCAATTGAGGGGAAGCTTATGAATTCAACTCTAATGAAACTCCTAGGTTTCTCTAAAGGTATGATTTTACTTAAAATCTTTCAATACATTTAAGGAATGATTTGTCATCTTCAAAAAGGGGCAAAATCTTGACTCAATGTCAATGTTGACTCAAGGTCTAAATTGACTAAACCATTTTTTCATGATGAATAACCATTCCACTTATTTGTTTCTAATGCTTCTACTTGAGTGATTTCATATTAGGTATAGACACACTCCAAATGCCCTACCTTCCACATCCTATATTGGAGAAAAGCCAAGTCAAAATCAATTCAAGTGCACTTTTGTGGAATATGATGTATATCTAATAGAATCATGTTGTAAATCACTTTTAATGATTGTATGACATGTAATTAAGATTAGAAAAAATCAGGAGAACTTAACTTGAATAAATAAGAACTTTAATTACATTTTTCAAAATATATCATAGAGTGCCTATTCAGTCGAGTTTCTCCTGTGACAAACTCGATTAACACCCTTGATGGATTTTAAGAATGTCCTGGTTCAGTCGAGTTTCAAGAACATAGAACTTGACTGACACCCTACACTGGCAAATCAGATTTAAGTAATCGATCAAGTTTCATCTAGGATAAACTCAAATGATACTTCAAATTTGTTTTGTCTAATAGTATAATTGATCGACTTTCCCAAAAGTAAACTAGACCGATGACACTATACGAAAATTGCAAAAAAAAAGATTTCTAGCCGTTAAAGTGTTGCAAAACTCAAAAAGCTATTCATTGCAACACCTCAAATGGCTAGTATTCATCCTTAAGTGCTTCTAATGACTAGGAGGCATCCCCGACTATATATAGGACCCCTTGGGATTCATACCATGGTTAGCCAAGCATTATGAAGGTCCCCATATTATAGTTGAGTGCCTCTAAGAGCCTCCTTTCACTCTCTAAGCCTAATCACTTGCTACATCCATTAGAGTGAGCAGGACATTTGTAAGGAAGCTAGTCCTACATGTATATCTTGTGAGTCTCTCACTTCATCCACCTCCCAATCTCTCATTTATACCATGAAGATGAAGATGAAGATCCTATCTCTTGGTTAAGAGAGGTGAAGAAGAAGGAAAGGAGTCCTTTGGTGAAAGATTCTCCTTGGTAAAGGTGAAAAAGGCATAAGATCCCAGAAGAGAGAGTAATTCTTCAAAGGCATAAGACTTGGTGCAAAGTGCATAAGTCCTTGGTGAAATTGAAGACTCGGTCTCGGATAGGTAAGTACTTTGGTAGGTTTTTGGCTCCCTTCTCCTTAAAGGGAAGGTTGGTTATCCTTGGTTCGAAAAAGTAAGGTCATATGTTGTATCTCTTATAAAGGAATATAAGGAAGGTGCAATGGTTGCAAAATCCTAGAGTTTGACCTCTCTAGTTAGTGTACTGACTTACTCCTAGTATGGAGTATTGAACCACTCTACATAGATTATGGTCTTGTCTTTCATCAATATCTCTCATCCTTGCTATGTATGCTTAGCTGCACTACAAATTCAATATTTGCAAATCCCATATCTTGTAGTAACTTGATGGTCAAATGAATTTTGTGCAAGTGTTTTTATCTCTTTTTACACCCCCCTCTAGAGCCCATTGATCCAACAAGACCTCAATGCATCTTTTGGTTTAGCAATCCATTTCCCATAATTAACATAATGATTTGTGAATAAGAAATCATGTCATTAATTTTCCCATATTTATACACTACTTGGTAATCAATATTTTCCAAAAACCCAAATCTTCTATCTCTACTATATCATTTTAATTTTGATTATTGTGGTGCTTAATCATTCTCATAGGTGACAAAATTATCATGGAGTTTTAGATCATTAATTAGGATATCCTAATTGTATAATCAAACAATGGGAGGGTTGCCAATATCTTACAAGATAGAGGGTACTGTGACACCCCACCATCACACAGACAATGAGATGACACGCAAAAACGTGCAGAATCATATATTACCGAAAACACAGGTTAATTAAAACCGATTGCGGAAAGCATACCTATAGAACATTTACAACTAGGCCCTGCAAGAAGATCATGTCATATATAGATATATTCAAGATCACCTTCCTGATATGTTCACCACTTAAACTCACCCATTGTCGCAACAACGCATATTAGTTCATCACATGTTTATACATACAGAACGGCCACGTACGGCCAGCAGTAGGGTATACCAAAATTATAGTAGCTAAACATTGTGAAACGTCGTCAAAACACTTCCAGGGACCTGAGAGTACATGGATGACTTCTAAGACTCTACTACAAAACCACCAAAACAACAGCATGTCCATCTCTTATCTTCTACTGCTCTTCTTGCTGCTCGGCCGCAACCTCACGACCATCACCGTGTCTAGAGCGATCACCTAAAAAGGGTGTAAACCAGCGGGGTGATACACACAGTCCCAGCGAGAAACATAACTCCCTGCCGCAATTATAAAACCTCAAAGGTTAAAGCAGATAACAGCAAATAACTGATAAAGCGTATAATAAGAGCAGCATACTAAGCAAAGCTATTATTACCATCAAGCTCACCAAGATATCCGAGAGGCATATAACCAAGTATTTCTTTATGGAACATGATTGACAAGATAAGATTTATTAGAAACTTATCACAAGATATAAGGATCGTACACATATCTGCAAGGTGTAAATAGATCAGCTATATAAGCAAGGCCTCAATCAATGTTCCATGTTTTGCTCTAAGCAAGATATACTTATTCGGCTAGATTACATTTTATTATGCCCTGAGGAAGTGAGCCTTCCCTACTCAAGTCCAACCATTGGCTGCGAAGCCCAATCCGGTTCCATACAAGGTCTAAGGAGATCTGGACTCCATGACCTCACCTTCTCGTGGTCAATACATGAATCATCAAGCAAGACCGCAGTCTTATGCTTATAGGGCCTCAGCCGCTAGGTCAGCTCCGCAAGCTACCCATATCTCTAGCTCATCTCATCATAGGTGCTAGTACATACATCCGAGCCATGAACGCATCATGCTCATCATCACATATCCTAAGCCATGGGTATGTTCACCATGCTCCATATATCCTGAGTGTGCAACCACAGTTGCACTCAACCCTCCTATTTTAGGCTAGAGGAAACATCGCATATTCAACAATATGCACTCCAAGTAATCCCGCAGGATAAACCTATTTCACCATCACCAAATACTGGCGGTAATGGATCTATGTCCAGGGCAACTACATGATCGGTTCATCTATAATTGATTAGTATATTTTAAGCCAATTGTTGAGGCAAAACAAAGTATAACATAGCCTTATAGCATTACATCATTATTTTCATCAGCATATTGTCCTGGGACCTCAATCCCTCATGATATCAACCACTACCTCTCAAGGCATCATAATCATGTATCAGCATCCTGGGAATGCATCCCTTATCTCATCATCAGAGGATAACACCTCAACTAGGCACTCAGCCTTATATCAAGTCCTCAAACCTATCAACTTATGATTTTATTAACAAGGATTATCATCACATTGTGCTAGTCGAAGCACATATATCTCATAGCCCTTACCAGGCTATGAATCCACATGAAATACATGCATGGTTAGTATGCACATTCACAGAGATTACTGAAGCCATCATGGATTAACATAATGATCATGTTATCAAGTATAAAGAAGCATCCATGAGTATATCACACAAGCTTTATCATTCATAGTATTATTATTAATCATGGGCATATATTATGCCTTATACATGTGACCATATGCATGTGTCACACCATCATGTGTAGGAACATCATATCTTCCCAAACATACCTGGTTCACCACCTATCATCTTATCTCATCATCATAGTTGTAGGATTCAAGATGATTACATCATATCACTTGTGTTATCATTATTAATATGGAACTATCAACTATATACATTCTGGGTTATCAGAACCCTCACCAAAACTCCTACAACCCTCACTATAAAGTATGGCGAGTAGCACCAACCCTCAACAAAGGGTATACCGTATAGGGTTTCAAACCCTAAAGCAACTCACCACCAAATCAACCAAACAATGCACGTCCTCTAACATGCATCAAGGTTCCAATAGCACTCATGGTGTCGGGCAGCCATCACCAAGGTATAACGTGTAGTACTACCATGGCTATCGGACAAGGGTCTAACGTGCACCAAGCTAGGGTTAAGATTAGGTTTCACTTTCGTCTTAGGTTGAGTGTATTGTCTGTCATGTCTTGTAGATATGAGTCATATGTGTCGTCTCTGTACTCTCAGGTCCTTGGATTTAGTATGTGTTGGTTTTATGATAAACAAGAGATTTTGGCTTATGTGCCTCGAGGTTTTATGTTGCTCATGTATAGTTTGGTAAAGCAACTGTTATATGTTATTCTCGAGGTGAGATGTACCGGATAAGTACAATGTGAATAATGATGTATATAAGGTTTTGGACCTTTCAGTAAGAGTTTTCCTTGGAATGGATCTCTTTGAAAAATGGTTTAATTTTTACTGATTTTTGTTAATCTGTTGTTTATGTTTAATTCCACTTAATTAGTAATGATTTTATTGTCGGTCATTATAGTTTTGGTATCAGAGCTTAAGGTTTGTTGAGTCTACAGAGACATAGGAATAAGGTGTTGAGTCTGTGTTAGTGTCCTCCAGTATGCCTTATAGTGACTTCTTCTTATGCAGAAGAAAGGGTGAAGTTTAAAAATGACTGGAGAACACGAGGATCACATTTTTTAGGGCACTGTTGTTGCACCCGGAAAGGGTGCAAGGCATCAGGGAAGAGAAGAATGAGTGCCTGAGAATTCCTATCTTGACCTAATCAGGATAGAGAATCCTATGTTTATGCTCTTAATAGGCAGATTAAGACAACAGTGATACATATAGTAGATTGGATACTAGCATTACAACCTAGGTTACCAGTCTTTACTACAGAAACTTTGGGCTTTGAAAGGATTCCTGAATGACATAGTCATGTTGGAACAATGGAAAATGTGGGGAAGATTAACAGATGGTGAGAAAGTAGACTCTGCCATAAGTTTAAACAGAAAGTATATCTGTGATGGCAATACCCAAGAAGGGGCAATAAGCTAAGAATTAAGGAAAGGTCTCTACAATTCTAGAGACATGTGCCTAGTTATTCTAAAAAGACAAAGTTTTTGGTGCCATTAGTACAATAAATGCCTAGTGTACCAGGGCAGTAGCCACTAAGTAAAGGCAAAGGTCCTAACTTTCCACCTGTAAAAACCCATGGCTTAGTTTTTACGTCAGTAATAAGACCGATAAGACTATGGTACAAAGACAAGACATGTTATAGATGCATACATGTTGAGAATACTAAACTCTTTTCTCTGAAAAGAAGGGAGGAAATGACTCAACAGCCGAGGAAGGCTCGGTAGGGCATACAAAAGTTACATCCCAATAGTCTAAAAAGGCAAGAGTAACAACATGAAATATCTAGACTCTATGTGTTGAGTCAACCTGGAGCGGTAGATGACCGCGAGGGGTAACAGTTAGATAGAGCTTTTTCATTTCAATATACTTTATCTTGATGCTATTTGATAATCCTAAAAAGGATTGTTGTTATCGATTTCCCTATTGATTGTCCTATGGGGACATAGGGAAGAAATATGAGAACTAGAATTTATATTTTGTTCAGTATTCTTTTAAATGTTTTATAATTGCTCTTATTTGTGTGAAAGAGGACGATGTATATATGTGGTGCCTGGAGAAAATCTAGGAATGTTAAATCTTGTGTTTATAAAGACATGAAAAATAAGGAACATGATAGTAAACAAAGTGCATACTACCTAATCTCAGTACTTGTATACCCTGGCCAGGTACATAATTATTGGAGAAAGGGCAAGTATGGAACTCTTAAATTATTATCTTTTTGATTACTCTGGTCAAGTAGTCATTCTGAGACAATCTAGTGAGTATAACTAAACTAGAAAAATGGTATGGACATTTGCATCACATACAAAGTGCAATAAAGTAGAATCTAAGATGATCTCAGATCAATTTGTGAGTATGAGGAAGTAAAAAGTATAATCCTCATGATAAGAGAATGAGAACAAGGGAGATGATCTTTGTCTGATAAAGCTTGTGTGAATAGTAAATATCTTTTCCCATAATGTTGAAATCGGAAATGTGATGAAATCACAAAATGTTCATAAACATGTTAGACAATAATAGAGAAAGGAGTGATGACATGTAATCACCCTTATAATTCCTATGCTAATGTCAAGGAATCTAAGATGAAATGAGTGCAAAAGAATCATGAACAGTGAAAGTTCATATAATAAATCTTATGAGATAATGATGTCTCCTCTTTGATAAACAACCCTGGGTAATGATGGGGTGATGAAAGGAATATGTTCATTTGTGTTCTTTTTTTTTAGGTACATGGCAATCAAGTGAGTCTTATGACACTTGATGGGCATGAGATAAAAATTTTTAGTTGATGGATACTTAGAAAAGTATTAGTTTGTCTTGGACTTTGGTCCCAAGATAAAGATATGTGTAACAAGTAATGTCCCAAGATGAAAGAAAGATGAGGATGTGATGTGTTTTTGACACATGTGATAGATATCAAAGTAAGGAATCCTGGTATCTAAGAAGTGTCAGGTGGTATGAGAAAGTGAAAACATAAACTTCTAATCAGATGATTTATGTTGGTTGCATGGGATGGCCAACTGTGAAATCAGTCTAGTTACATGAAATAGTATGGACATCATATGTTAGGGGTTTATGCTCTGCATAAACATAACATTGATGAGAATGATTTACTTGAAGGAATAATTGTAAAAAAATATTACAATAAAAGTTTGTCAAATGAGATTAACAAACAACCTCTATCTGAGTGAGAAAAGTGTTACCTGACCCAGAATTAACTACACAATCGATAATGAAAAAGATAGTGGAATATGTGCCATGTGTGATAGATTCAATGATAACTCTGTGTGGAAGAACTTTGTGTCGATGAAAGTTCTATGTCATCTCCATGACATTAAGATGTTATGTGGAGACTTGATGGTATGATGAATGAATAATATATGTCTTCCTTTACCTGGGATTTTTGGGACGAAATCCTTGTTAGGGGTTTATAACTTGTAACAACCCTGACCTGGGTTATGAGGTAACCCTATTTTTTTTGGCTAATAAAGTTGATTATAACTTTAATATAATCCCATAAGGTGCTTTGTTATCATGTGACACACTCATGTTTCAAGTTTGGTCCCCGATTGAATGTTGTTTGAGCAATTTTCCTTTATTTTGGACCAAAGTGCAATTTGCCCAAGTTGAGGGGCTATAATGCAAAATGTCACATGTTTAATGTGCCTTATATGTTTTAGCATCATAAGATAGAGAATGATGCTAATTGGTGATTTGTGGAAAGCCTAAATTCCAAGTTTGAACTTGTTTGAACAATGTTGGAGCATTGTGTGCCAATTTTGGTACAAATTGTAATTTACCCAAAATGCGGGGTTTTTATGAAAATTACCACCTCTAGAGTGTTCCTACTTCCTCTATGTATAATTTAGATGAGAGATAAAGAAGGATTCACCATGTTTTAATCCATTATGAGTGATGGTACTTTTGGTGATGAAATGACCAAGAAAAGGGTTGAATATGAAAGCTTAACTTGAGTTGTATCAAGTTGAAAAAGCTTATATATGAGTGCCTATCGGACAAGGAGCCATATGACAAGCCTCATATCGTTTTTTTAACTCTTAGAAAAGTCTATATCGTGCAAAGCACCTCAAGGAGGTGAGGTGTGACGGCCAACAAGTTTCCTTAGAAAAAGTGTATCAGTTTGATTTAAAATAGTGATTAAACCTAGATGACTTATCCAAATGGATAAGTAATGGATGAATTTGCATCTCAAGATGATCCTCAATCGTTTTGTAAGACAAGCTAAATGTTGATGCATGCATGTACACGTGTCACCCATGCATGACACGTGGCACCTACTAGCTCAAAATGTTGACACCTCATTTTTGCCTTTCTTCATGAACAACAAGTATATATACCCCTAGTTTCACCCCTTGGTGCAATTTTGCGACCCTTAACACCATCCTACCCTAAGGTATCGTTAATAGATCTCCCATATCGTGAAGGGATTATGTGGTATCGTACATGGACCTTGGGGTATCGCCCATGGCAAGACCATATCATCCAAGTAGGTGATATCGGCTATATAGGGTGATATCGGCCATAGAGTGAAGTGTTTTGACTCCAAGTGAGTGACATATCGTGAAAGTGAGTATCATATCGTGCAAGAGGGGTGGCATGTTGTGCAAAAGCACAAGGTTATCGTGCATAGGCCTTGGGTATCGGCCATACCATGTTGATATTGCCCATAGCAAGTATATCAGCCATACCATGTTGATATTGCCCATAGCAAGTTGATATCGGCCAATTGAAGTGATTTTGGCCACAAGTGAAGGGGTATCGGCCACAAGCAAAGTTGTGTCGGCCAAGAGGAAGTCCATATCGCCCAAGAGTGGTAGGGTGTCGGTCAAGGAGATAAGGAACTCAAAACCTAACCCTAAGGTAAGATATAGTTGTCTTCAAGCTTGAATTGAAGCATGGAATTAGGATTATGATCTACCTTTTTGTTCTTCTTCACCAATTGCTTATCCATGGTGATTCCTTGTATATGAAGGAGTTGTTAACGAGCCTTGGAGCTTTGATCAAGTCATCTTCAAATTTAGGAACATGGAGCTTTGGAGCTTGAAGCTTCGAAGTGGTTCTTAAGGCGGGTTATATAACTTGAACTCAACCATGTTATTATTCATCACCTAAATTGTTGTATTTAATGATCTACTTTTAATTCCAAACTTTCCTGAAATAGTTGATGAAATTATGAGTTCTAGTAGTTTCTTATACCTGTTGACATGAACTATAATAGTTAGAACAAAGGTCTAGAGCTTGAAGATGATGATATCACCTTATAAAAGTGATATCGGGTGCATGCACACAAGCAAGAACCCCTAACCCAATATGATGATGCACCTACTTCACTAAAATGATATGGATATGATTTTATACCTTGTTTCACGATATAGGGGTGTAGTATACACCTCTTGCACGATAGGAAGTCTATTATAGACTCCATGCACGATACAAGGTCAATTGTATACTTGTAAGTTGACAAGAAACCCTAATTTGGGTAACCCGATATAAGTGAAGAGTAACAAGTGATAATTCATGGTATGATCATATAATACATCATTGGTACTTAGTATCATAAGGCCTACATGACCTTGCATTACATGGTTGCACGACACATGACCTTGCATGATAGGGTTGCACGATACACAACCCTAGACAATATGGTAGCTCGTCATGGTGATGAGTTGATACCTCTTAAGCATCATGGGCAACACATTTATGTACCATGTGCCCATCAAAATCAACCCTAACCCAACATGGGTGTTGCTACCTAATGTTTGATGGTGTAGTCCAATATGGTTTGGTGCCCTACACTCCAATCGACTTGTATATTGGGTTGAACCCGATATGGCAAACTCTAATCTATCACGGCCAACCCTAGATGGTGTGCCGCCCAATATGGTGATTGAATGCACCTCTAGCCCGATATGGATGGTGCTCATACACCTCCAACCTGAGACACCTTGTAAAGGTGAGAGTAAGACACTCTTAGGAGTAATGAGTGTAACACCAAGTAATGGTGTGGATAATACCTTGATAGGTGAAACACCTAAAGCGGTTGATAATGGTTAATCATATATCAACAATGTCTCAACCTGAGATGAGTCCATATCAATTGATGATGGTTGGACAATTCAAATGTGTGACTTATGACCAATACATTACGTGATAAATGTGATGAGCTAGTGCATAAAGTATTAGGATGGGACATACCCTAATACAAGATAAGTTGATGAACTTAAGTATGTTAAAAGTGATGAGGGAAGTGATACATCAAGACATGATAGATATCACATCCAGCACTTCAAGGTTGATGCACCTTAAATCCAATATACTTGGATGAGTAACACATGAAGTGTGTTATGTCAATTGTTACATTGAGATGTAATAAGTTTAATGCACTTTGATAAGTGTGGGCTAACATACCTTGAGAAAGGGTTAAGCCAAGTTAATTAAGTAGGATGTAATCATACCCTGGTAAGTATGAGAGAGAGGAACTCATACCTTGTGTTGATGATTCATTTAATGAAAAATGATGAGAATAAATAAGTATGATTGAATACTAATGATATCAATGTTTTCTCCTAGATGTGTGGATCAATGAATTAGGGTTTGATCATTGATAATATGACCTTGAAAACCTAAATGGTTAATAATGGAAAACCCTAACCCTAATGAAGGGTAATGATATGTAAGAGAAACCCTAATCGATAAGAAAGGAAAACCCTAACCCTAATGATGGGAAGGTTGTATTTCTTTTATTGCATAAGCCTTGTAAGGCATGTTAAATACTTGTATAACAAGTATAATGATCAATGGCCTTGTGAGCCATGTGAATAAGTTGTTGCCTAGTGAGAGGTGACAAGATGTGTAATGGCCTTGTGAGCCATGTGAATAAGTTTTTGCCTAGTGAGAGGTGACAAGATGTGTAATGGCCTCGTGAGCCATGTGAATACTTGCACAACAAGTGAAATGAATACCTTGGTCTGAGGACCTAGAGGTAATGGTTACCTGTTACAGAGGTAACAATGTTATGTGATGATCTAAGGGTTTGAATACCCAGATATAGCAATCATGATAATGATGATGTGAAGGGATGAGAATTCCCAGTAATGTGATAAGGGACTGAGATCCCAAGTATCATGTGTTTTAAAGATTTGAAAGTACTTGATAGATGTGTTATGGTTGTTCTTTATAACATTTATCATAATAATTCATGTTTGAAAGCTTGACTGATGCTAAACGAATATGGCAATGCACTTAATTAATCAAGTGGAATCTTATCATGTAGAGCCATGACCATAGATCCATCAGCGTCAGTAAATTGTTGAATGGTGAAACGGGTTTTCCTATGGGATATCCTGGAGACCGCATATTTTTTAATATGTGGGGGTGATGGGCGAAAATATATGTACGCCCTGAATGAGGGATTGATAGTAGGTAAACATGAAATCTCTCAATCCTTCATTATTGGTTGGGATTCGATGTAGATAAACACGAAATCTAATCGACCCTTCCTCAGGTTGATGGTAGATAAACATGAGATCTCTCAATCCTGACGAGAGTGCAGATGACCCTGCAACTCTATAGAGAAGTTGTCAGTATACCCTGGAAAGCTATTTGGTAGTTGACATAGTCCTTCTCATTTTCTCGCACTGACCGAGACGGTATGAGGTCATGGTAGCCGGCTCTTCCATTGACCTTGTATGGTACCGATTTTGACTTCGCGGTGGTCAGTTGGAGTATGAGTGGCATACCTCATCTCCTCAGGGCATAAGTGTGATTGTAAAATATGTTCAACTGTGTAGTATATCTGCTTAAGGATCGAATACGAGAAACATTGCTTGATGCGCAATACAATTATACATTCTAGTTGATAGATGTTATTTATGTTTCTTTACATTCCTTGCAAAGAAGATAGATGAATTATAATCTACCATGGGTAGATGCAATGTTCTCCTTATGAAAGGAGATTACTTCATTCTGTTCATATAGTGAATTATCCTACTTGTTAATATAAAAAGAACCACTGCTCAGCTTATAAATGCTTAATCTGTGATAATAATATGGTCAGCGGAGAGTTATATCTCTCGCTGGGACAATTACAATTATCTCACCCCCGTGGGACCCAAATTTTTAGGTGGACTTGCATGAGGAGGTGAAGACCTTTCTGCAGAGGAAGAACAACAGTTGAGGCAGCAGTGACAGCTCAGGTTGAGTGTACTGTCTGTCATGTCTTATAGATATGAGTCCTATGTGTCGTCTCTGTACTCTCAGGTCCTTGGATTTAGTATGTACTGGTTTTATGATCAATAAGAGATTTTGGCTTATGTGCCTCGAGGTTTCATGTTGCTCATGTATAGTTTGGTAAAGCAACTGTTATATTATATTCTCGAGGTGAGATGTACCGGAAAAGTACAATGTGAATAATGATGTATATAAGGTTTTGGACCTTTCAGTAAGAGTTTTCTTTGGAATGGATCTCTTTGAAAAATGGTTTTAATTTTTAGTGATTTTTGTTAATCTGTTGTTTATGTTTAATTCCGCTTAATTAGTAAGGATTTGATTTTCGGTCATTACAAGTGTTATCGGGCAGCACAACTCCAAGGGTATATCATGCAAGGCACAACCCCACAAAATCATCTTCAACCTCAAGCACAAAGGCACCAAACCCTAATTGATCAAGAAGGTTGGCTCACCTCTCAACAACCAAGAGAGAGGGGTTTTGCACAACCTCTATCACAAATCGGGCAAACACAAGGATCCATCTCAACATAGGTCATCATCTATCCAAAATCTCACCTCTCAAATCCATGGTGAGAGGAGGGTGTTGCTCAAGCAACTAGAATACAAGCTCACCTCTCAACCTAATCGAGAGAGGGGTATTGCCCACATTACTAGAGCTCAAACTCACTTCTTTAGACCAAGGAGAGAAAAGAGTGTTGCTCAACAAGGAAACCCTTATCCATGGTTCGGCCAACTAGGTGTAAAGGCATATAAACCATCATCAACAACAACAACAACATGCTCATTATATCCATAAGATCAACTACATATACTAGAGCAAGAACCATAACATGCAATAGTCGATCATCATCATATATGAAACATGCAACATAGAGAAGGTAGTATAGCTAGGGTTAGAAGTTATGTAACCCGCCTTAAGCAAACTCCTCAAGCTCTAAAGCTCCAAGCTCACCACAAAGAACAAGACCCAACTAGGGTTCGGCCACCAAGCTAAAGGAAGAAGAAGAAGAAGAAGAACTCCTTCAAGGGGATCGGCCATCAACCTTAGCTCCTCCAAGGGTATCGGCCACCAAAGCTTGCAAGGGAGAGGTGTATCGTGCACATAAGGAAAAGAGGAGCAACAAAGAGCTAAACGGGTTCCTAAGGAAGAGAAAGGCAAGGCATATATAGATGGGGGTCAAGGTTAAACAAAGGCAAGGTGTCACCTTACCAAGGGACACTTGTCCACACATTTTACCACCTTGCAAAACTCATGCACATGCCATGCCACCACTCAACCAATATTCAGCCACATGTCCAAGCTAGGGTGACACAACCAATGCAAGGCGGTGAACAAAGGTCAAAGGCCGACACACTACTCTTCCATGGCTGACACACCCCCATGGCTGATACCCCATGGCCGATACAAAGCATCCTTTCCTGATACAGGGCTCAACCAAGCAAGGCAAGGCCCAAACAAGGGAAAATAAGGCCCAAAAGAGCTCAACCAAGCCCAAGACAACTCAAGGCACAAGCCCAAACCTTCCTCTCAACCCAAGAGGAATCAAAGAGAGAGAGAAAGACATCTCTCAAGGTGACAAACTTGCTCTCCAACCCTATCTTAGGTTATTTTGCAAGTAGCACCTCCATCTCTCAACTAAGGACAAGCAAACCCTAATCATCACTAAAGATGATTAGCAAGAAACCAAGCACAAGGTTTGGGCAAAAGAAATAGGGTAAGCCCAAAATCAAGGCTAGGGTCCTTACAGGTACATGGGTTTTACCCTTATTTCCTTAATGTTGACATCTTGAAATTTTTGACTCCAATTGATTTTGACATAAAAAGATAAATTGGTATTATTGATTTCAATAATTTGATACTATGTTAAGACAATTAATTATGTACCATTATACTTCTATGTATAATCAATAAAGTAACACATGAATCATTCAAGATTATAATGTATCTTCATTTTTATTGAATATTCTAGCCTCACTTAGGAATTCCCAAACTTTGAGTTGTTTCAAAGTGGATATTCAACCTTTTTGTTATTTAATAGGTTATGTAGAACTTCCTTACTAGGAACATGATTTAGAACAAAAACAAATACTTGACATCCATCTTTGAATATATAGGTTGATTTGCATGACTCATAATGTATTTAACCATTTATATATATGTACAACATCTTATTTCAACTATGACATTGTGACGACCCCAATTCCTATATACTTTCCAAGTTTACATTCCCTAGATATGTGTGCACTCATATCTATAAGATTTCAAGAAGTAAAATATAAGTACTTGTGATTGTCATCTAGTATACATATAGAAGTCAGATCATTGTTCACAAACATCATATAAGTAGCCACACAAACCATCATTCAAAAGATAAAAATTGTCATTCTTACATTATTCACTAGAAAAAGAAAATAGTTATTAAGGAAAGCAAAGTACCAAGGACATAGAAATCCTATACATCATCTATAAGAAGGAAAGATAAACATCTAACTATAAGCAAATAAAATGAGCATCCATATAGCTAATCCTTCAAGGACCTTTATTATGTATCTTTCGGTACTTTGAAGTGCATTTACTTGTGCTTTGTACCTAGAAAATATGTGAAACAAATGAATCAACATAAAGTTGGTAAATGATTGAAAAGATATAGATACTATATTGGCATACATAAAATAATTGAAGAAATAACAAAATAAAAGGAAAACATTATTTAAGGTGTTAATTAGGTAAACCCAAATTATTAATCATATTTCAATGAGCATGCATTACTATCGTAGACTTAGCACAACATCACATATATTATTGGGCCCATTTCCCAGGTACCTTGTACCATTAGGGATCTCCCCATATACCATGTACCATTAGAGAGGTGCTAGTCAACTTTAATACTTACCTTCTCTCAATAGGTAAATTAATGACACCATTGGTAAGTACATTTCATTTTTATTTCTTTAATGTTCTTAGTTTTTTAGGCGAAAATGTACAATAATACAATACATCCAAGAAATTCTATGCAAGTAGTACAAGTAAGTATTCATACATATTCCATCCAGAAAACTTGTCAAATCAGTATATCCACATACCTTGAGTCTTAGATCTGGATTTCAACAAGTCTAAAATAAAAGAGTAGATCATCCTAAAAGAAATAAAGGGCTAATGTCATTATGTGTTTTGAACACCTCATATTAGGGTTTTGGACTAACTAGGATTTGATCTCTAATTAGGGTTACTTTCATCTTCTTATGATTATATCAACGATTATCTATGAATTTTATCTTGTTTCAGAATCACAAGATCAGATCTCAAAATTAGGGTTTCATCTACCCTTACTATTTAAGAAAGAAACATTCATTATTAGGGTTTCCATAGGAGTTAGGTCATTAATGGTTTCTCTATAGGATTCACATGATCCAAAGAGATTAGAGTTGGATCTAGGGATTTTGGGGGTCGGTCATGACCATAAGAGGTCATTAATCAGTTAGGATTCGAAATATATATATATATATATATATATATATATATATATATGAAAGTTTGTATATGTAGAGAGAGAAGCGAAAAATTATGGTTTTCTATCATCTTCGATTCATTATTCATACTTGATAAGGGTTTTGATGTATGTGAGGGTCAGGGACATGTTAGGGTTTGGGTGTCATAAAAGATCAGATTGCATCATTAATAACCATTATTGCATACTAAAAATGGCATATGTATGTTTATTAAGCTTTAGAGTAGAAGTTGTTAGAAAAGGGTAATGATGAATACATATTCATCTTAGTTTGCATCACCATTTTTGTTCCAGTTTTTCATTGAAAGCTCTCACATCCCCCCAGAATATGCTCATATATAATTTTCCTCAGTTTCAGATGATTATTTAGAGTATTGATCAAGTCCATTCGTCTTCATTGCTAGATTAAGCATTGCACTATATGCACCAATGTAGGAGACAGTGGGCCCAAGAAACTTTTGATAATTATGACCCTATTTTCGATGACCAGTTCCCTCATCAGAAAGCATCCTCATCAGTTAGAGGATTCATTGATGTAGGCCCATCGACCCATAGCAATAGCCCCCCACCCACCCCATGCGGGGGTGGGTTTGTTCCAGGATGTCACGACTGCGGCCAAGACAACGTGTTGGCCGATACTCGGCACAAATAGGCCCACCTCAGCACGATCGGGCCCAGGCAAAGAACACCCCACTACTACCATGATACAAATACCATTGCGACCGCGGTACAATCCGCTCAACTATAGCAATCACCTCGACCGCGGCCACCTCGGCATGGTCAGGCACACACCCAGCACGGTCATGCCGAGGAGTACTATGACTGTTACCGAAGGCCGCAACCACGACAGTTAAGATAGTGTGACATAGACGTGCACCTATAAATAGATGGACCCCTCCTTCATTTGAGGCATCACTTCTACTTCATCCATGCCAAGAGGTTGCCTCTCTATACCCAGCCAAGGAAGACGATCTCCACCACCAAAGAATGAAAACTACTAGAGGGGGGGTGAATAGAGTTTTATAAAGATTTTAATAATAATTTAAACTCAAACAACCACAATGAAGATATTGGACAAGGAGACACAGGGTTTAGAGTGGTTCCAACTATAGCAAATACTATAGCCGTCAGTCCACTACCCGGTTGCTTACCCAACCGGGATTTGAAAAGAAATTTATTTTATTACCTCGCAAGGACTTTACATAAAATACAATTTCTTTTCCCAAACCCTTCAAGCAGCCTTCACCTAGAAGTAATCGCCCAACCTTGAAGCAGCCTTCCCTTGAAGTAGATGCACCAACTCCCGTTGCACCAGCCTTCTGAAGTAGCTTCCCTTGTGATAGCCTTCTTGAAGTAGCTTGAAGTCCCCTTCTCCACCTGAGAAGTCAATCCTCTCCAATCCGCAGCCTCCAACCCTAGGAGTAGCAAGGAGAGTACAAATAATAAAAAGGAACAAGAAAGGAAAAGGAAATTAGAACTTATCCTTTAAGCCCAAGGCTTGATATGCCTAGATCAAGCGTAAAGATCTCCTAGCCAAGTGTGTGAACTTGTGATTGTTGTGGGTAGGAGATACTAGCCTATAGGACACGAAATTGAGCTAAGGAGAAAGTATGCCAATGATCACAGTGCTCAAATTGCTTGCAACAGATTGCTCAAGTATGCTCAAGTATTTCTCAAGTGTAACAAGTTAATTCTAGTGTCCTATGGCTTGTCCTATTTATAGGAATGGCCTAAGTATGCTTAAGGACGTTCTAGACAACTTCTAGGGGTTTCTAAGTGCTTAACTAGCCATTAGGTACAAAGTTGTTGCTTTAACAACGGCTAATTAATTTATTCTGCAGTTGCTGTCAGAGACCATCTCGGTCGACAAATGGTCGACCGAGACACCTACTCGGTCGAACTTTTGTCGACCGACAGGCTCTCTGGAACAAGTGATTTGCAACGTCTTTCTTCAACTGCCAACTAACTTGTCTGTTGTGTCTAACGGCTACTTTGGATCTTTCTCGGTCGAGAAGATTGTCGACCGAGAGTGTCTCGGTCGAGGAGTTTGTCGACCGAGAATGATCCTGTTTCAAGATTTCAATTTAGGCACTAATTATATGTGTGAGTGTGCATAAATGATCCTATTTAAATGGAATGACATGTCTAACTATGGTGTTTGGCTAGGGAAAATCTAACGCTTGATTTACATGCAATTCTAAGTACTTGTACATTATATATTTGTACAAGTTTTTACAACAATGATTACATTGCATGAAAATATAAACATTTTAGCTTGTGGATTTTCCCTAGTTGCTTTGCCATCCATCTTAGTCCTGCTCACTCAAGTAGCTCGTTAGATTAATAAGAATGAAATGTTTGTCATAATCAAAACAAAGGGATTTATAGATGTCCATTTAGCCAACAATCTCCCCCTTTTTGAAGATGACAAACATTTCCAAAATATAAATAAAGGAAATATAAAACATATGAGTTTCATACCTTTAGATTACCTTGTGTAGCTTTTTCTCTTGTGTATAAAATGTGTGCTTATTATTCCCCATGAATTATGGAACATGAAATCCAGATCATATGGGAATATAGCAACTTTCAATGTGAAGCCAAGAGTTTATTTATGAAACTCATTAATTGAGTTTTACATAATTTCGAAATTTTAGTTTTATATTTATCTCTCCCCCTTTGTCATTTCAAAAAGATAACCGTTTAAGAATAAAAACTCCCCCTTAATTAGATATCCCATCAAATCTAATGAAAAGAAAAGATGTCCATTTAAAAGCCAAAAATGTAAACAAGAGTTTTTGTTTAAGTAGCACAAATGTCAAAGAAAACATCCTCCAAAGGAGTGATAAGCAATTGCTTCCTAATGTTGTTAAAATGATCTAGTGGAAGCGGTTTTGTAAAAATATCAGCCAATTGGTCTTCCGTATCAACATGATGAAGGGAAACGTGATTTTTTGAGATGTGATCCCTTAAAAAATGATGACGGATTTCAATATGTTTAGCTCGGCTGTGTAAAATAGGATTGTGTGCTAAGTTAATGGCGCTCGTGTTGTCACAAAAAATAGGTGTAGATGTCATATTAAAACCATAATCGCTTAACACCTGTTGCATATAAAGCACTTGAGCACAACAAGACCCGGCTGCCATATATTCAGCTTCAGTTGTAGATAGGGCAACCGTATTTTGTTTCTTGCTGAACCAAGATACTAAAGCTCTCCCTAATAAGAAACAGCCACCACTAGTACTCTTGCGATCAAGTCGACAACCAGCATAATCCGCATCAGTATAAGCTTTAAAATCTAAGGATTGTCCTTTTGGATACCATAAACCAAAGCAAGTAGTACCGGCTAGATAACGAAGAATTCGTTTGACTGCTAGAAAATGAGAATGCATAGGTTGTGATTGAAATCGAGCACAAAGACCAACAGAAAACATAATGTCCGGTCTAGAAGCCGTTAAGTAAAGCAAACTACCAATCATGGCTCTATATAAGGAATCATCAATAGGTTCCCCATTTTCATCCTTATCAATTTTGACAGAAGTAGCCATAGGAGTAGTAGCATGTTTGCATTGATCCATCCCAAAATGTTTTAAGAGTTCTTTAGTATATTTTTCTTGGCTTATGAAAATTCCTGCAGGTGTTTGCTTAATTTGAAAACCAAGAAAGAAAGTTAGTTCACCCATGAGGCTCATTTCAAATTCTTGTTGCATAATATCACTATATTGTGTGCACAATGAATCATTTGAAGCTCCAAAAATAATGTCATCAACATATATTTGCACAACTAGGAAATCAGATGTATATGTTTTGAAAAATAAAGTAGAATCTGAATTTCCAATAGAAAAGCCATTATCAAAAAGATATGTTTTGAGCCTTTCATACCAATTCCTAGGTGCTTGTTTTAAACCATAAAGTGATTTCTTAAGTTTATAAACATAGTCACCTTTTTCCGGTATTTCAAAGCCAGGTGGTTGGGCAACATAAACTTCTTCTTGAATAATGCCATTTAGAAATGCACTTTTGACATCCATTTGATAGAGCTTAATGTTTTTATGGGCAGCAATAGCTAGTAACATCCTAATAGCTTCAAGTCTAGCTATGGGTGCATATGTTTCATCAAAATCTATTCCTTCTTGTTGATTATATCCTTGTGCTACTAACCGAGCTTTATTCCGTATTACTTCTCCTGACTCATTTAGCTTGTTCCTAAAAACCCATTTAGTTCCTATTATGGTTTTATCTTGTGGTTTAGGAACTAAATCCCATACATCATTTTTAGTGAATTGATTCAATTCTTCTTGCATGGCTATTATCCAATAATCATCCTTAAGAGCTTCGGATATCTTTTTAGGTTCAATGATAGAAACAAAAGCCATGTTTGCTACATCTTTGAAGGAAGACCGAGTTTTGACTTTATCATTTGGATCTCCAATAATTAGTTCTTGGGGATGATCCTTGATAACCCTAGGTGTAGGTTGTGTTTCAACTTGGGGATTGGATGTAGTAGCTTTTTCATTATCATTTGGTATGGTTAAATTTTCGAATTTATTAGTGAGATCAGTAATTTCTAGATTTTCAGATTTTGACTCCTCATGAAAAGAAACATGAATAGATTCCTCAACTTTTCTAGAGATAGTGTTATATACTCTAAAAGCTTTGCTAGAAGTGGAATATCCCAAAAAGAATGCTTTGTGTGATTTAGAATCAAACTTGTCTCTATCATCTTTGGTATTTAAAATGTAGCATGTGGAGCCAAAGGTATGAAAATAGTAAACTCTTGGTTTCTTAGAATGTATGAGTTCATATGGAGTTTTCTTTAAATAAGAGTGAATAGTTACTCTGTTTAGCACATAGCATGCAGTGTTTACAGCTTCAGCCCAAAAGGTTTTGGATGTGTTATGTTCAAGCATCATAGTTCTAGCCATTTGTTGTAGTGATCGATTTTTCCTTTCAACTATACCATTTTGCTGTGGGGTGCGTGGAGCAGAAAAATTATGAGTGTATCCTTGAGATGTACAAAACTCTTCAAATGTATGATTTTCAAATTCCCCACCATGATCACTTCTAATGGTACATATTTTATTTTGTAAGAGATTTTCAATCTTTGAACAAAATTGCATAAAAACATGAATAGTATCATCTTTAGTTGCAATAAAATGTACCCATGTATATCTACTATAATCATCAACAATCACAAAACAGTATCTCTTACCACCAATTGATTGTGTCCTCATTGGTCCAAATAGATCCATATGAATTAATTCTAATGATCTACTGGTGCTAAGTACATGTTTTGATTTGAAAGATGTTTTGGTTTGCTTTCCCATTGTGCATGGTTCACAGTTTTCACTTTGATCAAAAGATAAAGTAGGCAATCCGCGAACAAGATCATATTTCACTAATTTTTTTGATAACATGTGAACTAGCATGTCCTAGCTTTTTATGCCATATTTTTAAGGTATTGCCATTTGCAAGCAAGCATTTTCCTACTACTGTTTTCATAGAGTTAGGTTTAAGAATATAAAGATTACCAACTCTATTTCCTTCATAAACAACATTTGTAGTATTTTCTATTAGTAACTTGCAGCAGGTTTTGTTAAATAAGACATCATAACCACTATCACATAATTGGCTAACACTTATTAAGTTATGGTGCAAACCATCAACAAGTAGAACATTCTTAATTTCAAGGTTTGTACCAACATTACCTATTCCAACGATTTTTCCCTTACCATTGTCTCCAAAAGTGACTGTTCCACTTTTCTTTTCTTCAAAAGTTTGGAATGCATCCTTGTTTCCGTTCATATGTTTGGAACATCCACTGTCAACCACCCATTCCTGCATTAAAATGTAGATTTTGGTACCCATGTGATGGTCCGATATGGTTAGAATCATTTAAATACAGATTTGTATAAAAGTTCTGAAACAGAAGTCCAGTCGGTCGACAATTGTTCGACCGACATATGTCTCGGTCGACAATTTGTCGATCGAGAAGGTTACTGTGTTACAATCAAAGATACGCAGAACTTTGCTCGGTTGACCAGTTTTCGACCGAAATAGGTGCTGTAAATTTTGATTTGTTAAAGTCATCCGGTCGGTCGACAATACTTCGACCGATCTAAAGCTCGGTCGACAATACTTCGACCGACAAGGTTTCTGTTTCAGTACAACAATGTAGAAAAATAATAACAATATGCATGACACCTTTTGTTTAGTTGAGATAAGACAATGTAAATAGCAAAATAAAGCATTTGGTCATATCTCAACTACATTCCACTCTACTAAGTTTGGGGTTTTGGGATCCAAACTAAGTCGGACTCCTTAGTCTTGTAGGGGCATGAAAAGGAATAGTGTCCAAGACGTAAGCAGAAATGGCAAGTAATAGAATCAACTTCATTTCTCTTTCTAGCCATTGTGTTCTTAGGTACAAACCTAGTTTGAGTTCTTTTGGGTTGATTTTTCTTTGGAGCATATCCCACACCTTTTCTTCCATTGTAAACAGTGCCAACTTTTAGTACGTTATCAAGTATATCTTTTCTTCTTAACTCATATAGTTCTCTTTGTAACATAGCAATGTCATTCATTTTCTTGTGTAGATCTTTTCTTGCTTGATCTAAATCAGAAAATAATGAGTCTTTTTCCTTTACAAGATTATCATAGTCCGAATGGTTACACAAAATAGGCTGAGTTTGAAAATCTTGTAGTTTAGCTAACAATTCAGTCTTTTCTTTAGAAAGAAGATCAACATTTATTTCTAAAGTGAGTAGCTTTCTAGTACAATCATCTAAAGATGTTTTTAAAGATAGATTCTCAAGATCAGTGTTGTTCTTTTTAGAAGAAAGTTCATCTAATTTGGCAATGAGCTCATCATTTGATTTTATAGCCTTCTTTAGTTTCTTCTTGGCATCAATATATTTATCATGAGTTTCTTGTAAATTTGTAACTAACTCTTCTTTAGGAAGATCAATTAGGCTTACCTCTTGAGAGTCTTCATTGTCTTCTCTTGCCATTAGACATTCCACCTCTTCTCTGCTTTCACTCTCACTTGACTCATCCCATGCAGCTTTATAGGCTTTTTCTCCTTTCTTCTTGTGTGAGCTTTTCTTTCCCTTCTTTGCTTTGGGACATTCATTTTTGAAATGCCCTTTCTTCCCACATTCAAAGCACCTAGGAGGGGTAGAAGAACTAGAAATTTTGTTAGTTTTAAACCTTTTGTATTTCTTACCGTTGACGATCAAGGATTCTTCTCCTTCTTCTTCACTTGACTCCTCACTTTCTTGTGTGATGACTTTTGAAGCTTTGAGAGCCATATCCTTCTTCTTCCCATTTTGACGTTCACGTTCTCTTCTTTCTTCCTCTTCTAGATCTGCTTCATGAGCTTCTAAATTGCCGATGAGTTGCTCCATTTTGAGTCGAGTGAGGTCGTTTGCTTCTTCAATGGCTGTCACCTTTGGCTTGTATTTTGGAGGAAGTGATCGAAGGATTTTTGAGACTTGATCTTCCTCAAGGACAGGTTTTCCTAGGGCACTTAAACCATTAACAATGATAGAGAATTTTGAAAACATTTCACTAATAGATTCATTTGGATCCATACGAAAATGTTCAAGCTTCGTTTTAAGCAAGCTAATTTTAGAATTTTTAACTTGGACTGTACCCTCATAGGTTATGGACAGTCTATGCCAAATATCATAAGCTGTATTACAATTTGATATTCTATTAAATTCTCCTACCGAAATAGAACAATATAATACACTTACAGCTTTTGCATTCATTTGGGCTAGTTTTACCGTGTTTGCATCCCATTCCGCAAATTCATTTTGAGGGAGCATGTATGGAGTAGACACCATTCTCCATAGATCCCAGTTGATTCCTTGGAAATAGAATTGCATCCTTCTCTTCCAATATTGGTAGTTTGTCCCATCGAACACTGGGGGTCTAGCTACAAGTGTCCCTTCAATGTTGAGGTTGTTGAGCACTCCATCACCCATTTCTTCAAGACCTTGTTAGGGTTCCTTGAAGCCTTGCTCTGATACCAATTGAAAACTACTAGAGGGGGGGGTGAATAGAGTTTTATAAAGATTTTAATAATAATTTAAACTCAAACAACCACAATGAATATATTGGACAAGGAGACACAGGGTTTAGAGTGGTTCCAACTATAGCAAATACTATAGCCGTCAGTCCACTACCCGGTTGCTTACCCAACTGGGATTTGAAAAGAAATTTATTTTATTACCTCGCAAGGACTTTACATAAAATACAATTTCTTTTCCCAAACCCTTCAAGCAGCCTTCACCTAGAAGTAATCGCCCAACCTTGAAGCAGCCTTCCCTTGAAGTAGATGCACCAACTCCCGTTGCACCAGCCTTCTGAAGTAGCTTCCCTTGCGATAGCCTTCTTGAAGTAGCTTGAAGTCCCCTTCTCCACCTGAGAAGTCAATCCTCTCCAATCCGCAGCCTCCAACCCTAGGAGTAGCAAGGAGAGTACAAATAATAAAATGGAACAAGAAAGGAAAAGGAAATTACAACTTATCCTTTAAGACCAAGGCTTGATATGCCTAGATCAAGCGTAAAGATCTCCTAGCCAAGTGTGTGAACTTGTGATTGCTGTGGGTAGGAGATACTAGCCTATAGGACACGAAATTGAGCTAAGGAGAAAGTATGCCAATGATCACAGTGCTCAAATTGCTTGCAACAGATTGCTCAAGTATGCTCAAGTATTTCTCAAGTGTAACAAGTTAATTCTAGTGTCCTATGGCTTGTCCTATTTATAGGAATGGCCTAAGTATGCTTAAGGACGTTCTAGACAACTTCTAGGGGTTTCTAAGTACTTAACTAGTCGTTAGGTACAAAGTTGTTGCTTTAACAACGGCTAATTAATTTATTCTGCAGTTGCTGTCAGAGACCATCTCGGTCGACAAATGGTCGACCGAGACACCTACTCGGTCGAACTTTTGTCGACCGACAGGCTCTCTGGAACAAGTGATTTGCAACGTCTTTCTTCAACTGCCAACTAACTTGTCTGTTGTGTCTAACGGCTACTTTGGATCTTTCTCGGTTGAGAAGATTGTCGACCGAGAGTGTCTTGGTCGAGGAGTTTGTCAACCGAGAATGATCCTGTTTCAAGATTTCAATTTAGGCACTAATTATATGTGTGAGTGTGCATAAATGATCCTATTTAAATGGAATGACATGTCTAACTATGGTGTTTGGCTAGGGAAAATCTAACACTTGATTTACATGCAATTCTAAGTACTTGTACATTATATATTTGTACAAGTTTTTACAACAATGATTACATTGCATGAAAATATAAACATTTTAGCTTGTGGATTTTCCCTAGTTGCTTTGCCATCCATCTTAGTCCTGCTCACTCAAGTAGCTCGTTAGATTAATAAGAATGAAATGTTTGTCATAATCAAAACAAAGGGATTTATAGATGTCCATTTAGCCAACAAAGAATACATTCGTGGTGTCCTTGCTACTCCACCATCTCCACTCCATCTAGATCTATCTCCTAGCCACAAAAATGGTGGGATTTTAGATCTGTAGCACCTTCATCCTTCAGCCATCTACCACTCCATCTCCTGTGAGTAAGAGCACGAGAAGAGAAGGAAGAAGGAGAGAGAAGATCATCCTCGTTTGTCTTGGTGTTCTTCCCTTCCTCGTCTAGATCTACCTCGCCATCGTGTAGAAGACCATTTCTCCACCGAGCTGCAATCATCTTCTTCACCATGACCATGGCATAATCTTCCCTCTCTCTTGTTCTTTTTTCTTCTATCATGAGGAGCGAGTAGTCCATTTCACTGGGGTGGGGGGACTAGCCCCGCTGGCCGTGCTTACATGTTCATCTTATAACATTCCATGGCTTGTATATAGCTTTCTATTTCATTGTTAATTGTTTAATGATTGCTTTGTGGATTGATCACCTACCTTGCAAAATCTATTATATTCCTTTGTTGTGAAAACTTCAATATTTAGGATTTGAATATTGATTAACATGGTTGATGCCTGGACAAGAACTTTCGAAGGGATATCTTCATAGTAGTAAGTGTGATATGTGGGTAACAAGACATCGAGCCTATGGAGATGCTTACGTGAGCCCTATTTCCTAACGAATGGTTTTGCTTACTCCACTTGGATAGTTGTATCTTGCTTGGATGTGTTTTGAATGTGTTTGTATGTGTAGTGGTGGCAAAACCCGATTCCACCCCAGTGATTCCCATCAATAATCTAAACTCAATTTTAAACCCACTCTTTTACTTTCCTTCGAATTAGTTTAACTAAAACCCAAATCAACTCTTATTCTAAATATTAGTCTTAGTTGATCTAGATTCAACTAGAAAGATTCTTAAAAATGTTATCCCTTGGGATTTGATCCTTAACTATACTGTGATAAGACATGTCTGTTTGTGGGTGGTACTATTGTACAAGTTTTGGTAAAAACTTATGGATTTCATCCCTAAGTGGATTTGTTAGTGCAGTAAAAGCCACATCACGTAATTAATCAGGCTATGAAAGTAATTCCATTCGATTCCTTGTATTCTTTTAATAAATTTAATATATAGTATTGATATTTTTTGATGTTCCTATCATTTTCTGTGATTTTCTAAGATAAAGGGATTAATAAACTAAAAATGGGAGACATGATTATGAGGATGCCGATGAGTGGTCCATGTGGGCTCTAGCTTCATCCTTGGTGCTCGCTGACCCACAGCTCCCTTAATGAGGTGGCATCCCACTACTGATCGGTAAGGATGAGTCAGCTCCATCCATCTGATTCTCTCTCCCTTGGGATAGCTCGTGACGCTATTGATGTGGCATCTCGTGAGTGGATAATTAGGCTCCACTTGGGCTAGGGGCCTTCTTCTCCTTTGCTCATAGGGCACATTGCCTCAGCAGAATGGGTCACTTGCTCTAGGGAGGATCGCGATCAGCAGGCTCTGATCTTGGGAGCAGAGGTGTCGCCCAAGTTTTTCAGGTGATGGCAAGGTGTGTGGAGTGTGCGATTTGGAGGAAGGAGGTGTAGAGGTGCAAAGCCCAAAATGGTCAATGTGGTGACACCGCAGCAGACCACGAGGTCGATTAGGGGCTAACAGATCATGATCAGGCTCAAAAGTAAGAGGTTAAGGTAAAGGGGGTGGAGGCGACCCTTTGGAGGTCTCATATAGGGTCGAGGGGTAGGTTTAGGGCTAGATTTGGTATGGGGTTTGTTCGTCGTCACCGGAGTTAGAGAAAGTCTTGCTCGGGTTGTTGAGATGGCACCACGATGCATGAAACTCAGTCATGATATGGTTCATTGGGTGAGGAATCTCGAGATGAATATATCTAGATGGGCAGAGATTTGAAATCGGGGGTGAGGTGGCGGCTCTGAGTTGGCCGAGTTTGTTCCCTCCTCCCCGCCAGTTGCGGAAGGTTAGGGATGACGTCAGGAGTGTTGGATTGGGTGTGTATGGTCTAGATCAATCTAGCATGTAAAAAGGCCCACACCAAACTTAAATGGGTTGCATGACATTTCATTATGTCACACCTTATCCAATAAATCGATCAACTTAGGTCCACGATACATATAGATGAAATAATGTGCATAATATCTTCAAGAAATCCTAGAAAATTTGAGGAATTTCCAATTGAAATGAAATGTGGACCATATGTTCATAAAAATGCTTAGAATTTATAGAAAATGTTTGGGAGTCATATGCTAAATTTACATTCTTAATATACTACTTTGGTTAAAGTAGTTAATTAACCTAGTTTGAAGTGTCACATAGTGCATATTATTCAAATTGATCATTATACTTTGAAATTGAAGGTCCAAAAAGAAGTAATTAAAATTAAATGAGTTGAGGATATGATTTAACATAATTAAGAAAATGAATAAAGTTTGGGAAAAACTCACTTTATCACATTCTTCCCTCCTTTTATGAATTCGATCTCAAAATTCAAACAGCTTGAAATAAGTGTGGGCTCAATCTTAGACTTGAGCTCCCAGGTGGCATTAGACTGGTCTTGGTGGTTCCAGAGAACTTTCACTATATCTATGTTCCAATTACTATGAAGATCCTTCATCTTTGGATCAAGGATACTGACCAGGGATTCAGCATAGAATAGATCATCTTTTAGCTCTAGAGGCTCATGATTGAGAATCTGATTGGGGTCTTTGACATAAGGCTTCTGATTAGATACATGAAAGACATTGTGCATGGCACTATACTGATGTGGAAAAGAAAGATGATAAGCACATTCACCAACATTTTCTAAGATCTCAAAGGATCCCACTTAGCGAGGACTAAACTTTCCCTTATTCTTTGCCAAAGCTCGAATAGGTCTAATTTTCAGGAAGACATGGTCACCTTCTTTGAACTGACATTCCCATTGGTGAGCATCTGAATAAGGTTTCTTCCTATCATGTATCCACTTCATTCTTTTCTTAATCAGTGCAACTTTGTCTGTTATCTCCTCATATTTCATCAAGGTATGTTCCTCAACGTCATCCCAGTGTAGCGGAGATCTGTAGGGTCGACCATAGAGGGATTCATAGGGAGGCATCCTAATACTGGCATGATAGCTATTATTATATGCAAACTCAGCTAAAGGCATATAGTGGTCCCACGAGCCTTCCCAATTAAGAATACAAGCTCACAAAAGATCCTCCAGAATATGTACTATATGTTCTGATTGCCCGTCTGTTTGTGGATGGTATGATGGGTTGAAGTTCAACTTGGTACCCAGTTCCTCTTGAACATGCTTCTACATCTTTGAAGTGAACTTTGGGTCCCTATCTGAGACAATGGGCATTGGAACTCCATGCATATGTATTATCTCCCACATATAGAGATCGGTGAGCTTGGACACTTTTGCAGTAGTCTTTATAGGGAGAAAATGAGCTGACTTTGTGAGACGATCCACTATAACCCATGCAACATCATAACCCTTTCTCTTCATGGGTATCCCCACCACGATATCCATGGTGATGTGCTCCCATTTCCATTCAGGGATTTCAAAGGGTTGTATTAGACCACTTGGCCTCTGGTGCTCTGCCTTGATTCTTTTGTATGTCAAACATCTAGACACGAACTCAGTAATACCACACTTCAAACATCTGCCTTGATTCTTTTGATGATATGATGTAAGTTGATAGAGATGATGTAAGATGGTCATGATGATTTATGTTTGTCATTGATGACTTAAGTTCAGTTTTGAGGATTTGAGATAAGTTTTGATGATGCAAGTAACTAGGCTTTTATGAGGTAAGATATGTTAAGCTGAGACAAAGTTGTGAGTCAGCATGAGCCTCAAGCTCTTTTACAAAGGAGGACCTCTAGTGTTAGGACCAGTTCCAGGGTTAACTCCAGAGAGAGTGAGACCCATTGGGAGAAGGTCAGAGAACCTAAACTCCAAGATATGAGAATTATGAGATATGATATGTCCTAAACTAGACTACTCCTGAGTGAATGAGTTGAGTTTCCTAATGCATGATTCCTATAGTCTTGCTGAACCTTAGATTTCCTTGGGAGGACCAAACCCTAGAGTCAGTGAGAGGCTGGTTATATGAACATGTGAACATGAATATGAGAACCTTCCATCTGGGTGAGGGAGAGAGCCCAAGACCCTGTAGGAGGTAGCTATGTTAGTATCTGTGAAGCCTCATGCTCGGGTTGGTGGTTTCCCACACAGGAATCTAGCAGTGTATATAGAGAGTTTTGGGTAAACATAACTCATGGGTAGAGACCTATAAAGAGGATGTCATACCATGTTTTGGTTTGTGCTTATGTGGCTAGAGCTAGTAAAGCAATCGACTCATCTCAATGAGGTATACCTAATAACCCTAGATCAGGAGGGAAGATAAAGTATATGCATATGAGATACTCATAGAGTTGAGTTAGCTCAGAGAGACTGAGCATGGAACTACTCTCATGAGTTGGGCCAGGAGAACCTCAATTGGACTAGATGAAGTTTTGATATATGTTTAATAAGCCACTCACATAAGTTTGTTAGCACAACCATGATATAATATATGTAAAGATGTGATATAATCTCGAGATGTGATATACAAACATGATATGATGGAAACCTAGTAATGGTTTGATAGATATTAATGCATAAATGGTTAACCATATACATAAATAATGATGACAATGTGATATAGTTGGTTAATATTGCGATGAAAACTTCGTAAATGTGAAAATTATAATGAGCAATGAGATAAGATCATAGGAGAGATATATGTTACACGAGGTGCTAATCTTAGTGCTTAATAAAGAAGAAAAAAATGTAATTTGAAGGTTAGCACAACATCACATGTATGACACCTTGATATGATCTAGATGGATAAAGTGGGTTAATTATAGTTAACTCCCTCCTAAAAGGTATATGTTAATGTTGAACATGTTCTAACAAATTATCTCAATAAAATGTTGATGACACCTTGATGTATGGGTTAACTTGGGTTAACTCCTTGGGAACATGGTAATATGATGTTGAATAATAACACATGAATAAAGATGAATATGCAACCCTAATATATGAGATATGGAATGACATAAGCTAAGCTTCTAAACCTTGAGTTCAACCCTAAATGGAGTGTTTGTGCACCCAAGATGGTTGTAAACCTCCTAATAGTTCTTTGGATACATGGTTCTCGGTAACCATTGTGGATATGTTACACATATAATAGTGCCTACACGTGGATGAAGGCAAGATAAGGTTTTCCCTAGAAGTATGAGTATGGTTTACTTTCGAGGACGAAAGTTCTTTTAAGATTTATATGATGTGACAAAGTGGGTTTTCTGGCTTAATTTCAAGGACAAAATATCTTTTAAGGTGTGTAGGATGTGATGGAGTGGACTTTTGGAATCCTAAAATATCCAATGACTTAAGTGAAAGCATAAGGTTGAGATATATTGAGAGTTCCAAGCACTTGACAAAGTAGGTTTGTTGATTGATGTTAATATCATGATTAAAGATCCTTAACTTTATGCATTTTTGAGGAATTTAATTGACAATTCAAATAGTTGAGTTTTTGGACCAAAATCGAATGGATTGTACCTTGAGGTATGGTCAAGCTATGGTTAAATTTTGGTGGCAATTTGATATTCCTAGAGGAAGTTAGGGAGGTTTGATTTTGGAGAAATAATGTGCACGGTTGATGGTTTATTGGACCTAAGTCTCGATCCTTTATGTGTCACACGTCCCCTTGCTTTTGGGTTGGGTCTGTGTGGCCAAATCCTAGCCCTAGAAATCTGATATAGCGGCAGTACCCCTTGACTTTAGTGATCTGCGGATCTGGCCTTATGGAGTAGCTGTTACAGCCGTCGGATGGAGATCAGGGTTTGTTTCGTTCTCCTCAACCTCTAGCGGTTTGGGGCTGAGACGTGGGGGTGGATGAGGACATGACCGCCTCCACCACTTTGTGGATCGTGGGAGTGAGCAAGTTTTCCTCTGAACAGTTGCCTTCATACTGGGACAAGCTCCCATTTGACCCCTCACAAGGGTAGAGAGGCGGTGTATTCAGGGAGAGGAAGCCCTCTGTTCCCATCGGTTCTCCACTGCTAGATAGCAGGTCATGGCTAGAGGTAGACACAGAGGAAACATTGGAGGAAGAAGGAAGTAGAGGCAGAAGAGAGAGTCTGGAAGAAGGTGAGGAGTCTAGAAGCAAGGTCGTGGTTAGGGGAGTCCAACATAGTCATTCTCGTGGACCTCGATGGTGATTTTGTTCGTTGCCGAGCTGCAGTTTGCCCAAGATGGAGATCGAGTTCGGGAGCACCACTGTGGGGTTCCCTTTTGCTTTTGGAGCTTCAGTGGAGTTCAGGGAGGCTTGGCGGTGCTAGAGGGGGACTTTAGGCGGAGGTTGGGTGGCATGGAGGCACCATGCCTCTACTTCGCCGGCGCTATGGAAGAAGGCGGCGGCTAGCTCCTCGATCTGCCAGGAGGAGTCACCAGCAGCGAGCCCTCACGGCTGGCGGTGTTGAGGGAGGAAGGACAAATCTCATAGAAGCTCAAGCTTGTCTTGAGGAGAAGTACACATCTGCCTATTGCTCACCGGAGTTGAGCCGTGCGGCGGCGCGCTCGTGAAACAGGGCAGGCGCATCGTTGGATCGCGAGAAGCGAAAGAGAGAGATGCCCGGCTCGGGCAAGCGGATCTTGAATCCACGGATCCAACAACCAAACCGCCTACCCCAAGCAAAGAAAAGTTGGAGTTGCGCAACGCACATGGCCACGTGGCGACACTGGATTGGCCACAAAAATGTATATATATCTAGAAAACACTTCGATCTTGTATATATCATAGAAAATAGACCGTTTATCAGAAAAATACAAACAAGGTACCGAAATTCTCAGAAAAATGAGTAGAACACAGTAGAATGATAATACCAGGATTTTGATGCTTTAATAATGGTGATATCATGTAATAGGTGTAATGCTTGTTTCATGAGTAATAAATACCAAACAATGACCTAAAATTATGAGAAAATACCACTAAGTCACAAATCATATCTTTAGTCCATCTGATGTCAGTAATCATGTTGTTGATACACGAAATCTTGTAATTTACTCTATATGGCTAATCAGGGCTAATAACACTAAAGATAATGCAATTAATGCATACATGCTCAATAAATGATGAGATTTATAGAAAACCCTCATATATGTAACTGGAAGATAATATGTAAATCTGAGATCAACTACATACACGAAATTCATGTTATATGAAGAGCACCCTTAATACATGTGATGTCACCCTAATATGGTTAATGAAAGTGACATAATGTTAAATATGTTCACATAATAATGTGACACATGAGTATATCCAGTTGATGAACTATGATCTGGAATATGACATCAGTAAGATAAATATAAGACAAGAATACAAGTAATTATGAGAATATCATAATGAGATAAGTAAAACCCTAATAACACGAATAGGGTTAAGATGAGATGTAAGAAGATGAGAACCTGATGATAGTATATGATCTTGTCTTGATCAGGTTTAACAAAGTTATAGTTGATATGAGGATATGATGATTAGGATGTCTCTTTGGAAGGTACGCTATTACCTCTTACTTGGCTTATTATACAATATGCTTGTGTTATATGTGTAGTAGAATACTTGGCATATGGTATTGGATGAAGTGATTGTTCTTGTATGATATCTTGCTTGATTTTCTATACTTATGGCTATGAACACTTAGACATAATATATTTGTTCCATTATATGAAAGCACTATATCTCTTTGGTAAGCATAGTGCTAATGAGTGATCTATCTCTTTGGTAAGCAGATCACATGTACAATGATCTATCTCTTTGGTAAGCAGATCATAAGGCATGGATGCATCTATCCCATTGGTAGGCAGATGCACGAGCATATAATGGAAAATGAGCTTAAAATATGTGTTCTCTTTTGTTAATGAATATCTTTGTGCAAGTATACACTTTTCTTATATTCTTCTGTTACTTCCAAGTATTAGTTTTATCTTATTGCCAAGATATGATGAGAGGTATATAAAAGACACGTAGGCATACTCAGTACAATATTCTTGAAATATTGTGCTGACATGTACTGCATGTAATCTTTTTGTTTAGGTTGTGGTTATGCTCTTGAAGATCCAGGATAGTTGAGAGTTGTGTGGAGAGATGATGTACAGGTGGACATGTTGTCTTAAGATCATGTTGTTTAGTTGTAGTGCATGTATATGTATAGTTTGGTGTTCAATATGTAATATCAAATGTTGTAACAATTCATGTTGTAATTATATGTTGAATGGTGAACATGTGTGTATGGTTTTATTATTGTTCATGTACATGTGCTACTGAGTGTTTCCTTTTGACTTCCTCTTATTTTCTTCTTCTTAGCCTTGTGTGGGATGTTTAAATTGGGATTCTCTCTGAGGTGAGGGTTTCAATTTGGATGTCACACATCAGATTAAGTTTTAGAAAATCTGGGGACGTCACAGGTGGTATCAGAGCATGAACAATAGAAAAGACTAACATTTTCTCATTATGCAACGCAAAACTAAAGAACCTTGAACCTTAATAATCTTTAGGGTTAGATTAGTCATCTTTTAGAGACTAGATCTGTCCTAGCCTCTAGGTTAGCACCTAGATGTCCGAGAACTAGGTCTAGACTAGTGCTTGTTGAGTATCAAGTCCTTAGATGTCGTTCTTTCCTTGTAGTGCAGCGGTATGGGACGTTGCACTATTTGGAAATGACATGCATCAAGGGAAGAGAAACCCTAGACATATTGCGCACGTTGTCTAGCATAGATACACTAGTCTACCCCTTTTCTCACCCTTTTCACTAGTTTTCATGACACTGGACTCTCTACTATGTGTGGGACACTCATTTTCAGGATTTGGTTTTTTATTCCAAACGAATCGAACCTCGATAGTTTTCTCTGACGTTTGTTTTATCAGAGAAAAACTATATAATATTTTATTATGTATATGTATTACAAAAATGTGTCCCCACACATGTATGAGTAGGAGGCGGTCATGCAACCCAAGTGAAAGTGATGACATCAGTCTAGAAGAGAGAGTAGTTCTAGATTAGATGTCTAGAGCCTTGTTTGGAATATATGATAGATGGAATAGATGATATATGTTTTGATGATATGATGTAAGTTGATAGAGATGATGTAAGATGGTCATGATGATTTATGTTTGTCTTTGATGACTTAAGTTCAGTTTTGAGGATTTGAGATAAGTTTTGATGATTCAAGTAACTAGGCTTTTATGAGGTAAGATATGTTAAGCTGAGACAAAGTTGTGAGTCAGCATGAGCCTCAAGCTCTTTTACAAAGGAGGACCTCTAGTGTTAGGACCGGTTCCGGGGTTAACTCCAGAGAGAGTGAGACCCATTGGGAGAAGGTCAGAGAACCTAAACTCCAAGATATGAGAATTATGAGATATGTGATATGATATGTCCTAAACTAGACTACTCCTGAGTGAATGAGTTGAGTTGCCTAATGCATGATTCCTATAGTCTTGTTGAACCCTAGATTTCCTTGGGAGGACCAAACCCTAGAATCAGTGAGAGGCTGGTTATATGAACATGTGAACATGAATATGAGAACCTGCCATCTGGGTGAGGGAGAGAGCTCAAGACCCTGGAGGAGGTAGCTATGTTAGTATCTGTGAAACCTCATGCTCGGGTTGGTGGTTTCCCACATAGGAATCTAGAAGTGTATATAAAGAGTTTTGGGTAAACATAACTCATGGGTAGAGACCTATAAAGAGGATGTCATACCATGTTTTGGTTTTTGCTTATGTGGCTAGAGCTAGTAATGCAATCGACTCGTGTCAATGAGGTATACCTAATAACCCTAGATTATGAGGAAAGATAAAGTATATGAATATGAGATACTCATAGAGTTGAGTTATCTCAGAGAGACTGAGCATGGAACTACTCTCATGAGTTGGGCCAGGAGAACCTCAATTGTACTAGATGAAGTTTTGATATATGTTTAATAAGCCACTCACATAAGTTTGTTAGCACAACCATGATATAATATATGTAAAGATGTGATCTAATCTTGAGATGTGATATACAAACATGATATGATGGAAACCTAGTAATGGTTTGATATATATTAATGCATAAATGGTTAACCATATACATAAATAATGATGACAATGTGATATAGTTGGTTAATCTTGCGATGAAAACTTCGTAAATGTGACAATTATAATGAGCAATGAGATAAGATCATAGGAGAGATATATGTTACACGAGGTTCTAATCTTAGTGCTTAATAAAGAAAAAAAATGTAATTTGAAGGTTAGCACAACATAACATGTGTGACACCTTGATATGATCTAGATGGATAAAGTGGGTTAATTATAGTTAACTCCCTCCTAAAAGGTATATGTTAATGTTGAACATGTTCTAACAAATTATCTCAATAAAATGTTGATGACACCTTGATGTATGGGTTAACTTGGGTTAACTCCTTGGGAACATGGTAATATGATGTTGAATAATAATGCATGAATAAAGATGAAGATGCAACCCTAATATATGAGACATGGAATGACATAATCTAAGCTTCTAAACCTTGAGTTCAACCCTGAATGGAGTGTTTGTGCACCCAAGATGGTTGTAAACCTCCTAATAGTGCTTTGGATACATGGTTCTCGGTAACCATTGTGGATATGTTACACATAGAATAGTGCCTACACGTGGATGAAGGCAAGATAAGGTTTTCCCTAGAAGTATGAGTATGGTTTACTTTCGAGGATGAAATTTCTTTTAAGATGTATATGATGTGATAAAGTGGGTTTTCTGGCTTAATTTTGAGGACGAAATATCTTTTAAGGTGTGTAGGATGTGATGGAGTGGACTTTTGGAATCCTAAAATATCCAATGACTTAAGTGAAAGCATAAGGTTGAGATAGATTGAGGGTTCCAAGCACTTGACAAAATTGGTTTGTTGATTGATGTTAATATCATGATTAAAGATCCTTAACTTTATGTGTTTTTGAGGAATTTAATTGACAATTCAAATAGCTGAGTTTTTGCACCAAAAATGAATGGATTGTACCTTGAGGTATGGTGAAGCTATGGTTAAATTTTGGTGGCAATTGGATATTCCTAGAGGAAGTTAGGGAGGTTTGATTTTGGAGAAATAATGTGCATGGTTGATGGTTTATTGGACCTAAGTCTCGATCCTTTATGTGTCACACGTCCCCTTGCTTTTGGGTTGGGTCTGTGTGGCCAAATCCTAGCCCAAGAAATTTGATTTAGCGGCAGTACCCCTTGACTTTAGTGATCCGCGGATCTGGCCTTATGGAGTAGCTGTTATAGCCGTCGGATGGATATCAGGGGTTGTTTCGTTATCCTCAACCTCTAGAGGTTTGGGGCTGAGACGTGGGGGTGGATGAGGACATGACTGCCTCCACCACTTTGTGGATCGTGGGAGTGAGCAAGTTTTCCTCTGAACAGTTGCCTTCGGACTGGGACAAGCTCCCATTTGACCCCTCACAAGGGTAGAGAGGCGGTGTATTCAGGGACAGCAAGCCCTCTGTTCCCATCGGTTCTCCACTGCTAGAGAGAAGGTCATGGCTAGAGGTAGACGCAGAGGAAAAATTGGAGGAAGAAGGAAGTAGAGGCAGAAGAGAGATTCTGGAAGAAGGTGAGGAGTCTAGAAGCAAGGCCGCGGTTAGGGGAGTCCAACATAGTCGTTCTCGTGGACCTCGATGGTGGTTTTGTTCATTGCCGAGTTGCAGTTTGCCCAAGATGGAGATCGAGTTCGGGAGCACCACTGTGGGGTTCCCTTTTGCTTTTGGAGCTTCAGTGGATTTCAGGGAGGCTTGGCGGTGCTAGACGGGTATTTTAGGAGGAGGTTGGGTGGCGTGGAGGCACCATGCCTCTACTTCGCTGGCGCTATGGAAGAAGGCGGCGGCTAGCTCCTCAATCTGCCAAGAGGAGTCACCAGCAGTGAGCCCTCATGGCTGGCGGTGTCGAGGGAGGAAGGAAAAATCTCATAGAAGCCCAAGCTTGTCTTGAGGAGAAGTGCACATCTGTCTATTGCTCACCGGAGCCGAGCCGTGCGGCGGCGCGCTCGTGAAACAGCGCAGGCGCATTGCTGGATTGCGAGAAGCGAAAGAGAGAGATGCCCAGCTCGGGCAAGCGGATCTTGAATCCACGGATCCAACAACTAGCCCGCCTACCCCAAGAAAAGAAAAGTTGGAGTTGTGCAACCCACATGGCCACGTGGCGACGCTGGATTGGCCACAAAAAGGTATATATATATCTAGAAAACACTCTGATCTTGTATATATCATAGAAAATAGACCGTTTATCAGAAAAATACAAACATGGTACCGAAATTCTCAGAAAAATGAGTAGAACACAGTAGAATGATAATACTAGGCTTTTGATGCATTAATAATGGTGATATAATGTAAGATGTGTAATGCTTGTTTCATGAGTAATAAATACCAAACAATGACCTAAAATTATGAGAAAATACCACTACGTCACAAATCATATCTTTAGTCCATCTGATGTTAGTAATCATGTTGTTGATACACAAAATCTTGTAATTTACTCTATATGGCTAATTAGGGCTAATAACACTAAAGATAGTGCAATTAATGCATACATGCTCAATAAATGATGAGATTTACAGAAAACCCTCATATATGTAACTGGAAGATAATATGTAAATTTGACATCAGCTATATACATGAAATTCATGTTATATGAAGAGAACCCTTAATACATGTGATGTCACCCTAATATGGTTAATGAAAGTGACATAATGTTAAATATGTTCACATAATAATGTGACACATGAGTATATCCAGTTGATGAACTATAATCTGGAATATGACATCAGTAAGATAAATATAAGACAAGAATACAAGTAATTATGAGAATATTATAATGAGATAAGTAAAACCCTAATAACACGAATAGGGTTAAGATGAGATGTAAGAAGATGAGAACCTGATGATAGTATATGATCTTGTCTTGATCAGGTTTAACAAAGTTATAGTTGATATGAGGATATGATGATTAGGATGTCTCTTTGGAAGGTACGCTATTACCTCTTACTTGGCTTATTATACAATATGCTTGTGTTATATGTGTAGTAGAATACTTGGCATATGGTATTGGATGAAGTGATTATTCTTGTATGATATCTTGCTTGATTTTCTATACTTATGTCTATGAACACTTGGACATAATATATCTATTCCCTTATATGAAAGCACTATATCTCTTTGGTAAGCATAGTGCTAGTGAGTGATCTATCTCTTTGGTAAGCATATCACATGTACAATGATCTATCTCTTTGGTAAGCAGATCATAAGGCATGGATGCATCTATCCCATTGGTAGGTAGATGCACGAGCATATAATGGAAAATGACCTTAAAATATGTGTTCTCTTTTGTTAATGAATATCTTTGTGCAAGTATACGCTTTTCTTATATTCTTTTGTTACTGCCAAGTATTAGTTTTATCTTATTGGAAAGATATGATGAGAGGTATATAAAAGACATGTAGGCGTACTCAGTACAATATTCTTGAAATATTGTGCTGACGTGTACCGCATGTAATCTTTTTGTTTAGGTTGTGGTTATGCTCTTGAAGATCCAGGATAGTTGAGAGTTGTGTGGCAAGTTGATGTACAGGTGGATCTATTGTCTTAAGATCTTGTTGTTTAGTTGTAGTACATGTATATGTATAGTTTTTTGTTCAATATGTAATATCAAATGTTGTAACAATTCATGTTGTAATTATATGTTGAATGGTTAACATGTGTGTATGGTTTTATTATTGTTCATGTACATGTGCTATTGAGTGTTTCCTTTTGACTTCCTCTGATTTTCTTCTTCTTAGCCTTGTGTGGGATGTTTAAATTGGGATTCTCGCTAAGGTGAGGGTTTCAATTTGGACGTCACACATCAGATTAAGTTTTAGAAAATCCGGGGACGTCACAAAACCCAAGAATCTTAGGATTTTAGAAGGGTTTTCGGGAGGTTGCCAATCAAGAACATCAGATACTTTGACGGGATGAACAGGTATGTTACCCCTAAAAATGACACGGCTAAGAAACATGACTTCATCAATCCTAATTTCACATTTAGAGAGTTTTCCATAGAACTTATGCGCTCGAAGGATCTCAAGGAATGCCTTCAAGTGTTCACAATATTTCTCCATAGTGTCAGAAAAGATCAGAATATCTTCACTAAAAATGACCACAAACTCATAAAGATAAGGTTGAAAGACATTGTTCATTAGGTTTATGAATATGCCAGGTGTGTTGGTCAACTTGAATGGCATCACTAGAAATTCATAATGCCCATAACAAGTTCGAAAAGAAGTCTTAGAAATATCAAAATCTTTGACTTTAAGTTGATGGTAGCTAGAACAAAGGTCAATCGTAGAGAAAACTTTGGCAGTACTAAGTTGATCAAAGAAGTCATCAATGCGAGGAAGGGGATACTTATTTTTAATAGTGGCTTGGTGTAACATGCAATACTCAATACACATACACATAGAACAATTTTTCTTCTTTACAAAGAGAACATGCACACCCCAAGGGGAAACACTAGGATGGATAAAACCTTTATCAAGAAGTTCTTGTAACTATTTCTACAACTCCATAAGCTCAGTAGAAGTCATCCTATACGATTCCCTAAAAATCAAAGTGGTTACAGGAAGAAGATCTATGGAGAACTCAATGTCTCTATTTGGAGGAAACCCATGAAGCTCCTTCGGGAATATGTCAAGAAAGTCATGTACCACCTCCAGTCTTTCTACATGCCCACTATTAGGGCTAATCTCTGAGACTAATGTGAGGAAGACTTTACATCCTTTAGAAATGAGCTTTTTAGCTTTAAGGTAGGAGATTATAATATTATTATAGAATCTACTTCCCCTAGGGATCACCATAGGACAAGAATGAGGTGGAGAGAGGACTACCATCTTATTTCTATAGTGAATTTGTGCATGATACTTGTATAGACAATCCATACCAAGTATAATATCAAATTCTTCCATAGTAAAGAGGATGAATTCAAAGGGCATGTCATGATTTTTGAATTTTAGAGGCAGGACATCAGTTTTTTGTAATGTACTGAGTATTTTGCCACTAGGATTTGACAAATCATGAATATAACCCAAGTCTCTTATATATAGATGTAACATGGATGCCAAATTTGAGAAATGAATGTATTTGTAGATCCTGAATCAAATAAAGCTTTAACGCAATGATCATTTAGGAATACAATGCCTACATAGGATAATTATGTCATGAATAATTTAAAGCATTGAACAAGATATTAGATAAATGAAAGGAATTAAGGTTACCTTCATTGAGTTGATTGGGATTTGCCTTAGCCTCCTCTGCAATCACTGTAAACACTCTGGCATTGTGGTGTCCCTGAGGGGACAGAGCACCTTTTGGATGGTTGCCAAAGATAGATAGAGTAGGTACTTGGCAATGAAATTGCCCTCCTTCTTGCAGTTGTAGTAGACCGGCTTGGGATGATGACATACTCCACCATGGTATCACCCATGAGTCTTACACTTTGGGTGAGTTATCCTCTACTGGTTTTGGTTGTTATTTTGTCCCCTTTACCTGAACCTCCTCCTTTTCTTGATCCCTTGTTATAATGGCCAGGGTGGAACTGTCTAGAGTTATCCTCTTCAGTGGTGGTTAATGATGTGGTTTTTACTGTACCAACAAACTCACCTAGGGCTGAAATCCCTAAGTTTTTAACCAAAACCTTGTGCAATAGTACCACCCACAAGAGGACGGATCTTATCGCAATACAGTTAAGTATCAAATCCCAAGGGACAACTTTTTTAAGAATCTTTCTAGTCAAATCTGGTTCAACTAAGACTAATATTTAGAACAAGAGTTGATTTGGGTTTAGTTAAACTAATTGCAAAGAAAGTAAAAGAGCATGATTAAAACTTAGTTTAGATTAATGATGGGAATCACTGCGGTGGAACCAGGTTTCACCACCCCTACACATGCAATCACATCCACGCAACATACAACTATCCAAATGGAGTAGCAAACCATCTGTTAGGAAATAGAGTTTGCGTAAGCATCTCCATGGGCTCGATGTCTTGTTACCCACGGGTCACACACTTACTACTCCAGAGATATCCCTTTGGAAGTTCTCATTCGAGCATCAACCATGTTAATTGATATTCAAATCCTAAGCATTGAAGTTCTCACAACAAAGGAATATAATAGATCATGCAAGGCAGGTGATCAATCCACAAAGCACGCATTAAACGATTAACAATGAAATGGAAAGTTATGTACAAGCCATGGAATGTTATAAGATAAACATGTAAGCATAGGCAGCAGGGCTAGTCCCTACACCCCAGCGAAATGGACTACTCCCTCCTCATGATAGAAACAAAAAGAATAAGTGAGAGGGGAGATTCCGCCATGGTCATGGTGAAGAAGATGATTGTAGCTCGGTGGAGAAACGGTCTTCTACACGATGGCGGGGAAGATTTGGATGAGGAGGGGAAGAACACCAAGGTAGGAGAGGAAGATCTTCTCTCTCCTTCTTCCTTCTCTTCTTGTGCTCTTGCTCACAGGAGATGGAGTGATAGATGGATAATGGATGAACGTTCTACAGATCTGAAATCCCACCACTTTTGTGTCTAGGAAGTAGATCTTAATGGAGTGGAGATGGCATAGTAGCAAGGACACAACGAAGGTAGTCTTTTCCAGTGGAGATCGTCTTCCTTGGCTGGGCACAAAGTGGCAGCCTGTCGGCATCATAGGACAAAATAGATGCCTTAAACGGATGAGGAGTCATCTATTTATAGGTGAATATCACCGATTTAGTTCTACAGTCAAGGTGTGCACCGACTTAACTCCATGGTTGAGGTCACAGTCGAGGTCGTGTGCCTTGGTCAAGGTCTGTGTGGGTGTTCCTTGGTCGAGGCCTGTCTGGGCGTGCCTCAGTCGAGGTTTTTTCCAGTGTCACAGTTGCAGTCGTTTCTTCTTGGCCGCAGTTGTGGACCTTCTCTTCTTGGCTGTAGTCGCAGCCCTTTTTAAATTACGGTCAAGGCCCTCTTTATGTCACGGTCGCGGCCTTCCTTATGTTGTTGTTGTGGCCCTTTTTGGAATAAACCCACCCCCACTGGGGGCTATTGCTATGGGTTGATGGGCCTGCATTGATGAATCCTCTGACTGATCAGCATGCTTTCTAATGAAGGAACTGCCCATCAAAAATAGGGTCCAAATTAGTGAAAGTTTCTTGGGTCCGCTAGTCGGTTAGAGGGACCGTCATCTCCTACATTGGTGCACACATTATGATACTTAATCCTACAATGGAGATGAACAGATTTGATCAAAACTCTAAGTAATCATCTGAAACTAAGAAAAAAAATTGAGTAGATCCAGGGGGTATGTGAGAGCTTTCAGTGCAAAACAGGGCCAAAATGGTGACTAAAACTAATATAAATATGCATTGATCAAAACACCCCAAACTTAAACGTTGCTTGTCCTCGAGTAACACAAAATCTAAAACAGTCACCAATTGAATACTTTCAACACTTGTGATTGCCTCATCTTCACATCACATTTGTTTCTTTTCTACTTTGTATGGATGAGCATGAGACCACTAAACACATCTTAGAACATCTTCATTCCCGAGTTTGTTTCTCAAAATCACCTCCTCCCCACTTTTTCCAACATCAAGCATGTCTAAGAGCTTTGTAATAGTCCATAGATACCCACAGAAAAACAAGTGTGCACCCAATCTGACATTGGTGTTTTTCAAGAGAGTGGCAAAAAAGGAGGCATTCATTGTGCCTGTAGGTGGAAAAGGGAGTGAAGGGGGTATGGAAGGAAGTAGTAAATCTCTCCTCTATTCGACGTGAGATATTTATTATATGGTTGCAATTTCATTGATTGCAAATTTTTTTATGTGAATCTCTCCTCTATTTGATGTGAGATTGCATTTTTTCTTCTTGTGTGCACATTGGCATCTTTTCTTTTTCATTTTGGTGATATGCCCATATTAGATAGAGAGGGGTATGTAAGAAGCAAATAAAGAGAGGCATGGTGTGCCACCCCAAACATAGGGTTTGGAACTATTTTTATGGCATTTTGTTTCTTTTTTATGGATGGAGGGGTATGAAGATGGTAGAAGAAGTGTAGAAGAGAGTTCAGATCATGATGCAACTTTATTTACAATTCATTGCACCGAGTTGTTCTCCCTATCATACTATGCTCAAATAATGACTTGATGGGGATCCAAAGGAGATTCCATGCTATTGTTCCACTAGTCAGTTAGGAAGAACAATGTGTTTGATCCCTCTCAGTTTGACAGACACTTGCCATCTTTATTGAAGAATCATGATGTTAGGATTCATAAGCTTCACAATGTGATTTCTAACCATTGGCTTGTTTCAGAAATTGTCCCCCTTGAGGCTTTGCTTCGAATAAAGACGGTATAATGATTCAAAATTGTATGGAAAAAGAACTAGATGGCTAGGTAAAGGCTTTGATTGAAATAAAAACATCAAAACTTCATCCAATTTATATACAAAACTCCTTTGAAAACTTAAAATTTTGAAAATTTTGATCAAAATTGCTTCAAAATTGTAGTGATGCAATCTTAAGTCTGAAATAGATAGGTATGGGTGGAAAGTAAAGTACGTACCACCCACCCTCCACCCCGAACATAGAATGTGTTTGTCCTGAGAAAACTCTAAATCCGAGATGGAGGGGAAAGACCGTGTTGGTTGGTCCACCAGATGTGGTTGCGTTCCTTTCAGCAACATGTCCTCCATCTGAAATCTCAAAAATGAAAACTATCAGAACTTAAGATTGCATCTTATGATGCATTATCTACTGAGTGTAAAATTTTCTAATTAAAAATTGAAAGTAAAAGCTAAGATAAGGATTGGGTCGCCTCCCGACAAGCGCCTTTGTTTTATGTCATTGGCTCGAAATGGTTCTTTCAATTTTTTGGCAGATATACTGGTTTTGAAAGATTCGGTGAAGCTTCAATGCTCAGAAATATCTCTTCAAGTGTTGTCCATTAGCCACAAACCCTCCTAACTTTTCACTCCATAAAACAAAGGCACCATGTAGGTATATGCTCTTAATAGTGTACGGTCCAGACCAGTGAGAACAGAGTTTCCCTGGGAACAATCTCAGTCTTGAGTTAAATAGTAGAACTTAGTCTCCCACTTGTATGTCTTTCCTTTTCATATGACCATCATGTCAAAATTTTGTGTGTTTTTTATAGATTCTTACATTCTCGTAGGCTGTCATCTAAAGTTCTTCCAGCTCCTACAGTTGCAGTAACCTTGCTTGACCAGCTTTCTTCATGTCAAAATTTAGTTGTTTGATCACCCACCAAGCTTTGTGTTCAAATTCTACGGACAGGTGACATGATTTTCCATAGATTAATCTAAAGGTTTTCGTTCCAAGAGGAGTCTTGAAAGCAGATCTGTAGGCCCACATGGCGTCATTGATTTTTATTGAGAAATCCTTTAGGTTGTGGCCTACTGCCTTTTCCAGGATAGCTTTGAGTTTACGGTTTGACACCTCTACATGTCCACTCATTTGTGGATAGTAGGGGGAAGCTACCTTTTGTGTCACACCATATTTTCTTAATAGAGACTCAAAGCTTCTTTCCAGAAAATGAGAACTTCTGTTAGATATCAAAGTGTGTGGAACTTTAAAATGGGATAAAATAATATCTCTAAACAATTTTATGACTGGTTTTGAATCGCTAGTAACTTTTGGTATGGCCTCTACCCATTTAGAGGCATAATCCACCACAACTATAATGTAGCAAAATCCGTACGAGGATGGGAATGGGCCCATGTAGTCCACTCCCCAAACGTCAAAAATCTCGACTTCCTGCCAGAGCTTAAAGGGCATCTCATCTCTTTTTGTAATGTTACCCACCCTCTGGCACTTGTCACATGACAAGACAAAGTTGTATGCATCCATGGATATGGTTGGCCAAAAAAAAACACATTGCAGAACTTTCAAAGAAGTCTTCTTGGAACTCATATGGCCTCCAACGGGGCTTGAGTGACATTGCTCTAGAACAAGCTGAGCTTTTTCCTCAGTGATACATCGTCTGTAAAGACAATCAACACATAGCTTGAAGAGGTATGGCTCATCCCAATGATATTGCCTCACATCATGCATGAATTTCTTTAGTGCAATTCTGATGCATTCAGGGTGGATGACACCATCCCTAAGGTAGTTCATGTAGTCTGTGTACCATGGGATAGCTTCTGAAGCTTTCATGAGCCGGTCGTCTGGAAGAAAGTCATTAATTGGGATCTTTTTTGTATCCAGGATGTGGATACAACTCAAGTGGTATGCCACAACATTCTCCATTCCTTTCTTATCTTTTATCTCAATATCAAATTCTTGCAAGAGGAGAATCCATCTGATTAGCCTGGGTTTTGCATCTTTCTTTGCTAGGAGGTAACGAATTGCCACATGATCTGTGTAGATAATGACCTTCGAACCGATGAGGTAGGATCTAAACTTGTCAAAGGCATACACAACTACTAAAAGTTCCTTCTCAGTAGTTGCATAGTTCCTTTGAGCTTCATCAAGGGTCTCATATGTATAGTAGATGACATGATGTTTCTTTTCTATATATTGCCCCAAAACTGCACTGACTGTGTAATCACTGGCATCGCACATTATTTTAAATGGGTGCCCCCAATCTAGAGCTCTGATGATAGGGGTTTATGTAAGGGCATGCTTAAGATTGTTGAAACTTTTGATCCATTCTTCATCAAAGTGAAAATCAGCATCCTTTAGTAATAAATTTGTCATAGGCTTGGTCATCTTAGAGAAATCCTTTATAAACCTTCTATAAAAGCCTGCATGACCAAGAAATGTACATACCTCTCTTACATTGGTTGGGAGACCGAGTTTATAAATAACTTTGATCTTTTCCTTGTCTACTTTGATCCCTCGATTGCTGACCCTATGGCCGAGGACAATGCCTTCTTTTACCATGAAATGATATTTTTTCCAATTTAGCACTAGATGAGATTTTTTGCATCGTTTGCGGACAAGGGATAGGTGCTTCAGTCATGAGTCACATGAATCCCCATTTAGAGAGAAATCATCCATGAAAACTTCCATAATAGTTTTAGTGAGTTCAGCGAATATGGCTGCCATGCAACGTTGGAAAGTAGCAGGCACATTGCAAAGCCCGAAAGGCATCCTTCTAAAGGCATATGTTCCAAAGGGGCAAGTAAATGTTGTTTTCTCCTGGTCATATGGATGTATGGGAATTTGATAGAATCCAGAGTAACCATCGAGATAGAAAAAATATTCCTGATGAGCCAATCGCTCTAAGACTTGGTCTAGGAAAGGCATCAGAAATGATCCTTACGCATGGCCTTGTTCAATTTCCTATAATTGATACACATCCTCCAACCAGTGGTTGTTTGAGTGGGGATGAGTTCATTATTTTCATTCCATATCACTATAGTTCCACCTTTCTTTAGGACAATGTGTACAAGACTTACCCATGGTGAGTCCGATATAGGATAGATGATTCTGGTAGTGAGCAATTTCATGACTTCAAGGCGGATTACTTCTTTCATATTTGGATTCATCTTCCATTGATGTTCGACAATTGGCTTGTGGTCTTACATTATGGGAATTTTGTGCATGCAAAGCCCTTGACTGACCCCAGTGAGGTCACTCATTTTGTAGTCGAGGGCCTTTCTTCTTCCCCTTAATTCTGTCAGGAGTTTATCTTCTTATTCGGATGTTAGGTCAAAATTTATGAAAACTGGATAGACCTTGAGATCATCTAGAAACACATACTTCAGTCCCTCGAGTAGGGGCTTCATTTTAGGGGCCTCTGGTTTCTCACATTGGTCTTCAGTTATGTTTACAGCCTTGAGTTCCTCAAATTTAGCTTCAGGATCTTCTTCTGCAGCGTTGAGGTGGAGAACACAATTCTTTACTTATTTGTCGATCAATTCATCAGTAGATGGGTTTGTTAGAGCCACTTCTAAAGGATCGTCTGATTCATGATTCTCTTATGTGAGGAGTGACATTTTCTCTATGTAGTCAATCAAATATACTTCTTCTTTCATGCTTGATCTTCACATACTTTCAAAAACTCTAAACTTGAGTATTTCCTTGCCCAGTCTACGGAGCAAGGTTCCTACTTCAACATCAATCAAAGCTCTCACAATGGTGAGGAGCGGATGTCCAAACATAAGAGGGTATCTGGAGTCCTCTTTTATGTCCATGATTACAAAGTCACATGGGACATAAGAGTCTTTTCCTACCTTGACTGGAACATCCTCAATGATTCCCAAAGGGAGAGTCACATAATTGTCTGCAAGTTGAATGGTCATGCCAATTGGGAGAAGTTCTGCAAACCCTAGCCTCTTTTAAAGGCTAAGTGGAATTATAGAGATGCTAGCACTGAGGTTAGTTGGTCCCTTCTTACATGTGGAGTTGCCAATATGGCATTAAATCCCAAAAGATCCTGGGTCTTTTTGCTTCTTGGGCATTTTTCTCTGAATAATATCAGAAGTAGTTGTTTCTAATTTGATTGTCTCATATTTCTCAGTTATATACTTCCTTGTGAGGAGTGATTTTAAGTATTTCTTCCAGGATGGTATCTCAGCCAGTGCATCTAGAAAGGGTATGTCAACATGAAGCTTCTTCATTACTTCCTTAAACTTCATGAAACGGGTGTCGAGCTTTGTCTGCTTTAATCAAGCTTGGAAAGGAGGAAGAGGCTTGTATACTGGTATAACTGGCTCAAGTGTGTCTTCTGTTTCTGCAACAATAGGTTCCTCAGAACTTGCTTTGTCTGCCTTATCAGTCCTCAGTGGTTCTTTCAATTGAGATTCAGGTATTTTAGTGGCTTGGACAATCACCAAGTCATCTTCATCTGTAACTACCATAGGTATCTTCAAAGGAGGATCAGAATAGTCTTTTCTAGATTGAGTTGACACCATTTTTAGTTGCTCAGGATGTTTAGGATTGTTCTCTGGTTGTCCAGCAAAAGCTCCAGTAGGTGGCTTGAGGCTAGGTGAAAGTTGAGCTAGTTGGGATTCAATAGCCTTCTGATGGGCTTGTTGATTTGCTATCATAGTCTGTTGTGATTACAACATCTTCTCAATGGCTAGCATTTTGTTGTCAAAAGAGATGGGATCGGCTTGTTGTCCTTGTTGTAGTTGTTGATAAAGGACTTGGTTGAGATTCTAGAACTGAGAGGTATTTTGATACTGGCTATAATTTCTATTTTGAAAGTTACCCCTGAAGTTCCCTTGATTCCTAAAAATTTGTGGTTGATTATACTGGAATCCCGGTCGGGCCTCATTGTTGGTTGTCTGAACCGAGTTGTTGCGAGTTTTCCACTCCCTAAGGATTTTCGTATTGACAACCAGGATGGTTCTTGTTCTGATTCAGTATATAATACCCTTGACTAGGAATAGCATGGATGGCATTCAGATTTTCCATCTGACCATTACCTCCTTGGGTACAAGCATTTCCCAGAACAACATCATAGAGAATATTACAGGCTAGAGTACAATGATTAGTGACTTTACATGTTTCATAAAATAGAGAAGCATACTTGACTTGTTCTTATTGTCGAGGAGGTGAGTGCCTCCTTTCATAGGCATTGAAAGATGATACAAGGTTGTCTTTCTTGGCAACTAGTATCTTTAGAGACTCGGTGATAGACTTGTACTCAGGAATACCTTCTGCCATAGCTACCTTCAGCACTCCTTTGCCTATGGATCTACCTTAATTGTCTTGATTTTTAGCTCCAAGGGTGACAACCTTCCATGCACTATCATAACTTTTGCGCATGAAGTTTCCTCCAGATGAGGAGTCTAAAAACTTCTTCATATCATCATCCACACCCCTATAAAAGATTTTCATGAGCTGATTCTTAGGTATGCCATGGTGTGGACACTTTCATAGTAACTCATTGTATCTTTCCTATGCTTCTACCAGGGTTTCTACATGGACCTGAAAAAATTGCACTATCAGGCCCCTAATATCATAGGTGAGGGAAGGATGGTAGAATTTTACCAAGAAAGCATTTTGAAGTTGTTCCCAAGTGGTGATGGGGTCGCACTACAAAGAGTTATACCAACCCATGTCTCTATCTCCAAGGGAATATTTGAAGAGACAGAGTCTGATGGAATCATCTATAACTCCATTCTTCTATGTCATGACACATAAATCTATGAACCTCATAAGATGTTCTTGACTATCCTCACCTTGCTTGCCATAGAAAGGGTCATTTTGAAGAAGTGTAATCCAATGTGACTTGATCTCAAAATTTGGATCAGAGATGGGAGGATGTTGTACTAGGTGTTGAACATCAGTAGCCTTAGGGGTTGATAACTCCCTAAGGTCCTTCTGTAACTCGGCTTGTTGAGTTGTTGCTTTAGCTGCTTGGATTTTTGCTTGAACCGCAACTCGGGCTTCTTGCATAAGCCTTTCCCTTTGTGCATTAAGGTCTTGAGTTACCCTTCGGGAAATTTCCTCCTCTTGTGCCATCCTATCTTGGTTCTCTCTACTTTGGTGATGAAAGGTTCATTATATCTCAGGGTCAAAGCTACTAGCAAGGCCAGAACTATTAGAGTGGCGCATGCACTAGTCTTTGGGGGTACCTAGGTTGGAAAGATCTTTTAGGAGTCAGATGGGAAGAGTAGAACCAAATTCAAGTAGATGATCAATAGTATAATAAGTAAAAGTAAAATCTTAGATTAGTCTCAATAGAACTAGATTTAACTAGATGATTTCGTTGTCCCTGACAATGGTTCTAGAATTTGACGTGGTTTTGACTGCACTAACAAACTCACCTAGGGCTGAAATCCCAAATTTTTAACCAAAACCTTGTGCAATAGTACCACCCACAAGCGAATAGATCTTATCATAGTATAGTTAAGGATTGAATTCCAAGGGACAACTTTTTTAAGAATCTTTCTAGTTGAATCTGGTTCAACTAAGACTAATATTTAGAACAAGAGTTGATTTGGGTTTAGTTAAACTAATTTCAAGGAAAGTAAAAGAGTGGGATTAAAACTTAGTTTAGGTTAATGATGGGAATCACTGGGGTGGAACCATGTTTCATCACCACTACACATGCAATCACATCGAAAACACATCCAGGAAAGATACAACTATCCAAATGGAGTAGCAAACCATCTGTTAGGAAATAGAGTTTGCGTAAGCATCACCATGGGCTCGATGTCTCATTACCCACAGGTCACACACTTACTACTCTAGAGATATCCCTTTGAAAGTTCTCATCTGGGCATCAACCATGTTAATCGATATTCAAATACCAAGTATTGAAGTTCTCACAATAAAGGAATATAATAGATCATGCAAGGTAGGTGATCAATCCAGAAAGCACTCATTAAACGATTAACAATGAAATGGAAAGTTATATACAAGCCATGGAATGTTATAATATGAACATGTAAGCACAGGCAGCAGGGCTAGTCCCCACACCCCAGCAAAATGAACTAATCGCTCCTCATGATAGAAACAAAAAGAATAAGAGAGAGGGAATATTCCGCCATGGTCATGGTGAAGAAGATGATCGCAGCTCGGTGGAGAAACGGCCTTCTACATGATGGCGGGACAGATATGGATGAGGAGGGGAAGAACACCAAGGTAGGTAAGGAAGATCTTCTCTCTCCTTCTTCCTTCTCTTCTCATACTCTTGCTCGCAGGAGATGGAGTGGTACATGGCTGATGGATGAAGGTGCTACAGATCTAAAATCCCACCACTTTCATGGCTAGGAAGTAGATCTTGATGGAGTGGAGATGGCATAGTGGCAAGGACACCATAGAGGTAGTCTTTGGTGGTGGAGATCATCTTCCTTGGCTGGGCACAGAGCGGAAGCCTTTAGGCATCGTAGAGAAGAAGATATGCCTCAAATGGATGAGGGGGTCATCAATTTATTGGTGCTAATCACTTACTTAGTTCCACGGTCAAGGTGGGCACTGACTTAACTATGTGGTCTAGGTCGCCGTCGTAGTTGAGGTTGTGTGCCTCGGTCGAGGTCTGTGTGGGCATGCCTTGGTCGAGGTATGTATGGGTGTGCCTTGGTCGAGGTGTTTTCTAGTGTCATGGTTGTGGTCATTTCTTCTTAGCCGCGGCTGTGGACCTTCTCTTTTTGTCCATGGTCATGGACCGTCTCTTCTTTGTCGTGGTCGTGGCCCTTTTGAAATTGTGGTCGTGGCCTTCCTTATGTCGTGGTCACATCCCTTTGTAGAATAAACTCACCCCCACGGGGGGGCTATTTCTATGGTTTGATGGGCTTGTTTTGATGAATCCTCTGACTGATGAGGTTGCTTTCTGATGAAGGAATTGCCCATCGAAAATAGGGTCCAAATTATTCAAAGTTTCTTGGGCCCATTAGTTGGTTAGCGGGGCCACCGTCTCCTACGTTGGTGCACATAGTGTGATACTTAATCCTACAAAGGAGATGGATGGATTTGATCAAAACTCTAAGTAATCATCTGAAACTGAGGAAAATTGTATATGAGTATATTTAGGGGGTATATGAGAGCTTTCAGTGCAAAACAGGGCTAAAAATTGTGACTAAAACTAAGATGAATATGCATTCATGAGTTAACCCTAGGTATCCCATGCTTGAAGGTTTCTGCAAACCCTACTCTCCTTCCTAATTAAGGGCCATATGTAGGGATTCATCTATATTCTTGGGATGGGAGGCGATGACTAGGGTTTTAAGGTGGGCAGCTAGGCAGTCAACATAGTGCTCCAAGAGACGATCTTTGGTCTTAATGGGTGCATAATGCTCTAGAAGTCTAAACTTCTGAGTGTAGTCAGCCACCGAGAGACTGACCTACTTAATATCATTGTACATCCTCTCCTTCCTCTTCCTCTTAGCTATGGGCATAAACCGATCAGTGAAAAGGGTTTTGAAGGCTCTCCATTCCATGGTATCTACTTCTTCTTCCCTATTCCAATTGTAGTTTTCCCACCAAATTTTTCCCCTCCCGTAAGTAGGTGTGTGGAAAATTTGACCTTCTTTTCATTGGGGACTTCTAGGGTACGGAAGGCATTCTCTACTAATAGGGACTAGGCTTCGGCCTTATCCATTACCTCAGTCTGGTCTCCCCCCCAGAAGGTGTCACGGTTAAGTTTGATAAAATCTAGCACAGTCACTTCCTTTTTCCTAGATGAACTGGGTTCAAGGGTTCCTTTTAGGGCAATGGTATCCATGAAGTCTAGGAGGACTTTCTTTTGTTCTTCCCACCTATCCTTGGCCATTTTCTTAGAATCAGGTTCTTCAAGGGTTTCAGGTTCTTTTCTCTTCTTAGAGGATGACTCTTCAGAAGTCTTAGAATTACGGGTTTTTTGAGGCATCCTGAAAATTAGGTTAAATATATTAGATTTTTTTTCTCCTTTTTTTTAATTATATTATATTCCATTATTCTTCTTTATTAGTTACTCATGATTTTAGTGTTAATATTTCTAGATGATAACCTAATAATCCTTATCATTTACTCCTTAGAAATCTAAATAGAGTGACTCATTCCTAATCTTATGTCATAGAGATGAGAGGAAATATTTATAAAATAGAAAGAAAATGGGAGATGAGAGGGGATTTATATAGATGATATGAGAGGGAATATCTATAGATGAGAAGGGTCCTTAATTAAGGTATGCCAAAGATTTAGGGGACACTTAGGGTATTATACAAATAGGATTATACTACCATATAGGTAGCCTTGTGATTGCCAAGCAAAGTGGCTCGGAGACATTAGCCAGACCCATGGCAGATGCTATCCTAGACACCTCCACCCTTCATATCCCTAACTCCAGGACTACCCTAGACTCACAATAGAGTGAATGAGGTTTCATGTGACTATGATGTGTGAACATTGGCTCTGATACCAACTGTGATGACCCCAATTCCTATATACTTTCCAAGTTGACATTCCTTGGATACGCGTGCACACATATCTATAAGATGTCAAGAAGGAAACCAAAAGATTTGAAATTGTCATATAGTATATATATAGAAGTTGGATCATTATTCACAAACATCATATAAGTAGCCACACAAACCATCATTCATAAGATAAAAATGGTCATAGTTACATTATTCACTGGAAGAAGAAACAAGTTCTTAAGGAAAGTAAATTATATAGGACATAGACATCATATACATCATCTATAAGAAGGAAGGAAAAACATCTAACTATATGAAAATAAAATGAGCATCTATCTATCTAATCCTCCAAGGAACTTTATTATGTATCTTCTGGTACTTTGAAGTGCATTTATTTGTTCTTTGTACCTAGAAAATATGTGAAACAAACGAATCAACATAAACTTGGTATGTGGTTGAAAAGATATCAATACTATGCTGGAATACTTCAAATAATTAAAGAAATAAGAAAAGAAAATTAAAACATTATTTAAGGCAGATAATCAGTTAAACCCAAGTTAATAATCATATTTCAATGAACATGCATTACTATGGTTGACTTAGCACAACATCACATATATTATTAGGCCCATTCCCCACGTACCTTGTACCATTAGGGATCTCCCCCCCCCCCCGGTATACAATGTACCATTAGGTAGGTGCTAGTCAACATTAATACTTTACCTCTCTCAATAGGTAGATTAATGACACCATCAGTAACTACATTTCATTTTTCTTTCTTTAATGTTCTTAGTTTTCAAGGCAAAAGTGTACAATAATATACATACATCCAAGAAATCCTATGCAAGTAGTACAAGCAAGTATTCATACATATTCCACCCAAAAAACTAGCCATATATTTATATCCATGTACCTTGAGTTTCATATTTGGATTTCAACCAGTCTAGAATAAAAAAGTAGATCACTCTGACAGAAATAAAGACCTAATGTCATTATGTGTTCTAAACACCTCATATTAGGGTTTTGGACTCACTAGGATTTGATCTCTAATTCAAGTTACTTTCATCTTCTTATGATTATATCAGGGATTATCTATGAATTTTATCCTATTTTGGAGTCACAAGGTCAGATCTCAAAATTAGGGTTTCATCTACCCTTACTATAAAGCAGGAAACATTCATTATTAGGGTTTCTATAGGAGTTAGGTCATTAATGGTTTCCCTTTAGGATTCACGTAATTCAAATAGATCAGAGTTGGATCTAGGGTTTTTGGGGTTCGATCATGATCATAATAGGTCACTACTTAGTTAGGGTTTGGCAAATAAATACATAAAACTCCATATATGTAGAGAGATAAACCGATAATTAGGGTTTTCGATCATCTTGGATTCACTATTCATACTTGATTAGGGTTTCAAGATCTGTGAGGGTCAGGGACCCAATTAGGGTTTGGGTGTCACAAAAGATCATGTTGCATCATTAATAACCATTATTGCATACTAAAAATGGCATATGTATGTTTATTAAGCTTTAGACTGATTTTTTTTGGAAAAGGGCATATGTATGTTCAACCCTACTTTTTTTAGAACCACCCTTGTTCAACACCTTGATGAAGAAAGTCAAAAGAATGAGGCATAAGTAAATAGATGCTTGTCATAACAAAAATAGTAAAATAGTTGCATGCATGATAACATTGACTACCTAAACAAATAAAAAGGTTGCATGCTTGATAATATTGACTACCTAAACTATGTAGGGTTGAGGCACCTATCTAACCTTAACCAATAGGTAAGGGAGAGTAACACATTCCAATCACCTATAAATTTTCTTTATTGGGGAGAGTAACACATTCCCCAGGGCAAATATACACATGCCCTATCTATGGGTGGTTGTAAAAAAAGTACCACTACTCTAGTTTATTAGTCTAATAAAATCAACATGCTAAGAAATATAGCAAGTAAAAGCATCAAGTAAATTATAGACCTGGCAGTAGGATACAAAACCCAAGAAATAAACATCAAAACTGATTTTGAGGCAATTATAGCTAAGGAATTGTCAAAAAGGAAAAATTAGGGTTTTATGATAGCCTCATTAGTGAAACTAGGTTAAGTTACAAATTTTCCCAACTGAAGTGTAAGGAAAGCACATACCTTTTCTTAAGAGATCCAATTATTCCCTCTTCACTACTTTAATCAATTCCAAAGATTGTTTTTATATTTTCAATATTTAAACATGAATTAGGGTTTACTCATGTATAAAGGCAAGGAAACCCTAACTTTTGGACTTTTCAAACAAAACCTAATTTTTGACCCTAAAACTTTCATCATTGTCTTAGTTAGGCTTTTCTGATTAAAAAAACATTTAATTTTGCATATTTTGGAGTTATGAAGGTTTACATGTATTTTTGGTGATTTTTAATCATTTAATTCATTTTCTAAAAGTACTTTTTCAACAAACTCAAAATCAGACATTGAAACTATTTTTATTAGAAAGATGGGATTTCTCTGAGTCCAAAACATATTTTATTTTCAATTTTGGACAAACGGTTAATTAGTTATCATTTTATGAAAATCAGCCAATTAGAAATTGCCACGTAGGCAAAAGCGATCGCAAGCACCAAAGCCAAGCAAAGAGGGGATCCGCATCACTGGCTTTGTCTAATTAGAGTCAGTCTTTCAGGAGTCAAAGGTGCGGCCTTTAATCGCCCCAAAGCGAAACAAAACACGAGAAAAAAGACACCTCTGCCCTTGGGAGGAAAACGAAGAGAAGAAGAAAGCAAGAAGGGCTGGATAGACAAAGCACATAGGGGATTCATCCCCTTTTTCATGCCACCTCATGGACGATGAGTAGTAGCTCGTGATTTTGGCAAAATCGCATGAGTGGATCAAACTCAAAAGCAAGCACTCGAGAAGAATAAGTGAACGATCACGAACTTTATAAGCCAGTCAATTGGAATTGAGACGTCGAGGATATCGAGCACGATCTATCGCAAGCTCAGGAACAAAACTCGATCACTGATGAACAACCATGAGAGCACGTGGGAAATTGAGGGTATGATTGCGTTGCAAGGGAACCCAGCAAACCTTAGGTAGGATTATATATAGGTAAGGACATATAGGGAGGCGTGTAGGTAGTTTCCCAGTCTTGCTTGGAGAGCAAGGTTTGGGGATTTCTCAAACCATTAAAAATACCAAAATATCAGGATCAATCGACGAGGAATTAAATTTGTAAACCATAGGAGAAGAAATCGTTCGATTTCATTAAAAAACAATCGAGAAATCTCAATTCGAAAATCCCAATCCGAGTTGTACTCTTTTCTTGTTAGTCACGAGCTAGGTGACGAGTTCCTAGCCATATGATCAATCAGACGATCAATCTGGGCCATTCACTGGCATGAAAAAAATAAAAATAAAGGAAAAATACCACGTGACAAGATAAATACAATCCTAATCCAAATAGGTCTAAAGTGTGGATATTTTAATTTCTCTTTTTCTCTCTCCTCATTTGAAGGGGAAAACATGTTCCAAATTTAATGAAAATTGACACCCTGACTGATTTTGAGGTGTAGAATCTAAATATGAAATTAGTTTTGCCTTTTGGGAACTTGTAATGGGTTAAATAATTCAAAACTTGTTTTTCTTTCCTCCTTCATTAAAGGTGATAAGATTCCCTAAATTTGATGAAACTTCACCCACAAGTCTCCCTAAGTGCCTTGGATATGAATGTGTCATAAATTTCACATGTGGATATTATTTGTTTATTTATTTAATATATTGAAGGTTCTACACACTTTCTCTCTCCTAATTTTACCCTTTAAACAAATATTCTCTAAATTGAGTGAAAAATCACCCAAAGGTATATTTTAATATGTAGAACACGAATTTGGCATCCATTATTACTTTTGGAGTCATTAAAGATTTTACTTTGTATTTTTAATTTATCTCCTATTTTCCCTTTCAATAAATATAATTATAATTACCAAACTTCCAAAAGTTGTAAAACTTATCACCCAAGCCATCTTATACCCAAAGGAAATGAATTTGGTTTCAGAATTATCTTCTAAGTTCCACTTTTATAAAAAATTTAGGCAAATTATCCTTGTAATTACTTAATGGGAAAATAAACTCATTTATTGTCACATTATCCTCACTTTTAGGATTTTTTCTCTTTTTTCCACACAAAAACCATGGAAACGTCTATATCAATTTTTATTTTATTCTTATCTCTCTTAAGTGGTCATTTAGCAAATTAAACCCAATTAGCAAACTTATACTGAGATATTTGTGCTTAACTCCTTTCAAAGTAAAATATTGGGAACAAGTGTACATAAAGCCTTAATAATTTCCACTAATTCAACATCTAGGACATAAAAGAAAGAAAAGCTCAAAAAAGTCTAGAACTAATATTATAGATGGATTTCAGTTCGTTACAGTTCCTATCATTTTCAATGATTTTTCTAAGATAAAGGGATGAAGAAATTAAAAATGGGAGACGAGCTTACATGGACGTGTGTGATTGGTCCATGTCGGATCTCTCTTCCTCCTTCGCTCTCACTGACCCGTAGCTCCCTCGATGAGGTGGCATCCTACTACTGGTAGTATGGTATGAGTTAGCTCCACACAACCAATTCTCTCTCCCTTGGGCTGGCCCACGACATTGCGGATGTGGTGGCTCGCGAGTGGCTAATTAGGCTCTACATGGGCTTGGGCCCTTCTTCTCCTTCGCTCGTAGGGCACCTTGCCTTGGCGGAATGGGTCTTCCAACATCTAGGATATAAAGGGGGGTGGAGGAGACCCTTTGGAGGTCTTATATAGGGTCGAGGGGTAGGTTTAGGGTTAGATTGGGTCTAGAGTTTGTTCTCCACCATTGGAGTGAGAGCAAGTCTTGCTCAGATTGTTGAGATGGCACCGCGGTGCTTGAAACTCAATCATGATGTGGTTTGTTGGGTGAGGAATCTCGAGAGGAAGATATTTAGATGGACAAAGATTCAAGATTGGGTGTGAGGTGGTGGCTCTGACTTGGTCGAGTCTGTTCCCTCCTCCCCGCCCTTTGTGGGAGGTTAGGGATGTAGCCAGGAGCGTCAGATCGGGTGTGCATGGCCTAGATCAATTTGGAATATAAGAAGGCCCACACCCAAACTTAAATGGGCTACATGACATTTCATTATGTCACACCTAATTCAATAATCGATCAACTTTGGTCCAGGGTATATATAGATGAAATAATGTGCATAATATCTTCAAGAAGTCCTAGAAAATTGCAAGAATGTCCAACTAATATGAAATTTAGACCATAGGTTCACAAAAATGTGTAGAATTAACAAAAAACGTTTGGAAGCCAAATACTAAAGTTAAATCCCTTAATGTACTACTTTAGTTAAAGTAGTTAATTAATCTGGTTTGAAGTGTCACATAGTGCATATCATTCAAATTGATCATTATATTTCGAAATTGAGGGTCCAAAAAATTAAGTAATTAAAATTAAATGATTTGAGGCTATGAGTGAACATAATTGAGAAAATGAACAAGGTTTGGGAAAAACTCACTTTATCACAGTCATCTTGTTGAAAATAGGTGTTATGTATTGGTCTATAGTTCCAAGCTTTTGGAGAAATTTTGCAAAATAAGATGTTGTCATATTTCATCATATCTTATATACAACTAACGAACCTTATGATTTTTTCTTTCTTATCTAGGCCTTCCAAGTTCAATAAAGAATACTTGAACAACATCCACGGGTTGAGATTTATTATGCAGTAGATATAGATAACAGTCACGTGTACTCATCAATAAAAGTGATGAACTATTTCTCTCCACTAAATGTAGGAACATCAAAAGGTTCAAAAATATTCATGTATATAATTTGAAGAAGTTGTGTGCTCCTTGTGGCTCCTTTCTTTAAGTGGATTGTTGTTTTGCCTTTAATGTTATACAAAGATAGTTTATTGTCATTGAAATCTAGAGACAAAATGAATCTATCTTTTCCCAACCATTTGATCTTTTCAATACATACCCAATCATTCATGTCGTAAGATATATGATTCATTTTAAGATGACCCACACCTTGTTTCAACTTTAGAATACATGTAAAGGTAAGTCAAAAGAAATTGACTATGGAGGTGAGGATTGTACTGGCCACTAATAGAAGGAGTAAATCCAAAAAGGCTATAAAGTTAAATGAATGAATTCACCTTTGATGACTTCAAAGTACATCCAACATTATCACGTGCAGTAACAAACACCAAATTAGGAGAAATAGAGAATATAAAAAGTGTTTGACTTAATTAAAAGTAAAAACTACTATCGCAAATAAGAAAAAAGGTTTGAATAGCTTCCATTGGATTTTTGGATTTATTTATAGTAAATATGAAGTTGCAACTTGGCTTAGTGATTTGGGTTGTATAGAATCCCTACATGAAGGTTAGAACTCAATCCAACAAGTACTAGAAGGAAGATAAGTAGCATTGATTTAAAATAACTTGTAAAACTCATTGCATTACCCTTCCTTTCAAATTATTTTTTATGTTTCTTATAGAACTTCACAAGTCTTCCTTATTTTTCTTCTTGGATGTTTGATCAACCTCATTAGTTTTGGGTGGTGCCCTTCTGTGACCTAGTTTGTTGTTTTTATCAGCTTTATATCCATTTCTTTAAAGGAAATGAGCTACCTCAATAACTTGTTGATTCAACCTAGCCTGCTCTTTAACTAATTTGGCATGATCAATCAATGACCACTTATTTGTAATAGTATTGTGATGAATTTGGAATGCCCTACAATGCGGGGGTAAACTATTTAGAAAAATATTGACAAGAAGAGAGTCGTACATCATCTTCTTTAAAAGATTTTGTTTTTCTACAAGGTTGGTCATTTTGGTGACATGTTCTTGCACTTAGTGAGTACGCTTGCACTTCATGGTTGCCATATATGCCACTAGTTTTCTAGTGAGGAATTTACCTACAATCTTAAACCTATCATTGACATTATTCGGACATCCTTTTACACTTGTAGCTTTGGATATGGATGTTCTAATGTTGTTGTCCATATATATTCATAAAAACATCATGCTTAGTCTATTAAATAGCATGGTTATATGAGCAGGGGTACTTGTATCGATAAGTGATATGGTTTCTCTTTGATAAGACAAGTATTTAGTTACATTAGCCATGGAGTAAACTAAATTTGCTCTTTTCATTTAGAATAGTTGGTTTCATTAAACTCAATGCCAGAGTTAGCATACAAATTAATTTGAGATGGTATTGTTTTATATGCAAAGGAGATAAGAATAAATTTAATAAGGCTATAATTGATAAAACAAAACATGTTGTGGCAACCGGCCATGCTAAACAAGTACTCAAAACTAAAACATTGATCAAACACTAATTGAACATATTACCAAAAGGTACAAATAAAAATTGAATAAATTTTCAAATTTTCTAACAGAAACATTTACCTTTTTTTTGGAAATGTTATCCCCGACTTTATTTATACATTATGTAGCTTGGTACAAGCATTACTCATTACACTACATTTACTCATGTCCGAGTGATTATTACAAGTTCGTTTATCACAAAGATACTCACTCATGATCCAGTTCGGTGGAATTCCATGATAGACTTGGTTCAAAGTACTTGTTAAATACAATTTAGCAAGTCCATCAGCTACTTTATTACCTTCCCTCCTACCAAATTCAAGTTTGGAAATGGTTGGCATTCCCAGCTCGATCTTTGTTTTCCAATAGGTGAAACTTAGCCATCCTCCTTCTCCCTCCTTTAGTAACTTGATTTCCAGTAAGTTGTCTGACTCGATGATCGCCCTGGTCCAGCCACTTCTTTGGATTTTCTCACAAGCTGGCTGAATCCCAGCCAACTCTACTGCAACCACATAGCATGTATGTGTCTTCCTTGCCCAACCTCCTAGCCAGTTGCCCTCGGCATCTCTGGCCACAACTGCCATGGTTGCTTCCTGCCCCTTCACTGTTGCGTTGACATTGAGCTTCACAGAACCAGCTTCCAGTTTCCTCCAGTAGACAGATCTCATGGGGCCGCTTGCGACCCTGGCTATATTTGGCCAGACTTCCATATTCAATTCTAAGGCTTTCTTGATCTGATACCACTGTCGGTTTAGTGGCTTGGATTCTCCTTTGAATACCTCACCATTTCTGAAGCTCCATATCATGTAACAGATTGTCCAGAATCCCTTTACAGAGATTGACAATTGTCTCTGGACTACCTTCAGGAATCCTTGAATATTTGATGGTCGAGTGAACACCCTATGCTCCTCCACGGTCAGTAAAGTCCTCCAGATGCAATCGACCTTCTCACAGTCTTGTAGAGTTTGGGTAAGCATTTTGATCTCCTTCAGGCATCTTGGGCAAGTTCATGTGTCTGACATGTGCCTCTGCTATCGTCATTCATTTGTAAGAAGGGCAGAGTGTAGGACTAGCCAGACAAACATCCTCATTCTAGCCAGAATCTGTAACTTCCAAATGTTCCCCCAGGATCCAGTAGTAATCACCTCTCTATGTTTTTTAATGAGGTGATAGGTTGTGCTCGAAGTGTAGACTCCTTCAGTAGTATGACTCCAGACTTTAATATGGTGATGAGGGTTCCCTAAAGGAATCGGAACTCTTTGAATCAACTTGACTTCTTCCTCGTCGAACCAGTAATCAAGGAACTCAGTATCCCATTCCCCATTGTCAAGCACAAGGCTCCTGACATTTAAGTCTTCTAGGTCAGTCAGTATTTGTTGTTTTGCCCGGGTACGCAACTGAAGACAAGGTTTTACCCAAATGTCATCCCAGACATTAGTAGAATCTCCTCCAACTAGGTAGGTGGTTGTTTTCTCTATGATGAAAGCCTTTCATTCGATGGTAGATTTACTTAATCTTAACACGTGAACCACTTTTCCAGGAAGTGCATAGTCAAATTTCTTTTTAAGTAACCTGCACCAGATCGACTCTCTATTGGTAGCCATGTTTGATGAGTTCTTGAGCACCAGTGCTTGGTTCCAGTCATGCATCGACCTGATTCCCAATCCTCCATGTTTCTTTGAGCTCGTCACCTTGTTCCAAGCTACGAGTGACATGGGTTTCTATTTATGTCCTCCTCCCCATAGAAATCTTTGTATCATTCCATCGATCCTATCACAGACACTAGTTGGCAAAGTTGTTGTCTGCATCACATAGGTCGGTATAGCTGATAAGGTTGATTTAACTAGGCATGCTCGTCCTTCTAGTGATAGGTTCTTCGCCACCCAGCCTTGAACTTTTCCCTCCACTTTGTTGATAGCATCTAAGTAGGTAGTTTTGGTCACTCTAGAGTGCAAGATAGGAACCCCCAGATATCTTCCCAGGTTTTCCGTTATGACAAAACTGCATTGTTGTTGGACTTCCCTTTTGACTGAACAAGGGATGCTTCTAGCAAAGAATATTTGAGATTTTGTAGCAGAAATGGCTTGTCCCAAAGCGTGTTCGAACTCATCAAAGAACTTTAGGATCCCCTTCATCTGAGATTTACTTGCTTTAGCAAAGAGAATTAGATCGTCTGCAAAACACATGTGTGCAATCTCCATGCTTGTCCTACCCAATTTCACTGGTTTCCATCTTCTACTTGACACTCCCACCCTGATCATTTGAGACAGGCGTTCGAGACATAGCACAAATATATACAGAGAAATTGGGTCTCCTTGCATGAAATCTCGACTGGCTTTGAAAGGTTCAGCTTGCTTCCCATTCCACACAATGGTAGACTTCCCGCCAGTAATGGAGTTCATAATGAACTGTCTTATATTAGTAGGTAGTCCAACTTTCACTAAGGTTTCTTCAATGAAGTGTCAGGACATCCGGTCGTAGGCTTTGGATAGATCAATTTTAACTGCCATAGTCTTAGCTCCTCTCATGCTTTTCATACTGTGAATGATCTCCTATACTAGTGTAATATTATCAGTTATTCTCCATCCCAATACAAAACTACTTCATTCTTGTGAGATCCAGCCAGGCATGTGCCTCTTGAGCCTCTCCACAACCACCTTCGATGCAAGTTTGAGTATCGTGTTATTTAGTGATATCGGTCTTAACTGTTCACACTTTTCTGGGTTCTGCACTTTCGGAATCAGGATGATGTTCGTGTTGCAGGCCTCCTCGCTGATCGGTTCTCCAGCTATCATCTTCTGAATCGTTTGAGTTATCGACTTACCCACCGCCGTCCAGTTTTCTTGTAGAAACTCTACTGTTATTCCATATGGCCTTACTTCCTTGAAAGGCTTCATAAGTTCCAGCGTCTTGTAGGACTCTTCTCCTAATGGCATTGAAGCTAAAGTGTTGAAATCTGTTTTTCTAAGATCACTGAAGGTCCCTGGGATTTTCATATCCATTTGTGGGAGAGTTGTCAGCGGTTTGGTCAGAATGTCCTTGAAATATCATACCACCATATCCAGTACTAATGCTTCATCAGAGACCCAATGCCCACTCGAGTGTTTTAGAGTGGTAATAGTATTCTGTCTCCTTCGTTGGTTCACCCAAGCCTGATAAAATTTCATATTGTTATCCCCATTTTTGAGCCAGTTGATATGGGCTCGTTGCTTCCAGTCCTCTTCCTCCTTGTTGACAATCTTCTGAAGTTCAGCCTGCATGTCAGTGCATAAGTTATTTGTAGTAACATTATACCTGTCAGCTAGCATGTGTTGAAGGGTTTCAATGTTCCATTGAAGTCTTTTCTTATCCTGATTAGAAGCCTTCTCTACAGATCGTCCAGCTTCAACATCTCAGTTCTGGCCATATGAAGGGATTCATAGAATTTTGTGGAGTTGATCCATTTCTCAATAATCAGCCGTTTCATATTCACGTTCTTATTCCATGAGGCCTTAGCCACAAACATTTTCTCTTGTAGTTTTCCCCATATTGGTTTTATCAGCAAAGGGCAATGATCCGATGAGAAGCACAAGAGGTGCTTAATGACAACCTCAAGGAACTTAGTTGTAAACTCTTCATTAGCCAGGGCACGGTCTAGTCTTTCCTGCAATCGCCCATGTTTATACGTGAACCGGATTCCTGAGAACCCCAGGTCCATTAGTCTGACATCCATGAGAGTATCCTTGAACAGTCTAGATTTAGTGAAGTCAGATCTTTCGCTTCCCAACTTCTCAGAGGGTGTCAAGGTTGTGTTGAAATTGCCCAATACAATCCAAGGGCCATTGATCTGCTCACTGGTTTTAATTAGGTGTCTCCACAGGAGCCTCCGCACACCAATGTGTGGGTTAGCATACACAAAAGTCATTGTAACGTTGTTGGTAATCAAGTAGGTTATGAACTATCTGTGACAGTTAAGGATCTCCACTTTTGTTTTTTCTCCTTTCTAGCAAATCCAAATCCCACCCGCATAGCCACGCACCTCTGCTCTGTTTGAATGAATGAACCCCAAATCTTTAATGGTTTGGGTAGCTTGTATCCCTCTAATTCTTAGTTCTAGGATTGCTACTACCTCCGGCCACTGCTCACGGATCATATTTAACATAGCTGGTCGACGATCCTTGTTTCTGATTCCTCTTACATTCTAGCATAGTAGTCACATAAAGAAACATGATGGGAAAGGGTAAGGAGTCTAGGGGTTTCTATTACACATCAATAACATTGTGGTTAACTTGGGATGTTCCTTCAATAGTGACATCAGTAGCTTCCTCAGCAATACATGCTTCAACTCCTTTTGACATGCCCCTAAGTTCTTGTATGGAGTTACTTGCATTTGGACAGACCTCAGCATTAGTGACTAGCTCTATCATGTGTGGGCTTCATCTCCTAGGGAACTCAATGTCAGGGGGTTTATATCTACCCTTCCTCTTCATATTTAGACCATTTCCTGAGCTCGATTTCCGTGGGCCTAAAGCATGTGTCTTGTTTCTCTTTTCTTTCAAGGCTCTCTCTTTCCTTGGCCGACTTCCTGTCCCTATGTTATTTGTATTAAGCTCTTGTTAACAATTATCAACCATGGCCTCCTCAATGTCCTCTAGTGTATCGTTATCAGTTATAGTGATCACTTGATCGACCTCTGGATCTACCACAATGTGCTTCTCTTTGACTTGTTGTACCGTGCTTCCATTAAACTTGGTTGTGCCTCGTGATCCATCCAGATTGTTTGTGATGTCTCGTAAGATTCCTTCTCCCTTCGAGTTGTCCCCTTCTGACGTTTGAGTATTCGTCTTCCTCCATACCTTCTTGGGTCTCTCTGGTATCTTTTGAGAGGCTCTTTTATTAGGTTCTTCTTCCATGTCCTATTCACTCATCTTCGGTTCCTAATTAAACAACCCCTCAAAATGGTTAGTTGTTCCCGTGCCAGACTCCATCTACACTGAACCTTGCCTTATTTATCTTCTCCTCACTTTTTGCTGTTGCCATTCTTGATTGGATGGGGTCTCTTTGGGCTGCAGGCTAGCATCGTTATGTTCCTCTATGAATGCATTGCATGGGTTATCAACGACCTTGTCTTTCTCCATATCTACTATACATTGCTTAGACACATGATCCTCCTTACTGCATTTTGCACATCCCCAAGGTAATCCCCCATAAATAACTTCATGCATCTCATCATTGATCAGGATGTATGATGCTAGCTACTTTGTGGTATCAAGTTCTATGGCTAATCTCGCAAAACGGTTGTGTGATCTATTTTTAGTGTGGTTGTCGTCCTTCACCAGACAGCCTAGATCAGTTCTGATATATTGGAACATTGTGTTAACGTATAGATGCAGTGGTAGGTTGATAATACGTACCCACGAGATTATGTAGTTAGGTAAGGCTTCGGTGGGTTTGAAATTTAAGTACCATTCCCAGACGATCATGTTACACCCAATGATCTTCCAAGGCCCTCCTACTAAGGTTGTTTCAAAGTCTTGCTTGTAGGAAAATTGCACAACAAAATGACCATGTTCTAATTCGAGCATATTGAATCTTCCTTGAATCCTCTATAGAAGTTTCAATCTGTCTCTCAATGTCATGTATCCAATTTCAGTTCCCAGCATCCTCACAACTACTGCGTACCTCCAAGGTTTAACCAGGTCCTCTTCGGAGTCGGGGTTTATGTATAGTGTCGGTGTGCCTTCTAGATTTTCTAGTGATACATCTCCCATTGGCAAGTTAACTTCAAAAAGTTTTTCCAGGAAAAGATTCTCATTGTCCATGGTTGTTTGCCTATATTCAATGTTCTCTACGGCGCCCATCGCTGCACTAGCGTAAGTGCCTGTATTCATTCCTTTCTTTGTGGTGTTGGCCGTTGTAACCCCCTCGTCAGCAGTGTTAGCTTCAATTGTTTCTTCTGCTTCTATGATGATTTCTTCAGTGTATCCTTGTGCTTGTACATGCATCCCCACAATGTTAAAGCTCAGTCCTATCTCTGGTATCAAGTGTGTCACGACTCTTCTCCTTTTCTCCTTAGATCTCTTGGGGGAAACTATTTTGAATCCATTCTTTTCTCTAGTTCCTCTGTCCTCGCCGGTGTCATCTCTTATTTCCCCTCCCCCAGTTCGAAGATCTGTGCACCTGCTTTCCCTTCAGGATCGCCCTGCGATCGTTGCCAACGCCCCCCTCCAACCCTAGCGCCGCATCCAACCAGTGAGAGCTATTTTTTGTGGATGTTAATCCAACCATTTACCTTTAATTGCACATACATTCATATTCGGTACCTTTACACTACTACATTTTTTTCAATAATGTCACTGCTGAAAGTGTCACTTTTACTAGAAAAACCAACCTAGAAGTTACGAAATAAAAATCGGGCACCGCTTACCTCTATTGGGTCATATATTTAAAACAGCCAACCTAGTAAGGTCGACTTTTTGGGTCGGTTTTTAATATAACCGTCCATGTAGGTCGGAATGAAAAATTTTGGGCACCGACCTCTAATGGGTCGGTTTTTTCCTTTTAACCGACCTTATAGGGCCACTCTCAATCGACCAAATTCTCGACCAAGATTCCCGCGACAAAATTTGGCTCCATTTTTCCATCCTGCGTCTATAAGTTTATCTAGGGTCAGATTTTTCCTTTGAACCGGCCTTTTAGTGTGACTCTCGCTCGATGAAATTCTCGGCTGAGACGACTTTTGGGTTGGTTTTTTAATATAAGCATCCTTGTAGGTCAGAATGAAAAAATTCAGGCACTGGCCTCTATTGGATCTTTTTTTTTCTTTTAACCGACCTTGTAGGGCCCCTCAGTTGATGAAATTCTTGATCGAGAATCCTACGGCAAAAATTGGTTCCATTTTTCCTTCGCGCATCTATATGTACCTCTAGAGTCTGTCTTTTCCTTTTAACTGACCTTATAGGGCCACTCTCGGCCGACCAAATACTCGACCGAGATTCCCACGGCAAAAATTGGCTCCATTTTGCCTTCACACGTCTATAAGTACATCTAGGGTCAGTTTTTTCCTTTTAACTGACCTTGTAGGACCACTCTATGTCGATGAAATTCTCGACTGAGAATCACCTTCGGGTCAGTTTTTAAATATAACCGTCCTTATAGGTCGGAATGAAAAAATTCAGGCACCATCCTCTATTGGTTGGATTTTTCCTTTTAACCGACCTTGTAGGGACACTCTCGGTCGACCAAATTATCGATCGAGATTCACCTTTTTGGGTCAGTTTTTTAGTATAACCATCCTTGTAGGTAGGAATGAACAAATTCGGGCACTGCTTACCTCTATTGGGTCAATTTTTTCCTTTTAACCGACCTTGTAGGGCCACTCGCGGTCGACCAAATTCTCGACCGAGAATCACCTTAGTCGATTTTGTCTAATAACGGAAATGTTTCTTCTTCTATTTTGTTTCATCACGTCAATTCCCTAGTTCTCACGATTTGTACTCGGCTAATCCAGTGCAATTTGTGCTCTTCTGCTCCAGTGCACCTCCGCATGCTCTCATCGATCACCTTGGCCTTTACCTTACCGACGAGCTCCACAGTGTATTTGAGTGGGTTTCGGTAGAACTCTCGAGCAGTGTTGACTATCACTGGGAACGTGAAGATCCATTGTCATAGTAACTACTCATCGTGTGGCTGAGTCGGAGGGCAAAGAAAAACCCACCACAAGCGAGGCGAGTAACCTGGATTAGCAAGAGTGGGCAATCTAGGACGTCCTCAGAGCCCTCGATGTCGTGAAGCACCTCATCCAAGAACGGGACAGGCGGCTGTAGAAGGTCCCTCCTCTACTCCTGTATACCTAGCCACCGCTGTCAGAGCTTGGGATATATGTAAAATCTCGCCTTTGATATTTATTCAAAATCTTTTAAGAGTTTGATATTGAAAATCAGTTATACATTGACACTTCTTTGTTGATATTGCATATTGGAATCTAGGATTTTTACTCTTGTTCATGCTATCTCTAGTTGAATCCGAATTGGTGCAATTGCTTTGTATTGTGCTAGTTGTGCACTAAAACCCTAATTTTCTCATGATGGATTTCTACGATCTAATGTTCAACTTTTAGTTAGACAATCTTGTTTAATACCATGATTAAACTTTATTTGCCTCTACATTGCATGCTTGTTGATTCAGTAGTACTATGGTTTTATAATATGCTTTAGTTTTTGAGATTATGTGCCTTTATATTATTTTGGGATGGGGATTATGAGCCTCATACCCAGATTTTGTGCCCACTCACAACCTTAGGAGCTTCTATAAAAAGTTAGAATAGTTCTATGATGCCAGGAGGAGTGTAGAACTCATACCTTCCTCTGTGATTATTCTTGTTTATTGGATTTTGTTGTTACTTCATGGCATGATATAGTAGTGAAAACCTATCCTCAAGTATCTCTAATAAAACTTGATGCTTCAATTATTATGATATCTATTTTTATTCTTTCCTTTAGTAATAGTTAAGTTAACTTGAATGGAAACAAACCTTTTTATAGCAGTACTCTATTACAGTGGGTTCCAGTGAGCTTCATTCTGCCTTATTTTCATCTTCATCCAGTAATACAAAAATATATCTCCCACATGATGAGCCACCACGAACACTTGTGCATCTTTCATTTGCTTCTCTTCTCCCACATGATGAGCCAAGACAACGACGATGAGGATCGACCATGCCATAGTTGTAGATGCAGTAGTAATTGTTGTTGTTGTTGGTCTTCTGAGTTGGTTAACGAAGTGCATTATTTGATCAAATGATTATAGTAGGAAGATATCTAGGAATTAGGATCGAAAAACTTCACTGCTCCATCTCACCTAGTTTTCACAAGCTCTACTTTTTGTGATAAGATTATTTCTCTATTCATGACAACTCTTTAGCATGCCCTTCAGTTTATATTTGTCAAGAGAACCTAATTTATTCTTCTCAATTCAGTACATATAATAAATGTTTATCTATGGAAGTATTCTTGATTTACCCATGTCATTCATGATAGTCATCCTCTTGCTCGCAGTAGCTCCGACGCTCGGCAGTCATCCTCTTGCTCTTTGCCACCTACGCGCCTTCCACTACCCACGGTCTTCTCTCATTTTCGTCTCCGTAGCTCAGGTCAGTTACATTGTTTTGTCATTTTATTTGACTAGTAAATCAACCAATAATAAAAATATGTATTTTTTTCATATCTACATTTGTTATCAATCACATATGTAATCATTGTATACATTCCAGAATTATGAGGGTAGACACTGTGTAGTCTCAAATTGACACTTTAGGTTTTATAGATGAGATCATCGATGCATGATGTTTAACTTAATATAAAATATGAAAATAATATGTTTATATATCAACTTAGAAATCCGTTCAAAATTTACTCGTTAGAAGTAAATTTTGGATAGTCCCCGGTCTGGGACTATTTTTGGATATTTAATCTCACATAGGATGTAAGTGTATCTGTATGTTTAGTTTTGAAGAAAATTTTAGTAGTATTTCCGCATTTGTTCTCTGGGTAAATATGTGGGTGGTTATTTGCCATTTACATCGATGTACTTGGAGAGCTTAGGGGAAATGCTGCTGAAATTTTCTTGAAAACTAAACATACATTATATATTTACTAGTGAGATTAAATATTCAAAAATGGGATAGGTGGTACACTTTAGTATAAAAGTAATTAACTTCCTATCAATAAAAACTTACAACTTATAGTATCAACAATAACCATTTTGATAGGTGGTACACTTTTATAATTAATTTTAATGTGATCTAGAAAATGGATCGAAGTTGGATGTCTATCAAGAACTATTGCAGTCTAGAGTTTGACAAAGGTCTTGATGAATTTATCAGATTTGTTGAGGAACATAGGAAACTGCCTACAGATAGGTTCTATTGTCCATGTAGAAATTGTGGTAACAATTTGAAAGCTGAAATTGTTGAGGAAAATAAGAATCATGTCATATGCAATGGGATCATACAATTTTATAATGAATGGTATTGGAATGGAGAGAAATTTAATTATGGATCAGAAAATGTCAATACTAATAGTTGTGGCATAGAAGATATATATAATGATGATAATGTCGATGATGATCTAATTCAGGATGAATTGATTTAGCATGATATGGTTGATGAGATTTGACGTAGTTGTCGGGACAATGTCATTGATCCACCTTCTTAATTTGCAAACATTGTCCATGATGCTGAAAAACCATTATATAAGGGTTGTACTAAGTTCATGAGGTTGAGTGTTGTGATGCGATTATATACTCTTAAATCTCAAAATTGGTGGAGCGATAAGAGTTTCACTTCATTGTTATCTTTGTTATAGGAAATTCTTCCTGAAGGCAACGAGCTTCCAATTTCAACATATCAAGCAAAGAAAATAATGTGCCCAATGGGAATGGAGGCTAAGAAGATTCATGCATGTCCAAATGATTGTGTGTTATTTCAGAAGCACTATAGTAATTTGATAAATTGTCCAAAATGTGGTGTGTCAAGTTACAAGACAACAAATTCAGTTAAGGTTAAAAATGGCTCTCCTGTCAAGGTGATGTGGTATCTACCAATAATACCACTATTTCAATGATTATTTTCTAATACTGAAGATGCGCAAAATTTGTCTTGGCATGGGGAGTTAAAGGCCAATGATGATGGCATCCTACGACACGCATCTGATTCACCACAATGGAAGAAAATTGATTTATTATACCCTCAATTTGGTAAAGAACCAAGAAACTTAAGACTTGGACTCTGTATAGATGGAATGAATCCTTATTGTACATTAAGCAGCCAACATAGCACTTGGCCTATTATGATTGTTATATACAATCTTCCTCCTTGGTTGTGTATGAAAAATAAGTATGTCATGTTGTCAATATTGATATCAGGGCCCAAGCAACCTAGAAATGACATTGATGTTTACCTTCAACCTCTAATTGATGACCTAATGAAACTATGGGAAGAAGGTGTTATGACATATGATGCTTCACGTGAAGAGATCTTTAGTTTGTGTGCTATGTTTTTTTCACGATTAATGACTTTCCATCTTAGGGAAATTTGTCTAGATATAACATAAAAGGATACAAATCATGTCCTATTTGTGAGGAAAATACTGATTCAATCCGAATGAAATATGGTGGTAAAATTGTATATCTTGGTCATCAAAGATTTCTCCCACAAGTGCATCCTTATCGAAGCAACACAAAACCTTTAATGGATCAACTGAGGAATGAAGTGCTCGTAAACCTATACCAGGAAATGTTGTATATGATAGGGTGAAAGATATTGTTAATGAATTTGGAAAGATTTCAAGTAGTCGTACTCTTGCATGTGAGAAATCTCTATATAAGAAGAGGTCAATATTCTGGGATCTTCCTTATTGGAGATTCTTGTCAATTAGACACTGCATTGATGTCTTGCATGTTGAAAAAATGTTTGTGATAGCAGCATTGGTACTCTATTGAATACACCGGGAAAAACTAAAGACGATATCAAATCTAGAAAAGATTTAGAATTAATGGGTATAAGAAAAGAATTATCAGTGGAGATCAGGGGTCGCCGCACATATTTACCACCATCTTGTTACACTTTGTCAAAGCAAGAGAAAAAGACTTTCTATGAGTGCTTGTATAATATTAAGGTTCTACAAAGATACTCTTCTAATATTCATAGATTGGTATAAAATAAGGGATCTAAATTTGATAGGTCTCAAATCTCATGATTGTCACACCTTAATGCAACAAATTTTACCTGTGGCTATTCGATCTATATTGTCAAAGCATGTAAGGTTTGCAATCACAAGACTTTGTTTCTTCTTCAATGAAATATGCAACAAAGTGATACATCCTGATACTCTCGATAAATTACAAAAAGATGTAATTGTTACCATGTGTTAGCTTGAAATGTACTTTCCTCCTTCATTTTTTGATATCATGGTTCATCTTGTATTACATATAACAAGGGAGGTGAAGATGGTGGGTCCAATTTTCTTACACTGGATGTATCCATTTGAACGCTACATGAGTGTTTTTAAAGGTGATGTTCGGAATCAATATCGTCTTGAAGGGAGTATTATTGAGGGTTATGTAGCCATGGAGGTGATGGACTTTTGCAATGATTTTTTGAATTGTAATGAAACTTCTAGCGATCTAAAAAATCCCATCACACTGAATCTTATTGTGGCAAAGGACTCTGGGAGCACGAGTGAAAGGAATTAGTCGTGAGTTGTGGGAACAAGCACATTGAATATTTTACACAACATAGATGAAGTTAGTAGCTACATCACATAATACAATGATCTTATCAAGAGAAATCATCCGTGATCCAGTTCAATGTGGCTTGCAAGAGAGCATAATCGAACATTTATTAGGTGGTTTGAAGAGAAAGTCTTTAATCAACTATCTGAATCACCGAATAATGTTGTTGAGAACATAAAATGGCTCACCTTTAAGCCAAAAATGGATGTCATGTCATATGAAGGATATGACATAGATGGATTTTTATGCTACACAAAGCGTCAAGACGAAAGTAGTGTAGTCCAAAATAGTGGGGTCATTATTCAAGCTTGTTCATTGTATTTTGCTAGTGTGAAAGATAAAAGACCATGCGAAGCTGAGATGTCATATTACGGCGTCATTGAGGACATATGGGAATTAGACTATACAAATTTTAGAGTTCCTATCTTTAAGTGTAATTGGGTTGATAACAACAAAGAAGTTTTAGTGGATGAGTTGGGTTTCACATTGGTGAATTTTGAAAAGATTGGTGAGAAAGATAAACCATTCATCATGGCAGACTAAGCAAAACAAGTATTCTATATTGATGACCCGCCAAATAAAAATTGGTATGTCGTTCTTCATGGAAAAAGGTAGTTTACTGTAGATCCTATAAATGAAGAAGAATACTATGAAAAGTATGATGATTTCAGCCCATTCTTAGTTGGTTTGCCAAGTGTAAATGTTGAAGTTAACACCGATGAATACTATAAATGTCTAGACCATGTTGAAGGAATTTTACTTGACTAACAACTCAACCAATACTAGAGGCATGTATTCTTTGAATTATTTATTTTATTATCATTCAAGCACGTAATCTTTTAAATATACATCATATCACCACTTGTGCTTTTATTATCACTTATGTTTCTTTTATCATGTATACTTGCAAGTTGTTATAAAATGGCAAGTGAAGATGAACATTCTGAGCATGAGCACCATGAGGATGGTAGTGGTGATGCTAAAAAATGTAGAGGTCCCACATTGATGCGTAGGCTGTAGGAGCTCAGGGCCAAAGGGGAGAAATTTCCAATCTAGTTTGATGTCATAGGAGCACCTATTGGGGAACATGCTAGTGCTTTCAAGCATTACGTAGGGGCGACCGTGTGCAGTAAGGTGGCAATAGATATAGAAAATTGGCATGATGTTTCCACTGCCTTAAAAGACCTCCTATGGAAAGATATATATGTGAGTTGAAGTGATATTATTTTAATATGTTTTTTGTCTATTGATTCTAATTTAGTTTTCTTGGAAATACATATCCTTTTTAAGATAACATTATTGATTCTTTTATATGTATAGGGTGTTTTTCATCTAAATGAAAAAGATACAACGTTATGGTGTATGATGTAGGGCTTTTAAGACATATCTGAAAAGGGAATTTATAGATAATCCTAAACAAAAGAAGAAAGCAATAGATCTATATATTTTTATAGATCCTGAGGTGTGGGAAAGAATTGGTACATCTAGGAAATCGGAAGAGTTTCAGGTAATAAAGATTTTGATGTACTATATAAATCGTTTTATACAATTAAGGAGGTGAATATTTTTATATATGTTTGCCGAGTCTAAATTTCAATATCCTCATTTTAAATGATCAGACTATTCACGAGGCCCAAAAGGAAAGACGAGCCAAAAATGTATATGACCATCGCTTGGGGCCCGGTGGTTATGCCTTCCACCGCCAATTACAAGAGAAGAAACTCTCTTCTGGAGAAGAGTCTAGTACAACTCAAGTTGAGCGTCCACCCCGACACTTGAAGTGGATTGATGCTAAAAAAATCGAGCAGGTAAAATTCCCAACCCTGCAACTAAGGAGGTAGAACAAAAGATGGTAAGTTCATCCCAACTAAGTAAAGAGTAACTCCCACGATTTTTTATTTATTTATATCTAATCGATTGTGATTTAATATTTTTATTAACTATGAATAGATTGATCTCCATGAGCAAAGGAAGGAAGGAAAGTTCATCCCAACTGGCCGCATGGATGAACTATCAGTTGCTCTTTGTACGAAGGAGCATCCTAGCCGTGTTAGGGGATTAGGAGCTGGCATAGGATTCAAGTCTTATTTTGGCCCCTTGCAATCTAAAAGAGGTCGTACAGGAGGTTTTACATAAGAGGAAGTTGAAGCATTAGTAGCACAGAAAGTAAAAGAAATAATGTCTTCATTTCAGCCTAATCAACCTTCTCAGCCTATTCAAACTGTGCGTCTCTCAGATGATGAGGTACAAGCCCGTATTCCAGTTGTAGAAGGTAATGGGAGCACTCCTAATGACCCACCACAACAATATGCAGTAAGTTTGTTCTATATGGTCTGTTATTAGTATGATATATATATATATATATATATATATATATATATATATATATATAGTTGTAGTAGGTATCTGGTTTACCGCTTCATATATAACTTATATATTCAATTATAGGTTGGTATGAACTATAAACTTGCAGTGGAGGTTCCAGAATATAATGTTGTGGCAACGGGCAGGGTATACAACCTTGGTGGTACATTGCATTGCCAACCAATTGTTGATGACATTTGTTGGGTGTTCATCCATCTTGTATATGATGGAATGGGGGACAAACCAGTACCCATATATAATCCTAAATATAGTACAGTTGAAGAAGCAGAAGGTGCTATGGTGGGTTGGCCTAGACACTTGGTTATCAATGACAAGGTATACCTGAATTCTACCATATTTTTCATATTTGACTACATATATGAACTCGTGTAATATAAGTATGTAATTTAATTAGCAGGTTTGTAAACCAAAAAGTAAAAATTCTACTAGTCATCCTCCTATGCCCAAGCCATATTTTATTCTAGAATCCACATTCGACGAGTTGGGAAGTAAATGTAAATGTTTGTGTCGATACTTAGCCAACCAAAGCTTGGGATCACAAATGTTGATCAATTTAATAGAAGATGCAACTGGGAGGGACTTTGAGAATTATATTTTTCCTGATAATATTATAGAGTTGTTCTGGTATGATTGGCTAAATACTTCGATAATAGAAGTATGGATAAGGTAAGGATCCATCAATATAGAAAATTCCAATACACATTTTAAACTTATTTGTATATAATGAAATGATTACAAATGTTATACAGCCATTTATATACTGAGGTCATAAACTTTGATATAAAGAATGTTGGATTCTTACTTCTTTCAGTCACTAGTCAAGTGGAGACACATATTGAGGATGTGAATGAGTACTTTTCTACTGCATTCAAATATTTTTCTAGTGTGGGAAAGGAAATTATTCTAATTCCTTTTAATGTCCAGTAAGTATTATTATTCAATATAATTTTAATAATGAATAAATTTCTTTATTTTAATGTTTTTTTATTCTTACTCAGATCTATACATTGGGAATTATTGGTGGTTGTCCCAAAATTGATGACTCTTTATTATCTTGACCCAATGGGAAAAATAACAAGGGGCCACAAACTGAAATTGCCAACTATGGAGTAAGCATAAATTTAGTCATTTGTTATGCTTCAACATTATATTTCTATTTAGAATTTCTATTTTACCAACTATCGTAATTATTTAATTGATAGGGGTATAAAGGCTTTTCGTGAAGGTGGAGGACAAATACCCACAAAATTAAAGACATTGACTTTGAAAAATGTCAAGGTAGCTACTTTGACGGCTACTTAGTCTTATATGTCAACTCTTATAGTCTTAATTCTATTTATAGTAGTTTACTAACATTAAGTATAATTTGTTATTTTGCAGTGTCCTATACAAAATAATGGCTGGGCTTTTGGCTACTATGTAATGAAATATATGCAAACTATTGTCAAACAAGAATCACATGACATTCACATTATAGATCAGGTAATAAAGAATAACATCATATATTTACAAGTGAGTTGTAGTGATTTTATAAAATATTAGCATGTGTATTTTCTATTACAGATCTTTACAACTCAGCCTTACACACTTGAGGATTTAAATGAATTCTGAGAAGAGTGGTCAGATGCTTTTCTAAATGAAGTCAATATAGTATTAGATTGAATGCATATGTCAGCTGCATTTATGTATGTGGTTCTGGAACTCTTTCAAATTTACTTTTGTATCTGACATGAATTTTAGTATCATCTCAGACTTGCAATCTATCATTTTGTGAATGTTATGATGTGCTATGTGTATGAACTCAACTAAATGATATATGAATTATTTTTGTTATAAATGTGTGCGGTTTGGAAATTGTTTCGAATACGATTGGACATAAAAGCTAGCAAATGTGGCTTTGGAATGAATTTCTAGCTTGCATCATTGCATTTGAAAGTTTACTTTCTATTGTAGGTTTTGATCTTTGTAAAGAAGATTTCTGTTCTGTAGGTTTTTGTTCTGACGATTTCTGTTCTGTAGAATTTTTCTTTAAAACAAATTTGTGAACTCAAGGGTCGATTATTTTAAAAAACCGATCTTATAGATCTATAGGGTCAGTTTTTTAGGAATAATCGACCTTATAGGCTTTGGGAAGCTTAATACAGTAACTTTCTTGGTCGACAATTTTCTTGACTAAAATCCTCTCAGTCGATAAATTTCCCGACCAAGCAAGTTACTGTATTGACCTAAAAGTGACATTACAATACCTCTGTTGCTTTACAGGGTCGGTTATTTAAAAAAAACTGACCTTACAGACTTATGGGGTCTATTTTTTAGGAATAACCGACCTTATAGAATCTGGGATCAGAAAGCTCATTTTTTGTACTCAATTGGGTCGGTTTTTTAGGAATAACCGACCTTACAAGACCTCTGAGAAGCTTAAGACAGTATTTTCCTGGTCAACAACTTTCTCGACCAAAATCCTCTCGGTCGATGTATTTCTCGACTGAGCAAACCTCTGTTGCTTTATAGGGTTGGGTTTTTTTAGCAATAACTGACCTTACAAGACCTTTGGGAAGCTTAAGATAGTACTTTCTTGATTGATAATTTTCTTGACCAAAATCCTCTCGATAGATGTATTTCTCGACCGAGCAAACCTCTATTTCTTTATAGGGTCAGTTTTTTAGCAATAACCGACCTTACAGCCTCTTCTTTCTCGCTTGGGTCATGTTTTTTATAGCCTCTTGGGTCAGTTTTTACTCTATAAGGTCAGTTTTCTTTGGTCAAAAAAATCAACCCTATAGAGCAAATTCTATAGCGATGGCCACTTAGGCATCGGTTAAAAAGTGACGCTACAGGCTTAAAAAAATGACGCTATAGACCATTATTCTAGTAGGGTTACATGAGTTTAGTGGCCTCAGACACAACAAGTTTACAAAAAAGGTGTTGCGTAGATAATTACAACATTTGCACTATTCATGATATACAACCAAAAACTTGAGTCGATATACACAATATACAAATCCCCATGTACCTAATGTTGACTCTAGGTCAATGTTGACTCAAGGTCTAAATAGACTAAATCCTTGTTTTGATGATGACTAACTATTCCACTTATTTGTGTCTAATGCTTCTACATTGAGTGATTTTAGATTGGGTATAGACACACTCTAAATGCCCTAACTTGCACATCTCAACTTGGAGAAAAGACAAGTCAAAGTCAATAGAAGTGCACGTTTTTTTAATATGATGTAAATTCATTAGAATCATGTTGTAAATCACTTATAATGATTGTATGACTTGTAATTAAGCTTAGAAAAAATTAGGAGCACTTAGATCGAATATTTAAGCACGTTAATGACATTTTCTAAAATTCATTACAGGCACTTTATCGATCGAGTTACAATCTCGAGCGATCCTTGATGGATTTTGAGAATGTCATGGTTCTGTCGAGTTGCCACTTCACAGAACTTGATTGATCCCTACACTAGAACAAAATTGATTTAAGTGATCAGTCGAGTTTCATCCAAGATAAACTCGACCAATTGGTCAAATTAGCTTTGTCGCATAGTGCATTCGGTCAAGTTACCTTTATAGAAACTCGACCGATAGCAATGTACGGAATAGTGCAGAAAAGTGTTTCTAGCCGTTGTGGAGTTGCAACAACCAAAAATATATCTGTTCTAAGCCACAAAATGTCTAATTTTTGTTCTCAAGTGTTCCCAAAGGCTTTTAGGCATCCAAAACTATTAATAAGACCCCTTGGGCTTCATCCCATGGTTAGCCAAGCACTATGAAGGTCCCTATTCTATAGTTGAGTGATCCTACATCCTTCTCTCTCTCTCTAAGATTAATCACTTGCTACATCCATTAGAGTGAGTAGGAGATTTGTAAAAGAGCTCATCCTACATGTATATCTTGTGAGGCTCTCACTTCTACCACCTCCCTATCTATCATTTCAACCATGAAGATGAAGGTTCTCTCTCTTGGCTAAGAGAGGTGAAGAAGAACAAGGGAAGGAGTACCTTGGTGAAGATCAAGGCTGAAGACTTGGAGAAAGAGTGGGTAAGACCTTGGTGAAGGCAGAAGACTCCTTGGTCGAGTGGGACCTAAATGAACAAAGTGTTGAATTGAATCATACCATTCCCTCTAAGGTGGAATGCTCCCCTACCGATGATTTTTCACATCCCACAGCTTCGGCAGATTGCTTAGCCCCATTCATCTTCGGGGCAGGAGCACTCGATCAATGAGCTATTACGCACCCTTTCAAGGGTGGCTGCTTCTAGGCAAACCTCTTGGTTGTCTCTGCACCCCTACCTCCTTTATCACTGAGCGATCATTTAGGGGCCTTAGCTGGTGATCCGGGTTGTTTCCCTCTCGACGATGAAGCCTTGGTGGAAGATTCTCTGAGTGAAGGTGAAGGCAAAGGCTGAAGATCCAAGAAGAGTAGAAAAGTCCTTGAAGGCGGAAGACTTGTGCTGAGTGGGTAAGAACTTGGAGAAGGTTGAAGACTCTTGTAAAAGTGGGCAAGTCCTTGGTAAGGTGGAATACTGTTGGTGCTTGGATGGGTATGTCCTTTGGTGGTAATGTATTGTAAGTCTTATGAATGAATATAAGAGTGCAATGGTTAAGAAATACTAGAGGTTGATCTCTCTAGGTAGTGCACTAACTCACTTCTATTTTGAAGTGTGGAACCACTCTACATATCTTATGACTTGGTGTATGTTCAATCTCTCTCTCCCTTTCTATGCATGTTTTAGTTGCACTCAAATTTCCTATTTAGCAACCTTATCTTGTGATACATCTTGAAGGTCTAATGAATTTTGTTTAAGTGCATTCAGCTCTATTCACCCCCCCCCCCCGCGCTTCTAGAGCATGTAATCACCCATCTAAGATCCAACACCTAAGAGTATAGGGATGGATCTATAACTCTTCACCAAACCACACCAACCTCTTAAGCTCTATATATTTCCCAACTGGACCTCGTGACCACCACGAGTCTGACTGCACAGTTGATCACCTAAAAAAGTGTGGGAACTGAAAAGTATATTTATACCCATCTTTGCATATTGTTTATTTGTTTTTTGTAGGTTGTTGTGCTTATATTTCCTAGTTTTAGTGTTATATTTAGTTAGATGCAATTATCTACTATTTTCTGAACTTTAATGCATTGTATATATATTTCATGTAGAACCAGTCAAAAATATGTGATAATGCCCAGATAGACGATCAAGCCCTCATAGTGCTACGCCTTAAGGGAAGGAAGGTCTTGGAAGCTTTCCATTTTCCACCTTCCAATTTCCTACTTAAGTGATTGGCTTCACCGCTAGCCTGACTTGAGTCGCTCTCTACCTAGAGTCTTCCAAATTCTTTAGTTCTGACATGCGCTCCCAACATTCAACGTAATCCGGTTCATTCCACATTGGTCTACCAAAGAACTAAATGTGAGGTTCAAATTAAGTAACCCAAGTGATTCGTCTATTGGATCAAGTACATGCCATGCAATTAGCTACCTTCAGCCACAAGTATTCAAAATTAGACATAGTGGGGAATCCATATGTAAAAGAGATCCCTTGTCGTCCATGCAAAGGGGTCTCTGATCAGTGATTAGAAATCACATTTTGTAGTATAAACCCTAGCAAGGAGTGAGGAGGCAGTGTCCGCAGTGAAGATATCGGTCTTCCTGTACTAGGCATCATGACCTCCTCAACTGTTCCTTCTACTTTTTTGGTGTTTGTCTCTCACCATAGGTGAGTAGACGCCAGTGTTGGGGCATGGGGAGTAGCCCCAATAGCCCGTATTTTATCCTAGTTGTATCTCAACACAAAAATACTATTTCTAAATAAATTAATGTTCTTCTTATTTCCTTGGCCTTACAATTTGATGACTTTCTTTGCATGTATGTTATAATCATAGATATGCAAGTTTTTGTGAGTGTGATTAGAACACCATAACAATCTTGTTACCCCCTGAGGTGTCAACAAGGGATAGTGAGGTGATTGGGCTACGATCTACTACGTGTCGAGGATGGTCAGTCATAAGTGAGGGAATCCAGTTGGAATAAACTGGGAACTTGGGTGTCGAGGATGGTCGGTTCCAAGGGAGTTTAGGCCAAGTGACAATCTATATCCTGTGAGGTTGTAGTAGCTAAGCCTTTATTTAGCAAGTGCTATTGAAGATTTAGATCTTATTAGGATAATTATGCAGGCTTTGGTAGTGAAACCCCATGCCCTGGTCCTTTTTATTATCATTCATTTACTGTTTAATCTCTATTTCTACTGGCAACAAATTAGTTTAATCAATCAACCAACTTTTCGATGTTAAATATTACTCTTACTACTTTTGAATTTAAATAACTGCTTAAAAAGTTTTTCCTTTGGGTTCAATCCTAAAGTATATTGCAATAAGGCTTCCACTTGTGTGGAGTGGGGAATTAGTGCACTGCTTTCAGTTAAACCTAGGAGTTATTCTTTTAGGATTTTTCTTAGTACGACATTTGGAGCCCCATGGGGAACCCACGAGGTGAGAGCCATGTCTCAGCGATACCTCTAATAACATCTATAGATTATAAGCATACTATGTAGTTAAAGCAATTAAGGTGGATTGTACATTTGATTAGAAATACTAAGCTATATATATATATATATATATATATATATATAATGAGCAAGCATAGTTGGAATTTTAGATGCAAATAACTACACATGAAAACTTATGAATCACATATGATGTTATCAAGAGAAATAAGGTTGTAATTGTCATCTAATGTGATTGGATAAAGAAACCATAACAAGTTTACTACACGGCTGAGTTACTAGTTTTATTAAGCCCTAGGTATTTTGAGGCGTACCATTCAAATTATTAGTTGACCATTGGGAAATCACATTCGATCCCGTATAAGATCTAGGATGTTTGAAATCCTTAAGAGCTATTCTCCTTGGTCAGTATGCATAGTGGAACATCAGCCTAACTACTAAAACCATCTTGGTCTATCCCGGGTACACAGGCCACGACACTAGAAACTAGGACCGAGTTATGGCAATAGCCATTCTCAACCACATCAAATCTGAGACAGGGACTCAACCACTTTCTAAAACCTTGAAATTAGGATGTTAGGGATATAACCTCCCTGCACTTACATATACTTAATAGTTTATCACTCTGAGCTCCTTTCAGATTACTCATTTCACTATTAGTAGGTTCTAACACTAAGATAGTTCTACGATTTTAGGTCTCTACATGATTAAGGTTACACTTGATTGGTTAAACTAGTTAAATATTTTGAATGCATCAGTCAAGTTACATACAAGCTCCTAAATGATCTTTGTAGAATAGCTCATAGATTATGACTTTAGAAGATAATAAATGTATGAAACATGTTCCATGTTACTCCATCGTCGTATATTTGTCCATCTTGGCCAAAAAGAGGACTAAACCTTAAATTAGGAAGCATTACAATCCAAAATGTCATTTAGATAAAAACAGTAATAACTTCTTGTAGGAACATCATTATCCTCTGAAATGTAGAGAGTATAGTGATTATCACCAAACATTCCAGCATAAAAGTCTCATGGGCGTAAAAGTTATGGTATTTCTAAGAATAAGACATTTACATATTTGAATCCTAACATGAATGAGCTACTTTGAGTACTATGTTTTCGTCCAATTTCCATTTCAATACCATAATAGTAAATAAGAGCATTATAATGAGATTAACCACCATATAACAAGATTTAATGTGTGGGTTGGAGTTTTGTGCACCGAGAACCAAAATAGTACATATATCACATTTTTAGGAACACACCAATATTTCAAATTTTAGGCCTTGCATGTTTAAATGAATGTTCATTTTACAGTAGAAAAACATTCATAGCATCTAAGAAAGACTTAAGAACTTGTATTATCATCACTCTCATGTCAGATAGTGCACGAAAGGCCATCTTTTCTCATATTATGGGTTTTCTAGGACATGATATATGTAATGCACGGTATAAGTAGGTAATAAATGTATTAAAGGTTATATTACTCATCTCAAGGATGAAGAAAAATGTCCAAACAAAGACCCAATTTTATTCTCTAAAATCTCAAAGAAATCTCCCATCCTCAAGAACGGGGTAGATCCATAGTAAAGAAAGAAGAAAATAGGGTTCTTTATCCATGTGCATGAGTTCCCAGCTAGAAACACCATGGATCTCAAACAATGATAAAGGAGAGAAGAAGGAAAAAACAAGTAAAAGTGGTTAGGAAAGATAATATTATATGTACAAAGTAAGAAACTAGGAAAGAAAAAGTGTAACGACCTCACTTTTCAGCATCCCCCAGTTGAGGAAAGCCCAAAAGGTTGAGAGACATTACCTAAAATTTCTAAGGATCTAGATTTTACCAAATAACACATAATAGTAAATAATTTCAATTAATTCAAATATTATTTATGAGATTCTCTTCTAAGGAGTTACATGAATTTCTATCATCAAAATTGTACATATGAGAAGAAGTATCTACCTATTCCTCCTTACATGTTACCTTTAAATACTTCAGGTAATTTCATATGTCCATCAAATCTTGATATCTTCATATTTATCATGTACATAAAACGCCGTGAAACAAAAACACGACTCAGTATATTGCTATATTGTGTACATGGGGTACATGCAAAAGTGTGCAAGTATTATAACAACATATAATCAATCTATTGCTTACAAATATGAACTAGCAATTTCTTTCCATATTCTTTCCTTTGTGATACTCATAGTGGCATTATAATTGAACATAATGTAAATAAACAACCAACATTTTATTTGAGAAATCTTCAAGAAAACCTCAGAAAACACCAACAAACTGTATTGCAGGTAGTCATAAGCATAACCACATACCTCTTTAGTGAACCGTGTAGATCATGGAATTATACTTCAAGCACATTCAATCAATTCATGCAATAGAGAAGATTCTAAGAAATTCAACATAAATCTACATGTATGTAAATCCTAAAGTGTCAGCATCACATTAAACAAATTAAACCCTACTCGGGTCCTAATTTAGGGTTTAGGTTTCCTTGTTCTTGATTTATCATTAGAGTCATGCTTAGAAACCCTAATTACTATATCCAACATATCCTTTCATGATGATCACTTAGATTCGATTAATTTCATTAACAACATAGCAAGTTAGGATCATTACCCCAATGTATAATTATTCCCACTAGAAACCCTAATTCTACATCATTATGATCATCTACATTTTAAATCATCATTACTGTCATAATCATGTTAAATCATCATTGTATTCTACACTATCAATTCACATCTTAAAGAATCATATTTAACATGAATAATATACAAATCTAGGATTTATGTGCTTTCATCACCACTTAACATGTATCCAAGGTACTTTTAGAATAAAAAGCATAATAAATCTCATTTATATTTTATTTTTGTTCCTTTCATTTTTCGGATTTTGATACATAAGTTGCTTATATTTTGATAACCCTAGTGAATTCTATGATTTTTGAAAGATTTACTTTATAAACGTATAATACCTATTAAGTGGTGATGCGGTGGCCCCTCATTGGTCGTCCACTTCCAACGAAATGCCATGCTAGATAATTTGGCTAGTAAACGGTGCTCGGGCTGAACTAGCTACTCTAGGGTCACCCTCTCTAGGCTTCACCTTGCACCTTTGTCCTTGTATGGCTTGTTGTCTCTGCCTGAACATAGACGCACTGCCACCTTCGGTGTTGTGGTGATCTATGGCGCTGGGCTCCTTAGTTGAGGATGTTGTCCTCAAGGATTCTTCCTTGCCATAGACTTTTTGACTCAGTCACCCTCTGGCACCTCCAACCTTCTTCCTCCTTCCTCCATCTAGTAGATGTGGTCTGTAACTCTCGCCCGTTGAGGTCAGTGTTTCTAATCCACACATCTGCATCATGGACGGTAGTGGCACCCAAGTTAGTCGAACGCACCCTCCTGCTCCTTGTGTAGTGAGAAGTATGGTAGGATAAGGAAGCTCCACTGCCTTTGATCCCACTGAAAACTAGTTCCCGATGTCGTCACTTCTTCATTAATTTAAAAGGAGTTGGATGGTAACGACACTTCTCAGAGATCCACTGGGATCTATGTAGCCTAGGGACTATAACCTACTTGGAGGAGAGTCTTTGATGGTCTCCTTTGTAAAAACTAGATGGTTGTTTAGGGTTATGAGGAGGGTTTGGATATAAGGAGATCGGCGGCAAACCTAGTTTGCACTCATGCAGATAGAGGGAGACCAAGGAGCAGATGATTTGACGATGGTGTCGCATGGAGAGGGCAAAGAAGACATGGTTTCCTGTACGTGAATCCTCTATATATATGTATACCCCTCTCAATCCTTGCTTCCCTTCTTCTCTCTTCCACAATAGGCAAGACACATATCTAGGAAAGGGATAGCTACATTCCTCCTATATTCCTTTCTATAAAGACTATTAAGCATTTTATTCTAAAGATGCCATTGTTATGAGAAGGGAACCTCCACCTTCCCATCAAATTTGGATTTGACATGATTTCAACCAAGGAATTAATCAATACCTTTCCTTGCACCTAAAACCATTCTCTTCCTATCATCAAATAATAATACCTTCTCTTCAATAATCTAGCACAAAATTTTATGAGAGATGCGAGCCATGTTTTTTTCCAATATTTTATATTAAAAAAACTACCTTTAGACTTAAGGATTTTATCTAACTTCCTTGCATTAGTTTCTCTTTCTTCCCACTGGTTATGAATATTATCAATGTTGCAAGCAAAGAAACTAATGAATACTTTTCTCTTCTTATTTTCTTTTTTTTTTTAGTTTTATTGGAATAAGTCTCGTATACAAAACTTGCTCCTTAAGTATTTCATTAAATTAATGCCAGTACCTCATGGGGAATACTTTTCTTCATAATATATGGAATATCTAATATTTTCAAGTATTCCAAAAGTTAGATCAAAGTATTCTTGTTTGATGCCTCAAACATTGTGTTGCCAAACTGGCTTAGATAAGTATTCCATTAATTATCTAAAACACCACGCGTCTTATTTTCTTTTGAAAACTTGCATATCATCTCATATTTATAATATTCAATAATTTGTAAAGCCATTAATATTTATTTGTATGCAAATTATTTTATTCCTTTCTCTTGTACCCCAAGGGCATATTTACAATACAAATAGTCTCATAAGTAACATTATCATTCTATCAATAATATCATTGAAGAATTTACTTATCAATTCATGGCTTATATTTATATAATTCAATTTTACCAAAATTGAGGATATAACAAAAAGGCTTCGACCAGCCCTTGAAGAGTAAGATCCAAAGCTTACAGCAGCATGCATCCAAGATCTTGTGAGGTTTCGTCCCCAAGAAGCCTATCAGACGTCAATTGACAGTTACCTGTTGGTCTCTAGCAACAACACATAGTTTAGCTAGAATGGTTCGTTCAAAGGGAGTGAGAGGGGTACATAGCAAGGAAGAAAGAGAAAGGAGGTCAAAGGTCAAAAACTAATTTACCATCAGTCAAAGGTCAGGTTTCCCTTCGATGTGCATAATCAGAACCTCCATCGATTTGCATCCATCTAGGAAAACCTTTGATTTTTGAAGGTGCAAAACTACCATTAGTTGTTGATTGCAAAGAACAACCATTGGTTGTTGCACATGTAGAACAACTATCAGTTGTTGAACCATGATTAACATCAGTTGTCACACCCTAAACAACCATTGATTGTCATACTCAGAACAACCATCGGGTGTTGAGAACCCAGGACAACCATTGGTTGTCGAGAACCTAGGAAAACTATCATTTTATAACACCTAGAAAAACCATCAGTTGTTGAGAATCCATAACAACCATCGATTGTCATCACCCAGAACAACCATCGGTTGTTGAAGATAAGTAATTATCATAAGGTACACTTACCAACACTTCCACACAAAATTGACATGAGAGATTGGTACCTTCATGCAATAAAATTAAAAATCATTACAATAAGACAAACGTTACCACATGATAAAGAATACTATGTAAAAAATATGCATGTGTTACATAAGCAATTAGATCCCTAGAAAAGGGAAAATTGCATATAGGTCCACAAAAGTACATAAAAATGCATAACTTGAGCAAACAAAGTTCAATTTGGCCCAAATTTAAAATATAGCATTGTTAATTGATATCAAAACATAAGATAAATGTTTTTTTAAAAGAAACTAAAAACCTAATTAAATCAAACAATCATGTTTAAGCATTAAAATAGGTCAAGGGTCTTACAACCATTAACCCCTAACACGGATTTCGCAGCCAAAATCCTATGCAAATAAGGATGGGTGATTCCTATGCATCTCCTCCTCTAATTCGCATGTGGCTTCCTCTACACCATGATGATGCCACAAAACCTTCATTATATCTATATCCTTCTTCCTCAGCTTTTTCACACAACTGTCTATGATCAAAAGCAGACCCTCAACATAAGAGATATCATCATCCAACTCCACCTCCACTAGTTGTATTGTCTGCTCTATGTATGGGTGACACTTTCTCAATATAGAAACATGAAACATATTTTGCAATCTATACAACTCTAGCAGTATTCCAACTTGTAGGCTACTTTCCCAACTCAAGAGGTTATAGGGTAAGGTCCCATGAACCTAGGGGCCAACTTACCTTTTCTTCCAAACATGTAAACACCCTCTCAAGGGGAGACCTCGAGATATACATAGTCTCCAACTTGGAACTCCAATGGTCTACATCAATTGTCTGTGTATAACTTATGCCTATCATGTGCATCCTTTAAATGTTTTTGGATCACCTTGAGCTTCTATATAGTATGTTGAACCAACTCAGGACCCAACAACTAATATTTACCTATCTTGTACTAACAAAAAAGTGGCCTACAACACCTTCCATTCAAAGCCTCGTATGATGTTGTAACATCCCTGACCTGGGTTATGCCATAACCTAGAATTTTTTCTTAAGAAATTTATTCATAAACTTGTTTTAATCTTTTAAAAAGTAATTAAGACTCTCATTGTGTTTAATTTTCAAGTTTGAGCTTATTTGCAAATTGTTTGTGCATTATATGATAGTTTGGGTGTAAATTGCAATTTACCCAAGATGAGGGGTTATATTGCAATATGTCACATTTTTAACATGCTTAAAGTTCTTAAGAATAATAATAGATAGAATGATGCTAAGGGGTGGCTTGTAGAAAGCCTAAGTTCTAAGTTAAAACTTGTTTGAATAATGATTGTGCCTTGTGTACCAGTTTTGGTGCAATTTGCAATTTACCCAGAATGTAGGGTTGGTATGCAAATTACCACCCCTAGAATGTCCCAACTCTATCTTAGTATCATATAGTGGATATATAGAGAAATAAGCACCAAGCTCAAATCATATTTGAGTGATGGTATTCTTGGTGATGAAAAGACTAAGAAGAGTTGTATAGTTGAAACTCTAATTGAGTTGTATCAAGTTGTAGAGCTTATATGGGAGTGACTATCAGCCAAGGAGCCATAGATCAGGTCCCATATAATTTTTCAACTCTTGGCCTTTGTGGTGATGGGTTAAGCACCTCAAGGAGGTGATGGATATCAGTTTACAACTTTTCTTAGAAAAAGTGTATCGGTTTGTGAATAAAGTGATGTTCAGTTGAAATATCTTACTCAACAAGATAACTAATGGCTGAAATCTTATCCCTAGATTATCCTCAAGAGTTTTTCATGTCAATATAAATATGTGTTCATGGACATGTGTCAACCATGCATGGACATGAGGCACCTAGTAGTATAAAGTGATGACACCGCTTATACACTCTCTCCCATGAGCCTCAATTATATATACCACTCATTTCACCTACTAGTGAATTTTTCGAACCTTATCACTCCATTTCTCTTATATATTTTGCATAGTAGTAAGGAGCAAGGAGGATCTCGAGCCATTAAGCTTAAGGTGAAGCCATGGTCATCTTTAACCTTGGTTGAAGCATGAATCTCAGGTTGTGATTCTTTCTTTCTTTTCTTCTTCACCATGTTCTCAGCTATGGTGATTCCTTGCATGTAGAAGAGTTGTGAATGGGTCTTGGATATTTGATAAGTTCATATTCAACCTTGGGAACGTGAATCTTTGGAGCTTCGAGCTTTGAAGTTGTTCTTGTAACATGCTAGATCTCGGACCCTACCCTGGAAGTTGACATTTTGGACTTAGCCAAACAAGGTTGAAGGTTAGACCTAAAACGGATGTTTAGTATAACCATAATGAGCTAATGCATGTATATATCACCTTAATATAACCTAATGTTCTAACACTAATCTTAAGTTTATAATGGATACATAAAATATGTCACATAACTCAGTTTGGTGGTAATATGAAGATAAGGAACTTAATTGGATGAATAATTTAGATAATGGACCTTTAATGGGCCATATGACATATCTCATAAAAATAAGTCTCAAAAGTGGAAAAAAAACTTCAAATTCGAAATCTATATATCAAAATTAGCATACATGTCAAATTTCATCTAATTTGGACAACCTTGAAATATTAGGATAAGATTAGGAGAGAAAAAATAAGTAAAAGGCATAAATAAATAATAATGTGATTATATAGATTAAAAATATAGAAATAATTGAAAATTCATATTATACACATCAGATATAACTTGTGGATGAAGTTTGGTCCAATTTGTATGTTGTTTGTGCAAGTTGTGCAATTTTAGGTACATTCTGGACTTTTCTGTAATTTACCCAATTGGGAGGTTTTCTTTGCAAATTGTCACATGCATTATAATACTTATATATTCCATTACCATTCTCAAGCTTTTGAACAATAGGGTGCCTATTTGCACCTTGGTTTGAAGGTGTTTCTTTCCAAGGGCATTTTAGGGATTGCTCTCTTTATAAATGAGCTTATCTTTAGAATCTATCAACCAATGGGGTTATTTCTTTGATTGGAGGTCGGTTGGGTTGGCCTATAAGTGTCCATAAACTGACATTTGATATTCAAGAATCCTCTATGAGCTGTCCTCTTGCATGGCCATGAAATCCCTAGGCTAAGGACACATGGAAAGCTCCATGGACACCTCATGCTTGACTTCATCCTTATCCATAAAGGTTTGCATGTCCATAGGCACCTTTACCATTGGACACATGGAAAGTAAATTGGCACCTCGTGCTTGACTTCTTCCTTATCCATAAAGGATTGCATGTCCATGGACACCCTTATACATGACACATGGAAAGTCTCATAGACACCTCATACTTGACCTCATTCTTTATATAGCCATATCTACCCCTTCCCAACTCCAAATTCAAAAACTCTTTCTCTCCTTTCTTTCATCTATCTTAAAGAATCATGGCTTCTATGTTTGTCCAAGAAGTTGAAGTCCCAAGGTAAAATAGGGTGCCTACCTTGGTGAAGAAGGCTCCTAGGGTTCCAATTTCTCTATTTAGGATTTCTTAAGCTCCTCCTTGGCGATTTTGACCAAAACTAGTAAGTATCCTCCTTTCCTTCCCTATTTTCATGTTGTTAGTCTTCCTTCCACCTTCCTCCATTTTAGAACCATGGCCTTCCATGGTGAAACCCCACCTAGAACCCATAAACACCTCATCTCCCTGTTCTTTTGTTAGGGTCTTTCACCTCGAAAGTGAAGAAAGTGCTTCTTGCTCAAGATAGGAGATTTGTTGGAGAAACTAGTCTGTCTAAGCTTGGGAACCTTACTTATTGGACCTATCCACCTTCTCTAGAGGTTCTTTGGAGGCCTAGGCTTGGATCTAGGACTGACTTGGACTGTTTAGACTCTGAAGTTCATGTATGATTGCACCCCACATTATTTCTATATTGAGCAATTTCGAATTCTTCTTTCTAAATGTATGATGTATCCCCTATTCTTCTATATTGATCAATTCACCTATTCTTATTCATTCTCTTTATCCTATGGACATTAGCCTATACACAATGTCTTTTGTTTTGAAAATCATGGTTCATGTGAACTACCTTATTTGATATTGATCATGTGATCATGGATATTCTTTTGAACTCTTATCTTATGATTTGTTCATGATGGAACTCTAAAAGATGACATGTGATGTCTTTTGCCCACTTATGAGGTGGATGTATATGTTGTTCACTTATGTGGTGACTATTTTATAAATTCTAACTATACTTTCTACTTGCCTCTACATTTAACATGATATGTGATTCAGTAGCACTAGAGTAGTGTAATTGCATTATTTTTTATGGTAGATGTGGTATTTCATGCCGAGCAGATGTGATATTTCCTTCTCTTTTGGTATGGAAAAGAACCTCATACCCAAGGTAAGATGTGTGATTCTTGGCCCATGTTTTATATATATATGGGAGATTGACAGTATTCCTATCTCTATTAGGTTTCAAGTTTATGAGACTTGGTCGTCTTTGTGTTTATATTATTCTAGGGCTATGTTTATCTCACATCGATGCAGGTTGATGATATGGGGTGTGTGCCCTAATTATTTACATGTGCTTATGTGGCACAATCTTTATGTTTTATTAATGGCAAGTATTCTTTTATTATCATATGATTTCAATTCCTTTTATCTTGATACCCATTTGGGTGGTCCTTATCCTTTCTATGGGAAGTCTTTTATATTTGATGTCCTTTATTCCATATATTGCTCAATTTCCTATTTAGTATGCACATACCAGCCTCTGTTGATGTCATCTATTTTCTCTTCTTGCTAGGGTATGCTTCCAACCGTAGGTATAGGGTTTGGATAATAAGGCATGAAGTTTTGGACTAGCTTAAGGAGTTAAAGCTGGGATACAAAGTTATTATGGTTTAGATTTCCCTCTACATAGATCCTTATGTTGTGTCATACATGTAACCCTTATGGGATATTATGATGTACTTTTGTAATAACCTTGTTATAAATTGAATATAGTCAACATTTTTATTCCACTGCTATACTTTGGTTGTTTTGAATACCATTTATTGAAATTTGAAAATGTTACACCAATTCCAACATACCTTTGAGTGTGTTTGGAATGGATGTTTTATTCTTCAAATTTATTTTTAGTAAGGGGGTGATCTCACACTCCTTACAGTATGGTATCAGAGCCCATAGTAGTCCAAATTTGACTATTTCAATTTTGTCTCCCTAGTTAGAATCCTTGACTTACCTTTAAGTGACATGTTTGCCCTAGAATTGATCAATAGATGATGAAGGGTTGTTTTAGGATCATATAGTTTTACATTAGAATAATGATGAATAGATCCCTAAAATACTTACAACTAAAAATTGATAAGTAACCATAGTAACTTGAGGTTTTTTAGCTTGGCCTTTAGGAAGCTACTAGGACATGAAGTTGAAAGCAAAGGTGTTTAGAAAGGATCAGGGTTCGAAGGCTGGAAAGATTTTCCTCTGCACCACTATCTTGGTTTACGAGGACTCCTGAAACCATATGATACCGGCCTGGCCTGAGCTTATATGAATTTTTCAAAATAGCATGCTTTTAGGCAATAGTAGCCTTAGACATCTATATGATTTGTCTTTAGGGACCCTAATGTGTTGAAATAGTCTCCCAGTTGTAATGACTTGTTTGAGGATGGATAAGAGCAAGTTAACCCATAGTTCATAGTTAGTCTTTACAAGTTATGTTTCTTTTTTTGGGTGATGCTTATGCAGTTGGATGTAAGGAAGTGTAGTTGAACCTTTTTTACCTAAAGAATAGTTTTGACTTAATAAGATGAATCCTTTAAGGGGTGGTGAATAATTTGTTTTCTTATATGTGGATGTTTTGATTTTGAGGATGAAATCCCTTTAAGGGGTGGTGTGCTGTAACATACTAGATCTCAGACCCTACCCTAGAAGTTGACATTTTGGACTTAGCCAAACAAGGTTGAAGGTTAGACCTAAATAGATGTTTATTATAACCCCAATGAGCTATTGCATGCATAGATCACCTTAATATAACCTAATGTTCTAACATTAATCTTAGGTTTATAATGGATACATAAAATATGCCACATAGCTCATTTTGGTGGTAATATGAAGATAAGGAACTTAATTGGATGAATAATTTAGATAATGGGTCGTTAATGGGTCATATGACATATCTCATAAAAAGAAGTCTCAAAAGTGGAAACAAACTTCAAATTTGAAATCTATATATCAAAATTAGCATACATGTCAAATTTCATCTAATTTGGACCACCTTGAAATATTATGATAAGTTTAGGAGAGAGAAAATGAGTAAAAGGCATAAGTAAAGAATAACGTGATTATGTAACTTCAAAATATATAAATAATGTCAAATTCATATTAAACACATCAAAGATAACGTTGGATGAAGTTTGGTCCAATTTGGATGTGGTTTGTGCAAGTTATACAATTTTAGGTACATTCTGGACTTTTCTACAATTTACCCAATTGGGAGGTTTTCTTTGCAAATTGTCACACACATTATAATCCTTATATATTCCATTACCATTCTCGAATTTTTGAACCATAGTGCGCCTAGTTGCACCTTGATTTGAAGGTGTTTTTTCCAAGGGCATTTTAGGGATTGCTCTCTTTATAAATAAGCTTATCTTTAGAAGCTATCAACCAATGGGGTTATTTCTTTGATAGGAGGTCGGTTGGGATGGTCTATAAGTGTCCATAAACTGACATTTTATAATTAAGAAGCCTCTATGATCTATCCTCTTGCATGGCCATGAAATCCCTAGGCTAAGGACACATGCAAAGCTCCATGGACACCTCATGCTTGACTTCTTCCTTATCCATAAAGGCCATGCATGTCCATAGGTACCCTTAGCATTGGACACATGGAAAGTAACTTGACACCTCATTCTTGACTTCTTCCTTATACATAAAGTCTTGCATGTCCATGGACACCCTTATACATGACATGGAAAGTCTCATAGACACCTCATACTTGACCTCTTTCTTTATATAGCCATATCTACCCCTTCCCAACTCCAAATTCGAAAATTCTCTCTCCTTTCTTTCATCTATTTTAGAGCATCGTTCCTTCTATGTTTGTCCTTGAAGTTTCTGTTGGCTAAATTGGACATTATTATAATCCCTTTGTTTTGATGATGACAAACATTTCATCCTTGTGGATCTAACGTGCTACTTGAGTGTTTTAGGAACTAGGTGGATGTCACAAATTGGAAGATCTATATGATCACAATATGTTAATCTCATGATTGTAATCAAATGTAAAAACTTGTACAAGTATATAATGTACAAGTACTTAGACAACATGTAAATCAAGTGTTAGATCTTCCCTAGCCAATCACAACACTTAAATAGGTCATCCCCTATAATAGTGTCACAACTGCACACTCATACACACATTTAATACTTAGTTTAAAACATTGAAACAGAGTCATTCTCGGTCGACAAATTCCTCGACCGAGATTGACCCAAGTAGCCGTTAGACCCAGCGGACAAGGTGGTTGGGAGTTGGAAATGAACATTGTAAACACTTGCTCCAGAACGTCCCTCGGTCGACAAATCCTCGACCGAGAAGGACTCTCGATCGACAATTTGTCAACCGAGAAGAACTCTGACTGCACTTTTCAGAGTTAATTAACTAGTCGTTGCTAAAGCAATTAGTGGATACCTAACCACTAGTTGAGCACTTATAACCCCCTAGAAAGTGTCTAGAACATCCTTAAGCATTCATAGGCCATTCCTATAAATCAGGCAAGCCTTAGGACACCCAATACACACTTGTGCAATACTTGAGCATTCACACTTGCAATTGAGAATCCATTCTTGTGAGCAATTGAGCAACTCCAACATTTGCTACTCATTTTCATTGCTCTAATTCCGTGTCCTATAGGCTAGCATCTCCTACCCACATCACTTACACTTTCATATACATTGGTTAGGATATCAAAATGTTTGATATAGGAAATCAAGCCTTGTGCTACAACGATATTGTAATTTCTATTTTTCCTTCTTGTTCCTTTATATTGTTTGTACTCTCCTTGCTACTCCTAGGGTTGGAGGTTGCGGATTGGAGAGGGTTTGACTTCTCTGGTGGAGAAGGGTCTTCTCGGTGGAGAAGGTGGACTTTGGACTACTTCAAGAAGGTTGTCTCAACGGGAAGCTACTTCAAGAGGAAGGCTACTTCAAGGGGGAGCTTGAGGTTACTTCAAGGAAGGCTGCTTCAAGGTTGGTGACACTACTTCTAAGTGAAGGTTGTCCAAAGGGTTTGGTGAAAGTATTTGTAATTTTATATAACATCCTTGCGAGGTAATAAAATTTAAGTACTTTCAAAATCCCGGTAGGGTAAGCAATCGGGTAGTGGATTGACTGCCTTAGTATTTGCTAAGGTTGGAACCACTCTAAATCCTTGTCCCCTTGTCCGATATCTTTGTGGTTGCTTGTTTTGGTTGAATTATTTTTAAAATCTCCATAAAACCCTATTCACCCCCCCCCCCTCTAGTGTTTTTTCAGTTTCTATCCTAAGGTAAAATAGGGTGCCTACCTTGGTGAAGAAGGCTCCTAGGGTTCCAAATTTCTCTATTTAGGATTTCTTAAGCTCCTCCTTGGTGATTTTGACCAAAACTAGTAAGTATCTTTCTTTCCTTCCCTATTTTCATGTTGTTAGTCTTCCTTTCACCTTCCTCCAGGTCAGAACCATGGCCTTCCATGGCGAAACCCCACCTAGAACCTATAAACACCTCATCTCCATGTTCTTTTGTTAGGGTTTTTCACCTCTAAAGTGGAGAAAGTGCTTCTTGCTCGAGATAGGAGCTTTGTTGGAGAAACCAGCCTCTCTAAGCTTGGGAGCCTTACTTTTTAGACCTGTCCACATTCCCTAGAGGTTCTTTGGAGGCCTAGGCTTGGATCTAGGACTGACTTGGACTGTTTAAATGTTGAAGTTGAGGTATGATTGCATCCCACATTATTTCTATATTGAGCAATTTCTAATTCTTCTTTCTAAATGTATGATGCATCCCCGATTATTCATATTGAGAAATTTCTCTCTCTTATTGTATGTTTGCAGACCCGATTATTCATATTGAGCAATTTCTCTCTCTTATTGTATGTTTTCAGACCCAATTATTCATATTGAGCCATTTCTTTCTCTTGTTGCATGATGTATCCCCTATTCTTCTATTTTGAGAAAATCACCTATGCTTATTCATTCTCTTTGTCCTATGGACACTAGCCTATACACAATGTCTTTTCTTTTGAAAATGTTGCACCTATTCTAGCATACCTTTGAGTGTGTTTGGAAAGGATGTTTTATTCTTCAAATTTTTAGTAAGGGGGTGATCCCACCTCCTTATAGTTCTTGAGGCGAGTTATATAACTTGAACCCAATCATGTTATTATTTACCATCAATCTTGCCATACTTGATGATCTACTTTCAATTTCGAGTTTTCTTATATAATTGATGAATCCATGAGTTCTAATAGTTGCATAGACATGTTGTCCATGAACTAGGATAGTAAGGAATAAAGTCTAGAGCTTGATGATGATGATATCATCATGTGGCTCAAACCGATATCAGGTAGAAGCACCTCTAACCCGATATGGTGATGAAAACCAATATGGTGAGATAATACGTGATATACCATGGAACCCCACACCGCTATCGGTTTGTACACTTGGTCTGGTTTAGTAACCAGTTGTCTAGGATGTCAATTAAAACATGGTGAAGGGTAGGTCGATACCATGAAGTTTGAAGAGGTATGAGCATAAGGGTCTAACACGATATGCAAACCCTAATTTTAAGCAACCCAATATGAGTGACACACCACATGCATGATATGGTGATCAAGGATACACTGTTGGGTTTTAGGGGTGGCACAGATGGAAGTCGAAACAAAAAATGTATCCCCAAACCCAGAACCCAAAGATATCTCGTCATCATCTATACGGTAGGAAGGATGGTTTGTAGAGGCGTACCTTGCCCCGAGGCTTGCTCGACAATGTTACATCACAGCTAGCACGGTCTTCACCTCCAGTCTTGGACGGCGTCTGTGCAACTCCTGGTCGCACCTGGACTGACGGATTGACGACTGTCCTCTGAGCGGTAGAAATCTCCCACCTCTGTAGTAGTCCACACGGACCACCTGGAACTCCAATCGTCCTATCTTACAGGACACTGGAAAGAGTCGTCCTCTTCTGTCGGCGTACTAGTCACCGATGTGCTCTCCCACCACCAGTTGTCATCTTGCAGTTATCCTTCCCTCATTGTGCCTTCCTAGTTGGTTAGCACTTGCTTCATCTCTCTCAGTTACAACAACCTGAGAGGACAACTTTACAGAACAACTAATGTTTTGAGTTGTTTTATGAGAAGCCCCTGGTACCCCTCTATATATAGGAGGGGTTAGGGTCAGGGTTCTCAGCCTCGGGCAATGCGGGACTAAAGTGGGAGTAGAAGGGTCCAAAATTTCCATGAATTGATATATTGTGGCAGGTGAACTGGTCATTTCACAAATGAACCGATTGTTTGGGGGCTAAACCGGTCAGTTCATCTCATGAAATGGTCATTTGGGGAGCTGAACCGATCGGTTCATTCATGAACCAGTCGTTTCACTTCCCAGGGCAGTTCCCAATGGACTTTCCTCTTTCCATTTCTAATTAATCCAAATATCAATACTTGTCCCAATCGAATTGTACAAGTGAAATGAAAATATTTTCTCACCAACCTAACTTTCCCAAACTGGCTCATTTGGTCCAGTTGAACCAATCGGTTCAACACTTGAACTGGTCATCTCACTTGACCTTGAGTTGATCGGTTCAACAGCTTCAACCGGTCGGTTGGCAGTCCAGGTTGTGTAGAATTCAGTCAATGCAATTCTCAATCAATCTGACACCCAAATCAGTTAGTCCAACACTTGAACTTGGTGATTTTGAGTCAAGTCAATTGATTGAATGTTTAATTGAACTACTAAACACATTTAGTAAACAATCAAAACATCATTTTTGGATAAACTCCTCTTCTAGGTTAAATCCTATGTGTGTAACCCTATAGGCCCATTTCACGTTGGCAGTGAAAGTTCATAACACTTATGACTTCACAAGCAAAGAGTGGTTCCTAGTCACACATCAGTGCTACCCAAGTGAAAACGAAAGTTGGAGAACAACTTTCAATTCTACAATCCGTGACTGGTGTTATAGTGAATGTATAATTCCTTTGTTAGTGATATCCCGAATGAACTCAAGACTTGGAATAGTCGTCCTTTCAACGTTCATTCACTTCCTTGATCTCAAAGCAGACTGGATGACATATGTGTGACATCAATATCACATATTGATTCACAGATGCATGTGCATGCCTTTCTCCGTCCTACTCATCAATGTGACTACTAAGTCATGGTTCCATGTTTCACTCTCATGGTGGGTCTGTCTGATACACTTGTTCTCTAACAAGTACCTGTGTGCTTGGTTTGATATCACTATATCATGACTAATGAGATTATGTCATCAACTAACACACAATCTAGTCTTGTGTGTCATTGTTGTCCATCAAACTTCCACAATGACATCTGACTAGGGACATAACAAGAATGTAAAAACTATTAACATCTGTATGATCTCATCGTTCAAGTCACGTACTTGAAGGCATACGTCATTGAGTATTGTCATTCTCTAGACATTCAATCTATTTTGTCATTATCACATAATTGACTGAACCAGATTGAATTGAAAGCTTTTCTTTGATGTTTATCAAATCAATCTTAATGTATCCCACCAATCACCCCATGGTTGGCTCTCAGGGCATACATACCAACAGACTCCCACTTGCATTGTCAGCCAATCACCCTTGAATCATATTCTTAGTGATCTCCAAAAATGTCCCACATGTTATTGTGCTCTAGTGCTAATGCAGTGAGTTATGGAAACACTTTGCCTAAGGCAGTATTATTGCATGTCTCAAATCTCTTCGTTGTACGTCTTACGTATGGGATGGAGTTGATGTGATATGTGATCCAATATTCCTTTGCTAACCTTTAGCCTCATTGCATGACCAAGCACTCCTTACTTGTCATCAATGACCGAAATATCTATAAGTTCATCTCCATGAACTCCCAGATCCATATAGTATCCATTGTTGTTCTCTAACACACGGATACTTAGCATTTCCTTTTAAAACGTCTTTATTGGAACGTTTCCACTTTTTCAACACACATTCACTTTTATATATCCCATATATGTTTTATGATAATTTTCCTATCTTTTCTGGAATTTCACATTAGTGTAACTCTTTACAGTGAACGCTTCCTTATTTCCATAGAACTAGTACTTCTCAAGTACTTATCAAGTTCTCATGGTATTCCAGTAACCCTTGTGGTAACTAGACAGACATCCACTTGTCATGTCCCACATACGAGTTATCAGGATGAGCATATCATATTGTCATGTCCTACATACAAGATGATAAATGCATTTTATTCTTTCTATGTCCATACATGCAAGATAATGGGATGATTACATACATGATAGATCCATATCTATTCTTTGTGTTCCCATTCTTCATAAGAATTGGGACACCTGGCTCTAGGATACTAACTCCATATAATACGGACAAGTTTTCTCCCACTGAATCTGTGCACACTGAACCCTTCAGTACAGATTGCCAATGTATGCTCTCTCTTTTCTAGGTCAACAGGTTTTCGAGAACTATCTCTATAGGTCTCTATTCCTATCACATAGGAAACATCTCTATCTTACCTAAAGATAATTTCCACAAAGGATTCCATTCTAGAACATCTCATTCCTCATCAATATGTGGAATGCAAATACGCTCCCACTCAATCACAGATCCCTTCTTTATCTTTGTCATATCAGTCAAACCCTTTGACCATATTATCAAAATAAAGATTTCCAGTTCTGAGTTGCTTGTACGCAACTCAATCACATTGATTAGTCCATTGTAACTTGTAGACTTCATTTGCATTAATGGATTTATAAACCTTATAGGTTGTGTCACATACACAACCTCATCTTATTCCTCACAGGAATGTGGTTTTAATATCCATATGCCAAATCTCTTAGTCATTAAGTTGCAATCAACAAGCATGATCCTTCTCAAAATGTCATCCATGCATCTTAACACTTAAGATTCATTTGCACTTATGGGTTTTATCCCAACAAGTGCTACCACTAAGGTCTCACCGCATGGTTCACATGGAAGTCATTTAGGACCTTATGGTCATAAACCATAACTCAAAATCAGGTTCCTCAATATCATCTAGATTGCTGACTCATCATATGACCAACTCATCATAGATATTTGAGGTGTATCTGTTAAGGAATTTGAGAACTCACAACACTTTTTTATTCTTAATATCCTTTATTAGTGTAAGGTATTCTCTATTTAAGAAGAGTAAAGTTATTTGATAATCATCCTCTAACTCCTTAGAGTACGGCTCCTTTTTTATTTAGACATCACTATGCCTTAATCATGAGTTCTCTATGATACATTATCATAATCACTCATAAGGTTCTCAAACATTTGGTTAAAGTATCTCATTCATTAATCACACCAAGAATTATTACTTTTACCAAATTTGTACTTCATTCACGATCTTCTTGAACACTTCAAGACACTCATATTGGTATTTCTCTAAACACCATTTGAAGTATTAGCATTTGCTACAATAGGTATATAAATACATCATATGTATTATACCTAATAGGATAATCATTCTCCCACTACCACTAGTGAAGATTGATTTATCATGTCCTAGATATTCATGTCTCTTAATGGTTCACTACCAAAAGAGTCTAGTTTTATCCATCAATATGTAACTAGAAATAAATTCCCATGATAATGCTAATTATTTGTTTGAGTTTATCAATAACTTTTAGATATCATTTTATCTTATGCATACCAAGTACCACAAGATAAATAAGGTATTGCCACAAAGATCACATCTTTGAAATTGAAACATCAACTATATTGATAACCATCTTGTCACTACAAGATGCAACAATAAAGTGTTTCTATTGGCAAATTGAAATAGCAGTTGTCAACTCTATTTTGTGCCCTTTAGGTTGAAATAAACTGAAAGGTACTCCTATCTATAGCAGCAACACTTGCTCCAATGATGAGTGCTCTTTCTTGGTCCTTTCGCAAAGGCCATCACTTCTTTGTTAGATCATACATATCATATATGTCAGATCTATATCTTGGTATTACATACCTCAGATAAATAAGTGTTTATTTCTTGATACCTAAGGTGGAGATCTCCATCCTCTCCTTCATCTTCTTTTGTTCTTCCAGATATAGAGGGCAATTTCTCCTCCCTCATTTACCCTTCCCATATGTCTTGAGGCTAAAGATGGCTTGGGTTGCTGGCTAGCATCAGAACACATCTTTTCTTTGCCCTTCCCCTTGCCATTAGACTTACCCTTCTTTGATCACATCAAAGATTAGGGTTTGTCTTTCTTCATCTATGCCTCTACTACCCTCAACGTGTCCAACAACTTTGTTAATGGCTTGTCAAAGTTGTTCATGTTGTAGTTCATCACAAACTAACAGTAGGATTCTGGCAACGATTGCAGTATCACGTCAGTGGCCAACTCTTGGCTCAGGGGAAACCCCAGTCTCGTCAGGTTTTCCACATACCCAATCACATTGAGTGTGTGAGAACCAACTAGATCTCCTTCTACCATGACATACTAGGACAGTGTCTTAGACACATCATATGTCTCATGTTGTCTCTACTACTCACAGTTCAGAGAATACAACATTCAAGCACTACACATCAATGGCATCCTTAGAATGCTTCCAGTAAGCATCCCTTTCAGCCTTTAGTGTGGTGGGAGCGAGTTCATCTGGTTCAAGTATAACTAAGACTTAGAGATTTTGCTCTTCAATTGAGAACACTTCTCAACGTCCTAATCAGTTGTGGAAGTTAGTATCATTGAACTTGTCCTTCTCAAGGACCGATCACAACAAGAAGTGATTGTTGTTTGTGGCCATTTGTACTACAAAAGGAAATATATGCAATTTAGTCCAAAAACTCATTTTTGACTTATTTGATTGATTTGAAAAAGTTTTATGATATAATTAGGACTTTAATTAATTATCACTCCCACTATTTTTGTTCAAATTGATAGACCTCACCATCAATTTGGAAGATTGCAGTGTACAACCTTCTAGTGGGTCCAAGATCCTATTTCATCCAATCATGAGTCAGCTTTGGCTGATCGCCCACAATATAGATTATTTAGGTAGGCAACACTTGCCAATTGCATCCTATGCAACTCTCGGATGGATGCCATGTGCAACTCTTTTCCATGGTCATCCATGTGCCTCTAGGGCTTAGACTCTCTAAGAATTACCAGTTAAGTCTAACCCAAAAGCCGATACGATGAACATGCACCCTGCTTTGCCAGATCCTACATGTCCACCATCACACTTCCACGAGATAGACGGCACACCACGCTTTGGTGTAACCTACGCTTGGTTGATCAAGTTTTTCAAGTGTGCTGCTAATGGAAGGCATATAAGACTTAATATTTATTGAGGGATTTGGTTTTATAAGTACATATACATATCCAATCACCACAATATATATTACATGTCATATACATTCTATATCCCACAGATAACATGTGAAATGATAAAAGCGATAATTATGGCCATCCTAATGTGATTCCTCAAGCCAAGAGGAATCACGATCATCTAGGTCTACATCATATGCAACTTGTACAAGATGAACTATGTGCTTTTCTATTCTAGGTTTGATCAACTCATCTCCATGATTGATCGGATCACCATCAGGTCGGTCGGTTGGGTGCCACCAGCCGATCGACTGGCGCTTCCAACTGATCGGTTCACTGGTCATCGTGCATCTCCTCAGGTCACCACCTACTTGTCTCACTCCTGAATCTGGCCACCTTGGTCCACCATTCGATCATCTCATGCCCGAGATGATTGTCTCAATCCTCTAGGTGTCTGTTGTTCTTTGACATAACAGGAAATATAAACAAATCATATTTACATTTCCATTGGGAAACCCCAAGTTACATTCGTGGGGGAGTAAAGATAGGAAATAATCTCAAGTTATCTCGAGTTGCATCAAGAATAGGAGGTAGGGAATCGGTGCGCAGACCGAGATGAAAGCAACAACAATCAACCACACACATATTTAGGGTTTATGGCCACAATCACATTACAATCACCACATAAACCATTTAAGGGAGACGCGTATCGAATGCATTTATATACATATCATATATGTATATATAGGTATTTGTGGATTTATACTGGACATGCATAAAGCCAATTAATTATTCGCATCGTATGTAATAAATAAAAGGCAAAAAACCAAAAAACTGATCACATAGATTATCCTAAAGTATAGAATGTTGATGTGGCTCTGATACAACTGTTGGGTTTTAGGGGAGGCAGAGATGGCATTGGAAACAAAAATTTTCTCCCCAAACCCAGAACCCAAAGAGATCGCGTCAACATCTATACAGTATAAAGGATGGTTTATAGAGGTGTACCTTGTCCCGAGGCTTGCTCGGTGACGTTACCTCGCGGCAAGCGCGGTCTTCACCTCCAGTCTTGGACGGTGTCTGTGTAGCTCCTGGTTGCACCCAAACTGACAGATTGACGGTTGTCCTCCAAGTGGAAGAAATCTCCTCCCTCTATAGTAGTCCACACAGACCACCTGGAACTCTAGTCATCCTGTCTTACAGGACACTGGAAGGAGTCGACCCCTTCCTTTGGCGTACTAGTCACTGGCATGCTCTCCCACCACCAGTTTTCATCAAGTAGTTGTCTTTCCCTCACTGTGCCTCCCTAATCGGGTAGCACTTGCTTGGGCTCTCTCGGTTACCACAACTAGAGAGGACAACTATGCAGAATAACTGATGTTCTGAGTTGTGTTATGAGAAGCCCCCAGTACCCCTCTATATATAGGAGGGGTTAGGTTCAGGGTTCTCAACCCCGGGAAAAGAGGGACTAAAGATAGAGTAGAAGGGTCTAGAATTTCCACAAATTGATATACTACAGTAGGTGAACCGATCGTTTCACAAACAAATCGATCGTTAGGGGACTGAACCGGTCAATTCATCTCATGAACCAGTCATTTGGGGAGCTGAACTGATCAGTTCATTCATGAACTGTTCATTTCACTTCCCAAGGCAGTTCCCAATTAACTTTCCCATTTCCGTTTCCAATTAATCCAAAGATCAATACTTGTCCCAATCGAATTGTACAAGTGAAACAAAAACATTTTCTCACCAACCTAACTTTCCCAAACTGGCTTGTTTGGTCCAGCTGAACCGATTGGTACAACACTTGAACCAGTCATCTCACTTGACCCTGAGCCGATTGGTTCAACAGCTTGAACCGGTCGGTTGGCAGTCCAAGTTGTGTAGAAATCAGCCAATGCAGTTCTCAATCAATCTGACACCCAAATCAGTTAGTCTGACACTTGAACTTGGTGATTTTGAGTCAAATCAATTGATTGAATGTTTAATTGAACTACTAAACAAATTTAGTAAATAATCAAAACATCATTTGTGGATAAACTCCTCTTCCAGGTTAAATCCTATGTATGTGACCCTACAGGCCCATTTCACGTTGGCAGTGGAAGTTCATAACACTTATGACTTCACAAGCAAAGCGTGGTGCCTAGTCGCACATCAGTGCTACCTAAGTGAAAAGGAAAGTTGGAGAACAACTTTCAATCCTACAATCTGTGACTGGTGTTATAGTGAATGTATAATTCCTTTGTCACTGATATCCCGAATGAACTCAAGACATGGAATAGTCATCCTTTCAACGTTCATTCACTTCCTTGATCTCAAAGCAGACTGGATGAGATATGTGTGACATCAATATCACATATTGATTCACACATGCATGTGCATGCTTTTCTCAGTCCTACTCATCAAGTGGCCATGGACATCAAACTCCCTCAGGAAGGACAAATCCCATATCTATCACTCACCCCTCAAAAGCCCCATGTGTCAAAGTCACCCAATCATCACCTTTATAACAATCTATATTTCAGGATTGCGTTTGATGATGTCAAAGTGTACCCAATGACATGTGTTGAGTGTAGTGATTTCAGGTTAAAGAATCACATTCACCACCATCACTGTGAGAGCTCACTGTGACTACCAAGTCATGGTTCCATGTGTCACTCTCACAGTGGGTCTGTCTGATACACTTGTTCTCTAACAAGTACTTATGTGCTTGGTTTGATATCACTATATCATGACTAATGAGATTTTGTCATCAACCAACCCATAATCTAGGCTTGTGTGTCATTGTTGTCTATCAACCTTTCACAATGACATCCAACTAGGGACATAACAAGAATGTAAAAACTCTTAACATTTGTATGATATCATCGTTCAAGTCACGTACTTGAATGCATACGTCATTGAATATTATCATTCTCTAGACATTCAATTTGTTATGTCATTATCTCATAACCGACTGAACCAGAAAGAATTGGAAGCTTGCCTTTGATGTTTATCAAATCAATCTTAATGTATCCCACCAATCACCCCATGATTGGCTCTCAGGGCATACATATCAACATACACCTCATGCACGATATGGTGATCAAGGATACACCTCATGCACGATATGGTGATGCACACACCTCTTGCCCGATATGGAAGCAAGCACACACCTCTTGGGTGATATGGAAGCACGCATACACCTCTTGGGCAATATGGTAAGCATACACACACCTCTTCCCTGATATGGTAAGCATACACACACCTTTTGCCCGATATGGTAAGCATACGCACACCTCTTGCCCGATATGGTAAGCATACACACACCTCTTACCCGATATGGGAGCAAGCACACACCTCTTAAGCGATATGGAAGCAAGAACACACCTCATGACTGATATGGTGGAAACACCTCAATCCAATATACTTGATTGAGTAACACATGAAGTGTGTTATGTCAATTGATACATTAAGATGTATAGAGGACAATGCATTTTGATAATTTAGTCCAATGTACCTTGAGAAAAGGATTGAGCCAACTTAATAAAGTATGATATAGTCATTATCCTAGTGAGGATGAGAGAGAAACTCATACTTTGTGTGATAATCATTCAATGGGCATATAATCATACCCCTATATGTGTAGAGCTATGCATTAGGGTTTTGATTCTTGATAATATGAATTAGGGTTTTGATTCTTGACAATATGAACTTGAAACCCTAATCGGCTAAAGAGGGAAACCCTAACCCTAATTGGTGAAAAGGGAAACCCTAACCCTAATAATGGGAAGGTTGTATTTCTCTTGTATTGCATGGTGATGATATGTACTTGATATTGCTTTTATCATGAAATACTAACCATGTAGATATCCTGAGATGATGAGCATAGCTAGGTATGAGCTATGATGTTTCATATGATACAGATTAAATGGGCCTTGTGAGCTATGTGAAATACTTGTGCAACAAGTATTATGTATACATGGGTCTGAGGACCTAGAGGTAATAGTTACCTGATAAGGGGTAACAATGTTCAGTGATGAACTAAGGGTTTGAATACATAGATCTAGCAATCATGGTGATGATAATGTTAAGGGATGAGAATTCCCAATAAAGTGATAAGGGACTGAGATCCCGAGTGTTATGCATTCAATGTGTTCCATATATTTTGAAAGTACTTGATAAATGTCTTACACCTTTCTTTGTAGCATCTATTATGATTCTTTCTTGTAACTTGATTGATGCTAAAAGATACTGTAATACACCTAATTAATCAAGTGGAACCTTATCATGTAATTGCCCAGGCCATAGATCCATTTGGTGTTAGAATTTGTTGAATGGTGAAATGAGTTTAACTCGGAGTGCATATTTTTGAATATGTGGGGGTGAAGGATGAACATATCCTTACATCCAGATAGGGATCTCTGTGTGATTTCCCGATGAATACTAGGGTTTTCATGTGATTGCCCCGATGAAATGTATCAGTTATTGATGTGTGATCTCCCCAAAGAGAGTGCATGTTGTGGTTGTAGCTCTTTAGCAAAGATGTCACTATACCCCAACAAGATAGTTGCAGTTTGACATGATGTCACTGCCAGTGGTCTCATACTTACTGAGACGGGTGAGGTCTTGGCAGTCGGCTCTTCCATTGACCTTTTATGGTACTGATGCTTTACGTAGCCATGGTCGGTTGTAGCATGAGTGGTGTACCTCATCTCCTATGGGCATAAGTATGATTGTTGTGTAGCGTATCTGCTTAAGGATTGAATATAGAAACATTGGTTGATGTTACATTACTTCTATACATCTTAGTTGATAGATGTTATACATGTTCTTCATATTCCTTATAAAGCAAATAGATGATCTATAGCTCTGTTATGGATAGTTGAACTGTTTAAAACAATGCTATTGCTTTGCAATGCAATTAAACAATGATTAAACATGCTTATTTACATAAAAGATCCTCTGCTCAGTTTTATACTATTTACCTATGATAATAATATTGTTGGTGGAGAGTTATATCTCTCACTGGGACAATTGTCTCACCCCGTGGGTTCCACAATTTTTAGGTGGACGCAGACGAGGAGGTAGAGATCATACTACAGAGGAAGGAGAACAGCAATAGGGACAACAGTAACATCTCATGTTGAGTGTGTTGTCTATCGTGTCTTGTAGATAGAAGTCCCATGTGTCATCTCTGTACTCTCAGGTCCTTGGGAGTTTGTACATAATGGTTTTATAAACGATCTATGATTTTGGCTTGTATGCCTCGAGGTTTTATGTTGCTTATGTATATGTATGGGCAAAGCAACTGGCATATGATATCCTTGAGATAAGATGGTACAATGTATGTACAATGTGAACCATGATGTATATATTGCCTTGGTTCTTTTTTTAAGAGTTTCCTGGAAATGGATCTCTTTGCAAAATGGTTTTAATTTTTAGTGATTTTCGTTAATGCACTGCTAATGGTTATTCTATGTAATTACCATTGTGGCGGCTCAGGCGGTCGAGTCGTCACAAAGTTTGGTAGCATATCTTAAAGCTCACTGAGTCTATAGAGATAGGGTTAAGGTTGTTGAGTCTATTCTAGTGTCCTCCAGTTTATCTTATAGTAATTCTGCTCATATAGGAGAAGAAGTAAAGTTGAAAGATAGCTAGAGCACATGAAGAACATGTTGGTGAGAGCAGTGTTTCTCCATCAGGAGGAGGTGCAAGGGAACAGGCTAGAGAGGAATCAGTGCCTGAGAATCACCAGCTTGATCAAGACATGCTAGAAAACCCAGCCTTTCATGCTCTTTATGGGTAGTTCATGACCATAATGATTCATATGGCAGATCGAATGCCAGCACCAGCACCTAGGGCACTAGTTCCCAATGAGGGACATGGATTTGGCAAAACCTTTGAGTGGTTATGTTGGGTAGGAACCACTGAATATGTCGGTACAACTGACCCAGCAGATGTAGGTTCATGGCTCACTGAACTAGAAAAAGCCTTTAGAATCCTTAGCATCCTAGAAACTGATAAAGTTAGGCTTGTTGTGTACCTTTTAAAAGGAAGCGCTGGCCATTGGTGGGCCATTGAAGAATAGAAAAGACATGATGTTGAGATCGGATGGCAAGAATTCCGACGTGAGATTGTTAGTAGATACTTCCCAAGACTTATCTGGATGAGAAAATCTCGTAGTTTGAGCAGATGAAACAAGGACCAGTGAAGATTAGTGAGTATTAAGCTAAGTTTATGGAGCTTCTGCGGTGTTGTCCACAAATGGCTACTACAGATGATGAGAGGATTCGGTGTTTTAAGAAGGGTCTGAGCGCTGAGTTTACCACACCTATAGTTTCTCTAGAGAATAGAGAGAGGTTTGCCACATTTGTGGAGTCAGTTGGGTGGATAGAGAGGTTCGTGATTGAGAAATGTGAGGCTAATAGTAGGAAAGTACCTGCCCAGTTCCAGTGACACAGGTCTGCAAGTTTCAAGAAATTGAGGTTTCCTGCACCAGTAGCACCACAGAGGTTCAGTGCTCAAACACAATGGACATCAAGAAAGGGTAGAGATTGTAGTTTTCTACCAAGTGGAGCCCATAGCACAGCATCAATGTCAGTGGCAGGACCATCTATGCCGCAATAGGAGAAAAGAGACTGCTTCAAGTGTGGGCAAAAAGGACATCTGATAAAGGATTATCTAGTTAGAGATAGGGAGGCAACTCAACCATCGAGGCAGAGTTAACAAGGCTCTCAGAGGAAATAGTTTAGTAGTGGGACATGAGGATGTGGACAGGCATCCCAAGCAGGTTCATCTACACCAAACAACAGAGCACGGAGTCGACAATAGGCAACGGCAAGATTCTATGCTATGAATCAACTGGAGGCAGTAGTCAATCCATGAGTCATGACAAGTCAGATGGAATTGTTTCATTCTGATATGTCTTCATCCTACTTCGTATCCATTTTGATTGTTCCAGATGCTACACATTCCTTTATCACTCAAGAAGTGATTCATGACTGCAATCTAACTATCAGTCATAGAGCAGATAATATGTTATTAGAAACTCTGTTAGTTGGATCTGTAGTGTTGCGGGTGGTATGTTCTCCCTGTGTTCTTTTGTTTTTAGAACACAGCATTTATGTGTATCTTATACCACTTGAGATGCACAGGTTTGATGTAATTCTTAAGATGGGTACACTAGAAAAGTATAAGGTTGTCTTGATTGTGGTTCCAAGCAAGCTATGTTCACAGGCAGCGATGAGACATGGGTCTTTCAGGGGGACAGAAATATTATTCCAACCTATCTAGTGTAAGTAATGGTATCTGAGAGATTGATGTGACCAGGATGTGAAGCATTCTTGGCACATGTGGTAGACACCAAAGTAGAGAGTCTTAGTCTTTCTAAAGTTCCTATTATCAGGGAATTCAAGGATGTGTTTCCTGAAGAATTTCCATATATCCCTCCACCTCGACAGATTGATTTTGAGATTAATCTAATTCCAAGTACACAACCCATAGCCCAAACACCTTATAGGATGGCCCCTGCTGAGATGGAAGATGTAACATACTGAATCTCAGGGTCTTCCCTGCAATTTACCCATTCTTGAGCTTTTCTTTGCCTTTTAGTCCATTTGGACCTTTTCCACAAATTTCCCATCCTTCTGGATCATTTTTGTACACCTTGTGCAATTTGAGCACAAATTGATGTTGAAATTACTATTTACCCTCTTTCATGATAATTGAGGGGTGTTTGCACAAATAACCCACATTAGGTGATAAGTTAGGGCTAATATTGTAGTTTGGTCATTAATGGGATAATATAGTAGATTATATTTATTTGGAGCTTTTTGGATAAATATATTATTATTAATGTGTATTTGAGTTCATATATGTGTATGTTAACCTTAATTGTTTCTCTCTCCTCAAAATATGATTTTAGTTCACATTAATATGTTATTTTGTTGAGTAATGAGTATTTGTACCCTAATGTGTTTTATATGTCGAATTTACTCACATGTTTCTCATTAAGTAGTCTTTTCATATAATTCCTTCATATTAATGTATTTTTATACTCCTTTATGAGCCATATATTTATTAATGGCCATATTATGCATTAAACGAGAAAGTGATTATATAGCATCGTTCTATATGTTATTATGAGCCTATGGTTCAAATTTGGTGTTGTTTGGAGTTGATTTGACCCCTCTAATGCATTTTATTAGCTTTTATTATGATATGAATATAGTAGCTTAATTGATTTCATTTACATCATGCGTAACGCTAAGGTCCGGTTTATTTAACCTGTCACGCGCCCCTTTTGGGCCTGCGCACGATCCAACGGCCGGGATTCTCTGCCCAACTGATCCAACGGAGGGGGGATCATCCCCTTCCTCCAGCCGTTTCACGCGTCTGCGAGCAGAGCCGGCCGCCGAATCCCTCGACCTGATCTCCCTCTCTGCTTGACCGTTTTGCGTGATTCCTTTTCTGTTGAATTCGGCTCTCGACGATGAATTGAATGAGCCCCACCTTATCGCCTCTCTCCCCGTGTGGACGAAACGCCCAAAGTCGGCAACCTCCTCCTCTCCACCGTGGAACCGCAGAGCCATCCTTGACCTCATCTACGCCTATATAAGGATTTAGAAATGATCCTCAGGCTTCGAGCCTTCTTCCCCTTCCTCTAATTTCTCCTCTTGTTCCGCGGAGCTCCCAGACCTTCTCCACTTTCATCTCCGGCGACTTTGGCTTGCTGCTCCCTCCTCCGGCCATCTCGGTTCAATTCCTCGCGTCGTAAGAACCTTAGACCCCTGTTCTTCCTTTTCGTATCTTCACCTCGCCTCGAGATGCCTCCGAGCGTCAGGTCCTATAGAGCTCCGACAAGCTCCGCCGGCGCCATGTCTTTACACGTTCTGGTGCTCCTCCGACCTCAATTCCGCCGCCGTTCGGTTCGCCTTGTCTCCGCGTTGATGTAGGAGTCTTCAGTCGAAGTTTCTTTCGGGTTTTTCGATGGTTTTGGCTTCGTGTCCTCCTCCCCTGTTTCCGGCCAGGTTGGGCCTTGCTCTTCTGCTCCTGAGAACGCGAGTGCGTGGGTAGGAGTTCTCTGAGTTCGGGGGAACCATGGGGACTCGTTCCCGCTCTTAGTTTTCAATATCACGCCCCGATGGCGATTCGAGGCAGAAAGCCAGCTTCTGCGAGCTTGCTCGCGCCATGGCTGGGCTGGATGACGCCTGGTCAGTAAATGACCAAAGCACCCAAGCTCCTGCCATTAGGCTAGTGTTTGCGAGTATGGGCATTATCGTCTTTGCGCCCTGGGTCGTCTTCTCCTTTGCGATCAAATGAAAGATTCCAGAGGACAGCATTGCCCTCATCGTTTCAATTGGTTTGTTTTAACGAGAAAGGGCAGTTTGGTCCTTTCCTCTAATATTTACATCGAGTTTCATTTTTATTTAAATATATGTCACACTATGGTTTTCTTAATTTCTGATTGGTCATATTTACTTAATTCATAGTAAATCGATCCCTTATCAGAAAAATATGAATAAATAGTCGATGGAAAGGATTTTTAATGTAGAATCTGATTTTGTGGTTTTTGAGACCTGATTCTCAATGGTTTTCCGAAGTTTACTTTGAATGGCATTTTTAATATGTAAATGTTTTAAAATACATAATTAATTCATTTTAACTCTGTTTTCTATAATAAGATATGTTTTCTTAATCAGGAGATTATGAGTAATCGTTTGGACTTGGTTTTGAACTCTAAATCATAGTTTTGTAAAATTAGGGTTTTTCTATGCTTTATTTCTTTATATATATTAATACATGTGTTATGTTTATAACTAGGATATTATATGGATGGTTTGCTATCTGTTTGGTGGATATGATGGTAATGTTTATATCTAAGGTATGTGATCCCTATGTATGTGCCCCTATTTCGTATGTGAAAACCTAATTGAGTATGTGCAACCTATTTTGTATGTGAATCATATATATATGTGAACATCCATGGTGAATGTGAAATCTATGTGGGATGATTATTGTGCAAACTACCTATTCCTCAGTTGGGAACTTTTATCCAACCCCACTTATCATTGTGCTAGCCTTATAATCCTTCTAATTACATTTATTGGCTCTTTACTTAGTTTATGCCATTGTGGCTTAATCATTGGAATCATGTGAATCATTATTTTACATATGTTGCCTCCTTTACTTGGAATTGCTTTAATCTTGTTATTTGACTATGTGGCACATCCTTTTGAGATATTTGGAAATATTGAATAATGTTGTTCCTTGTTGGCTCCTTTTCTTGTTGGAATTCTTGTATAATGATGTTGCCTATGATGGCTTGTTGATTGAGATTATTTATTTGGGTTTTATTCCCAATGCTTGTTGCATCTTGTTATACTTTTCACTATGCTGCCAAGTGAATGTTTATGCATGATATAGTTATTGGCCAATTGACAATGTAGTGTACATGAGTACAAACCACCCACAGGGTACTGAGGTTTTAGTCCTCCTGCCGGGCACTGGGGTTTTAGTCCCCCTGCCATTTTATATATTAGGCACTGGGGTTTTATTCCCCCTGCCACTTTTTAGGCACTGGGGTTTTAGTCCCCCTGCCATTGGTGAGGTCCGGTAGGTGCCTCACCCTACATTGATAGGACGTTGTGTCATAATTTATATTCATGCAAATATGATAATTGTTGATATTTAAATGTGGCAGTTTCTCTCTCTCATATTCATATATTTGTCTCATTTCTTTGAAATCTCTTCTTATGGAGAATCTTTTATGTTGCAAAGCTTTTTATTATTATTTTTCCTATTCCTTTTTATTAACACATACCTTTTATCTCTCTCTTGCTGGATGACCCCAACCATCCAGGATAGGAATCAGAGTGCGCATGGAAGCTTGGTGAACCCAAAGCTAAGGATAGGATTAGAAGAAAGGAATATATAGTTTGAGTGATCATAGTTGCTTATATGTTTTAAATAGTTTGTTTGGAGACAATGTTGCATTAGTCTAAGTCTTCCTCTACCTAGATCCTTGTTCTTGTATAAAGTTGTACTCCCATTTGGGAAAATTTTATAATGTACTCTTTATACTTTTTGAATAATGTCAAGATTTAATTCTTCCGCTGCCATATTTTTGGTGTTTTTGTTTATCATGTTTTTAGTAGAGACTGGGTCTTTACATAGTCCCTCAATGCCTTGAAATCAAGTAACCATAACTCCTTAGACATGGGAATAGAGAGCTTATGTGTTTAGAGTTTAATAAACCTAATATGTTTGTAATTCATCTTGTTTGCTTATGGATAAGTCACATAATCCATATGCTTGAACCTTAATATATTCTTGATGCACCTAATCATTAATTGTTCATATGTGGATACACATAGCTTGGGTTTGGTCACCCTAATGATAAAATGTGTATGATAAAATACACCCTAAGGATGCTTTATCATGTTAGGGTCATGTTGACCTAAACCCTAGGATGTAATCATCTAGCCTTGACAACATATGTACATATATACCCTTCATGCCTTTTTTTGACACATTAGTGACATTAGGTGTCATCACATGATATACCTTAATGCATGTAAATGGATTATAATCCCTTAATCATAGTTGTGACCTAATTATCAACACATGTTAGGCATAGCACCTTGTTGACTAAAATACATCTCATTGATCATCTTATTGGTTTATGGATAAAATCAGTAATAGGATGATGAGTAATTAGATTCATATAATGTGAGGTTAATTCATAGTAATTAGTGTTATAAGATAAAATGATTAGTGATGTCATGGATATGGGCATGTAAGGTAGCGTGACATCATGTAGCTTGGAGATAAGCCATATACCCTTAGACCTGTTATTAGAGTAATAATTGGTTGGATGATATTATATGGCATAATCCCACATGATGTAGTTATTGGGTAATAATGTTGAGTTATTTAGGTTTTGACCTAATGCATTAGTTGTTGTTGGGATTGGTTTAGTATAGGTTGTAATGGCCTTGAAAACCCTAATTGTGCTTAAAACCCTTAATGAGGGAGATATCCATAATACACATATTCAGATGTTAAGATGTAATAAAATGTGGCACAAGTGATAGTATAATAGATATGCTGCCTTTTCATGATAGAGTTTATGCAACAAGATGTTAGTTTGAGTTTGATAAAAGGCTATAGGTTTTGTGGAAACCTTAGTAACACCTGACTTATGTAGATTTTGTGTTGTGCCCTAGATTGAGGGTTATAACCTAGTTGTTTATGGTTGGGATGTTACACACTCACACTCCCTTTCCTCTTGTTGTGATTTCGGGGACGAAATCCTCTTTAAGGGGTGATGTGTTGTAACATACTGAATCTCAGGGTCTTCCCTGCAATTTACCCATTCTTGAGCTTTTCTTTGCCTTTTAGTCCATTTGGACCTTTTCCACAAATTTCCCATCCTTCTGGATCATTTTTGTACACCTTGTGCAATTTGAGCACAAATTGATGTTGAAATTACTATTTACCCTCTTTCATGATAATTGAGGGGTGTTTGCACAAATAACCCACATTAGGTGATAAGTTAGGGCTAATATTGTAGTTTGGTCATTAATGGGATAATATAGTAGATTATATTTATTTGGAGCTTTTTGGATAAATATATTATTATTAATGTGTATTTGAGTTCATATATGAGTATGTTAACCTTAATTGTTTCTCTCTCCTCAAAATATGGTTTTAGTTCACATTAATATGTTATTTTGTTGAGTAATGAGTATTTGTACCCTAATGTGTTTTATATGTCGAATTTACTCACATGTTTCTCATTAAGTAGTCTTTTCATATAATTCCTTCATATTAATGTATTTTTATACTCCTTTATGAGCCATATATTTATTAATGGCCATATTATGCATTAAACGAGAAAGTGATTATATAGCATCGTTCTATATGTTATTATGAGCCTATGGTTCAAATTTGGTGTTGTTTGGAGTTGATTTGACCCCTCTAATGCATTTTATTAGCTTTTATTATGATATGAATATAGTAGCTTAATTGATTTCATTTATATCATGCGTAACGCTAAGGTCCGGTTTATTTAACCTGTCACGCGCCCCTTTTGGGCCTGCGCACGATCCAACGGCCGGGATTCTCTGCCCAACTGATCCAACGGAGGGGGGATCATCCCCTTCCTCCAGCCGTTTCACGCGTCTGCGAGCAGAGCCGGCCGCCGAATCCCTCGACCTGATCTCCCTCTCTGCTTGACCGTTTTGCGTGGTTCCTTTTCCGTTGAATTCGGCTCTCGACGACGAATTGAATGAGCCCCACCTTATCGCCTCTCTCCCCGTGTGGACGAAACGCCCAAAGTCGGCAACCTCCTCCTCTCCACCGTGGAACCGCAGAGCCAGCCTTGACCTCATCTACGCCTATATAAGGATTTAGAAATGATCCTCAGGCTTCGAGCCTTCTTCCCCTTCCTCTAATTTCTCCTCTTGTTCCGCGGAGCTCCCAGACCTTCTCCACTTTCATCTCCGGCGACTTTGGCTTGCTGCTCCCTCCTCCGGCCATCTCGGTTCAATTCCTCGCGTCGTAAGAACCCTAGACCCCTGTTCTTCCTTTTCGTATCTTCACCTCGCCTCGAGATGCCTCCGAGCGTCAGGTCCTATAGAGCTCCGACAAGCTCCGCCGGCGCCATGTCTTTACACGTTCTGGTGCTCCTCCGACCTCAATTCCGCCGCCGTTCGGTTCGCCTTGTCTCCGCGTTGATGTAGGAGTCTTCAGTCGAAGTTTCTTTCGGGTTTTTCGATGGTTTTGGCTTCGTGTCCTCCTCCCCTGTTTCCGGCTAGGTTGGGCCTTGCTCTTCTGCTCCTGAGAACGCGAGTGCGTGGGTAGGAGTTCTCTAAGTTCGGGGGAACCATGGGGACTCGTTCCCGCTCTTAGTTTTCAATATCACGCCCCGATGGCGATTCGAGGCAGAAAGCCAGCTTCTGCGAGCTTGCTCGCGCCATGGCTGGGCTGGATGACGCCTGGTCAGTAAATGACCAAAGCACCCAAGCTCCTGCCATTAGGCCAGTGTTTGTGAGTATGGGCATTATCGTCTTTGCGCCCTGGGTCGTCTTCTCCTTTGCGATCAAATGAAAGATTCCAGAGGACAGCATTGCCCTCATCGTTTCAATTGGTTTGTTTTAACGAGCAAGGGCAGTTTGGTCCTTTCCTCTAATATTTACATCGAGTTTCATTTTTATTTAAATATATGTCACACTATGGTTTTCTTAATTTCTGATTGGTCAGATTTACTTAATTCATAGTAAATCGATCCCTTATCAGAAAAATATGAATAAATAGTCGATGGAAAGGATTTTTAATGTAGAATCTGATTTTGTGGTTTTTGAGACCTGATTCTCAATGGTTTTCCGAAGTTTACTTTGAATGGCATTTTTAATATGTAAATGTTTTAAAATACATAATTAATTCATTTTAACTCTGTTTTCTATAATAAGATATGTTTTCTTAATCAGGAGATTATGAGTAATCGTTTGGACTTGGTTTTGAACTCTAAATCATAGTTTTGTAAAATTAGGGTTTTTCTATGCTTTATTTCTTTATATATATTAATACATGTGTTATGTTTATAACTAGGATATTATATGGATGGTTTGCTATCTGTTTGGTGGATATGATGGTAATGTTTATATCTAAGGTATGTGATCCCTATGTATGTGCCCCTATTTCGTATGTGAAAACCTAATTGAGTATGTGCAACCTATTTTGTATGTGAATCATATATATATGTGAACATCCATGGTGAATGTGAAATCTATGTGGGATGATTATTGTGCAAACTACCTATTCCTCAGTTGGGAACTTTTATCCAACCCCACTTATCATTGTGCTAGCCTTATAATCCTTCTAATTACATTTATTGGCTCTTTACTTAGTTTATGCCATTGTGGCTTAATCATTGGAATCATGTGAATCATTCTTTTACATATGTTGCCTCCTTTACTTGGAATTGCTTTAATCTTGTTATTTGACTATGTGGCACATCCTTTTGAGATATTTGGAAATATTGAATAATGTTGTTCCTTGTTGGCTCCTTTTCTTGTTGGAATTCTTGTATAATGATGTTGCCTATGATGGCTTGTTGATTGAGATTATTTATTTGGGTTTTATTCCCAATGCTTGTTGCATCTTGTTATACTTTTCACTATGTTGCCAAGTGAATGTTTATGCATGATATAGTTATTGGCCAATTGACAATGTAGTGTACATGAGTACAAACCACCCACAGGGCACTGAGGTTTTAGTCCTCCTGCCGGGCACTGGGGTTTTAGTCCCCCTGCCATTTTATATATTAGGCACTGGGGTTTTATTCCCCCTGCCACTTTTTAGGCACTGGGGTTTTAGTCCCCCTGCCATTGGTGAGGTCCGGTAGGTGCCTCACCCTACATTGATAGGACGTTGTGTCATAATTTATATTCATGCAAATATGATAATTGTTGATATTTAAATGTGGCAGTTTCTCTCTCTCATATTCATATATTTGTCTCATTTCTTTGAAATCTCTTCTTATGGAGAATCTTTTATGTTGCAAAGCTTTTTATTATTATTTTTCCTATTCCTTTTTATTAACACATACCTTTTATCTCTCTCTTGCTGGATGACCCCAACCATCCAGGATAGGAATCAGAGTGCGCATGGAAGCTTGGTGAACCCAAAGCTAAGGATAGGATTAGAAGAAAGGAATATATAGTTTGAGTGATCATAGTTGCTTATATGTTTTAAATAGTTTGTTTGGAGACAATGTTGCATTAGTCTAAGTCTTCCTCTACCTAGATCCTTGTTCTTGTATAAAGTTGTACTCCCATTTGGGAAAATTTTATAATGTACTCTTTATACTTTTTGAATAATGTCAAGATTTAATTCTTCCGCTGCCATATTTTTGGTGTTTTTGTTTATCATGTTTTTAGTAGAGACTGGGTCTTTACATAGTCCCTCAATGCCTTGAAATCAAGTAACCATAACTCCTTAGACATGGGAATAGAGAGCTTATGTGTTTAGAGTTTAATAAACCTAATATGTTTGTAATTCATCTTGTTTGCTTATGGATAAGTCACATAATCCATATGCTTGAACCTTAATATATTCTTGATGCACCTAATCATTAATTGTTCATATGTGGATACACATAGCTTGGGTTTGGTCACCCTAATGATAAAATGTGTATGATAAAATACACCCTAAGGATGCTTTATCATGTTAGGGTCATGTTGACCTAAACCCTAGGATGTAATCATCTAGCCTTGACAACATATGTACATATATACCCTTCATGCCTTTTTTTGACACATTAGTGACATTAGGTGTCATCACATGATATACCTTAATGCATGTAAATGGATTATAATCCCTTAATCATAGTTGTGACCTAATTATCAACACATGTTAGGCATAGCACCTTGTTGACTAAAATACATCTCATTGATCATCTTATTGGTTTATGGATAAAATCAGTAATAGGATGATGAGTAATTAGATTCATATAATGTGAGGTTAATTCATAGTAATTAGTGTTATAAGATAAAATGATTAGTGATGTCATGGATATGGGCATGTAAGGTAGCGTGACATCATGTAGCTTGGAGATAAGCCATATACCCTTAGACCTGTTATTAGAGTAATAATTGGTTGGATGATATTATATGGCATAATCCCACATGATGTAGTTATTGGGTAATAATGTTGAGTTATTTAGGTTTTGACCTAATGCATTAGTTGTTGTTGGGATTGGTTTAGTATAGGTTGTAATGGCCTTGAAAACCCTAATTGTGCTTAAAACCCTTAATGAGGGAGATATCCATAATACACATATTCAGATGTTAAGATGTAATAAAATGTGGCACAAGTGATAGTATAATAGATATGCTGCCTTTTCATGATAGAGTTTATGCAACAAGATGTTAGTTTGAGTTTGATAAAAGGCTATAGGTTTTGTGGAAACCTTAGTAACACCTGACTTATGTAGATTTTGTGTTGTGCCCTAGATTGAGGGTTATAACCTAGTTGTTTATGGTTGGGATGTTACACACTCACACTCCCTTTCCTCTTGTTGTGATTTCGGGGACGAAATCCTCTTTAAGGGGTGATGTGTTGTAACATACTGAATCTCAGGGTCTTCCCTGCAATTTACCCATTCTTGAGCTTTTCTTTGCCTTTTAGTCCATTTGGACCTTTTCCACAAATTTCCCATCCTTCTGGATCATTTTTGTACACCTTGTGCAATTTGAGCACAAATTGATGTTGAAATTACTATTTACCCTCTTTCATGATAATTGAGGGGTGTTTGCACAAATAACCCACATTAGGTGATAAGTTAGGGCTAATATTGTAGTTTGGTCATTAATGGGATAATATAGTAGATTATATTTATTTGGAGCTTTTTGGATAAATATATTATTATTAATGTGTATTTGAGTTCATATATGTGTATGTTAACCTTAATTGTTTCTCTCTCCTCAAAATATGATTTTAGTTCACATTAATATGTTATTTTGTTGAGTAATGAGTATTTGTACCCTAATGTGTTTTATATGTCGAATTTACTCACATGTTTCTCATTAAGTAGTCTTTTCATATAATTCCTTCATATTAATGTATTTTTATACTCCTTTATGAGCCATATATTTATTAATGGTCATATTATGCATTAAACGAGAAAGTTATTATATAGCATCGTTCTATATGTTATTATGAGCCTATGGTTCAAATTTGGTGTTGTTTGGAGTTGATTTGACCCCTCTAATGCATTTTATTAGCTTTTATTATGATATGAATATAGTAGCTTAATTGATTTCATTTATATCATGCGTAACGCTAAGGTCCGGTTTATTTAACCTGTCACGCGCCCCTTTTGGGCCTGCGCACGATCCAACGGCCGGGATTCTCTGCCCAACTGATCCAACGGAGGGGGGATCATCCCCTTCCTTCAGTCGTTTCACGCGTCTGCGAGCAGAGCCGGCCGCCGAATCCCTCGACCTGATCTCCCTCTCTGCTTGACCGTTTTGCGTGATTCCTTTTCCGTTGAATTCGGCTCTCGACGACGAATTGAATGAGCCCCACCTTATCGCCTCTCTCCCCGTGTGGACGAAACGCCCAAAGTCGGCAACCTCCTCCTCTCCACCGTGGAACCGCAGAGCCAGCCTTGACCTCATCTACGCCTATATAAGGATTTAGAAATGATCCTCAGGCTTCGAGCCTTCTTCCCCTTCCTCTAATTTCTCCTCTTGTTCCGCGGAGCTCCCAGACCTTCTCCACTTTCATCTCCGGCGACTTTGGCTTGCTGCTCCCTCCTCCGGCCATCTCGGTTCAATTCCTCGCGTCGTAAGAACCCTAGACCCCTGTTCTTCCTTTTCGTATCTTCACCTCACCTCGAGATGCCTCCGAGCGTCAGGTCCTATAGAGCTCCGACAAGCTCCGCCGGCGCCATGTCTTTACACGTTCTGGTGCTCCTCCGACCTCAATTCCGCCGCCGTTCGGTTCTCCTTGTCTCCGCGTTGATGTAGGAGTCTTCAGTCGAAGTTTCTTTCGGGTTTTTCGATGGTTTTGGCTTCGTGTCCTCCTCCCCTGTTTCCGGCCAGGTTGGGCCTTGCTCTTCTGCTCCTGAGAACGCGAGTGCGTGGGTAGGAGTTCTCTGAGTTCGGGGGAACCATGGGGACTCGTTCCCGCTCTTAGTTTTCAATATCACGCCCCGATGGCGATTCGAGGCAGAAAGCCAGCTTCTGCGAGCTTGCTCGCGCCATGGCTGGGCTGGATGACGCCTGGTCAGTAAATGACCAAAGCACCCAAGCTCCTGCCATTAGGCCAGTGTTTGCGAGTATGGGCATTATCGTCTTTGCGCCCTGGGTCGTCTTCTCCTTTGCGATCAAATGAAAGATTCCAGAGGACAGCATTGCCCTCATCGTTTCAATTGGTTTGTTTTAACGAGCAAGGGCAGTTTGGTCCTTTCCTCTAATATTTACATCGAGTTTCATTTTTATTTAAATATATGTCACACTATGGTTTTCTTAATTTCTGATTGGTCAGATTTACTTAATTCATAGTAAATCGATCCCTTATCAGAAAAATATGAATAAATAGTCGATGGAAAGGATTTTTAATGTAGAATCTGATTTTGTGGTTTTTGAGACCTGATTCTCAATGGTTTTCCGAAGTTTACTTTGAATGGCATTTTTAATATGTAAATGTTTTAAAATACATAATTAATTCATTTTAACTCTGTTTTCTATAATAAGATATGTTTTCTTAATCAGGAGATTATGAGTAATCGTTTGGACTTGGTTTTGAACTCTAAATCATAGTTTTGTAAAATTAGGGTTTTTCTATGCTTTATTTCTTTATATATATTAATACATGTGTTATGTTTATAACTAGGATATTATATGGATGGTTTGCTATCTGTTTGGTGGATATGATGGTAATGTTTATATCTAAGGTATGTGATCCCTATGTATGTGCCCCTATTTCGTATGTGAAAACCTAATTGAGTATGTGCAACCTATTTTGTATGTGAATCATATATATATGTGAACATCCATGGTGAATGTGAAATCTATGTGGGATGATTATTGTGCAAACTACCTATTCCTCAGTTGGGAACTTTTATCCAACCCCACTTATCATTGTGCTAGCCTTATAATCCTTCTAATTACATTTATTGGCTCTTTACTTAGTTTATGCCATTGTGGCTTAATCATTGGAATCATGTGAATCATTCTTTTACATATGTTGCCTCCTTTACTTGGAATTGCTTTAATCTTGTTATTTGACTATGTGGCACATCCTTTTGAGATATTTGGAAATATTGAATAATGTTGTTCCTTGTTGGCTCCTTTTCTTGTTGGAATTCTTGTATAATGATGTTGCCTATGATGGCTTGTTGATTGAGATTATTTATTTGGGTTTTATTCCCATTGCTTGTTGCATCTTGTTATACTTTTCACTATGCTGTCAAGTGAATGTTTATGCATGATATAGTTATTGGCCAATTGACAATGTAGTGTACATGAGTACAAACCACCCACAGGGCACTGAGGTTTTAGTCCTCCTGCCGGGCACTGGGGTTTTAGTCCCCCTGCCATTTTATATATTAGGCACTGGGGTTTTATTCCCCCTGCCACTTTTTAGGCACTGGGGTTTTAGTCCCCCTGCCATTGGTGAGGTCCGGTAGGTGCCTCACCCTACATTGATAGGACGTTGTGTCATAATTTATATTCATGCAAATATGATAATTGTTGATATTTAAATGTGGCAGTTTCTCTCTCTCATATTCATATATTTGTCTCATTTCTTTGAAATCTCTTCTTATGGAGAATCTTTTATGTTGCAAAGCTTTTTATTATTATTTTTCCTATTCCTTTTTATTAACACATACCTTTTATCTCTCTCTTGCTGGATGACCCCAACCATCCAGGATAGGAATCAGAGTGCGCATGGAAGCTTGGTGAACCCAAAGCTAAGGATAGGATTAGAAGAAAGGAATATATAGTTTGAGTGATCATAGTTGCTTATATGTTTTAAATAGTTTGTTTGGAGACAATGTTGCATTAGTCTAAGTCTTCCTCTACCTAGATCCTTGTTCTTGTATAAAGTTGTACTCCCATTTGGGAAAATTTTATAATGTACTCTTTATACTTTTTGAATAATGTCAAGATTTAATTCTTCCGCTGCCATATTTTTGGTGTTTTTGTTTATCATGTTTTTAGTAGAGACTGGGTCTTTACAGAAGAACTCAAGAAACAGTCACAAGAGTTGCTTGAGAAAGGTTTCTTTTGACCGAGTACTTCTCCATGGGGTGCTCCAGTTCTTTTTATTAAAAAGAAGGATGGGTGTATGAGATTATGCATAGACTATAGACTGGTTAACAAGGTGACTATAAAGAACAATATCCTCTACCAAGGATAGATGATCTGTTTGACCAGTTGTGTAGTGCAACAGTGTTCTCTAAGATAGATCTAAGGTCAGGATATCATTAGATACGAATCAAGGAGAGTGACATACCTAAGTCAGCCTTTAGGACAAGGTATTGTCATTATGATTTTGTAGTTATGTCATTTGGACTAACTAATGCACCAGATGCATTCATGGAGCTGATGAATAGAATCTTCCGACCATTCCTTGATCAGTTCATAGTGGTCTTCATAGACGACTTCCTGATATACAGTAGAGATGGTCAACAACATGAACAACACCTTCGTCAAGCCTTGACTTTGTTGAGACAACATAAGATATATGTAAAGCTTAGCAAGTGTGAGTTATGGTTGTCAGAAGTGTCTTTTCTATGACACATTATATCTGCTTCAAATATTCGTGTTGATCCTAAGAAAATGGAGTCTGTTGTAGAGTGGGAATAGCCCAAGACACCAACTGAGATTCGTAGTTTCCTAGGTTTGGCAGGTTACTACAGAAGGTTTATTAAAAACTTTAGTTTTGTAGCATTACCCCTAACTAGGTTGACCAGGAAGGAGGGTCCTTTTTTCTGGAATGACAAGTGTCAGCATTCTTTCCTGTTGTTGAAAGAAAGGTTGACTAGTGCACATGTGTTGGCTTTACCTGAGCAAGGTAAGGGATACATTGTTTTCTGTGATGCCTCTAAGAATGGTCTAGGATGTGTGCTGATGCAAAGTGATCATGTAGTTTCTTTTGCTTCCTGATAGCTTAAGAAACACGAGGAGAATTATTCGACGCATGATCTAGAATTAGCTGCAGTGGTCCACGCGTTGAAGATTTGGAGACGTTATCTTTATGGAGAAACATGTTAGATTTTCACACACCATAAAAACTTAAATTACATCTTCTCACAACACGAGTTGAATATGTGACAATGCCATTGGATGGAATTAATCAAGGACTATGATTGTACAATTGATTTTCATCCAGGAAAAGCTAATGTAGTGGCAGATGCACTGAGTAGAAAATCTTCATCTCCACCCATAGATAAAGCACAGTTGAATTCTTTAATGTGCTTTAAATGGGTCATGTTTGTCTCTTTGATATAGATGAATGTATGGCTAGACGTATCTTTGTTAGCAGGATTACTGGCCGAGATGCATGTGAAACTGTTATGACCTCACCTTTCAGTAACCCCCAATTAAGGGAGACCAAGAGGTTGAAGCCGCACCCATTAATCCCGGATCAAATGTTCGACATATAACCATAAACAATTATTAAATTCTAACAGACTATACTGAAAATGGTAATAAAATTTTTCTTTGCATACCTTGAAAAGTTGGGAGCAAACTAACTTCTAAGCTCATCTGAAATATTCTATCTAATTCCTCCTTGTTCTTTAATTCTTGAATTCACAAGGTGTCGCTTTACTGTTTGTACTTTTCATTGTACCTAAAACGCCGACAAACAAAACGTCGGTCAGCCGAAGCTGGTATGTGGAGGAAACAGATAATGTTCAACTATGTTAACAATATAATCATTCAATTAATCATTTAACAATCAAGATTACATTTTAAGCCATACAACTCAATCCATACATATTCTCAAACTCTGGGCTGTCCCTGCAGTGGACATGGATATCACCTCTCTTTTAGGTAATAGAGTCACATGGCACTATCCGAAGATAGCCCAATATCTAACTCATTGTGACTTGATGGTCCTACCTCAATGGTAGCCATTTACTAAGTCAACCATGGACCTGATGGACCTACCCAATAGGTAGACATGTACTAGGTCATCCATAGACCTGATGGACCTACCCAATAGGTAGCCATGTACTAGGCCTTTCTCTAACCTGATGGACCTACCCATAGGTAGCCATGTACTAGGTTAGCTATTATGCCACAGAGAGAACCAAGATCTGAGTTTATAGGCATATACATTAAGTGATAGTCATAGTCACTTTATAATTGTAGTATGAACATCCAAGCAGTTTAGTTGCATTCAATGTGATTAAACATCTGAGAATCCATCGGAAAACCTAAAGCGGTTATTCATAATCGTAACCACATACCTGATCCATAGTAACTTGATGTCCATGCATTAACATTCATCACAATTAACAAGCAATCAACAATATCCTGAAAATAATGCATAACATTCAAGTGTCATTTTTTATTCAAACATCCTTAAGATCAACTTGGATTCCTCCTTATGATTTCTAAGCCAACTTTAGGGTTTTATTAGGGTTTTATTAGGGTTTTAGCCTTCATTATGCATTTATCACTTTTAATGCTAAAACTATTATCTTTATCCTTTTAGGTCATATCCAAAACATTAAGGCTAATTATCATCTTCCGTTTCTTCCAAATTGACAAATCATATTTCATTATAGTTCAACTCACATACATGAACCTTATTTATCACGATTTCCACTTTTATACACTAGGAAACACTATTATCCAAATAATTCACATTAAAGATTTTTGGTACTTAATTTATCTTTGAATCATCATAATTCTTATTTATTCTTCAATTTGTACAATTAAAACCATTAGAATTCATGTCAACATAAATTAGGGTTTCTAATCCCATTAAGGCATATTCATGTACATAGAACCCTAAATTAAACCAACTATATAAAAAGATCATCTTTTTAAATCCTATTTTCACTTTTATTAACAACAGGTTAATATCAGCTTGAGTTATCCATCTATCATCAAATCTAAGGGTTTTCCCTTAGTTAAATCATTAAAGATGATAACTTTATGTACTTTTCCAATTTCAAGCATATAAACTCTAAATTAGACTAATCATGTGCAAAGTTCTTCCTTTTTGAACTCAATGTTCCTTTTTACATTTAACAGATTAATATCAACTCTAAAGATCCATTAAACCCTATTAAACACATTAATCATATCAAAATAGGGTTTCTTTACCATTAATACATTAAAGTTCATACATTACACTACTTTTCGAATTTCAAGAGGCATTAGCTTCTAAACATATTTTTATTGAATTCCCCTCGTTCTGAGGATCAAAATCCATATATAACTTGTTTCAATCCGAGCTACGGTTAAATAAATATGAATTTCACAAAAGTTCACTTACTTGAGCCAATCAAAGGTTGACACGTCGGCCCCCTTTCATGCAACGTAATCCGCTTTGTTTGGAAATATGACGAAATGACGCGACTTCCCTTTACTTAATAGGTCGGCGCTTCACACCCCGGAGGGTATTTTCGTCCAAAGGATGAGGGGTCATCCCCTTCCTTCAGCCAACCGCGCGATGCTGCCCTAGCCACCCTAGGCGCCGCTCTACTGCCTTCCCTGACCGCGAACTTCATCGGAAACTGCTCCACTACCTCCGCCGTTCTTGGGCGCACACGTGGTGCCCCTAACAGTTGGCCAAGGTGGTCGATCCCCCGCTCGTGGCCCAAGCTTTTGTGGCTGGTACAGCAGGCCGCCGGCTGCCATTGCACACACACTAGGGCACAACCTTGATGGTGATGAGGATCCTCGGCTCCGTGGTACCCCAGGCTACCACCAAAACCCACCGTTGCCTCTTCATTGCTCCCTGGTCTCTCTACTCTCCCAAGCTAGGGTTTTGGACTGAGAAGGAAGAACAAGGGAGGTATAGCTATGTGGGATACCTCTGGATCCGCCCCCAACCCTTACCCCCTTATATAGGGGAAGTCAACGAAGCCCTGGGATGGCCTTCCTTAAAGAGACAAAGTCCCTCATCTAATAGGATTCGTTTTCCTTCAAAGAGAAGCCATTCTTCTCTCTCTCTCTCTCTCTCCTTTGATATATCCTATTACTTGGATATTAGGAATTCGAAATTCCTCTTTCATTTCCTTTGCACTTGCCTTTTTATTTCATTGGACACGAATTTCTATTCTCTTTCAATAGAAATTACTTTCTTTTTAACAATACCTCATAATTCCTTAATAATGCATTATATTACCCTCTTATTTTTCCTTTTTGATATTTTCTCTTTATTTCGTCTTTATTGGGACTCCTTGGATCCCAATATACTCCATTATTTCGAAATCCTTTTCCAAGGATATTTATTATCCTTCTAGATGCATCTTTATACCTTATTTCACATTATCTTGTTTATTTCTCATTTAAATATTCCTTTTTGAGGATTTCTTTTTATTTCTCTTTTATTTTCCTTATTGGCATTCATTTTAATATTATCAACCACATGGATACGAAATTTCCCTAAGAAATCTCATTTATGCCTCTTTTCATTCATTTTCCACATTATATCATTATTTCCCAATTTCTTTCTTCATAAAGAAATACTTAATTAATCTTTTCTTTTCCTATTGCTTTCTTTTTGCAACCTTGGACTCCTTGGTACCCAAGGAACCCAAGAGGCATTAAATCCTCTTTGGATTTGCCTTCTAGAGGTTTCCACATATTTCCTTTCTTAAAATTCAATTATCCATTTACTAATTGAATTTCCTTTGTTATTTTCCTTTTTATTGGGCCCAACAGCCAATAAAGCCCACAAATCAAACAACAAGGCTATTTTAACCAAAATCTAATTATTCTCAACCAAATATATGATCATTTGTTCAAACATCTTTAATATGAGAAATTATATTTCTCACCATTTGAATCCAAAAATTGGGGTTATAACATCCCTCCCCTCTTATAGGAATTTTGTCCTCAAAATTCAAACAACCAAACAAACAATTCAGGATAAGACTTTTCCATGTCCATCATTGGCCCCTATGTGGCTTTTCTGTACCCATGGCATTTTCAAAGAACCTTTATTATCACATATTCTTTTCTCTGAGTCCTTTCATCCTGGCGTCTATAAACTACACAGGTGACTCAGGCCATTTCAGCCTCCCTTGGGGCTCACTAGGTTCATTGCTCAGCACATGGTCGGGGTACTTCACATAGTTCTCTAAATTGGACACATGGAAAAACATTCGAGGGGTTAGGTCAATCTTAACCTTCTCCACCCATCCATTTCTAATGGACCCATGTATCGGGGACTTAGCTCTCTTAGTTATAACTTAGAGGGGTCGGATTTTCATGTCACATTTTCTCCCACAGTCACTTGTATGTCAGTCTACTTTGCATCTTCTCACGACTCTCATCGTCTCTAGGCTCCTTTCAGCCCTTGCACAATCAAAGTGACTTCATCTACACGCACTGGGGTCCCTTTTTCTAATCATCATGTGGCCCTTTTCTAACCATCATGTGGCCCTTTTCACCAACATCACTTTTCTGAAGTGGTGACCGACACAACCTCCCTTACAGAGCTTCATATAAAACCTGATACTGGCTATGGTGGTCACTGTCACATCCTTCATAGGACAAGAACTGTCTCTAGATATCACCCTGGACGAGCATACATGCCCTCATCAGACCCTTTAGTCTGGATCATATTAACCATAGTTAGGGGTGATAGACTATACTAACATTGAGTTCTTCATGTACCTACTTCCAATTTATGGAAGTGAACCTTTAGGTCAACCTCAAGAACCTTTGAACTCGCTTCCTGGTGTAGTTGAACCATCTCTCTCATGGGTAGTTCAACTAGATCTGTCCCTTAACAAAACTCTTTCTTTCTCATGTCATCTAGGTAAGGCAACCTACCATAACCCATATTGCATACCGACCTTTCTTGTTCAAGGGGGAAACTTATCACAACATCCATAGTGGTGAACTCCCGTTCCCTCTTAGGGACTCTTTTGTCCTCTATATCGATACACTGGGTTACTGGGGTTCGTCCTTTACCTCCTGTCTTGCATGGCCATAAACCACATGCAACCTTATCTTAAGCATCCAAAGTGCTATTTCCATTTTTCATGGTGTATCATGATTTCCTGTATGTCATGATTCTTCCAAGATCAATTCCTCTGAAACCCTCAACCACTCTAGTTGGGGTTTCATCACCTTCTTTTCCAAAGAAGTGCATCTGAGGTTCTACCACCATCCTTTCATTGCATCAAGGACTAGACTGGCTAACCAAACAACCATTAACTTTCCAATGTATCTTGTTACATCTGAGTGTTATCCAAACACCCCTCCTTTTCAAACTTAGGGTTAGCCAAACAACCTTTTCTAACTTCTAGTCAAACAAGTCTTAACCAGAGCATTCATTACCACCTCTCATCCTTAGGTATTAGGTAACATTGAAGACATACACTTTCATGTATTTCACTTATCATCTCACCTCAAACTCTATGTCTATCTCCATTAAGAACACTTCTTTGATTTCATCATCATGGTGATCAAACTCTACCTGGTATAACTGGTAAGTTCTACATAGTTCATGATAAAAACATCCTCATAAGGGGACTACCTCATTCCTCATAATGTTTACAAACCATCCATGTATCATCCACTTTACCAGGGTAGGTTATCCTCTCTATCCTCATTTCTTGTGGCAACGTTCCAACCTACATCATCTCTTATCCTTGATGTATGACATGCATAATGTCCTATCTCTCACCCCCATAATAAGAGGAAATAAGCATTTGGCTGCAGTCCAAATACATAGTTCTTCTTGTTCCAAGAGTAGAGATGGTACATCCCACCTTGCCAGTACACCTTTAAATCTAAGTTGCAACGTGCCACATATGCCTCTTCATCACAACCATCATGATATCAAACTAGTCTTGAACCTACTGAGGTTTATATCCTTGGTCATCTCCTCTAGGTCTATAGGGTACCGACTCTTTTGGGGTCATCCCTCTTCCCTCATGCATCAAGAGAGTGCCCTACTCATCTGCCCTTTGGGTCCCATGAGTTCATGAATGTGATCAATCTCCTAACCCATGACCCTCCGACAATGATAGCTGTTACCTCCCGACCCTATGGTCATGTGCAACTGGGGAATTAGGCAACTCCTAATTTCATTAGTCTTATCCCTACCTGACCCTAGGATAGACTTAGGATTCTCCATTATAGTACATGTTTACTTAGAACCTTACCCAAGTCTTCATCATCTCTCTTTCTACATTCATGGGCTGGCTCTCATCCTTTCATAGGCATCATGGCAACCTACCTACCTTGGTCAAGCCCCATACTGGTTACCGCCATGGCAACACATTCATATGCAGTAGAGATGGATATCTATGGGTCTGCAGGTTCATTCTCATACTATGTACCCTTCACTTAGCTTCTCAAGATCCTATGGGACCTCTTTAGGTTACCTTGAACCAACAAAACTGATATACACCCTACCAAAGGGGTCCCTCTCCCAGGATGGGAGGAAAACTATCTCTAAGGTCATAAAAGCTCTTAGGTCTAGGGTTTACATCCACACGAGCCTACTTAACCCTAGAAAGCCATTAAAGCACAAGCAGATCACTTACCGAACCATGCTAGGTCATGCTTGTCCTCTTTCCTCGACGTTGGATCAAGATCATACCTTTCTTTATCATCAACCTAGTTGTGAGGGGTTCATCAAACACACCTTAAACTTCAAGGGCTCCCCTTTTCCTCTATACATGAGGATTACCATGCTCGCTTCTATAGGAACTCAACTTCTCATCATGAGCATTAGGTATACCACTTCCCCTCTTAGGCCTAGGAACCCTAGGTTTAATTGTAGGTGTCCAACTGCATGCTCTATTTCTTAACTACGAACCAAGCATGCAAAAGGTATGACATGCACTTCTTGTCATCCTTCAACTCGAGCAACACTTAGGGTTGGGTCCTCCTTAAGGACAACCATCAAGGTACAAGGCCCCATAACATGTTACAAATCCACTTCAAAACATCTTCTTCCTTTCTCAGAAGGTAAACACTTATACCCTAGGCACATATGTGCCAGAAACCTCATCCTTCCTCTAGGTTTGGTCCCTGTAACGACCACCGAGGTTTCATCAACTTTCAGGGATCGATCATGAGGCAACCATTGTTCAGGGTTTTAGGCTTCCAACCTTCTTGCTAGGTTTCCTGCTCTCTCTAGAGCTAACCCTACATCCAACCTCACCATTAGAGGTCCTTTCTTCATGAAGGATCGTCCTCAAAAACATGCTCTATGTGGGTGAAGCCTAAGTTCGAACTTATGGTTGCTCAAGGTAATCCATAACCCTTTATGCTCCCTCATAATTCCTTATTTAGGGTTCCATCCTACTGCCAGCATTATGACGTGCCCTAGGTGCCAGCCATGCCCTACTTGTACAAGCCCATAGGGTTTCTGTGGTCCTTCACTAACATCATCATCTAAGGAGCTATCCTTTACCCTAACATGCACGACCCTTCTCAGGGTTGGGTTGCCAAAGGTGCCAGGTCACCCATGGATCGGATGCCATCCCAAAGGCATGTCCTTTCAAACACCTGGTCCAACTCATCTCCCTCTATCCTTCACTTAGGGTTAGGGTTAACATCATCCTCAAAGGATGTGCTAGGTCTCTACCTATAATAGAGGTCTCTACCTCCAAGCATACTCTCTATACTCATCCTCCTACCAAGGAGGTCTATCCTCAGGTCTCTCCTGAGGGCAATGACAACTCGTGTCATACGACCTAAGCATGTATCTATTCCTTTACGGTTACTCTATTAAGCTTATGTCCATGACAGCTTATTTACATGCTTTTTATTAATTTAGTGGAGGATTCCTTAAACCTTATTAACCTTACCCAAACCTCAAGAGGGTGAGGATAAGAAAGAAAACCCTAATCTTTTAGTTCCTTATCAGAATTTTGTGATGAGAAGGGATGAATAAGATGAGGAGTCCTACAGGTATCTTATTTCGATTCATACCCTAAGACTTTGGCCAGGCGGTCACACGGGTCCGGGAGTCCTCGTATTCTGACTAGCGGTGCGGAGGAAAATCTTGCCAGCCCCTGGTCATGATTTCTTTCTAGACACCTCTGTCTTTCGGATACTCCTCTAATAACTCCCTCGGGTTCTATGGAGTTTATAAAATTTAATAATTATTAATGGTTAAATGAGGAACCTATGCTCTGATACCAAATGTTACGACCTCACCTTTCAGTAACCCCCAATTAAGGGAGACCAAGAGGTTGAAGCCGCACCCATTAATCCCGGATCAAAGGTTCGACATATAACCATAAACAATTATTAAATTCTAACAGACTATACTGAAAATGGTAATAAAATTTTTCTTTGCATACCTTGAAAAGTTGGGAGCAAACTAACTTCTAACCTCAACTAAACTATTCTATCTAATTCCTCCTTGTTCTTTAATTCTTGAATTCACAAGGTGTCGCTTTACTGTTTGTACTTTTCATTGTACCTAAAACACCGACAAACAAAACGTCAGTCAGCCGAAGCTGGTATGTGGAGGAAACAGATAATGTTCAACTATGTTAACAATATAATCATTCAATTAATCATTTAAGAATCAAGATTACATTTTAAGCCATACAACTCAATCCATACATATTCTCAAACTCTGGGCTGTCCCTGCAGTGGACATGGATATCACCTCTCTTTTAGGTAATAGAGTCGCATGGCACTATCTGAAGATAGCCCAATATCTAACTCATTGTGACTTGATGGTCCTACCTCAATGGTAGCCATGTACTAAGTCAACCATGGACCTGATGGACCTACCCAATAGGTAGACATGTACTAGGTCATCCATAGACCCGATGGACCTACCCAATAGGTAGCCATGTACTAGGCCTATCTCTAACCTGATGGACCTACCCATAGGCAGCCATGTACTAGGTTAGCTATTATGCCACAGAGAGAACTAGGATCTGAGTTTATAGGAATATACACTAAGTGATAGTCATAGTCACTTTATAATTGCAGTATGAACATCCAAGCAGTTTAGTTGCATTCAATGCGATTAAACATCCGAGAATCCATCGAAAAACCTAAAGCGGTTATTCATAATCGTAACCACATACCTGATCCATAGTAACTTGATGTCCATGCATTAACATTCATCACAAGTAACAAGCAATCAACAATATCCTGAAAATAATGCATAACATTCAAGTGTCATTTTTTATTCAAACATCCTTAAGATCAACTTGGATTCCTCCTTATGATTTCTAAGCCAACTTTAGGGTTTTATTAGGGTTTTATTAGGGTTTTAGCCTTCATTATGCATTTATCACTTTTAATGCTAAAACTATTATCTTTATCCTTTTAGGTCATATCCAAAACATTAAGGCTAATTATCATCTTCCGTTTCTTCCAAATTGACAAATCATATTTCATTATAGTTCAACTCACATATATGAACCTTATTTATCACTATTTCCACTTTTATACACTAGGAAACACTAATTATCCAAATAATTCACATTAAAGAACGTTGGTACTTAATTTATCTTCGAATCATCATATTTCTATTTTATTCTTCAATTTGTACAATTAAAACCATTAGAATTCATGTCAACATAAATTAGGGTTTCTAATCCCATTAAGGCATATTCATGTACATAGAACCCTAAATTAAACCAACTATATAAAAAGATCATCTTTTTAAATCCTATTTTCACTTTTATTAACAACAGGTTAATATCAGCTTGAGTTATCCATCTATCATCAAATCTAAGGGCTTTTCCTTAGTTAAATCATTAAAGATGATAACTTTATGTACTTTTCCAATTTCAAGCATATAAACTCTAAATTAGACTAATCATGTGCAAAGTTCTTCCTTTTTGAACTCAATGTTCCTTTTTACATTTAACAGATTAATATCAACTCTAAAGATCCATTAAACCCTATTAAACACATTAATCATATCAAAATAAGTTTTCTTTACCATTAATACAATATAGTTCATACATTACACTACTTTTCGAATTGCAAGAGGAATTAGCTTCTAAACATATTTTTATTGAATTCCCCTCGTTCTGAGGATCAAAATCCATATATAACTTGTTTCAATCCGAGCTACGGTTAAATAAATATGAATTTCACAAAAGTTCACTTACTTGAGCCAATCAAAGGCTGACACGTCAGCCCCCTTTCATGCAACGTAATCCGCTTTGTTTGGAAATATGACGAAATGACATGACTGCCCTTTACTTAACAGGTCGGCGCTACACACCCCGGAGGGTATTTCTGTCCAAAGGCCTAGGGGTCATCCCCTTCCTTCAGCCATCCGCGTGACGCTGGCCCTAGCCGCCCTAGACGCGGCTCTACTGCCTTCCCTGACCGCGAACTTCGCCGGAAACTGCTCCACTACCTCCGCCGTTCTTGGGTGCACACGTGGTGCCCCTAACAGTTGGCCAAGGTGGCCGATCCCCCGCTCATGGCCCAAGCTTTTGTGGCCGGTACAGTAGGCCGCCGGCTGCCATTGCGCACACACTAGGGCACAACCTTGATGGCGACGAGGATCCTCGGCTCCGTGGTACCCCAGGCTACCACCAAAATCCATTGTTGCCTCTTCATTGCTCCCTGGTCTCTCTACTCTCCCAAGCTAGGGTTTTGGACTGAGAAGGAATAAGAAGGGAGGTATAGCTGCGTGGGATACCTCTGGATCCGCCCCCAAGCCTTACCCCCTTATATAGGGGAAGTCAACAAAGCCCTGGGATGGCCTTCCTTAAAGAGACAAAGTCCCTCATCTAATAGGATTCATTTTCCTTCAAAGAGAAACCATTCTTCTCTCTCTCTCTCCTTTTATATATCCTATTACTTGGATATTAGGAATTCGAAATTCCTCTTTCATTTCCTTTGCACTTGCCTTTTTATTTCATTGGCCACGAATTTCTATTCTCTTTCAATAGAAATTACTTTCTTTTTATCAATACCTCATAATTCCTTAATAATGCATTATATTACCCTCTTATTTTGCCTTTTTAGTATTTTCTCTTTCTTTCCTCTTTATTGGGACTCCTTGGATCCCAATATACTCCAATATTTCGAAATCCTTTTCCAAGGATATTTATTATCCTTCTAGATGCATCTTTATACCTTATTTCACATTATCTTGTTCATTTCTCATTTAAATATTCCTTTTTGAGGATTTCTTTTTATTTCTCTTTTATTTTCCTCATTGGCATTCCTTTTAATATTAACAACCACATGGATACGAAATTTCCCCAAAAAATCTCATTTATGCCTCTTTTCATTCATTTTCCACATTATATCATTATTTCCCAATTTCTTTCTTCATAAAGAAATACTTAATTAATCTTTTCTTTTCCTATTGCTTTCTTTTTGCAACCTTGGACTCCTTGGTACCCAATGAACCCAAGAGGCATGAAATCCTCTTTGTATTTGCCTTCTAGAGGTTTCCACATATTTCTTTTCTTAAAATTCAATTATCCATTTACTAATTGAATTTCCTTTGTTATTTTCCTTTTTATTGGGCCCAATAGCCAATAAAGCCCACAAATCAAACAACAAGGCTATTTTAAACAAAATCTAATTATTCTCAACCAAATATATGATTATTTGTGCAAACATATTTAATATGAGAAATTATATTTCTCACCATTCGAACCCAAAAATTGGGGTTATAACATCCTTCCCCTCTTATAGGAATTTTGTCCTCAAAATTCAAACAAGCAAACAAACAATTCAGGATAAGACTTTTCCATGTCCATCATTGGCCCCTATGTGGCTTTGCCGTACCCATGGCATTTTCAAAGAACCTTTATTATCACATATTCTTTTCTCTGAGTCCTTTCATCCTGGCGTCTATAAACTACACAGGTGACTCAGGCCATTTCAGCCTCCCTTGGGGCTCACTAGGTTCATTGCTCAGCACATGGTCGGGGTACCTCACATAGTGCTCTAAATTGGACACATGGAAAAACATTCGAGGGGTTAGGTCAATCTTAACCTTCTCCACCCATCCATTTCTAATGGACCCATGTATCGGGGACTTAGCTCTCTTAGTTATAACTTAGAGGGGTCGGATTTTCATGTCACATTTTCTCCCACAATCACTTGTATGTCAGTCTACTTTGCATCTGCTCACGACTCTCATCGTCTCTAGGCTCCTTTCAGCCCTTGCACAATCAAAGTGACTTCATCTACACGCACTGGGGTCCCTTTTTCTAATCATCATGTGGCCCTTCTCTAACCATCATGTGGCCCTTTTCACCAACATCACTTTTCTGAAGTGGTGACCGACACAACCTCCCTTACAGAGCTTCATATAAAACCTGATACTGGATATGGTGGTCACTGTCACATCCTTCATAGGACAAGAACTGTCTCTAGATATCACCCTAAACGAGCATACATGCCCTCATCAGACCCTTTAGTCTGGATCATATTAACCATAGTTAGGGGTGATAGACTATACTAACATTGAGTTCTTCATGTACCTACTTCCAATTTATGGAAGTGAACCTTTAGGTCAACCTCAAGAACCTTTTAACTCGCTTCCTGGTGTAGTTGAACCATCTCTCTCATGGGTAGTTCAACTAGATCTGTCCCTTAACAAAAACTCTTTCTTTCTCATGTCATCTAGGTAAGGCAACCTACCATAACCCATATTGCATACCGACCTTTCTTGGTCCAGGGGGAGACTTATCACAACATCCATAGTGGTGAACTCCCATTCCCTCTCAGGGACTCTTTTGTCCTCTATATCAATACACTGGGTTACTGGGGTTCGTACTTGACCTCCTGGCTTGCATGGCCATAAACCACATTCAACCTTATCTTAAGCATCCAAAGTTCTATTGCCATTTTTCATGGTGTATCATGATTTCTTGTATGTCATGATTCTTCCAAGATCGATTCCTCTGAAACCCTCAACCACTCTAGTCAGGGTTTCATCACCTTCCTTTCCAAAGAAGTGCATCTGAGGTTCTACCACCATCCTTTCATTGCATCAAGGACTAGACTGGCTAACCAAACAACCATTAACTTTCCAATGTATCTTGTTACATCTGAGTGTTATCCAAACACCCCTCCTTTTCAAACTTGGGGTTAGCCAAACAACCTTTTCTAACTTCTAGTCAAACAAGTCTTAACCATAGCATTCATTACCACCTCTCATCCTTAGGTATTAGGTAACATTGACGACATACACTTTCATGTATTTCACTTATCATCTCACCTCAAACTCTATGTCTATCTCCATTAAGAACACTTCTTTGATTTCATCATCATGGTGATCAAACTCTACCTGGTATAACTTGTAAGTTCTACATAGTTCATGATAAAAACATCCTCATAAGGGGACTACCTCATTCCTCATAATGTTTACAAACCATCCATGTATCATCCACTTTACCAGGGTAGGTTATCCTCTCTATCCTCATTTCTCGTGGCAACGTTCCAACCTACATCATCTCTTATCCTTGATGTATGACATGCATAATGTCCTATCTCTCACCCCCATAACAAGAGGAAATAAGCATTTGGCTGCAGTCCAAAAGACAAAGTTCTTCCTGTTCCAAGAGTAGAGATGGTACATCCCACCTTGCCAGTACACCTTTAAATCTAAGTTGCAACGTGCCACATATGCCTCTTCATCACAACCATCATGATATCAAACTAGTCTTGAACCTACTGAGGTTTATATCCTTGGTCATCTCCTCTAGGTCTATAGGGTACCGACTCTTTTGGGGTCATCCCTCTTCCCTCATGCATCAAGAGAGTGCCCTACTCATCTTCCCTTTGGGTCCCATGAGTTCATGAATGTGATCAATCTCCTAACCCATGACCCTCCGAAAATGATAGTTGTTACCTCCTGACCCTATGGTCATGTGCAACTGGGGAATTAGGCAACTCCTACTTTCATCGGTCTTATCCCTACCTGACCCTAGGATAGACTTAGGATTCTCCATTATAGTACATGTTTACTTAGAACCTTACCCAAGTCTTCATCATCTCTCTTTCTACATTCATGGGCTGGCTCTCATCCTTTCATAGGCATCATGGCAACCTGCCTACCTTGGTCAAGCCCCATACTGGTTACCTCCATGGTAACACATTCATATGCAGTAGAGATGGATATCTATGGGTCTGCAGGTTCATTCTCATACTATGTACCCTTCACTTATATTCTCAAGATCCTATGGGACCTCTTTAGGTTACCTTGAACCAACAAAACTGATATACACCCTACCAAAGGGGTCCCTCTCCTAGGATGGGAGGAAAACTATCTCTAAGGTCACAAAAGCTCTTAGGTCTAGGGTTTACATCCACACGAGCCTACTTAACCCTAGCAAGCCATTAAAGCACAAGCAGATCACTTACCGAACCATGCTAGGTCATGCTTGTCCTCTTTCCTCGACGTTGGATCAAGATCATACCTTTCTTTATCATCAACCTAGCTGTGAGGGGTTCATGAAACACACCTTAAACTTCAAGGGCTCCCCTTTTCCTCTATACATGAGGATTACCATGCTCGCTTCTATAGGAACTCAACTTCTCATCATGAGCATTAGGTATACCACTTCCCCTCTTAGGCCTAGGAACCCTAGGTTTAATTATAGGTGTCCAACTGCATGCTCTATTTCTTAACTACGAACCAAGCACGCAAAAGGTATGACATGCACTTCTTGTCATCCTTCAACTCGAGCAACACTTAGGGTTGGGTCCTCCTTAAGGACAACCATCAAGGTACAAGGCCTCATAACCTGTTACAAATCCACTTCAAAACATCTTCTTCCTTTCTCAGAAGGTAAACACTTATACCCTAGGCACATAGGTGCCAGAAACCTCATCCTTCATCTAGGTTTGGTCCCTCTAACGACCACCGAGGTTTCATCAACTTTCAAGGATCGATCATGAGGCAACCATTGTTCAGGGTTTTAGGCTTCCAACCTTCTTGCTTGGTTTCCTGCTCTCTCTAGAGCTAACCCTACATCCAACCTCACCATTAGAGGTCCTTTCTTCATGAAGGATCATCCTCAAATACATGCTCTACGTGGGTGAAGCCTAAGTTCAAACTTATGGTTGCTCAAGGTAATCCATAACCCTTTATGCTCCCTCATAATTCCTTATTCAGGGTTCCATCCTACTGCCAGCATTATGACGTGCCCTAGGTGCCAGCCATGCCCTACTTGTACAAGCCCATAGGGTTTCTGTGGTCCTTCACTAACATCATCATCTAAGGAGCTATCCTTTACCCTAACATGCACGACCCTTCTCAGGGTTGGGTTGCCAAAGGTGCCAGGTCACCCATGGATCGGATGCCATCCCAAAGGCATGTCCTTTCAAACACCTGGTCCAACTCATCTCCCTCTATCCTTCACTTAGGGTTAGGGTTAACATCATCCTCAAAGGATGTGCTAGGTCTCTACCTCTAATAGAGGTCTCTACCTCCAAGCATACTCTCTATACTCATCCTCCTACCAAGGAGGTCTATCCTCAGGTCTCTCCTGAGGGCAATGAAAACTCGTGTCATACGACCTAAGCATGTATCTATTCCTTTACGCTTACTCTATTAAGCTTATGTCCATGACAGCTTATTTACATGCTTTTTATTAATTTAGTGGAGGATTCCTTAAACCTTATTAACCTTACCCATACCTCAAGAGGGCGAGGAGAAGAAAGAAAACCCTAATCTTTTAGGCCCTTATCAAAATTTTGTGATGAGAAGGGATGAATAAGATGAGGAGTCCTACAGGTATCTTATTTCGATTCATACCCTAAGACTTTGGCCAGGCGGTCACACGGGTCCGGGAGTCCTCGTATTCCGACTAGCGGTGCGGAGGAAAATCTTGCCAGCCCCCGGTTGTGATCCCTTTCTAGACACCTCCGTCTTTCAGATACTCCTCTAATAACTCCCTCGCGTTCTATGGAGTTTGTAAAATTTAATAATTATTAATGGTTAAATGAGGAACCTATGCTCTGATACCAAATGTTACGACCTCCCCTTTCAGTAACCCCCAATTAAGGGAGACCAAGAGGTTGAAGCCGCACCCATTAATCCCGGATCAAAGGTTCGACATATAACCATAAACAATTATTAAATTCTAACAGACTATACTGAAAATGGTAATAAAAATTTTCTTTGCATACCTTGAAAAGTTGGGAGCAAACTAACTTCTAACCTCAGCTGAACTATTCTATCTAATTCCTCCTTGTTCTTTAATTCTTGAATTCACAAGGTGTTGCTTTACTGTTTGTACTTTTCATTGTACCTAAAACGTTGACAAACAAAACGTCGGTCAGCCGAAGCTGGTATGTGGAGGAAACAGATAATGTTCAACTATGTTAACAATATAATCATTCAATTAATCATTTAACAATCAAGATTACATTTTAAGCCATACAACTCAATCCATACATATTCTCAAACTCTGGGCTGTCCCTGCAGTGGACATGGATATCACCTCTCTTTTAGGTAATAGAGTCGCATGGCACTATCCGAAGATAGCCCAATATGTAACTCATTGTGACTTGATGGTCCTACCTCAATGGTAGCCATGTACTAAGTCAACCATGGACCTGATGGACCTACCCAATAGGTAGCCATGTACTAGGTCATCCATAGACCTGATGGACCTACCCAATAGGTAGCCATGTACTAGGCCTTTCTCTAACCTGATGGACCTACCCATAGGCAGCCATGTACTAGTTTAGCTATTATGCCATAGAGAGAACCAGGATCTGAGTTTATAGGCATATACATTAAGTGATAGTCATAGTCACTTTATAATTGCAGTATGAACATCCAAGCAGTTTAGTTGCATTCAATGCGATTAAACATCCGAGAATCCATCGGAAAACCTAAAGCGGTTATTCATAATCGTAACCACATACCTGATCCATAGTAACTTGATGTCCATGCATTAACATTCATCACAATTAACAAGCAATCAACAATATCCTGAAAATAATGCATAACATTCAAGTGTCATTTTTTATTCAAACATCCTTAAGATCAACTTGGATTCCTCCTTATGATTTCTAAGCCAACTTTAGGGTTTTATTAGGGTTTTAGCCTTCATTATGCATTTATCACTTTTAATGCTAAAACTATTATCTTTATCCTTTTAGGTCATATCCAAAACATTAAGGCTAATTATCATTTTCCATTTCTTTCAAATTGACAAATCATATTTCATTATAGTTCAACTCACATATATGAACCTTATTTATCACTATTTCCACTTTTATACATTAGGAAACACTAATTATCCAAAAATTTCTCATTAAAGATCTTTGGTACTTAATTTATCTCCGAATCATCATATTTCTATTTTATTCTTCAATTTGTACAATTAAAACCATTAGAATTCATGTCAACATAAATTAGGGTTCATAATCCCATTAAGGAATATTCATGTACATAGAACCCTAAATTAAACCAACTATATAAAAAGATCATCTTTTTAAATCCTATTTTCACTTTTATTAACAACAGGTTAATATTAGCTTGAGTTATCCATCTATCATCAAATCTAAGGGTTTTTCCTTAGTTAAATCATTAAAGATGATAACTTTATGTACCTTTCCAATTTCAAACCTATAAACTCTAAATTAGACTAATCATGTGCAAAGTTCTTCCTTTTTGAACTCAATGTTCCTTTTTACATTTAACAGATTAATATCAACTCTAAAGATCCATTAAACCCTATTAAACACATTAATCATATCAAAATAGGGTTTCTTTACCATTAATACATTAAAGTTCATACATTACACTACTTTTCGAATTGCAAGAGGAATTATCTTCTAAACATATTTTTATTGAATTTCCCTCATTCTGAGGATCAAAATCCATATATAACTTGTTTCAATCCGAGCTACGGTTAAATAAATATGAATTTCACAAAAGTTCACTTACTTGAGCCAATCAAAGGCTGACACGTCGGCCCCCTTTCATGCAACGTAATCCGCTTTGTTTGGAAATATGACGAAATGACGCGACTGCCCTTTACTTAACAGGTCGGCGCTTCACACCCCGGAGGGTATTTCCATCCAAAGGCTGAGGGGTCATCCTCTTCCTTCATCCAGCCGCACGACGCTGGCCCTAGCCGCCCTAGGCGCGGCTCTACCGCCTTCCCTGGCTGTGAACTTTGCCGGAAACTGCTCCACTACCTCCGCCGTTCTTGGGCGCACACGTGGTGCCCCTAATAGTTGGCCAAGGTGGCCGATCCCCCGCTTGTGGCCCAAGCTTTTGTGTCCGGTACAGTAGGCCGCCGGCTGCCATTGCGCACACACTAGGGCACAACCTTGATGGCGACGAGGATCCTCGGCTCCGTGGTACCCCAGGCTACCACCAAAACCCATCGTTCCCTCTTCATTTCTCCTTGGTCTCTCTACTCTCCCAAGCTAGGGTTTTGGACTGAGAAGGAAGAAGAAGGGAGGTATAGTTGCGTGGGATACCTCTGGATCCGCCCCCAAGCCTTACCCCCTTATATAGGGGAAGTCAACAAAGCCCTGGGATGGCCTTCCTTAAAGAGACAAAGTCCCTCATCTAATAGGATTCGTTTTCCTTCAAAGAGAAGCCATTCTTCTCTCTCTCTCTCCTTTGATATATCCTATTACTTGGATATTAGGAATTCGAAATTCCTCTTTCATTTCCTTTGCACTTGCCTTTTTATTTCATTGGCCACGAATTTCTATTCTCTTTCAATAGAAATTACTTTCTTTTTAACAATACCTCATAATTCCTTAATAATGCATTATATTACCCTCTTATTTTGCTTTTTTAGTATTTTCTCTTTCTTTCCTCTTTATTGGGACTCCTTGGATCCCAATATACTCCATTATTTCGAAATCCTTTTCCAAGGATATTTATTATCCTTCTAGATGCATCTTTATACCTTATTTCACATTATCTTGTTTATTTCTCATTTAAATATTCCTTTTAGAGGATTTTTTTTATTTCTCTTTTATTTTCCTCATTGGCATTCCTTTTAATATTAACAACCACATGGATACGAAATTTCCCCAAGAAATCTCATTTATGCCTCTTTTCATTCATTTTCCACATTATATCATTATTTCCCAATTTCTTTCTTCATAAAGAAATACTTAATTAATCTTTTCTTTTCCTATAGCTTTCTTTTTGCAACCTTGGACTCCTTGGTACCCAAGGAACCCAAGAGGCACGAAATCCTCTTTGGATTTTCCTTCTAGAGGTTTCCACATATTTCTTTTCTTAAAATTCAATTATCCATTTACTAATTGAATTTCCTTTGTTATTTTCCTTTTTATTGGGCCCAATAGCCAATAAAGCCCACAAATCAAACAACAAGGCTATTTTAAACAAAATCTAATTATTCTCAACCAAATATATGATTATTTGTTCAAACATCTTTAATATGAGAAATTATATTTCTCACCATTTGAACCCAAAAATTGGGGTTATAACAGAAACCTACTCTGAGACAACATATTAAAGAGGCACAACAGACTGATACTGTGATTCAGCAGATCAGGTCAGAGTATGATAGTGAGAAACGGGACGGTTTCAATGAGTCATAGGATGAGGTAGTTTGTTACCATGGTAGGATGGTAGTACTTGATGCCAATGACTTAAGAAAGATAGTTGTGGTCGAAGCTAGTTCATCCATGTATGCAATGCATCCAGGGAGTGCTAAAATGTATCATAACTTAAAAGATATGTATTGGTGGCCTGGCTTGAAGAAGGATGTAGCTGAGTTTGTTTTGTGGTGTCCAGTGTGTCAGCAAGTTCAAGAAGAACACCAGAAGCATGTAGGAACATTGCAACCCTTACCTATACTGCAGTGGAAATGGGATTACATAACAATGGACTTTGTGGTTGGTCTACCCAGAAAATCCAAAAGTCATGATTCCATTTGGGTGATAGTTGATAGGTTGGCTACGTTAGCACATTTTCTTCCTATTAAAACAACCTATACTGCTGAAAAACTTGCACAGATCTGCATAAATGAGATAGTGTGGTTGCACGGTGTTCTAGCCACAATTGTGTCTGATAGAGATCCCCAGTTTACAAGTCATTTTTGGGAACAACTACAGAAAGCCTTAGGTACACAGTTAAAGTTTAGCACAGCTTTTCACCTTCAGATAGATGGACAATCTGAAAGGACTATATAGACTTTGGAGCACTTTCTTAGGGCTTGTGTTCTTCAGTTTGTAGGAAGTTGGGACTTACACTTGAGCTTACTAGAGTTTGCCTACAACAGTAGTTATCAGAAAAGTATTGATATGGCACCATATGAAGCATTATATAGTAGACGTTGTAGATCTTCGTTATGCTGGTATGAGATAGGAGAATACCAACTTCTAGGTCCTAAATTAGTACAATAGACAACTAAAAAGATTAAAGTAATACAACAACAGTTGAAGGTTGCACAGGATAGACAGAAGTCATATGCCGATAAACATCGTATACCTTTAGAGTTCCAAGTTGGACACATGGTGTATCTCAAGGTCTCTTCTTGAAAAGGTGTTCTCAGATTTGGGAAGAAGGGTAAGTTAGCTCCTAGATTTGTGGGACCTTACCCAGTAACAACACAGATTGGAAAAGTAGCCCATAGGTTGGAGTTTCCACCTGAGCTACATAGACTACATCTAGTGTTTCATATATCTATGCTGAGAAAGTGTCATCCTGATACAGAGTTGGTGTTGCAACCTGTAGAGGTAGAATTGAATGAAGATATATCCTATGTGGAAGGTCCAATGATTGACAGAAGAATCAAGAAGTTGAAAAAGAAAGACATAGTTCTTGTGAAAGTTCTCTAGCATCACTATGGCATTGAAGAAGCCATATGGGAGCTGGAGGAAGAAATGAGGAGGAAGTACCCTTCTCTTTTCTCTTGAGATTTTGGGGATGAGATCACTTTTAGGGGTTGATAATTGTAACATTCCTGGCCTGGGTTATTCCATAACATGAAATTTTTGCTTAAGTAAGTTATTCATAAACTTGTTTTAATCTTTTGAAAATTAATTAAGACTCTCCTTGAGTTTAATTTTCAAGTTTGAGCTTATTTGCTAACGGTTTGTAGATTATATGATAGTTTGGGTGTAAATTGCAATTTACCCAAGATGAGGGGTTATATTGCAATATGTCATATTTTGAACATGCTTCAAGTGCTTCAGCATCATAAGAGAGAGAATTGTGCTAAGAGTTTGCGTGTGGAAAGCCTAAGTTCCAAGTTAGAGCTTGTTTGAATAATGCATGTGCCTTGTGTACCAGTTTTGGTGCAATTTTCAATTTACCCTGAATGTAGGGTTGATATGCAAATTACCACCTCTAGAATGTCTCTACTCTCTCTTAGTATCACCTAGAGGAGAAAGAAAGAAATAAGCACCAAGTTTGAATCATATTTTACTGATAGTATTCTTGGTTATGAAAAGACCAAGAAGAGTTGTATAGTTTTTTTTAGAGACCCTAGGGAAATATTATGCATCATGTTCCCTTAGTACAGGCACAACATCATCAGACGATACACTGTGGCGCAGTGTAGCTTCCCTTTTGATCACCTCAGAGAGGAATTCAGGACATTGCTGCCACCTACCCCAAGCTTCACCCCTAACTCTTCCCCATTTGGCCAGGAAATCCGCTACCTTATTACAGGGACGCCTCATGAAGATGAACTCAACTGATTGAAATGTGCTTGCGAGTCTCCTAATGAGCCTGCACTCCTGCTTGCAGCTTACTGGGGTATCCATCCTACCTTGTATCATGCTTACTGCATTTTTTTGTCCGATTCGACCTGTAGATTGTTGAACCGACCCCTGCACTCTTGAATGGCATGGGCAATAGCTCTCATTTCCACCTTGAGGATGTTTGTGATAGAACCTTGGTCATATCCCCCTCCAAGCCATCGGCCTGTGTGGTCTCTTATTATGAATGATGAAGCCATCTTCCTCCTCTTCACTGCAGCGTCCGCGTTGAGTTTTATATGTCCCTCCCACGGCGGTGTCCATATTGGTTGTTTCATGGGTGCTGGCAGGCCCTTTTCTCTAGCAAACGCCTTCCTACAGATCTTCACCTCCTGTTTGATAGATGCATATAAGCCTTCTGTGCTTGTATAGTTGAAACTCTAATTGAGTTGCATTGAGTTGTAGAGCTTATATGGGAGTGCCTATCAGCCAAGGATCCATAGAGCAGGTCCCATATCGTTTTTTCAACTCTTGGCCTTTGCCATGATGGGTTAAGCACCTCGGGGCGGTGATGGATATCAGTTTACAACTTTCCTTAGAAAAAGTGTATCAGTTTGTGAACAAAGTGATGTTGAGTTGAAATATCTTGCTCAACAAGATAACTAATGGCCAAAATCTTATCCCTAGATTATCCTCAAGAGTTTTTCATGTCAATATAAATATGTTTGCATGGACATGTGGCACCTAGTAGTATAAGGTGATGACACCTCTTATACACTCTCTCCCATGAGCCTCAATTATATATACCACTCCTTTCACCTACTAGTGAATTTTTCAAACCTTATCACTCCATTTCTCTTAGATATCATGCAAAGTAGTAAGGATAAAGGAGGATCTCGAGCCATTAATCTTAAGGTGAAGCCATGGTCATCTTCAACCTTGGTTGAAGCATGAATCTCGGGTTGTGGTTCTTTCTTTCTTTTCTTCTTCACCAAGTTCTTAACTATGGTGATTCCTTAGATGTAGAAGAGTTGTGAACGAGTCTTGGATATTTGATAAGTTCATCTTCAACCTTGGGAAAGTGAAGCTTTGGATCTTGGAGATTTGAAGTTGTTCTTGAGGTGGGTTATATAACTTGAACCCAATCATGTTATTATTCACCATCAATCTTGCCATACTTGATGATCTACTTTCAATTTCGAGTTTTCTTGTATAATTGATGAATAGTCTTGGATCTTTGATAAGTTCATCTTCAACCTTGGGAATGTGAAGCTTTGGATCTTGGAGCTTTGAAGTTGTTCTTGAGGTGGGTTATATAACTTGAACCCAATCATGTTATTATTCACCATCAATCTTGTCATACTTGATGATCTACTTTCAATTTCGAGTTTTCTTGTATAATTGATGAATCCATGAGTTCTAATAGTTGCATAGACCTGTTGTCCATGAACTAGGACAGCAAGGACAAAATTCTAGAGCTTGATGATGATTATATCATCATGGCTCAAATCGATATCGGGTAGAAGCACCTCTAACCTGATATGGTGATGAAACCCAATATGGTGAGATAATACCTGATATACCTTGAAACCCCACATCCCTATCAGTTTGTACACTTGGCTTGATTTAGACTAACTAGTTATCTAGGATTTCACTTAACACATGGGGAAGGGTAGGCTGATACCATGAAGGTTTGAAGAGGTATGAGCATAAGGGTCTAACCCGATATGCAAACCCTAATTTTGAGCAACCCGATATGAGTGACACACACTTACACCTCATGCACGATATGGTGATCAAGGATACACCTCATGCACGATATGGTGATCAAGGATACACCTCATACATGATATGGTGATGAACACACACCTCTTGCCCAATATGGAAGCAAGCACACACCTCTTGGGAGATATGGAAGCACACATACACCTCTTGGGTGATATGGTAAGCATACACACACCTCTTGCCCGATATGGTAAGAATACACACACCTCTTGCCCAATATGCGAGCAAGTACACACCTCTTGGGTGATATGGAAGCAAGCACACACCTCATGCCCGATATGGTGGAAGAACCTCAATCCAATATACTTGATTGAGTAACACATGAAGTGTGTTATGTCAAATGATACATTAAGATGTATAGAGTTCAATGCATTTTGATAATGTAGGCCAATGTACTTTGAGAAAAGGATTGATCCAACTTAATAAAGTATGATGTAATCATTATCCTGGTGAAGATGAGGGAGAAACTGATACTTTGTGTGATAATCATCCAATGGTCATGTAATGATACCCCTATATGCGTAGAGCTATGCATTAGGGTTTTGATTCTTGATAATATGAATTAGGGTTTTGATTCTTGACAATATGAACTTGAAACCCTAATCGGATAAAGAGGGAAACCCTAACCCTAATTGGTGAAAAGGGAAACCCTAACCCTAATAATGGGAAGGTTGTATTTCTCTTGTATTACATGGTGATGATATGTACTTGATATTGCTTTTATCATGAAATACTAACCATACATGTATCATAAGATGATAACCATAGCCAGGTATGAGCTATGATGTTTCATATGATACAGATTAAATGGGCCTTGTGAGCAATGTGAAATACTTGTGCAACAAGTATTATGTATACATGGGTTTGAGGACCTAGAGGTAATAGTTACCTAATAAGAGGTAACAATGTTCAATGATGAACTAAGGGTTTGAATACCCAGATCTAGGAATCATGATGATGATAATGTTAAGGGATGAGAATTCCCAGTAATAAGGGACTGAGATCCCGAGTGTTATGCATTCAATGTATTCCACAGATTATGAAAGTACTTGATAAATGTATTACACCTTTATTTGTAGCATCTGTTATAATTCTTACTTGTAACTTGATTGATGCTAAAAGATATTGTAATACACCTAATTAATCAAGTCGAACCTTATCATGTAGTTTCCCAGGCCATAGATCCATTCGGTGTTAGAATTTTTTGAATGGTGAAACGAGATTAACTCGGAGCGCATATTTTTAAATATGTTGGGATGAAGGATGAACATATCCTTACGTCCAGATAGGGATCTTTGTGTGAATTCCCGATGAATACCATGGTTGTCATGTGATCGCCCAGATGAAATGTACTGGGGATTGATGTGTGATCTCCCCAAAGAGAGTGCATGCTGCAGTTGTAGCTCTTTAGCGAAGATGTCGCTATACCCCAGCAAGCTAGTTGTAGTTTGACATGATGTCACTGCCAATGGTCTCGTACTGACTGAGATGGGTGAGTTCTTGGCAACCGGCTCTTCCATTGACCTTGTATGGTACTGATGCTTTACGTACCTGTAGTCGGTTGGAGCATGTGCAGTACACCTCATCTCCTTTGGGCATAAGTGTGATTGTAAATGTGTAATCATCCATGTAGCGTATCTGCTTAAGGATTGAATACAGAAACATTGGTTGATGTTACATTACTTCGATACATCTTAGTTGATATATGTTATACATGTTCTTCATATTTCTTATAAAGAAAATAGATGATCTATATCTTTGTTATGGATAGTTGAACTGTTTAAAACAATGCTATTGATTTGCACTGCAATTAAACAATGATTAAACAAGCTTATTTATGTAAAAGATCCTCTACTTAGTTTTATACTATTTACCTATGATAATAATATTGTTGGAGGAGAGTTATATCTCTCACTGGGGAAATTGTCTCAACCCATGGGTTCCACAATTTTTAGGTGGACACAGATGAGGAGGTAGAGTTCGAACTACAGAGGAAGGAGAATAGTAATAGGGACAGCAGTGATAGCTCAGGTTGAGTGTGTTGTCTGTCGTGTCTTGTAGATAGAAGACCTATGTGTCATCTCTGTACTCTCGGGTCCTTGGGAGTTTGTACGTAATGGTTTTATAAATGATCTGAGATTTTGGCTTGTATGCCTTAAGGTTTTATGTTGCTTCTGTATATGTTTGGGAAAAACAGCTGGGATATGATATCCTCGAGATAAGATGGTACAATGTATTTACAATGTGAACCATGATGTATATATTTCCTTGGTTCTTTCTTTAAGAGTTTCCTGGAAATAGATCTCTTTGCAAAATGGTTTTATTTTTAGTGATTTTTTGTTAATCCGGTGGTAATGGTTATTCTGCATAATTACCATTGTGATGGCTTGGGCGGTTGGTTCATCACAGATGCCATGTCTATGCTTCTCTAGTAACTATTGTTGTAGGAAAACTCAATCAGACTAAGATGAATGCCCCAACTTATATGAAAATATAGCACACATGATCTCTACGGATCATCTAACATCTATATGGTCCTCTCTAATTGTCCATTTGTTTGCATTTGGAAGGTCGTATAGAACCTCAACTGTGTCTCCAAATCCATATGAAGCCGCTCCCAAAAATCTGCTTGTAAATGGAGGATCTTATTATGATACTCTGGTAACTGGTACATCATGCAGCCACACTAGCTCATCAACATAGATGTGTGCCAACTTCTCTTCAGTGTAGGTGGTTTTAATTGGAAAAAAGTGAGCTGACTTTGTCAACCGATCAACAATCACCCAAATGGAATCATGACCCTTGCATGTCCTAGGAAGACCAACCACAAAGTCCATAGTTATGTGATCTCCATTCCATAATGGAATTGGCAAAGGCTACAATGTTTCTGTAGGCTTCTGATGTTTTGCTTTGACTAGATGACATTGACATACTGGACACTTAGCCATAGACTCTACTATATCATGATTCAAACCTAGCCACTAGTAGAAGTCATTTAGGTTATGTTACATCTTTGTACTATAGGTTACATCACGTACATTGAGGAACGATCCTCCTCAAGTACCATATCCCTCTAACATCCAATATCAGGAAAAACCACCCGGTTGTCAAAGCACAATGTCCCATCACTGATATTATGAAACCCATGATGCTTCCTACTACCAAGCTCTGACTTGATATCCTGTATCATGGTATCATCCTTCTGGGCATCCCTAATATGTTGTATCAATGTTGACCTAAATTGTAATTATACCAGTAAACATGCCAATAAGGAGACTTCTGACTGTACATTCATATGTCTGAGCGACACTAAAATATACCTATTTTGACATGCCAAGGAGTAAAAATGCACTTTATCTATATACAAAGAAGAAGAAGACTTTTTGCTCAATGCATCAGCATGTACATTCACCTTTCTTGGATGATAGTCTATTGTACTATCATAGTCCTTGTTAGATCTATTCATCTCCTCTGCCTCATGTTCAGCTCCTACTTTAAGAACACGAACTAAGATTCTTGTGATCTGTGAATATCTGACACTTCTCTCCATACAAATAGTGTTCCTAAATCTTCAAGACAAGACTATGGCTGCTAACTACAAATTATGAGCTGGGTAGTTCTCCTCGTGTTTCTTAATCTATAGAGAAGTAAAAGAAATCAGACTCTTATTCTACATCAACACACACCCCAACTCATTCTTTGAAGCATCACAGAAAATGATGTAGCCTTTGTTGGTATGTATGCCCAAAGAGCCAATCATATAATGATTGCATTGTGGCATTAGATACCTGATTTGTTGATAATAAAGGTAATTTCATCTATTATGCTTGTTTCAGTTATGATATGATGACACATACATAGTATATGTCTAAAGAATGATGTTATTCGATGACGTATGTCTTCAAGTATGTGATCTAAACAATGAGATCATATGGATGTTAAGAGTACATACATTCTTCTATGTCCCTATTCAGACATTACTGTGGATGCAAAATAGGCAACAGTAATACATAAGACTAGAGTGTAAGCTGACTAATGACAGAATATCATTAATCATAATATGTGATATCAAGACAAGCACACATGTATATGTTAGAGAATAGTGTATCGGACAGACCCACCATGAGAGTGATACGTGGAGACTATGAAATGGTAAGTTAGAATCAGCTCTCATAGTGATAGTGGTGATACTGGTTCTTAGACCTAATGTGACACCCATTTCCACACACAGTGGGATTACTCAAATCTTAAACCACGATTAATCATAAATAGCAGATTACCAAAAATCATAGGAAATTAAAAACAATTTGCAACAAGCACCAGGTGCTGAGAATTATTACATAAGAGTCAATACTTGCATTTCATAACATATATTCAAGGTGTTACATCATCATAATCCAATCAACCTGTTACATAAGATAACAGTTTCACATGTATATACATATCACCAAAGGCACACAAGCCAGAAACCACGTATCGAACATCATGTCCACAAAACACATCGAGAATACCCCCAAGGACCTGAGTGTATAGGGATGACACATAGGAATCTATTACTAAACACTATCCATATACCATGTTTCACCAAGTGTAGTTTCTCCTCATATTATGTCCTCAGCCACATGATCTTTAACTCAGCATGCACGTCAACCTAAAAAGATATTTAACCAACGGGATGAGACAATAGTCACAGCGAGAGATATAACTCTCTGCCAACTCTATTATTATCACAGATAACTAACTATATAGATTAACATACTGGGAAGGTTGAACAGTATTAACTAAATGACATATCTCATTAATGAAGTAAATAAAGAAGTAATGTGCACTTGCCAATAAGCAATAGAACAATTAATAATTTTAAAAAGGAATATGAAGAACATGTATAACTATTATAAACTAAACAATATAAAAGCAAGGAAAGGCTTCATCCAATGTTTCTGTGTTTGATCCTATACATGCACTTTACATGGATGATTATGTATTTATTATGCCCAAAGGATTTGAGTCGTACCACCCAAATCCAACCTACCACTGCTAAGTCGAAATTGGTTCCATACAAGGTCAATAGAAAAGCCAGAATCCACGACCTTCACACACCTCCCGGTTAGCACAAGAGTAACATCACAGAGACATATTAGTCAATTGCACAAGTGACACACAGTCACATCAAAGGGGTTGGCTCACACATGGCCACCCATATAACATCTAGCCCACCTCGGTACAGGTAACGACACTAGGAGAACAGGCTCACCCATGATAGATCTTAAAAGGAGGACTTGCTCATGCATGGCCATCCTTATCACACTGAGATTGGCTCATGCATGGTCGTCTCACACAACCTAATATTAAGGATGCAAGAGAATACTCAACTTGCACCCCGCATATTCAAAAATATGCGCTCTGAGTTGAACTCATTTTACCATACAGCAATAAAACTGACACTGGAATGGATTTATGGCATAGGGAAAACTACATGATTAGATTCCACTTGATTAATTAGACCAATTAAAGTGTCTTCAGCATCAATCAAGTTACAACATACAAACCACAAACAAATTCTTCAAAAGAAAGGGGCATAGTATTACAACAACAGATGTCATTATTTAGACTACAAACTGATTCCCATCATCTCATACCACTATATCACTGCTAGCCACAATGCTTTCATCATCTACATACTATCGTGGGATATCAATCCGTCATTCCAGTACCAGAGGATATCACCTCAACTAGACACTAAGCATTGCCAGGTCCTAAGACCCATCACATCACACTTGTGATTCATGGTTACCTCATCATGCCTCATTGAGCATATAAGTGTTACTCATGCCACATCACTCATGCCACAACACATGTACTTTCCATAGCAACCATTAGATATTATGTTTAAAGAGAGAATATGTTCAAACATATCAAACACCTTTAACTAAAGCAAGTAGTGCATCATAAGATCTCTAATTTAGGGTTAGGCTTCATGTTGATTCACATAGGGTCCCCAAGCATCATTCTACCTCAAAACTATGACATGCACTACCTCCCATAAGTTGGAGGTATGAGGCTAAGAATTAGACAATATAACTTTGTATGCACATTCACATATTCATACCTCCCGTGTTCCCTTATCAAGGTTCATAGACAAAGCTTAACATTATTTAACCATCTTCATAGTATTCATTAATTATAACACCCCATTAATTCACAAGGTTATAGTTATGTAGTTAAGAGAGAGAGAGATATATATATATAGAGTACAATCTCATGATCTCTACTCATACACACCCAATAATATGACCTACCCTTAGAATCAGGGTCAATGCTTTTCACATATAGTCGATCAGGGTTTTATCTCATGGTCACATCACCAAACCCTAATCACATCAATTCCCAATTTTTTGAAACTGATTTAGGTTTGAACATCATTAGTTAGATATGAGTCAATCATCATACCATCAGTACCAGGTATCACCTTTTCATAAATGCATATGTGTATCATCTTCATTAAGTTATGTGTAGGTTACAGCATAGCATTATATAAACATGTTGACTATTGCACCAATGTGACAATTCATCATTAGGTGACCCATACATTATTACTTCTTACAAATCATAAACCACATATCATACTAAGGAGAGTCAAACTACATAACTAGAGGGTTTCACTTCGAACTGTCCACAAGGAACCTATAAGGTCATTAGACTTATTTAAATGGTGTCACCTTTTATTCCAACAAGGATTATCACCACCCTCATGTATATTCACATAGTTGTATCATTAGCCTTACTCCACAAGTTAAGATTAAATGAAAAAGAAATATAGTTGGCACTTGTCATGGATTATAATCTTTCATTAAAATGAGCACATGGGACATATTATTCCATGATTAAGGTTAGCATATGCAAACTCAACCATCAAACTGTTCATCCATTACTTCCCACATTGCTAGGGTGTTTAGGGTTAAACTCTTTAGTTAATGAAGGAACACTCATAGTAACATCATTCCATGGTGCACTAGGTTGAGGAGAAGCAATTATGATGAATAATACATTATCAAAACAACACTCTCCTATAACATGCATTGCTCATGTTTGTACATCATTGAGTATTCAAACATACATTTCAACCTTCATCATGTGATATAAGATTCACCTCATCCACTTGTGTTGGCTTGACTACATCATGGTGTGTTGGGTTAACACATCTAGGTATGTCGGGTGAGCTTCATACAAGGTATTGGCTTAGACCCTCTTGTGGTGTATCAATTTGGCTCTCAAGGGGTGTATCAGTTTGCAACATCTTGGGTCAGCTTTGTTATATCGGTTTCTCATGGGTAGGAGGATATCAGTCTCAGTAACCTCATATGTCAGCATGACCACATCAAGGTGTGTTGGGCAACCTTACTTGAAAGTGTGACAGGTATCACCTCTTGAAGGTGTGTTGGGCATCACCTCTTGAAGGTGTGATGGGTTGTTTAGGGTTAGGTCATGCCAACCTTTTGCACCATCATGGGCGTAATGGGTTAGCACTCAAAATAGACTAGTTCACACAAAACCACCCTGGTCATGATGGTATAGCAATACACACTAGTCTAACCCTTCTTGATCATGTCGAGCTAGCACCATTATCGATTTAACAACATATCGGTTTAAGCCTCTCTAGGGCATGACAAGTTATCTCCTCAAAGCATATCGGTTTAGGCACTTCTAGGGCATGACGGGTTAACCTCATCAAGGCATGTCGGCCTAACCAATCATATCAGTTTAGGGATCTCTAGGGCATCATGGTTTAGCATCCATCCAAACATATCGGCCTAAGTACTCCCAGGTCATGATGTCTTATTACATGTTGTGTCAGTTTAAGCATCATGAGTCATGATGACCATTCACCACCTAAGTGTCGACTTAGTCATCTTCAACCTTAGGAACTCGATCACTAGTCCATCTACTAACAAAGCTAGAAAGAGCAAGACATGGGTGCCAACTTAAATGAAGTTCCTTCATCAAAACAGTCCTCAAAACAATCACTAACTATTCACGTGTAAGAGGTACACAATCTAGAGATGAAGAAGATATAAAGCATATAAAGAGTGCTAATAACAAAGGAGGTTAAGAGTTATATAACCCGCCTCAATAAGGTCTCCTTCAAGAGTTCAAACTCCAAGATCAAAGCTCCAAAACACATGTTCCTCAACTTGAAGATAGCCCATCAAGAGTCCTAACTCGATCTTAACATCACCTCAAGAAAGAAGAAGAAGATGTCATGGTTATGATAGCTCAAGAAGAAAGGAAAGAAGAGAGAGAACCACGTCCTAGTCAAACTTCATCCAAGGTATGATCCATGGCCAAGAGAGGAAAAAGATGATGAAGAGGAGAGCTCAAAGGAATAGACATCAAAGAAACATAACTCGCCAAGATGGAAGTTGAACAATAAATCACCATGAGCAAGGAACTCGGCCTACCAAGTTCCATTTGGCTTCCTCTAGATCCTTAATCTTCCAAGATCATCCACCAAGAGGAGAATAACAAGAGTGGATGAAAGGGTTTACTTGTGTGAAGAAGAATGGGGTTATATGCTTGAGGGAAGAAAGAAAGATCAAAGAAGAGGTGTCATCACCTTAGGAGCTAAGGTGATACTTGTCCATGAGAAAGGGACCACATGAAAAAACATGAAAGACATGGTGATAATATCTAGGCTAGATATCTCCCTCTAGGTATCCTTCCAATATCATGTCTGATATGTTAAAACCCTACACCCTTCACAAACTGATATGGCAAAAACCCAACATACTCACAAACTGATAGAGAACAACTCTACACACTTCACAAACCGATAGGGCACAGCCCTACACACCCATAAACTGATAGATCACAATCCCACACACTTCACAAACTAATAGGCAGCCTCTCCAAGGTTCTCTAACCTGAGATAACCCATCTAAGAGCAAAACACATCTCACTCATGGATCCTATACATCACCAAAGATGCTTCCACACAAACAAGATCCAAACAAGGTGCCCACCTCTTATTTTATCCTCTATATGATGTCAAACAAGATAGGGAAAACTATACATATGGTAAATTTCATTTTAACCCTTCACTTTGGGTAAATTGTAATTTACACCAAAACTAGCTCATAAAGCACAACATCCACCACACATGCTCAACTTGATATTTAGGCTCTCCACAATGTGACCCATAGAATCATCCTCTCTCTTATGATGCTAACACACAAAGGTCACACTCATCATATGACATATTGCAAGATAACCTCTCATCTTGGGTAAATTACACATTGGTCCAAAACAAGCAAACGTTGCACAAACAACATTCAACCAGGACCAAACTAGAAACATAAGCATGTCACATGATTAAAAAACACCCCAAAGGATTAAATTAAAGTTCAAAGAAACTTACTTAAGAAAAACAAATAGGGTTATCCCAAAACCCAGGTCAGGGTCCTTACAAGTCATAAACCCCTAACAAGGATTGTGAAAGGAGATGGATATTGCTCTTGCATCATACCTTCAAACTTTCACATAGCCACTTGATGTTAGGGGGATGTCACATGACTTGACCAACATATTGTTCTTGCATCCAAGGTCAACACAAGATCTACTACACATGACACATACTCAACTTATGCTTTTCATTATCAACTGCAGAGTCAACCCTATGCCAGGTGATACTTTCTTGGACATAAAAGCACTTATACATACCTATCCAACTCATATGTCACACTTTCTTATGTATCAACTTCTCAACTTATAACATCGTATGATAAGATTATGGGAGTCTACCATACCCTCCTCAAATCCTTAGCTTGTCTCTGCCAAAGAAAGTCTATAACTATAAAACCTATCATGCTTCCGCTATGCCACTATGATCTGCTAACTCAACACTAGTCTTACTTTCACCAACTATCCTGCCAACATACTCATTCTCAGTTATACTTTCTCCTATCATAATAAGAGGCCACTTATCCAAGAAAAACTATCTTAGAGGTAACTCAAGATGTTATATGTTACCTTAACTAACCTAGATAGGGATTGGAAACCCTACTTATCCATCTATATCCAAAACACAATCTTCTTGGAACCTTTCTTACCTGCAAGCCTGATAGGGGCACTCTAAGGGATTATACTCAACCTGATGAACTTTATCGAAGATTATCTTACAACTATCTCTTCAACTTATTCATCCTTGTCTATGTTACATTTATGTAGATCATAAACCCCTAACATGTGGTATCCATACTATAGGTTAGGTACTTGCAACCAGATTGATCCAAAGTCAACCTTTCCAGGTAGCCAAACACCTAAACATCCTATCAAGTGACATGTTCTCACTCTCCCATACAACTGACACTACTTGGATGTTAGGATTCCTTACCTTGGTATCCATCACATGTGTCAAAAACACATCACACCCCTATCACATTCATCTTTTATTGTTTTTACCAAAACCAAACATATTAGAAAGGTCTTTCTTTCATCTCGAGACATCTCTTATCATAGATATCCTTATCTTGGAACAAGAATGCAAGACCAAATGATACTTTCCATAGTATCCATCTTAAGATCACTTCTAAACTATGCACATCAAGTTACATAAGACCCACTTGACTGATGCATTCTTGAAAGGACAGAACACAAGGGAACATATTCCTCTTATCACTACATCATCAACCAGGGTTTGCTTATCAAGGTGAAGGCATTATCACTTTATTTGATTATTTCATGAGTTTTCAACTGTTCATGTGTCATTTTAACTCATCTCATCTTGGTTTCCTTACCATTAGTATAGGAACTGTAAAGATTATTACATGCTATTACTCTTTCTTTGATTACTATTCTCCATGTTTTATGAACATCTCCTTGTTTTACCACATTTTTCATCTTTTCATTATAAAAATGATCATTATTTTATATTAAGCAGGGATCAGCTCCCTTGTTTCCTTTCACATATCATGAGGATTGCACTTTACATCTTTTCATATTTACGGGTTGGTCTGAGATTAACTCAAGTTCCATCTTATTTATTTACCATTCGTTCTTACTTGTCTTCTCACTTCATCCTTGTTTCAGGAATTCTCCCCATCTTATGTGAATTTTACACCTTGACTTACTTTATTAACACAAGTTCATCTGTCTTTTTCTATATACATTTCTTAAAATTATAGTTTCAAGAACTTTTCTTATCATATTTACACTTAGAAATAGGTTTCATGGAGTTGTATTTTTCTCTTGTAGTCAACAAACATTCAAGTTTTAGTGAATTATGGTGTAGTTCTTATCCTTTTTCATAGTATGATGGAGGTATTAGCATCATGATTCTAGATTTTTATGCTCATTAGATTGTTCCAAAATGATTACTTGATCAAAGTAATAAAAAATAAATCAACCTAAGAGTTCCATACTTACCTTTTCTTCAACATTTGAATACATGGTCAGGGCACTCAAGTACTGAGATTAGGCAGTATGCACCATATTTTATATCATGTTCTTATTTTAGACACCATCCTAATCCTAATCCTAGTCTCCCTGTAGACTCAGCAAACCTAGAGCTCTGATACCAACCAAATGTGACACCCTTTGCCACACAAAGCAGGATTACTCAAAACTTAAACCATGATAAACCATAAACTGCGGATTACTAAAAATCACAGGAAATTAAAATCGATCTGCAACAAGCACCAGGAGCTAAGAATTATTACACAAGAGCCAATACTTGCATTTCATAACATATATTCAAGGTGCTACATCATCATATTCCAATCGAATTGTTACATAAGATAACAGTTCCACATGTATATACATATAACCAAAGGCATACAAGCCAGAAACCACGTATCAAAGGTGCTACAAAATAGATCGAGAAGACCCCCAAGGACCTGAGTGTACAGGGACAACACATTGGACTCTATTACTAGACACTATCCATATACCATGTTTCACCAAGTGTAGTTTCTCCTTGTATTACGTCCTTAGCCACATGATCTTTAACTCACTATGCACGTCCACCTAAAAAGATATTTAGCCAATGGGGTGAGACAATAATCCCATCAAGAGATATAACTCTTCGCCAACTCTATTATTAACACAAATAACTAACTAGATAGATTAACATACTGAGTAGGTTGAATAGGATTAACTAAATGAAATAAATCTAATGGATGAAGTAAATAGAGAAGTAATGTGCACTTGCCAATGAACAATAGAACAATTAATAATTTTAAAAAGGAATATGAAGAACATGTATAACTGTTATAAACTAAACAAAATAAAATCAAGGCAAGGTTTCATCCAATGTTTTCGTGTTTGATCCTATACATGCACACTACACGGTTGATTACATATTTATTATGCCTTGAGGATTTGAGTTGTACCACCCAAATCCAACCTATCACTGCTAAGTCGAAATTAGTGTCATGCAAGTTCAATGGAAGAGCCAAAATCCACGACCTTCCCACACCTCCCGGTCAGCTCGAGAGTAACACCACAGAGACATATCACTCAACTACACAAGTGACATACAGTCACATCAAAGAGGTTGGCTCGTGCATGGCCACCCATATAACATCTATCCCACCTTGGTACAGGTAACGGTGCTAGGAGAACAGGCTCACACATGGTCGTTCTTAAAAGGAGGATTGGCTCATGCATGGCCATCCTTATCACACTGAGATCAGCTCATGCATGTCTATCTCACACAACCTAATATTAAGGATGCAAGAGAATACTCGACTTGCACCCCACATATTCAAAAATATGCGCTCTGAGTTAAACTTGTTTCACCGTCCAACAAAAAAATTGGCACTGGAATGGATCTATGGCACATGGAAAACTACATGATTAGATTCCACTTGATTAATTTGACCAATTAAAGTGTCTTTAGCATCAATCAAGTTACAACATACAAACCACAAACAAATATTTCAAAAGAAAGGGGCATAATATTACAGCAGCATATATCACTTTTTAGACTACAAATTGATTCCCATCATCTCATACCACTGTATGACTGCCATCCACAAGGATTTCATCATCAATATACTATCATGGGATGTTAATCCCTCATTTTAGTACCAGAGGATATGACCTCAACTAATCACTAAGCCTTGCCAAGTCCTAAGACCCATCACATCACACTTTTGATTCATGGTTATCTCATCTTACCTCATTGAGCATATAAGCATTACTCATGCCACATCACCCATGCAACATCACATGTACTTGCCATGGCAACCATTAGCCATTATGTTGAAAGAGAGAATATGTTAAGACATATTAAACACCTTTAACTAAAGAAAGTAGTGCATCATAAGATCTCTAATTTAGGGTTAGGCTTCGTGCTAATTCACATAGGGTCCCCAAGCATCATTCTACCTCAAATATCTAACATGCACTGCCTCCCATAAGTTGGAGTGTATGAGGATAAGAATTAGACACTATAACTAAGTATGCACATTCACATATTCATACCTCATGTGTTCCTTTATCAAGATTCATAGCCAAAGCTTAACATTATTCAACCATCTCCATAGTATTCATTAATTATAACACCCAATTAATTCACAAGGCTATAGTTATGTAGTTAAGAGAGAGAGAGAGTACAATATCATGCTTTCTTCTCATACACCCAATTATACGACATACCCTTAGAATCATGGTCAATGCTTTTCACATATAGCCGATTAGGGTTTCACCTCATGGTCACATCACCATACCCTAATCACATCAATTCCCACTTTCTTGAAACTAATTTAGTTTTGAACATCATTAGTTAGATATCAATCAATCATCATACCATCAATACCAGGTTTCACCTTTTCATAAATGCATATGTGTATCATCTTCATTAAGTTGTGTGTGGGTTACAAGAGAGCATTATATAAACATGATGACTATTGCACCAATGTAACGATTCATTATTAGGTGACCCATACATTATTACTTCGTACAAATCATTAACCACATATCATACTAAGGAGAGTCAAACTACATAACTAGAGGGTTTCACTTAAAACTATCCATAAGGCTCTGTAAGGTCATTAGACTTGTTTAAATGGTGTCACCTTTTATTCCAACAAGTCTTATCACCACCCTCATGTATATTCACATAGTTGTATCATTAACCTTACTCAAAAAGTTTAGATTAAATGAAAGCAAAATATATTTGGCACTTGCCATGGATTATAATCTTTCATTAAAATGAGTACATGGGTCATATAATTCCATAATTAAGGTTAGCATATGGAAACTCAACCATCGAACCCTTCATCCATTACTTCCCACATTGTTGGGGTGTTTAGGGCTAAACTCTTTAGTTAAGGAAGGACCACTCATAGTAATATCATTCCATGGTGCACTAGGTTTAGGAGAAGTAATTAAGTTGAATCATAGATTATCAAAACAACACTCTCCTAAATCATGCATTGCTCATGTGTGTACATCATTGCGTATTCAAACATACCTTTCAACCTTCATCATGTGATATCAGTTTCACCTCATCCACTTGTGTTGACTTGACTACATCATGGTGTGTTGGGTTAATACATCTAGGTATGTTGGATGAGCTTCATCCAAGGTATTGGTTTAGACCCTCTTGTGGTGTATCAGTTTGACTCTTAAAGGGTGTATCAGTTTGCAACCTCTTGGGTCAGCTTTGTTATCTTGGTTTCTCATGGCTAGGAGGATCTCGTTCTCATTACCCTCATATGTCATCCTGACCACATCAAGGTGTGTCAGGCAACCTTTCTTGAAAGTGTTACAAGCATCACCTCTTGAAGGTGTGATGGACATCACCTCTTAAAGGTGTGACAGGTTGTTTAGGGTTAGGTCATGCCGACCTATTGTACCATCATGGGCATCACGAGTTAGCACTCCAAATAGACCAGTTCACACAAAACCACCCTAGTCATGACGGGCAAGCAAGACACACTAGTCTAACCCTTCTTGATCATGTCGATCTAGCACCATTATCATATTAACAACATATCAGTTTAAGCCCCTCAAGGGCATGACGAGTTAGCTCCTCAAAGCATATATGTTTAGGGACTTCTAGGGCATGGCGGGTTAACCTCATCAAGGCATGTTGTCCTAACCAATCATATCAGTTTAGGGATCTCTAGGGTGTGACGGTTTAGCATCCATCCAAACATATCGGCCTAAGTACTCCCAAGTCCTGACGTCTTGTTACATGTTGTGTCAATTTAAGCATCATGAGTCATGATGACCATTCACCACCTAACTATAGACTTAGTCATATTCAACCTTATGAACTCAATCACTAGTCCATCTACTAACAAAGTTAGAAAGAGCAAGACATGGGCAGAAATTTAAATGAAGTCCCTTCATCGAAATAGTCCTCAAAACAATCACTAACTACTAACATGTAAGAGGTACCAAATCTAGAGATGAAGAACATCTTAAGCATATAAAGAGTGATAATAAAAGAGGAGGTTAAGATTTATATAACCAGACTCAAGAAGGTCTCCATAAAGAGTTCAAACAATAAGATCAAATCTCCAAAGCACACCTTCCTCAACTTGAAGATATCCCATCAAGAGTCCTAACTCGATCTCAACATCAGCTCAAGAAAGAAGAATAAGATACCATGGTTATGATAACTCAAGAAGAAAGGAAAGAAGGACAGAGAGACACTTCCTAGTCAAACTTCATACAAGGTATGATCCATGGTTGAGAGAGGAAGAAGAAGATGAACAAGAGAGCTCAAAGTAATAGCCATCAAAGAAACATAACTCACCAAGATGGAAGTTGAACAAGAAATCACCATGAGCCAGGAACTCGACCTCCCAAGATCCATGGGAATTATTCTAGATCCTTAATATTCCAAGATCACACACTAAGAGGAGAAGAACAAGAGTGTATGAAAGGGTTTACATGTGTGAAGAAGGAGGGGGTTATATACTTGAGGGAAGAAAGAGAGATCAAAGAAGAGATGCCATCACCTTAGGAGCCTAGGTGACAATTGTCCACGAGAAAGGGACCACATGAAACAACATGCAAGACATTATGATAAGATATGACCTAGATATCACCCTATAGGTCTCCTTATTAGATCATGTATGATATGCCAAAACCCTACACCCTTCACAAACTGATATGGCAAAAATCCAACATACTCACAAACTGATAGGGTACAACCCTACACACTCAGAAACCAATAGAGCACAACTCTACACACTTCACAAACCGATAGGGAACAACACTAAACACATAAAAACCAATAGAGCACAACTCCACACACTTCACGAATTGATAGGCAGCCTCTCCAAGGTTCTCCAACTCAAGATAACCCATCTAAGAGAAAAATACATCTCACTCATGGATCCTATACATCACCAAAGATGATTCCACACAACTAAGATCCAAAAAAGGTGCCCACCTATTCCTTTATCCTCTAGATGATGTCCAACAAGTGAGGGAACACTCTAGAAATGGTAAATTGCATGTTAACCCTTCACTTTGGGTAAATTGCAGTTTATACCAAAACTAGCTAATAAAGCACAAGCATGCACCACACATGCTCAACTTGATACTTAGGCTCTCCACAAGGTTCCCCATAGCATCATCCTATCTCTTATGATGCTAAAGAACTAACAGAAAACTCATCATGTGACATATTGTAAGATAACCCCTCATCTTGGGTAAATTGCACTTTGGTCTAAAATAAGCAAACATCGCTCAAACAACATTCAACCACGACCAAAATTGAAACATAAGCATGTAACGTGATTACAAAACACCACAAAGGATTAGATTAAAGTTCTAAGAAAATTACTTAAGAAAAACAAATAAGGTTATCCCAAACCCCGGTTAGGGTCCTTACACCTAAAGTCACTACATTCATCACATGTTGTTCGGTATACTTTGACATCATCCAACGTAACCTAGAATAAGGATTGCCATAACAGTGATGATTGAGTAGTTGTGATACATGGGGATAGAGTGTGTAGATGGGATTTGTCCCTCCTATAGGAGATTGATATATAGGGCCTCTTGATAAGTGAGATTGAGAAATGTATGGTCATAGTCGTGTGACTCAATATGTGATATGTGAGCTCACATGCATCTCAGACAGTCTGGTCTAGTTCAAGGAACATGGATAGAATATCAAAGACAAAGGAACTATACAATCACAGTAACACTAATAATGTATTGTAGGTTGAAGTTGTTCTCCAACTTTCCAAGTTACTTGGGTAGAAATGATGTGTGACTAGGCACCACTCTTTTCTTGTGATGTCATAATTGGTTATGGACATTCATTGCCAACATAAGTATGGACCTATAGGGTCATATGCATAGGATTTACTAGGATTAAAGGATTTTATTCATGAATGATGTTTAGATTGATTACTAAAGGTGTTTAGGTATTCAATTAAACAAATGAGGTTTAGAATTTATTGGTTGGACTCTGAACCGACTGGTTCAAGTGTTAAATCGATCGGTTGGAGTGTTAGGTCAATTGGAATCAATATTGGTTGAACTTTTCCTAAATTGGACAAGTGAAATGACTTTTGCACTTGTGAAACTACTGTCTCACAATGTGAAATGACCATTTCACTATGTGAGATGACCGGTTCACCTTCTAGGTCACCCTATTCAATTGCCAATTTGATTGGAACAAGGATTGACAATGATGTCATGTTTAGTATTAATCGAGCATTGAATACCAATATGATTCAGAATAAGAAACAATGCAATTTGATCGGTTCACTTAGTGAACCAACCGTGCATCGACAGACTGGTTGGGTGTGTGAACTGACCAATTCACCATTTGTAGGTTCTAGAAAATTCATGATTTCAGACCCTTCTACTCCCACACAGATTGGGAACCCAGACCCTAACCCCTCCTATAAATAGAGGGGCAATGGGGGCTTCCCAACACACACAATTGAGAATCAAGTGCTCTGAAATTTTTTGTCCTCTCTAGTAATAGTAACCAATAGAGAGCCCTAGAAAATCCTACCCATTACAGGGATGGATAGCAAGGGAGAGAACAATTGAGAGTAATTGTGGGAGAGCATGTCGGTGACTAGTACGCCAACAGAAGTGGACAACTCCTTCATGTTGTCTCTAGTAGCACAATGTGGAGTTCTCAATGGTCCTTATGGACTACTCTTGAGGAAGGAGGTCATTGTCTGCCACTAGGAGGACATCGTCAAGCATTGTCCATGGAGTTGCACCAGGAGGCTAGTTGAGACGAGTGTTTGAGTGTTGTTGCTACTGAAGGAGCGTGTTGCTACCTAAAGAAGAAGCATGATGCTACTGCAAGGGTAATGTCATTGGACTTGATCCAGAACCAGGTATAACCTTACAAACATTCCTTCCTAGGACATGATCTTGTTGTACATGGGAATCATGCTTTAATTTTTTTAGTTCTGTTGTCTATCTATCGCCCGATTTCCCTACAGCCTTTCCCAGGCTCTGGCAACACCAAACTGGAGCACTTGTCAACTTCTCCTTCAACATCTGGAAAGAAAGCTAAAATTTTTCATCCCAAACAAAAAGGACACCCTTTCTAGTTAGCATGGTCAAATCCAAATCTACGTCACTAAATTTTTTGATAAACCTCCTATAATAACCAGTTAAACCTAGAAAGCTTCAAACCTTAGTGTATTGGGATTCTCCCACTCCAACATTGATTCCACTTTCTTAGGATCTACACAAACACCCTTTGTAGAGCTGACATGACCAAGAAAAGACACCTCGGTTAGGCAAGACTCACACTTACTGAACTCAGCATACAACCTATGTTGCCTCAATAACTTCTACGCATGGTGAAGATGTTATTCATGTTGTTGACAGTATCTGGAGTATATCAAGATGTCATCTATAAACCCCACCATGAATTGATCAAGGTATTGTCTTAACACTCCATTCAACAGGTCCATAAATATTATAAGTGCATTGGTAAGCCCAAATGACATAACCATAAACTCATAATGGTCATACCTAGTCCTAAGAGTAGTATAGGGTATGTCATTTGCCTTGATCCTTAAATGATGATATCTTGACCTTAAATTTATCTTGGAAAATATTGTAGCACCTTTCAACTGATCAAACAGATCATCTATCCTCGGCAACAACTACTTGTTCTTCATTGTGACCTTGTTCAACTATTGATAGTCTATGCAAGCCTCACAGAACCGTCCTTATTCTTCACAAACAACATTCGAGCACCCCAAGGGTAAGTTTTAGGCCGTATGAAACCTTTCTCCAACAACTCTTACAATGGATTCTTCAACTCCTTCATCTTAGCTGGTGTTATCCTATAGGATGTTAGTGTTATGGGTTGCATGATAAGAACTAGATTGATTCAAAATCAGCCTCTCTTGAGGGTGGAACACCTAGAAATTCCTCTGGGAAAACATCCACAAAATCAAGCACTATATGTACATCCTAGATATTAGAACTCCTCACCTTGGTATTGTGATGCCCCGATGTGCCACAAATGAGATAACTCGAAAACAAATGTGGAATTAAAACTAAACATGTGGATTACCAAAAAACACAAGAAATTAAAACGGATTTGTCAAAAGCACTATAGGCTAAAAACTCATCACATATAAGTCCTCATCATGAAACATATAGCACATGTTGCATATATCATGGTGCTTACATCATGGTTCACAAGCATTCCTATCATCAACATGTTAGAAGAGATATTTGTTCCACATACATGTACATGTGCATCTGTCATATCTATACACACATGGCTCACAAGCCAAAAACCTCGTATCAGTAACATGTACACAAAACACAACAAGAACACCCCCAAAGACCTGAGTGTACAGGGGCCACTTGATGTGGACTTTTTGAATGCACTAACAAATTCACTCGGGGTTTATATCCCCGAGCTTTTACCAAAACCAAGTGCAACAATACCACCCGCAAGCGGACGGATCTTATCGCAGTATAGTTGAGGATCGAACCCAAAGGACAACGTTTTTAAGAATCTTTGTCAGTTAGATCTAGCCCAAGTAAAACTAATATTTAGAACAATAGGTTGATTTTGGTTTGATTAAACTAATTGCAAGAAAGTAAATGCGAAATGAAAGATGGGTTTAGATCAATGATATGAAATCGCTGGGATGGTACCGGGTTTGACCACCGCTACGCACACAAACATACTCTCTTGCGAACAATCCAGGCACGAAATAACACTCCAAGTAGAGCTGCTGCAGAACCCCCCATACGGGCGTTACGTCCGCGTAAGCGTCACCATAGGCAGCCGATTTCTCATCGCCATCCGGATCATACGTCTTACGGCTCTGAAGATACAGAAATCCACGGAAGTTGTGAACCCCCCATACGGGCGTTAGGCGCACAGAGATGTCACCGAAGGTTAGGCGGACCGTCCCCTCGCGGATCATACACCTACTACCTCGATGAAATCCCATCCTATTTCTAGTTTGGGAGTCAGCTGCGTTAACCGATAAACAAGCGGGAAGGTGACATGCGAGCAAACATCGACGTTTAGCAAGATGATACAAAATCCAACTAAGGTTGTGAACCCCCTATACAGGCGTTAGGTGCACAGAAGTGTCACCGAAGGTTAGGCGGACCGTCCCCTCGCGGATCATACACTTACGACCTCAAGGAACCCATCGGAAGTTATCGTCAAGGGTCAAACATGCTAAACGACATTCTAACCCACGTCTTGAAGTTATCGCAACATAGGAACCCGTGCATTGAAGTTATCGCAACAAAGGGAGCACAAAGATGAAGACACGCACATAACCAACTCACAAGCTTAATGATAAACGACAAAATGAAGAGTTATATACATTACCATGGAAAGTTTTAACAAGAGAACATAATTTGCATGGGCAGCGGGGCTAGTCCCCGCATCCCAGCGAAAGAGGACTACTCGCTCATGATGCGAGATACAAGAAAGATAGAAGAAGAAGATAGATCCGCCATGAGCTCGGTGCAGAGGATGGACGCAGCCCGGTGAGGAAGATACGCTCCTTGCTCCGTCTTCTTCCTCTTCTTGGCCTCCTTGGATGCAACACCAGCTGTAGGTGGAGTGGAACTTGATCGGGATGGTGCTCTGGCAGCCTTTCGGCGTCCGGAACCGATGCCTCAAATGGGGACCCTGGGGGTCTATTTATAGTTTCAGATCTGACGCCAAACGGTCTGGAGACCGTTTGGGCGCCAAACGGTCTTGAGACCGCTTGGGCACCAAACGGTCTTGAGACCGTTTGGGCGCCAAACGGTCTTGAGACCGTTTGGGCATCAAACGGTTTGGAGGTCGTTTGAGCGCCAAACGGTCTTGCTTTGATCGGTCTGGCTTTGGCATGGTCGCGCGGCTTTAGTTCTTCAATCGTTCCTTGCGCTCGCATCGAACGGTCTTAGGACCGCGCGGGACCAAACGGTCTTGGGACCGCGTGGGACCAAACGGTCTTGGGACCGCATGGGACCAAACGGTCTTGGGACCGCATGGGACCAAACGGTCTTGAGACCGCATGGGACCAAACGGTCTTGGGACCGCATGGGACCAAACGGTCTTGAGACCGCATGGGACCAAACGGTCTTGGGACCGCATGGGACCAAACGGTCTTGGGACCGCATGGGACCAAACGGTCTTGAGACCGCATGGGACCAAACGGTCTTGGGACCGCATGGGACCAAACGGTCTTGAGACCGCATGGGACCAAACGGTCTTGGGACCGCATGGGACCAAACGGTCTTGAAACCGCATGGGACCAAACGGTCTTGGGACCGCATGGACTTCTTAGGCAACTGGTTTCATCTTGTTCTTTGTGTATTCCAGCAAACGATCTTGAGACCGCATGGATCCAAACGGTCTTGAGACCGTTTGCATGGAGTTGCCTGCTATACCTACATAAAATGAAAGATATTTAGTTAAAACCTTGATTATTGAATCACTTAGTAGTTTTGTGCATTATGATTCATATTAGGGTGAAAAGATATGGAATAGATATTAAATTGTTCCAAAAAGGTAATTGAAAATTATGATGAGTATGCACTCATCAAAACACCCCGAACTTAAACCGTTGCTCGTCCTCGAGTAACATAAAATTTGAAACTGTTGCCTGATGGAATACTTTCGATCCGTGTGATTTCTTCATCTTCACATCATAAATGTTTTCTTTCTGCTCAGTATAAATGAGTACCATAACTTCCTGGGACCACTAAACACGTCTTTCCATAGCTTCGTTCCTGAGTTCGTTTCCCAACAACGCTTCCTCCCCGCCTTTTCCAACACCAAGCATGTCAAAGAGTGTCGTAGGAGTTCTGAGATACCCGCAGAATCAACAAGTATGCATTTGATCTGACACTGGTGTTGTTCAGGATGGTAGGGCATGTATTGTGCCCTTAGGTAGAAAAAGGAGTGAAAGGTGGTATGAAAGGAAGAAGAAAATCTCTCCTCTATTCGACTCGAGATTTTTATTTGTTTTGCAATATTTATTGCATATATTTTTTTGTGTGCGCTATGGCATATTTTGTTGCAGATCTCTCCTCTATTCGACTCGAGATTGCATTTATTTTGTGTGCACTTTGGCATCTTTTTACTTGCAAATCTCTCCTCTATTCGACTCGAGATTGCATTTTTGGTGGTATGCCCCTATTTGTTGGAAGGGGTATGGAAGAAGCGGATATGAGGGAAGTGGTGTGCCACCCCGAACTTAGGGTTTGGCACAAGTTTGGCTATTTTGGTGGTATTTATGGATGGAGGGATACGAAGATGATAGAAGAAGTGTAGAAGAGAGTTCAGATCAGGATGCAATTTGATTTACAATTCAAAACCGGGTTATTCTCTTTGTCATACTCTGCTCAAATAATGACTTGATGCGGATCCGGTGGGGTTTCTGAGCCATTGTTCCACTAGTCAGTTAGGAAGCGCGACGTGTTTGATCCCTATCAGTTTGACAGATACTTATCATTATGTAAAAGGAATTATGATGTTAGGAATCATAAGTTTCACAGGATGATTTCAGGCAAGTTTTAAAAGTCAGCCTTCTGGAGGATTTGCTTCGACTAAGGAGGATGTTATGATAGAAGATGCATAGCAAAAAGTTAGTTACATTTTTATCAACAAAAGTCAAAATTTCATCAGGTATCTGTTCAAAATTTGAAAAAAATTTATGATAGAGACATATTGAGTATGAAAAGAGGGTGTGTATGTGGAAGTGGAATACGTACCACCCACCCTCCACCCCGAACTTAGAGATTTGCTCGTCCTCGAGCAAACCCTAAATTCAAGACGGAGGGGAAAGGAAACACCAGGTATGACTGCCGAGAATAAATTCACTCTGATCAGCACCAATTCGATCTGGTATCCTGAAAAGAAAACTATCCACAAGGCAAATTTTATTTTAAGAAGGTTAACTATAAAACAAAATTGGGAAAGAAAAAGTAAAATAGATTTATTGGTCGGGTTGCCTCCCGACAAGCGCCTTTGTTTTATGTCGATGGCTCGACAAAGTTCTGCGGAATTATGGTGGGTCTTTTGGGTTGCTGAATTCCAACATTGTTTTGGTGCCTTTGTCAGCTGGTGTGAAATATCTTTTCAAGCGGTGACCATTTGCTATAAATTCGCCAGACCCGTCACTCCATAAAGAGAAAACACCATGGGGAGAGATGCTTTTGACGATATAAGGTCCGCACCAACGTGAGCGGAGTTTTCCTGGGAACAATTTTAATCTGGAGTTGAAAACTAGAACCTGGTCTCCCACTCGTATGTCTTTTTGTTTTAGATGTCCATCATGCCAGAGTTTTGTACGTTCTTTGTAGATTTGTGCATTCTCATAGGCTGTCGTTCTGAGTTCATCCAGCTCATGGAGTTGCAGAATTCTTGCTTGACCCACTTGTTTCATATCGAAGTTTATTTATTTAATTGCCCACCATGCCTTATGTTCAAGTTCGACTGGCAGGTGGCAACTCTTTCCATATATCAATCGAAAAGGGGTAGTCCCAAGGGGAGTCTTATAAGCAGTGCGGTAAGCCCACAAGGTGTCGTTGATTTTTGTCGCCCAATCTTTTCGATTACGTCCAACGGTTTTCTCAGGGATAGCCTTAAGTTGTCGGTTGGAGACCTCAACCTGTCCACTGGTTTGTGGATGATAAGGCGAAGCTATCTTGTGTGAGATGCCATATTTTCGTAGAAGAGCTTCAAGGCTTCTTTCAATGAAGTGGGATCCCCCGTCAGATATCACGGTTCTCGGCACTCCGAACCGCGGGAAGATAATATCTTTGAATAGTTTGATGACTGGTTTTGAATCACAAGTGACGGTTGGTATAGCTTCAACCCATTTGGAGACATAGTCCACCGCCACAACGATGTAAGAGAATCCATTAGAAGATGGGAATGGCCCCATATAGTCCACTCCCCAGACGTCAAATATCTCGACTTCTTGCCATATATTTAGTGGCATTTCATCTCTCTTGGTTATATTGCCAGCTCTTTGACACTTATCACATGATATGACAAAATCATAACAGTCCTTGGATAAGGTTGGCCAGAAAAATCCACATTGTAAAACTTTTAAGGCAGTCTTTTTAGAGCTCATATGTCCACCTACGGGTCCTGAATGGCATTGTTCCAAAATAGAATGGGCTTCTTCTTCAGCAACACAACGTCTATATAATCCATCAGCACAGAGTTTGAAAAGATATGGTTCATCCCAGTAGTAATGCTTCACATCATGCATAAATTTCCTCAGAGCGTTCCCGGTGTATTGAGGATGGATGACTCCCGCGGCAAGGTAGTTTACTAAGTCTGAATACCATGGTTCGAATCCTGATACCCTCATAAGCTGATCATCTGGTAGAGAATCATTTATTGGAATTCCTTCAGCATCCAGAGTGTGGATGCGACTGAGGTGATCTGCCACGACATTCTCCGTTCCTTTCTTATCTCTTATTTCAAGGTCAAATTCTTGTAGAAGAAGTATCCATCTGATCAGTCTTGGCTTAGCATCCTTCTTTGCCATAAGGTAACGGATGGCAGCATGGTCTGTGTAAACAATTACCTTCGAACCAGTAAGGTAGGATCTAAATTTATCAAAGGCGTAGATGACTGCCAAAAGTTCCTTTTCAGTAGTAGCATAGTTCCTTTGAGCTTCGTCAAGGGTTTTTGACGCATAATAGATAACATAATGTTTCTTCTCAATGCATTGTCCTAAGACCGCACCCACTGCGTAATCGCTGGCATCACACATAATTTCAAAGGGGTGGTTCCAATCTGGAGCTCTAATAATGGGGGTAGTAGTAAGAGCTTTCTTCAGCGTAACAAAACTTTTGATGCATTCTTCGCTGAAATTGAAATCAGCATCTTTTAAAAGAAGATTAGTCATTGGCTTCGTTATCTTGGAAAAATCACGTATGAACCTTCTATAGAATCCAGCGTGACCAAGGAATGCGCGAACTTCTTTTACATTTGTGGGGATTTCCAGTTTAGAGATGACTTCTATCTTGGCCTTATCAACTTCAATTCCTTTATTACTAACCTTGTGGCCCAAGACGATGCCTTCCTTTACCATAAAGTGGCATTTCTCCCAATTTAGCACCAGGTGTGCTTCTTCACAACGTTTGAGGACCATGGAGAGATGCTTAAGACAAGAATCAAAGGAGTCACCATATACAGAAAAATCGTCCATGAAAACCTCCATAACTGTTTCAGTAAGCCCTGCAAAAATGGCGGTCATGCAACGTTGAAAAGTTGCAGGGGCATTACACAAGCCAAAGGGCATCCTTTTAAAAGCATATGTCCCGAAGGGACAGGTGAAAGTTGTTTTCTCTTGATCATCTGGATGTATGGGAATTTGATAAAATCCAAAGTAACCATCCAAGTAACAGAAATATTCTTGATGGGCTAATCTTTCTAAGACTTGATCGAGGAACGGCATAGGAAAATGATCCTTTTGAGTGGCCTTGTTTAATTTTCTATAATCAATACACATCCGCCACCCAGTGACTGTTCGAGTGGGGATGAGCTCATTGTTCTCATTTCTTAAAACGGTAGTACCTCCTTTCTTGGGTACCACATGAACTGGGCTCACCCATGGTGAGTCCGATATCGGGTATATTATTCCAGCTGTAAGGAGTTTGATGATCTCACGACGGACCACTTCCTTCATATTCGGGTTCAACTTTCGTTGATGCTCGATCGTTGGTTTATGGTCTTCCGTCATGGGGATTCTGTGCATGCACAAGGCTTGACTGATCCCTGTGAGGTCGCTCATTTTGTAGCCTATGACTTTCTTGCTCTCCTTTAAAACTTCCAGAAGTTGCTCTTCTTGTTTGGTTGTTAAGCCAGAGTTTAAAATGACGGGACAGACTTTGGGATCATCTAAGAACATATACTTCAGTCCTTCAGGTAGGGGCTTCATTTCAGGAGGTTCTGGTTTTTCACTGATTTCTTCTGGGGTTTCGGTAACCTTCAATTCTTCATTGGTAGCTTCAGGATTTCCCTTAGCAGAGTCGGGAGGTTCGGCGCAATCCTTATCTTGTTGGTCGGTATGTTCATCATTAAAAAGGTCATATAGAGAAGTTTCCAAAGGATCGCATGACTCGTGATATTCTTGAGTAAGTTGTGACATCTGCTCAACACAATCTATCAGATAGACTTCCTCCTGTATACTCGGTCTCCTCATGCTTTCAAAGACTTTGAACTCCAGAGTTTCTTTTCCTAACCTGAGCAGTAAGGTTCCGGCTTCAACATCGATAAGAGCTCTAGCAGTAGCGAGAAATGGGCGACCGAAGATAATAGGGTATTTGGTGTCTTCTTTTATGTCCATGATGACAAAATCACATGGGACATATGCGTCCTTGCCTACCTTGACCGGGATGTCTTCGAGAATTCCTAATGGTCTTTTTACTGAATTGTCCGCAAGTTGAATTGTCATGGCAGTTGGAAGCAATTCTTCGAACCCTAGTCTCTTACATAGACTGAGCGGCATAATAGAAATACTTGCGCCAAGATCCGCCAATCCTTTCTTACATGATGAATCGCCAATGTGACACGAGATTCCGAAAGATCCTGGATCTTTTTGTTTTTTTGGCATCTTGCTTAGTATGATATCTGATGTAGTTGCAGCCAATTTCACGGTTTCACATTCTTCAGTGATGTACTTCTTGGTGAGAAGCGACTTTAGATATTTGGTCCAGGCTGGTATCTCATTAAGAGCATCTAAGAATGGTATATCAACATGGAGCTTCTTCATAGCTTCTTTGAATTTGATGAATCTAGTATCAAGCTTGGTTTCCCTTAGATGGGATGGGAAAGGAACACGAGGCTTATATACAGGAATTTCTGGTTCAGGGGTCTCTACTTCTTCATCGGTAGATTTCTCGAAATTCCCCTTATCAGTATTTCTTTCCTTTGGTTGCGATTCTAGTGTTGTCGAGTTTTGATCAGTCAAGGGTTCATTCTCCTCAGGGATATCCATAGTTGTTTTTGTTGGAGGATCCAAATAACTTTTCCCTGATCTTGTGGCGATAACCTTCAGCTGTTCTGGATGCTTTGGATTGTTCTCAGGTTGTCCGGCAAAAACTCCAGCTTGTGGTTTAATACTAGCAGCAAGTTGAGCTAGTTGAGTTTCAATAGCCTTCTGCTGGGCTTGTTGATTGGCTATCATCGTTTGTTGTGTTTGCAATAACTTTTCAATGGTAGATAGCTTGTCATCAGAAGGGATGGGTCCTGTTTGACCCTGTTGTTGGTTCAAGTTTTGATGCTGAGAGTTGTTCTGATAATTGTTATAGTTTCTGTTCTGAAAGTTTCCCTTGAAGTTTCCTTGGTTCCCAAAGCTCTGTTGCTGGTTAAACTGATACCCAGATGGGCCTCTTGGTTGATTATTTGGAACAAATTGATGTGAGTTCATAGCTCCTGAAGGATTTCCGTACTGGAAACCTGGGTGATTCCTATTTTGATTCGGATTGTAAAAGTTCTGCCCAGGGTTGGTGTTAATAGCATTAAGATTTTCAATCTGGCAATCTTGTCCACAGGCATTGCTTAAAACAACATCATAGAGAACATTGCATGATAGAGTTGAATGGTCGGTGCCTTTGCACGCTTCACAAAACAAAGAAGTGGACTTGACTTGTTCTGGTTGCCTAGTTGGAGAATGTCCTCTTCCAATCGCAGCAAGGGATGATTCTATGTGATCTTGCTTTGCGACCAAGACTTTCAAAGTTTCAGCTATAGATTTGTATTCTGGGATAGCGTCAGCCATAGCTACCTTTAAGACTCCTTTACCAACAGATCTACCCCAGTTTGCTTGATTTTCTGCCCCCAGGGTGACTACTCTCCATGCGCTGTCGTAACTTTGCCGCATGAAGTTCCCTCCAGACGAGGAGTCAAGGAACATCTTGACATCATCTTCCACACCTCTATAGAATATCTCGATCAGCTGATTCTTAGGAATTCCATGGTGTGGGCATTTACGTAGGAGCTCCTTGTACCTATCCCAAGCTTCGGAAAGAGTTTCTCCTGGGACTTGAGTGAAATTTGTGATTCGTCCCCTGATTTCGTATGTAAGAGATGGGGGGTAGAACTTTTCCAGAAAGGTGTTTTGAAGCTGCTCCCAGGTGGTGATAGGTACATCACTCTGTAGTGAGTTGTACCAACTAATGGCTCTATCAGCCAAAGAGTACTTGAAGAGACGGAGTCGAATAGCATCATCAGAGACTCCATTTTGCTTCGTCATAGCACACAGGTCAATGAATCTGAGAAGATGACCTTGGCTGTCTTCAGCTTGTTTACCGTAGAAAGGGTTGTTTTGAAGCAAGGTGATCCAATGTGCTCTAATCTCAAAGTTGGCAGCTTCGATGGGAGGAGGCTGTACCGGATGATAGACATTCGCGGCCTTTGGGATAGAGAACTCTCTAAGGTCCTTCTGAAGTTCTGCTGCCTGCGCTGCTGCTTGTGCTGCTAAGATCTCCTGTTGAACTGCAGCTCTAGCTTCTTGCATGAACCTTTCTCTCTGCGCATTGATGGCTTGAGCCACCCTACGGGCTACTTCTTCTTCTTGCGCCATTCTGGCTTGATTCTCTCGGATCTGACGATGGAAGGTTCTATCGATTTCGGGATCAAAGCTCTCAGTCAGTCTGAGACAATCTAAACGGTGCATGCACTAATCGTCAAAGAGCACCTGAAATCTGAAAAGGTTTGAAAGTGAGATCCTTGAAGTAGAGATAAAGATCAAATAGATGAGCGATTGTTTCAAAAAGAAAACAAAATCCTAGATTAGTCTTAAAAGAACTAGATTTGACTGACTGATTCCGTTGTCCCCGGCAACAGCGCCAGAATTTGATGTGGACTTTTTGAATGCACTAACAAATTCACTCGGGGTTTATATCCCCGAGCTTTTACCAAAACCAAGTGCAACAATACCACCCGCAAGCGGACGGATCTTATCGCAGTATAGTTGAGGATCGAACCCAAAGGACAACGTTTTTAAGAATCTTTGTCAGTTAGATCTAGCCCAAGTAAAACTAATATTTAGAACAATAGGTTGATTTTGGTTTGATTAAACTAATTGCAAGAAAGTAAATGCGAAATGAAAGATGGGTTTAGATCAATGATATGAAATCGCTGGGATGGTACCGGGTTTGACCACCGCTACGCACACAAACATACTCTCTTGCGAACAATCCAGGCACGAAATAACACTCCAAGTAGAGCTGCTGCAGAACCCCCCATACGGGCGTTACGTCCGCGTAAGCGTCACCATAGGCAGCTGATTTCTCATCGCCATCCGGATCATACGTCTTACGGCTCTGAAGATACAGAAATCCACGGAAGTTGTGAACCCCCCATACGGGCGTTAGGCGCACAGAGATGTCACCGAAGGTTAGGCGGACCGTCCCCTCGCGGATCATACACCTACTACCTCGATGAAATCCCATCCTATTTCTAGTTTGGGAGTCAGCTGCGTTAACCGATAAACAAGCGGGAAGGTGACATGCGAGCAAACATCGACATTTAGCAAGATGATACAAAATCCAACTAAGGTTGTGAACCCCCTATACAGGCGTTAGGCGCACAGAAGTGTCACCGAAGGTTAGGCGGACCGTCCCCTCGCGGATCATACACTTACGACCTCAAGGAACCCATCGGAAGTTATCGTCAAGGGTCAAACATGCTAAACGACATTCTAACCCACGTCTTGAAGTTATCGCAACATAGGAACCCGTGCATTGAAGTTATCGCAACAAAGGGAGCACAAAGATGAAGACACGCACATAACCAACTCACAAGCTTAACGATAAACGACAAAATGAAGAGTTATATACATTGCCATGGAAAGTTTTAACAAGAGAACATAATTTGCATGGGCAGCGGGGCTAGTCCCCGCATCCCAGCGAAAGAGGACTACTCGCTCATGATGCGAGATACAAGAAAGATAGAAGAAGAAGATAGATCCGCCATGAGCTCGGTGCAGAGGATGGACGCAGCCTGGTGAGGAAGATACGCTCCTTGCTCCGTCTTCTTCCTCTTCTTGGCCTCCTTGGATGCAACACCAGCTGTAGGTGGAGTGGAACTTGATCGGGATGGTGCTCTGGCAGCCTTTCGGCGTCCGGAACCGATGCCTCAAATGGGGACCCTGGGGGTCTATTTATAGTTTCAGATCTGACGCCAAACGGTCTGGAGACCGTTTGGGCGCCAAACGGTCTTGAGACCGCTTGGGCACCAAACGGTCTTGAGACCGTTTGGGCGCCAAACGGTCTTGAGACCGTTTGGGCATCAAACGGTTTGGAGGTCGTTTGAGCGCCAAACGGTCTTGCTTTGATCGGTCTGGCTTTGGCATGGTCGCGCGGCTTTAGTTCTTCAATCGTTCCTTGCGCTCGCATCGAACGGTCTTAGGACCGCGCGGGACCAAACGGTCTTGGGACCGCGTGGGACCAAACGGTCTTGGGACCGCATGGGACCAAACGGTCTTGGGACCGCATGGGACCAAACGGTCTTGAGACCGCATGGGACCAAACGGTCTTGGGACCGCATGGGACCAAACGGTCTTGAGACCGCATGGGACCAAACGGTCTTGGGACCGCATGGGACCAAACGGTCTTGGGACCACATGGGACCAAACGGTCTTGAGACCGCATGGGACCAAACGGTCTTGGGACCGCATGGGACCAAACAGTCTTGAGACCGCATGGGACCAAACGGTCTTGGGACCGCATGGGACCAAACGGTCTTGAGACCGCATGGGACCAAACGGTCTTGGGACCGCATGGGACCAAACGGTCTTGGGACCGCATGGACTTCTTAGGCAACTGGTTTCATCTTGTTCTTTGTGTATTCCAGCAAACGATCTTGAGACCGCATGGATCCAAACGGTCTTGAGACCGTTTGCATGGAGTTGCCTGCTATACCTACATAAAATGAAAGATATTTAGTTAAAACCTTGATTATTGAATCACTTAGTAGTTTTGTGCATTATGATTCATATTAGGGTGAAAAGATATGGAATAGATATTAAATTGTTCCAAAAAGGTAATTGAAAATTATGATGAGTATGCACTCATCACCACTCTAGGACTCTAACACCAAAAAACTAGTGGCACATCTAACCTTATCTACTACTGCTCTTGTTGTTGCTCTTCCTCAGCTGCACGATCTCTACCTTTTTGTGCACGACCACCTAAAAGATATAGAAACCCACGGGGTGAGACCAAATGTCATAGCAAGAGATATAACTCTCCACCAATGTCTATTAAAGCAAAGATAACTAAGCAGGTAAATAAAGATACATAGCAGGTTGAGCAGATTCAACTAAACAATATGTAATAAATAGATAAGACAAATTAAGAAAAACTAGGCAATTACCACTGAGCAGTAGGACATTTAATATTCTAAGAAGAAATATGAAGGACATGTATAATAGTTTACTTCTCTTACTGCCTTATAATATAAGAAATCAGTAAAAACATAAGGCAACGGGCTCAACTAATGTTATTTGTATTTGACCCTAAGAAAGATACACTACACGGTTGTGTTATTTATTATTACCCTGAGGATTTGAGTCATACCACCCAAATTCAACCGACTACTGCTCAGTCGAAATCAGTACCATACAAGGTCAATGGAAGAGCCAAAATCCACAAACTCCCCACACCTCTTGGTCAACACAAGAGAAAACACCACAGAGACATATCAGTCAACCGCAACAAGGACATATAGTCAAGCTCAGGGATTGGTTCACACATGGCCATCCGCATATATAATCACACCTAACCCACCTTGGTACATGTAACAACGCTAGAAGAACATGCTCACACATGGCTGTTCTAAAAAGGAGGATTGGCTCACTCATGGCCATCCATATCACAAGGAGATCAGCTCACGCATAGCTGTATCACACAACCTATAATTGTGGATGCAAGGAGGTAGTCAACTTGCACCCCCACATATTCAAAAATATGCACTCTGAGTTATACTCGTTTCACCAATCCAGCAATTAAAGTTGACACTAAAAAGGATCCATGGCACATGGAACCTACATGATTAGAGTTTAACTTGATTAATTAAGCCAATTGGGCATCTTTTAGCATCAATCAAGTTACAACATATAAAGCCATAACAAACTCTATAATAATAAGGGTATAATACAACTCCAGAAGATATAAAATGTATAAGGTATGAACTTGTAACACTATCACCACATAATACTTGTAACACTGCCATTCACAAGGCCATCACCAATGTCACATCACTGTGGGACATAAATCCCTCAATCACATCATTGGAGGTTACACCTCATAATAGGCATTAAGCCATCACTAGGTCATAGGACCCAATCACATAAACCATGCAAGTACATCACCACATTATGCCTCAACAATGTGCACAATCACCACTCAGTATCATATGATCATCACCACAACATGCACAACCCATGGCATTTATTGCACCTGCAAGGTTAGGGATTTATAAATAGGAGAGAGAAAATAGCATAATAAGATAACCACTTTGAGAGAGAAAAGCAAACACATTGCATTGCCCAACATTAGGGTTAGGGCTCCATACATGGCCGATTAGGGTTTTATAGTTACATACAATCACCAAACCCTAGGTACAACCTCCCACTTTCTTGGTGCATATTAGGGTTAGGGAACATCATTAATTTATTATTCTTAGAGTCTTATGTCAACAGCATTAGGTATCACTATCTTATGCATGTGCATTTACATATGAGATTACATTCCAAGTTTACATGTGTCACAACCTACCATCACACATAGAGGTCTCGACCATATACATGTCACAACCACCAACAATATGGGTCATGACTACTCACTCATTATGGTGTCTCAACCACCTACAACCATGGTATCTTGATCACCTTCAACCATGGTGTCTCAACCACCTTCAACCATGGTGTCTCGGCCACCTTCAACCATGGTGTCTCGACCACCTTCAACCATGGTGCCTCAATCGTGACAAAACTTAGGGTTTTGACCACCCATCACACACATGTCGTGACATCAAGAACATGGTCAAGTCTCGACCCAAAACCAAAAGCATTTTGATCGAAACCAAACATGGGTCATGACCAACACATAGACATGTGTCTTGACCTTAATGTAAGGACCTTGGCCCACGTTTTAGGATTACCATGTTTGTTTTTCCTAAGTATGTTGCTTAGCACCTTGCTTTAATCATTAGAGATGTAATTAGGACATGTTGAAGCTTAAGTTTCTTGTTTGAGCTTGTTTGGATGATGCTTGTGTTTTATGGTGAGGTTTTGGTGCAATATGCAATTCAGCTAGAGTAGGGGTTCATGTGCAAGTTTTCCGCCTCTTGAGTGTTCCTTTTCTCTTTTGGCACCTAGAGGAGAGAGAGATATGGGCACCTTTTTTGGGCCTTGGTTGTGTGGTAACATCCTTGGTGTTTTTTTGGACACATGTGTGGGGTGTGTCTTGCACCTAGATGTGTTGTCTCATGTTAGAGAGCCTTGGAGGGGTTATGTATCAATTTGTGAGTGTGTAGGGTTGAGCCCTATCAGTTTGTGAGTGTGTAGGGTTGAGCCCTATAGGTTTGTGAGTGTGTAGAGTTATGCCCTACCAGTTTATGGATGTGTGGAGATATGGTATCGGGCATGACCTTGGTAGGAGACCAAGAGGGGGAGACCTTGCCTAGACCTTATCACCATGTCTTGCATTATGTTGTACATGTGGCTCCTTTTCATGGACAAGTGGAAGCTAAGCTCCTAAGGTGATGACACCTCTTCCATGATCTCTCTCTCATCCCTCTTGTATATAATCTCCTTTCTCTCCATGTAATAGGATCCTTTTGGCCATCTTTTCTTTCTCTCCTTCTTGGTGGATGACCTTGAGCAGCCTAAGGAGCTAGAGAGTCTCTTTTGGAGCTTGGTGGTATAGTTCCAAGTTGTGGTGTTCTTTGATCATCCTTCATCTTCTACCTTGGTAAGCTATGTTTCCTAGATTTCTTTCTTTCTCCTTCTCGACCATGGATCTTTGATAGCTTCTTTCCATCTTAACCTTAGTATCATCTTCTTCCTTGGAGGTGTGGTGGGACCAAGTTTGGTGGATCATCTTCTACCTTGGGCTCATGAGCTTGAAGCTTGACCTTGGAGTTTGGATCTTGGTCGTGATCTTTGAGGTGGGTTATATAACTCTTAACCTCCTTTGTTATTTTCACTCTTCATATGCTTATGTTTGTTCTTCATCTTGAGATCGTTCATCTCTTGTATGCTAGCAGTTGTTAATGGTCTTAGAACTATTTTGATGATGGAATCTCTTCGGTTTGTTATTCATATCTTACAACTTCTTGCTATGTTAGTAGATGGACTAGTGGCTGACCTTTCTAAGGTTGAAGACCACACATCCACACACATACACACACCATGTTGAGGGTAGACCATCATGACTTTAGTGCAACAAACTGACACCATGGGGCAAGTCGTCATGACTTGGAGATGCCTAGGTCAACATGCCTTGTGGATGCATAGGCTGACATGGGTTGAGAAGGTTAGTTTGTCTTGGCTTATGGTTGTTAAATCAATATGGTGGATAGATCTTGAAGAAGCTAGCCCGTCATGCCCTAGAAGCACATAAATTGATATGTGATGGCTAAACCGGTATGCATGGAGGGTGTTAGCCATCATGCTCTTAAAGTACCTAAGTATATAAGGTGTTGTCATGGCATGGCTATGGGTGTACCTCGTGGAGTTGGTCTATTTTGAAGGCTAACCGTGACGCCCTGGTTGAGTAGAGGCTGACACACCTTTAGGGTGGTGTTGCCTGATATACCTTGACCTGTGATGCCTAGCTAAACCCTAACCCTAATAACGGATATACCTTGGGCTGCCCAACATGCTTTGGTTTCCTGACACCATTAGGTGGTGTTGGCCATCATACCTTAGCGTGGTATTGCCTGACACCTTTAGGTGGTGTTGTCTGTAACACCTTAGGGTGGTGTTTCCCATCACACCCTTAGGTGGTGTTGACTCTCACACTCCCACAAAGTGGTAAACCAATACACCATTGGTAGGTCATCCCTTATGCCTTGCATAGTGGTAGTCGACATGCTATGATGATTACAAGTCGACACCCTATGGCAAGTACTAACTGATACCTTATATGATAGCCTCTACCGATACCATGTGATGGTGGTTATCTTACCTCATGTTTACGGTAGGGTTACATGATATGATGTAATACCCTATGGGGTGGTTTTGTGAATAATAAAGGAGTGTTGTTTTCTATAACCTTTATTATATAAAAAAACCTTGTAATTTTGAAGGGAGCAATGATCTAAGGGTGGTTTTTGATCCAACCTTGTAAACCCTAATTGATTAAAGAAGAACTTTAACCCTAATGGAGTACTGTGAATGGTATGAATCTTATGAGATGCTAGTGTTGATGATGTATTACTCTTCTTGTTATAAGCCTCTAACCATGCATGTAACACCAGTTGATAAGCATATCCAGGTATGAGATATGGTACTTACGATTTGATTGAATGGGCCTTGTGAGACATATGTGATGATTGGCATCATTGAAAGAGAAGGTAAATGGTCTTATGACCTAATGATGGCTTATTGCCTTTATGAGATGATGATTTCCTCAGTGATGAGATGAGGGGTTGCTACCCCAACATATGTGATCCTTGTGGTGAGAATTATGGTGATTGGAAAATATCAAGTAATTATGTGATGAGATCACACCCTATGTGCTCAAATATATTCTGATGATGTGTTATGCCCTTGTTTATATAGAACTTGTTTAGAATTTATATGTTGTAACTTGATTGATGATAAAAGATACTTAAATAACCTAACTAATCAAGTAGAACCAAATCATGTAGCTTGCCTTATGCCATAGATCCATTCAGTGTCAGTATTTGTTAAATGGTGAAACGAGTTTAACTCATAGTGCATATTTTTCAATATATAGGGGTGAGGATGAATATCCCATTACATCCAAGATATTGAATTGGTTGTGGGTCATACCTTGATTAGAGTGTAGCTTCAGGCCATAGCTCAGTGATATCTGATACATGATTGGTTACGGGTTGTACCTTGATTAGAGTGCGACTTTGGGTCATAGCTCAGTGATATGTGATACAGGATTGGTTGTGGGCCATACCCTGATTAGAGTGTGGTTGTTTAGTTTCACTAGTGCCTTTACCTATACCATGGCGGGCTATATTTGTACAGCTGGACTATATGTTGCTAATAGCAGTCTGACTAATGATGTCACTGCATGTTCACTCATACTGACTGAGGGGGTGAGGTCGTGGATTCCAGCTCTTCCATTAGACCTTGTATGGCACTAATTTTGACTTAGCAGTGGTCGGTTGGATTTGGGTGGTACGACTCAAATCCTTTGGGCATAATAAAATATGTAAACGGCTGTGTAGTATACTTGTATAGGCTCAAACACCGAAACATCGGATGAGGCCTAGCTTGATTTTGTATAGTAGAGTTGGCAGAAAATAGACATGTTCTTCATATTCCTTTTATAATGTTAAGATTTTTCATAATTAAATAGTAATTTCCTATCATGTTAGTAATTATTACCCATTTCATATAATTGTACTTTGTTGCTACTTTAATTATCTCATTTGTGATAATAATAGAGTTGGAGAGTTATATCTCCCGTTGAGATTTGGAATCTCACCCTGTGGGTTTCCCACATCCTTTTTAGGTGGACGTGCACAAGGAGGTAGAGATAGTCCAGCAGAGATTGAGGAGCAGCAAGAGAGGCAGTAGATGACAAGGTTGGGAGTGATGATGGATGTCCTTTTTTGATAGAGTCCTAGAGTCGTCCCTATACACTCGGGTGTTTGGGGATGTTTTGTAGATGTTTTGTGAACGTGTTTTCGATATGTGGATGTCTTGTGTGCCCTTTTGTATACAGATGTAGTGGATATATGTATATATGTTCTGGAATAGGATCTCTAGTAATAGGTTGATGGCACACACAATAAGTGCTTTGAGGCATGAAAGAACTCATATGTAAAGTTTCTTACCGTATGATCATTTTATTAAAAAGGTTTAAAAGTTTAGTACTTTCCAGTAATCTATTTGTTTAATCTTTCTTCCATGATTTTATTTTGAGTAATCTCGCTTTGTGTGGTGTGGGGAATCATACTTAAGCACCAAAAGTGTCTCGACCCTCAACCTATTGAGATTAGGTCATGGTCGCAACACTAGGTCATGCATCTCGATCCAAACCAAACCAAGGGAGTAGTATATGTTGGGTTTTAGGGGAGGCAGAGATGGCAACATAAACAAAATTTTCTCCCCAAACCCAGAACCCAAAGAGATCTCGTCAACATCTATATGGTAGGAAGGATGGTTTGTAGAGGTGTACCTTGTCCCGAGGCATGCTCGGCGATGTTACCTCGTGGTGAGTGCGGTCTTCATCTCCGGTCTTGGACGGCATCTGTGCAGCTCCTGGTCACACCCGGACTGTCAGATTGACGGATGTCCTCCGAGCGGCAGAAATCTCCTGCCTCTATAGTAGTCCACACGGACCACCGGGAACTCTAGTCGTCCTGTCCTACAGGACACTGGAAGGAGTCATTCTCTTTTGTCAGTGTACTAGTCACTGATGTGCTCTCCCATCACCAATTGTCATCCTACAGTTGTCTTTCCCTCGTTGTGCCTCCCTAGTCGGGTAGCACTTGCTTGAGCTCTCTCAGTTACCACAACCAGAGAGGACAACTTTGTAGAGTGATGCAATGATTTTGAGTCGCATTTATAGACCTATTTCATATGTGTTTTGTGCTCTAATTACTCATTTTTATGGATAATATTGCATAATTCACTTAATTTGGTCTTTGCCATCATATTATATCAAATCCCCTTTGTTTTACTATTTTGAGCATTATTTATCATCTTATTATAAATTGTGTGGATTTACTTGGGCTTGTTGTGAAATTTCAGGAAAAACAAGTATCTGCTTCTGTCGATACCATCGACGAGAGTCGATACCATCGACCAAGCCACAGGTTGCCAGCCGAGAAGAGCAGCACAGAGTCGATACCATCGACATCCCTTCAGGTTGCTGGCGAGGAAACTGTCGATACCATCGACCCAAGTCGATGCCATCGACACATGGAGAGCTACAGCGTCGCTAAACGACAACAACCGACGCTAAAGAAAGTCGATACCATCGACCCAAGTCGATGGTATCGAGATGACCACAGGCGCTCACATCAAAAGAAACGAAAGCTGCCGCTAATCCGCTGGGTCGATACCATCGACCCGCGTCGATGGTATCGACGCCGGCAGATATGCGTTGGATCTATTTTGATCTCGATCGGACGGCTGTTGTTATTTGACGACCTAATTAGGGACTTATACCTAATGACGGCCGCCCAGACGAAAAGGGGGGATCATTTTGGATTGCACGAGTGCCGAGAAAGGAGAAAAAGGAGAACGGATGTAAGAAGCTCATCCTGGGTGATTCGGATGCTGCCGAAGACGATTTCCACCACCGATAGGCGGGGAAGCTCGTGTTCTACGCCAAGGATCTACCGGTTCTTCTCCGTTCAGGGGTTTTCCCACTTGTTTCACGTTTTTCTTATGAAATCCCCTATTTCTACCATGTATTCGTGTGAGATGAACATGAGAGGCTAAAACCTTCAATCTTTAGGACCGGAGTAGCCCGGGAATACATTGTATGACATTTTTATATTGATAATTCATAGTTTCTCTCTCAAATCCATGGTATAGATTCGTTTTCTCCATTTCTATTGTTATGCTTGATCACCATAATAATAATTTAACACCCTTAATCACTTCGACAGAAGGATTAACGGTTGAAAAGAGACGAATTCTACATTAATCAATAAAACCCTTGACAAAGGAGTTGTAAAATTAATGGTGGAAACTGAGGGACCGTTTATAATGCACTTAGTTTAGGGGAATGATTACTACGACGGTGGAATCAACCTAAACCTAAGTAGTGAATTACACCACGACAGTGGGTAATTCTGTATTCAGGCCACTACCCGGATAGAGAGAGAAGTGTGAGGAATTATATGAAACCTAATACAATGTTGACCCGCGGTGAAACCGCCATCCTAAAGATATCCCTTTGAATTGATTAAATTAACCTTTAATTGATTGTTTTCTTTGTTTGATTTTTATTTTCTTTTAATTTCAACAACAAAACCCTACTTTGTTAATCGGTCTAGCTGATTGCGATTAGTTAGTAGAAGTCTCCAATAATTCATGTATCCCTGAGTTCGACTCGGGCCTCACAAGGCCTATATTACTCGACGTGTATACTTGCGTTTAAGCGCGTAGTAAAATACACGTCAAGTTTTTGGCGCCGTTGCCGGGGATACGGCGAATTATTGGCACTTTGATTTCTAAGAGCGGCCACTCTAGGCCACATTTTTTTTATTTTATTCTAAAACAATTTTAAAAATTCCTATATTTCTCTATAATTGTGTTTACTCGTTCAAAGCATTGTACTAAACCCCGATTTTCATATTTCAGGTACTTTGCATGGTGCATACGCGTAGTACCGACTACGCGAATCGCACACCTGAGGTTCCATCTGTGGGACCAGAGGACGAGGACTACTACGAGCAGGAGCACCAAAGTGATATAAATTCTGAATCTGAGCAAGAACAAGAAGAAGCAATGGCTGAAGCACAGACAATATGGGAGAAGATCAAGGCATCTTCTTCCTCGGCATCAAAGGGGCCTATAAAGAAACAGGGGCTAAACATTCCAACCTACAAGATCGATCCAGCATTGATTAACCTGGTTAAATCAAACGCATTTCACGGATTGAAAAATGAAGATCCAGTGGCCCACATCAGCCAGTTCGTGGAGAACTGTGATATGATGAAGATAGATCGATTTCCACAGGATGTGCTCTACCTCAAGTTATTCTCGAGTTCCTTGGCTGGAGTGGCAAGAGAGTGGCTTCATAACCTCGACGACGAGTTTGTTGAATCATGGGATCACATGGTGGAGGTTTTCTTCGAGAGGTTCTTCCCTCCTGAGAAGACCAATGATATGATCCGGAAGATCCACAATTTCACCCAACAGGCGGGTGAAACTTATTCTGAGACTTGGGAGCGATTCCAAGTCATGTTGAGGAGATGTCCACACCATGGACTGGACAAGGAAACCCAAGTGAAGATCTTCTACTTTTCTCTCTCCGAGCATGATAGAAGCAATTTGGACTCGGTTGGCTCCGGATTTTTCTTAAATAACACTGATACAAGATGCTGGGAAATACTGAAGAATATGGCACGAAAGCAATCTTGGGGAGAAAGAGAAAGAGGCCCAGTTGAGCAAGCAAGAGTTGCCAGTGAGTCAAAGGCAATGAGAGAGCTGAACGAGAAGATGGATCTTCTCGCAAAGAGGTTGCTGCAGAAGGAAGACAATGAGTCCGAGGATGAGGCTCAGGTCAAGTACATGAGGCAACAGCAGGGGTACAGGAACAACGATTATTCATGGCGGAAGGAAAAGAAATTTTCATGGAAGGATCCAAATAACTTTCTGCAGGATCTGGACGCCAAGCCTGCACCGGTCACAGAGGACAAGAGCACGGAGTTTCTCAATCAAGTCATCAAGCAAAATCAAGAGTTGATGAACACTTTTGGGCAACAAATCAAGCAACAGGGTGAATTTATGAACCAGTTTGGGCAGACTTTGCAGAGCCACGGGGCTCAAATGAGAACTATAGAGGCTTCCATGGTGCAAATGGCAGCCGAGATTGCAAGCTTGAAAAAGCCGGCACATCCGGGTTTTCCGGGGAACACCAATGTTCCCGGGGGAAACCAACAGGCCAAGGCCATCTTGTTGAGGAACGGTAAGAAAGTGCTAAATCCAAAGGCGGATGACACAAGCACACCGCAGGGCATAGTTGAAGACGCAACCGTCAAAGAGCAGCCTGAGGACATAGCTGAAGATGGTAAGGAAGAACAAGCCACTGAGGAGGAACCGCAGAAATTAACTCCCTATGTGCCACCTCATCAAAGGGCACATACTGTTTCGGTCCCATATCCCAATAGTGCAAAGGCAAGAAAGGTGGATGCACAGTTTAAGAAATTTCTGGACAGCTTTAGGAAGTTATCAGTGAATATTCCTTTGCTAGAGGCGATTGAACAAATCCCGTCTTATGGGAAGTTTCTCAAAGATGTAATCACCAAGAAGAGGAAGATACCCGACACTGAGGTCGTGGTATTGAAGGAGCAAGTGAGTGCTTTTATTATGGGCACTTTGCCGCCAAAGAGACAGGATCCCGGTTGTTTCAATATTTCTTGCTTTATCGGGAAGTTCAAATTTGGCGAGGCACTTTGTGATTCTGGGGCAAGCATAAATCTGATGCCCCTTTCTACATTCAAGAAACTTGGATTGAAAGAGTCAAGGCCAAGCAACATGACCATCCAATTGGCCGATAATTCTGTGGTGAAACCGTATGGAATCTGTGAGGATGTTTTGGTAAAGGTAGACCGCTTTGTTTTTCCGGCTGATTTCGTCGTTATGGAAATGCAGGACGAGCACGGCAATGAGTTACTACTTGGTCGCCCATTCCAAGCTACAGCTGATATGATCTTGGAGATGGGGAGAGGTCACTTGACCTTGGGCATTGCGGATGATCGCTTTGAGATGGTCATGCCCAATGGCAATGCATCTAATAAAGCAAAAGCACAGTGCAACATGGTTAAGCATGTGGAACAAAATATCTCACTTTGTCTTGGGAAGCCATTTTTGGATATGGCTCATGTGATGAGTAGGATAGATAATGGGACCCTAGCAGTGGACCTTATGGAGCAAACTAAAGTTGTCTCTTTATGCAAGGCTGTTGGGTTTCCAAATGATGAGAATGAGGACATTCCACCTTCATGGGAGGATGATGCGATTATTACTCCTGTTTCCGATGCATATCCGGAATTGCCTTTGGAAGCGTGCTTGCTAAATGTCACTTATGATTGGATGCGGAGTACTTCACTCAAGGAGTGCGCCAAGATGCTTCAAATGCTTCCATGTTTCTACACGAGGCACTATGAAGATTTGGGTACACTTCCCCCACCGCTACAATCATCTCTTATTTGCCCACCTGATCTGGAGTTGAAGCCATTGCCCCCGCATCTGAAGTACGTCTTTCTAGCTGAGGAGGACAAGTTACCAGTGATTGTTTCTGCATACTTGAGTGCGGATGAGGAGGAGCAACTACTGATAGTGCTCAAGAACCACCGTGGAGCTTTTGGGTGGTCTGTGGCGGACATCAAGGGGATCTCCCCTACACTTTGCCAACACAAGATTCGGCTCGAGGAGGGAGCCAAGCCAGTCATACAGCCTCAAAGACGTCTAAATCCAAGCATGATGGAGGTTGTAAAGAAGGAAGTCATAAAGCTTCTTGCTGTAGGGATCATTTATGCCATATCCGATTCGACGTGGGTGAGTCCCACACAGGTAGTCCCTAAAAAGGGGGGAATCACTGTCACTACAAATCTTCTGAATGAACCTGTCACCACCCGATTGGTAACTGGGTGGCGTGTTTGCATTGACTACCGCCGATTGAATGTCTCAACACTTAAAGATCATTTTCCATTGCCATTTATCGATCAGATTTTGGAACGCCTAGCTGGTCGGTCGCATTTTTGTTTTCTAGATGGCTATTCGGGGTACAACCAGATTTCTATTGATCCTTTGGATCAAGAGAAGTCTACGTTCACATGTCCCTATGGGACTTTTGCCTACCGACGTATGTCGTTCGGTTTATGCAATGCGTCGGCGACTTTTCAACGCTGCATGCTCGCCATATTCTCTGACATGGTAGAGCGGTGTCTTGAAGTTTTCATGGATGACTTCTCGGTGTATGGAGCGTCTTTTGATGAATGCCTTTATAACTTAGATAAGGTGTTGCAGCGGTGCGAGGACACACATTTGGTCCTTCATTGGGAGAAATGTCACATGATGGTGACGGAAGGAATTGTGCTAGGACACAATGTGTCTAGCAAGGGTCTTGAGGTAGACCCCGTAAAAATTGAGGTGATCTCTAAGCTACCCCCACCAAATTCTGTAAAAGGGGTGAGAAGCTTTTTAGGACACGCCGGGTTTTATCGGCGATTCATCAAGGATTTTTCAAAAATCGCAAAACCTTTATCAGAATTGTTGGAAAAAGATGCAGTTTTTTATTTCAATAAGAAATGTCTTCACGCATTCGAGGTTTTGAAAGAAAAGTTGATTTCGGCTCCGGTTGTTCAAACGCCGGATTGGACAAAGCCATTCGAGTTGATGTGTGATGCTTCCGATTATGCTGTGGGAGCTGTTTTGGGGCAAAGGGTAGACAATAAACCTGCTGTGATTTTCTACGCCTCCAAAACACTTAATGATGCTCAATTGAACTACACAACTACGGAAAAAGAGTTACTTGCCGTTGTGTTTGCTTTTGAAAAATTTCGGCAGTACTTAGTGGGTTCTAAGGTAGTTGTGTGGACCGATCACGCTGCAATAAAATATTTGATGGAGAAGAAAGATGCAAAGCCTAGACTAATTAGGTGGATTTTGCTCCTACAAGAATTTGATATTGAAATCAAGGACAAATCGGGAATTGAAAATGTGGTGGCTGACCACTTGTCTAGGTTAGAGAGGGTTGATGAACAAGGTTTGCACATACCCATAACCGAGACCTTTCCCGATGAACAACTTTTAAAAATTGACTTTAAGGAACCGTGGTTCGCTAATATTGTTAACTATTTGGCTTGCGGGATCATCCCGGATGATTGGTCTTATCAAGAGAAGAAGAAATTCTTTCATTCGCTGAGATATTATTTTTGGGATGACCCAATTCTTTTGAAGCAGTGCAGGGATGGTATTCTTCGCAGGTGTGTGCCGGAGGTGGAGTACGAGAGTGTTATCCACCATTGTCATGCGTCGCCTACGGGAGGACACCATGCTAGCTCACGGACAGCAGCCAAGGTGTTGGAGAGCGGCCTTTATTGGCCCACTTTGTTCCGGGACGCCTATAATTTTGTTAGGCAATGTGACTCATGCCAGCGCGCAGGTAATATCTCAAGGAGACAAGAAATGCCCCTGAATGTATTTCAGGAAGTTGAGGTATTTGACTTATGGGGCATTGACTTCATGGGACCCTTTGTGTCCTCAAATTCAAATCTGTATATCTTACTTGCTGTTGATTATGTGTCGAAGTGGGTGGAGGCAATCCCCACAAGGACTAATGATTCGAATGTAGTGTGCAGGTTTGTCAAAGAGAACATTTTCTGCAGGTTCGGGATACCCCAAATGATCATAAGTGATGGAGGCACACATTTTCGAAATCAGAAATTTGCGACACTTTTGAAGAAGTATGGGGTCAAGCACAACATTGGCACCCCATATCATCCACAGACGCAAGGACAAGTGGAGGTATCAAATAGGGAAATCAAGAAGATTTTAGAAAGGACTGTAGCATCCACAAGGAATTGGAGTGCATTGCTACCGGATGCACTTTGGGCGTATAGAACGGCGTACAAAACACCTATAGGCACCACGCCTTTTAGGTTGGCGTACAGCCGGGCTTGCCATCTTCCGGTGGAGCTGGAGCACAAGGCCCATTGGGTGCTACGAAGGCTGAACTTGCGCTATGATGAGGCCGGGAGAAAAAGGATGTTTGAATTGAATGAATTGGATGAGCTACGCATGACGGCATATGAGAATGCCCGCATCTACAAAGAGCGCACAAAGCTGATCCACGATCGACATATTGAGATGTGCACGTTCAAGAAGGGAGACAGCGTTCTATTGTTCAACTCCCGTCTCAAACTGCATCCCGGGAAGCTGAAATCCCGGTGGAGTGGACCCTTCATTGTGAAGGAGGTGAAACCGCACGGAGTGATTCTTGTGCGTGATGGAGATGCCACGTTCTTGGTGAACGGGCAACGCTTGAAGTTGTATTTTGGTGAGAACTACAAGAGGAAAGTGAATGAGGTTAAACTCATTTCACTTGTGCACGAATGAGATAATGGGAAGACGTCTAGCCTAAGACGCTAAACAAGGGCGCTTGTTGGGAGGCAACCCAACCATTGGTACATTAGGATAGTGTAATTCGAGTCATAGATTGCTTTTATTTTGTTTAGATTTTAGTTTAAAAAAGATACCTTGATCCGTTTGTTAAATGTGTAGGAATAGGTAGGGTCGATACCATCGACAAACTGGTCGATGGTACCGACATGGGTTCAGGTTGACACCCGCAAAAATCGCACTGCGTCGATACTATCGACACCCTCGTCGATGGTATCGACATGGTCACAGGCAGGTCGCAATAAAAGTGCCGATGGTATCGACACCCCAGTCGATACCATCGAGATCTCTGGAGAAGTTCAGACGAATTTTGCTCAGTCAACTCGATACCATCGATGGCCTCGTCGATGGTATCGACATCATCACAGGTTGAATGCAACAAAACGGCGGTGTCACAATAAAAGCAAGTCGATACCATCGACACTCGTCGATGGTATCGATGGACATGTCACCGATCCGCACACAGACATCGACGACGCTCGCAAGATCCACGTCAGCGATCCGGGTGCTGCGTCGATACCATCGACTTCCGTCTATGGTATCGACTCGTCAGCAATCCGGGTTTCTCGATCCAGCAAACGTCAGCCGTCGATACTCGCGAGGGAGGCGGATACCCGCGAGATGTGTCGATACCATCGACCCGCGTCGATGGTATCGACGGGTCAACAGGGGCGTAGATCCAGTCTATTTAAGGGGACTTGCAACGTCATTCGACGTCACACCTTCAGAGCAAGCATCCTCCTTTGTGCCGAGCACTCCCCCGAGCCCTCCAAGACTGAAGAGAAGCGTCATCGAGTGGAGATCTTCATCAAGCGGAGAATTTCTTCTCCATATTCACTGAGCTCTTTTCTTCTAATCCCATCTTTTCTCGCAACCATGGTACAAGTCGTCGGAGCGTCGTCATCGAGCGCACACCCTATGGAGATCGAGGAGTTCGTTCCTCCCCCAACCGCTTCCATCTCTCGTCCACGCCTGATTCATGCCCACATGGAGGCGAGGAAGGTCTACGAGGAGATAATGAAGCGAAAGTTCGAGCCAACCCGGTATGTGGACCGGGGTATGCTCCAGGAGCTGGGGTTCGAGGCCAACTTGGCCTACGTGTTGGCCGGGCAAGCACGGCACACCGGTCGACTTTACGAGCAGATAGAATGTCATGCGGATGGGCAGCCGTTTTTCGGCGAATGGGCCACCTACAAGGAACTGGTGGCGGAGTTCATGGCATCTCTCGACGTCTGCATCGTACCAAACGACGTGGTACCATCGGACCAGGCGTGGATCAAGGGAAGGGTGTCCTTCCGACTCTTCAACAACAATTACAACATCACGTTGAAGCAGTTCAACGACATCTTCAACTGGAACCACGGCCGCAACCATCACCGACGCCCCGAAGCCCGCACCGACTACGACAAAATCTTCGCCGAGCTAGTGGCAGTGCCGGCAGGGAAGACTGTGAGCTACCATAATGCAGCGGTAGCGGATTTTGAGCACCTGTTCGTCCGGGTTCTGCATAGGGTGTTGAGCTTGACTTTCTTCGCTCGAAGTGATCTTGCTTTAAGCAAGTTTCAGGAGAGTGACCTGTTCTTCCTCTACGCACTCCTGAAACGTCAAGAGTGCAACTGGGGGGCGTTCTGGCTACAGCGCGTCTTGGCGGTGAAGAGGAGTACAAGAAAGGCTCCAATCCACTTTGGTGGGCTTGTCACCAAGTTGGTGTCTTACTTGGGGCTGAACTTTCAGTCCATGACTCCGATCTCTATAAGGAGCAAGGTGAACGTGCAACACTTGCACCGTTCAAACCTCATCCTTTTCCGGGACGGGTTGGCGTACGCACATTGCCACGTCAACCAAGCTTATCAGGAGCGCTCACTGCCAGACGACGTCTTCAACATCCAAGGAGCGCAGCATTTCAGGTGGCCAATCATAGCCATCGAGTCCTCCGAAGAAGAAGGCGGAGGTGACGAGCAAGCAGGCGAGGCTGCGGAGGAAGAGGAGGCTTACACACCTCTTCGTGCACGTGTGGCACCACGGAAGCGTCCTAGGATGCATCCGGGTGCATCTTCATCATCTCAGCCCCCGCCGCCATCACCACAGCACGAGCAGCCAACCGAGGATCCCTATTCCATGCAGGGGATGTACACCATGCTGCAGGACATCCAGCAGACTCAGCAGCAGCACATGGTTATGTATACCGGCATTCATGAGACTACGAGCCGGGTACTTGACAACCAACGGGCTATGTTCGAGAACGAGCGGCTCATCCTTGCCAACCAAGAGCAAATGCACACCCGGTTGCAGCGGATAGAGACGCAACAGGAGCCCTTCTTCAACCACTACTGGAGTTGAGACTACTTTGGAGGCTATCCACAGCCTCCGCCGAGGACCCAATATGATCCAAGCTTCCAGGGGGAGTACCCGTCTTGGGATCCTACGGCACCACAATACCCACCACCGCCTCCACAGGATTGATCAGGGTATCACTGTTCCACCCTTAAGTTGGTTTTTGACTATGAGGCCATAGTCGAATTCAAGCTTAGGGGGGTGGCTGGAACAGCTCTATCTTTTATCTTTTCTTTTGTTGTTTTCTTAGTTTTTGCTTTTTGCTTTGTTGTTTGTTCTTGCAATTTTAGTTTTTGTTTAGGATCCACATCTATCTAGTGTAACCGTGGATGTCTTAAAAATTGTCATCTCACTGTTTTCATGGGAAATCTAAGGGAATTTAAAAAAAATTTGTGTCTTTTGGATAGCTTGACTTGGTTGTCCTTGGGAAACTTGTCCTATGAAAATGATTGATTATGTCAACTCTAAAGCAATATGTCACACCCATACCCCCGCTGACTCACGAAAAGTGGATAGTAACGGTTGTTTGAGCCTAACCTAATCAAATGGTAATGAGACCTTAATTGGATATAAGAGAGAGAACCCTTTGAACTAATACACAGGTCAGTAAGGAGGGACACATAATTTTCTTCTAAGGTTCAGCCACTTAATCTTGTGATCATTCCACTTCATTTTTTTTATAACCCACCTAAGAATGGGAAGTAAAGTACAGTTTTAATTCCTTTTGCATGCATAGCATTTAGATAGGACTTGCATTGAAATTTTTCATACTTTTGCATGAAACAAAATATATATATATATAGTGATTCATGCACACTACCTTTAGGTGCATGCCATGTAGTTGCACTCATGACTTTCATGATTTTCATGCTTAAGTACACCATGTACCTCAGTTTTTCCTAAAAAGTGATCTAAACTTTTCCATACCCTCGAAATAATGCAAAGATTTCCAATCGTGAAGAAAATGGCCTTATACATGTATCTCTAAGCAATTATGGATATGTGGGCTAAAAGAAAGAAAAAAAAATTCTGAAAATCTGAAAAACAATTTGAGAAAGAAAAAAAGAGAATTTAGAAGGAAATGGAATAAGAGGGAGAAAGGAACATTATATCACTTGCATAACAGGGAAATTGAGTACATGATGTGGCTTAATTAGATTTCCATCTCATTTTGAGGTGGAAGGTTAGTGCATACATCATTCCACCCAATTTTAAGCATTAGGGCATTTTCAATGTGCATTTGCATCATTTAGGACATTTTGTTATGTGCATGTTGAAACTGTGTAATACTTCCAAGATTCTTTCACGAGCCACCCATTCCATCCACCCGTTGCTCGGATTGGTAGGCCACTGTGATTTTCTCCTCACTCATGTTTATCAGGAGAACTGCTTCCATGTAGATGGTAGTTAGGGCGAGCAACGTAGTGTAGGCGATCACAAGATGCACCAATGCTGAATCGGCGAACCTTATTATGTTAAATGCCTTATGTGATAGTGTTCATCGGTTTGAAGGATAATTTTTCTTATTGATGATTATTGTCGCCTGTAGAGTAATTACTGTTCTGTGATTAGGAAAGGCCGGTTTGAGAACGTTCAGTGGGAGTCATGTGGAATGCGGGGTGATGTGTTGATTTTTAGTTGACATCTACAATCCTATTCTAAGGATTAGTTGCTCGAGGGCGAGCAATGTTTAAGCTTAGGGGAGTTTGATGCGATGATTTTGAGTCGCATTTATAGACCTATTTCATATGTGTTTTGTGCTCTAATTACTCATTTTTATGGATAATATTGCATAATTCACTTAATTTGGTCTTTGCCATCATATTATATCAAATCCCCTTTGTTTTACTATTTTGAGCATTATTTATCATCTTATTATAAATTGTGTGGATTTACTTGGGCTTGTTGTGAAATTTCAGGAAAAACAAGTATCTGCTTCCGTCGATACCATCGACGAGAGTCGATACCATCGACCAAGCCATAGGTTGCCAGCCGAGAAGAGCAGCACAGAGTCGATACCATCGACATCCCTTCAGGTTGCTGGCGAGGAAACTGTCGATACCATCGACCCAAGTCGATGCCATCGACACATGGAGAGCTACAGCGTTGCTAAACGACAACAACCGACGCTAAAGAAAGTCGATACCATCGACCCAAGTCGATGGTATCGAGATGACCACAGGTGCTCACATCAAAAGAAAAGAAAGCTGCCGCTAATCCGCTGGGTCGATACCATCGACCCGCGTCGATGGTATCGACGCCGGCAGATATGCGTTGGATCTATTTTGATCTCGATCAGACGGCTGTTGTTATTTGACGACCTAATTAGGGACTTATACCTAATGACGGCTGCCCAGACGAAAAGGGGGGATCATTTTGGATTGCACGAGTGCCGAGAAAGGAGAAAAAGGAGAACGGAGGTCAGAAGCTCATCCCGGGTGATTCGGACGCTGCCGAAGACGATTTCCACCACCGATAGGCGGGGAAGCTCGTGTTCTACGCCAAGGATCTACCGGTTCTTCTCCGTTCAGGGGTTTTCCCACTTGTTTCACGTTTTTCTTATGAAATCCCCTATTTCTACCATGTATTCGTGTGAGATGAACATGAGAGGCTAAAACCTTCAATCTTTAGGACCGGGAGTAGCCCGGGAATACATTGTATGACATTTTTATATTGATAATTCATAGTTTCTCTCTCAAATCCGTGGTATAGATTCATTTTCTCCATTTCTATTGTTATGCTTGATCACCATAATAATAATTTAACACCCTTAATCACTTCGACAGAAGGATTAACGGTTGAAAAGAGACGAATTCTACATTAATCAATAAAACCCTTGACAAAGGAGTTGTAAAATTAATGGTGGGAACTGAGGGACCGTTTATAATGCACTTAGTTTAGGGGAATGATTACTACGATGGTGGAATCAACCTAAACCTAAGTAGTGAATTACACCACGACAGTGGGTAATTCTGTATTCAGGCCACTACCTGGATAGAGAGAGAAGTGTGAGGAATTATATGAAACCTAATACAATGTTGACCCGCGGTGAAACCGCCATCCTAAAGATATCCCTTTGAATTGATTAAATTAACCTTTAATCGATTGTTTTCTTTGTTTGATTTTTATTTTCTTTTAATTTCAACAACAAAACCCTACTTTGTTAATCGGTCTAGCTGATTGCGATTAGTTAGTAGAAGTCTCCAATAATTCACGTATCCCTGAGTTCGACTTGGGCCTCACAAGGCCTATATTACTCGACGCGTATACTTGCGTTTAAGCGCGTAGTAAAATACACGTCATAGAGCAACTGATGTTCTGAGTTGTGCTCTCTAAGAAGCACCCAGTACCCCTCTATATATAGGAGGGGTCAGGATCAAGGTTCTCAGCCCCAGGAAATGTGGGACTAAAGTGGGAGTATAAGGGTCCAGAATTTCCACAAATCTGATATACTACGGCAGGTGAACCGGTCATTTCATAAATGAACCGATCGTTTGGGCACTGAACCGATCGGTTCATCTCATGAACCGGTCATTTGGGGAGCTGAACCGATCAGTTTATTCATGAATCGATCGTTTCACTTCCCAAGGCAGTTCCCAATTGACTTTCTTCTTTCCATTTCTAATTAATCCAAAGATCAATACTTGTCCCAATCGAATTGTACAAGTGAAACAAAAATATTTTCTCACCAACATAACTTTCCCAAACTTGCTTGTTTGGTCCAACTGAACTGATTGGTTCAACACTTGAACCAGTCATCTCACTTGACCCTGAGCCAATCAGTTCAACAGATTGAACCGGTCAGTTGGAAGTCTAGGTTGTGCAAAAATCGGTCAATGCAGTTCTCAATCAATCTGACACCCAAATAAGTTAGTCCAACACTTAAACTTGGTGATTCTTAGTCAAGTCAATTGATTGAATGTTTTATTGAACTACTAAACACATTTAGTAAACAATCTAAACATCATTCGTGGATAAACTCCTCTTCCGGGTTAAATCCTATGTGTGTGACCCTATATGCCCATTTCACGTTGGTAGTGAAAGTCTATGACACTTATGACTTCACAAGCAAAGAGCGGTGCCTAGTCGCACATCAGTGCCACCCAAGTGAAAAGGAAAGTTGGAGAACAACTTTTAATCCTACAATCCATGACTGGTGTTACAGTGAATGTATAATTCCTTTGTCACTAATATCCCAAATGAACTCAAGGCATGGAATCGTCATCCTTTCAATGTTCATTCACTTCCTTGATCTCAGAGCGGACTGGATGACATATGTGTGACATCAATATCACATATTGATTCACATATGCACGTGCATGCCTTTCTCAGTCCTACTCATCAAGTGGCCATGGAAATCAAACTCCCTCGAGAGGGACAAATACTATATCTATCACTCACCCCTCAAAAGCCCCATGTGTCAAAGTCACCCAATCATCACCTTTATAACATTCTATATTTCAGGACTGCGTTTGATGATGTCAAAGTGTACCCAATGACATGTGTTGAGTGTAGTGATTTCAGGTCAAAGAATCACACTCAACACCATCACTGTGAGAGCTGATTGTAACTACTAAGTCATGGTTCCATGTGTCACTCTCACGGTGGGTCTGCCCAATACACATGTTCTCTAACAAGTACCTATGTGCTTGGTTTGTGATTTAGGGGTTTTGAGTCGCTTTTATAGGCTAGTTTTACTCTCGTTTTATGTGCTTATTGGTCATATTTGTGGTTAATATTGCATGATTCATTTCCTTTAGCCTATTGCCCTTGCTTTCATCAAATTGAGCATATTTCATTATATTTTTGTATTATTTATGAAGTTTCATTTCTAACTTTGGCTTTTTCCTCCTATTTCAGGTTTGTCATATTCTTGGACCCATCGATACCATCGACGTGGCAAAAGAAAAAGAGCCAGAGGAGAGGCAGACAAGTTGATACCATCGACTCCTCGTCGATGGTATCGAGATTTCATCAGCGTTCCAAAGTATCGGTCCGTCGATACCATCGATGAGGCTGGTCGATGGTATCGAGATACCATCAAAGCGAACCCCAGAAGTTGAAGGAGCACCGCTATCCTAAAGGGTCGATACCATCGACCGCCCGTCGATGGTATCGACACCGTCAGATATGCAAAATGCCCAAAATGATCACGATCGAACGGCGGTGATATTTTGACAGCTGTAAGTGATACCTATACCTAGGAAAAGGTGGCCCAAAGCCGTCATTCACGTTCTATTGCATTTCTTAAGTCTCGAAGGAGGAGAGAGCGAAGGACGGAGCCGAGAGGTATGCCCCGGGAGATTCTAGAGACGTAGATGGAGTTTTCCACTGCCAGAAGGCTGCAGAATGCTCATCCCACACTGAGGATCACCCGATTCTTTGTCGTTCAGGGGTTACACCATCTCCATCCATGTTTTCTCCATGTTTTCTCCTTCCTTTATGGTATTTTGCATTGAGATGAACATGCAGGGCTAATACCCTCTATCCCTAGGACCAGGAGTAGCCAGGGCAATCGTTGTATGACTTTTCTTACATAGTTTATCATAATTTGTCCCTTAAATCTGTGGTATGATATTGTTTTCTCCATTGCTATCATTGTGTTTGATCACCATAATGGTAATAGAATACCTTTAATTGCTTTTGATGAAGAATTAATGGTTATAAGAGGTGGTAATCACATTAACTAATAAATCCTTTGGAAAAGGCGATGTACGGTTAATGGTGGGAACCCAGAGACATGTTTTTCATGCACCTAGTGTAGGGCATAGGTTACTACTGGCATGGAATCGGCCTAGATTAAGGTAGTGAATTGCATCACGGAAGGAGCAATTATGGATACAGGCCACTATCCAGAAAGGGAGATGAGTTGTGATAATTATGAAGGAATTAGTACAACGATAACCTACTGTGAAGCCACAATCCTAGAGATTTCTCTTGAATTGATTAAACCACCCATTTAATCGATTGCTTTGTTTTCTTTTGTTTTTATTTTCCTTTTTTAAAACAACTTCCAAACTTTTATAATCGGTTTAGATGATCGCGAGTAGTTAGTAGTAGTCTACTGATAATTACGTTTCCCTGTGTTCGACTCGGGCCTCACAAGGCCTATATTACATTGACGTGTATACTTGCGTTATACGCATGGTAAAGTCGTGTCAAGTTTTTTTGGTACCATTTTCGGGGAAACGGCAATTTTCGGCACTACGAGGGCTGCAAGCGGCCACTCTAGGCCACTTTTTCTTTTTTTTATTAGAAATTTTTATTTTTGAGATTAATTGTCTATCTTTCAGACTCTTTATTCATTTAGCGATATACTTCTTCAATTTTTCACTTTTCAGGGGTACTAGTGTATGGTGAAGATGTGTAGTACAGACTACGCACAGTCGACACCTGAGGTTCCACCTCTGGGATCTGGTGGTGAAGAGGAGCATATCCACAATCAACCCGAGGACATAAGCACAGATTCTGAACCTGAAGCAATGGCTGAGGAACAGACAATATGGGAGAAGATCGAGGCTACTTCTTCATCTGCGTCAAAAGGGTCGATCAAAAGGTAGCCTATCAACATTCCTACATACAAGATTGATCTGGCACTGATTAACATAGTCAAGTCTAATGCATTTCATGGGCTGAAGAATGAAGATCCAGTGGCCCACATCAGCCAATTTGTGGAAAATTGTGATATGATAAAGATTGACAGGTTTTCTCAAAAAACACTCTACTTAAAGCTTTTCCCCAGTTCTCTAGCGGGAAATGCACGTGAATGGATGCACAATCTCGATGATGAGCGCATCGAGACCTGGGACCAAATGATAGAGGTCTTCTTTGAGAGATTCTTCCCACTTGAGAAGACAAATGACCTCATGAGAAAGATCCATAACTTCACTCAAAAGGCCGGCGAGACTTATTCAGAGATATGGGAACGCTTCCAGATCATGCTGAGGAAATGCCCACATAATGGACTGGATAAGGAAAAGCAAGTAAAAAATTTCTACTTTGCTCTCAATGAGCATGACCGAAGCAACTTGGATTCAGCGGGCTCGGGCTTCTTCTTAAATAAAATAGACACAAGGTATTGGGAGATCTTGAAGAACATGGCCAGGAAGCAGTCATGGGGTGATAGAGACGCACCAGAACAAGCGAGAGTTGCAGGGGAATCCAAGGCAATTAAAGAATTAAATGAAAAGATGGACCTAATAGCAAAAACACTGTTAGCAAAAGATGATGAAGGATCTGATGATGAAGCATAGGCAAAGTTCATGCGCCAACAACAGGGCTACAGAAACAATGATTATTCGTGCAGGAAGGACAAGAAATTTTCTTAGAAGGATCCAAACAACTTTTGGCAGGATCCGGATCAAAAACCACAACCTAGTGTGGAGGAAAAGAGCAATGAGTTGTACAACCAAGTAATAAAGAAAAATCAAGAGTTGATGAGCACATTCAGTAAGAAAATTAAGTCACAAGGAGAGTTTATGAATCAGTTCGGGTTGACTCTACAGAGTCATGGTGCACAACTGAGGACTCTAGAGACAACCATGACCCAAATTTCAACTGAGATGGCTGCAATGAAGCAAATCATTCAATAAAAACCAACTGGGAATGCAGAACCCGCTCAGCCATATCAATAGGTTAAATATATTTTAGTCTGCAAAGCATAAGAGCTTCTTATTGAGGAGGTAAATGAGTAGAGTACCATGCATATAGACTTGGAGGATAAATCCAAAGTTCCATACCCTCACATTTTGTATGGTTTGCCAGGAGGATGTAGGATGCCATTCAAATCACTCCAAGATTCCACCACTGTCGTGCCCACATCTCAGACTATTGTGGAGACTCATATGTTGAGAGAGCAGGTGAAAGCTATACTTCATAGTGGAGCATCCACTAGCAATACGGAGAAGCAGCCACAAGCCATGCCATCCACGGATGATGTACTACGTCCTATCCTAGAAGGTGGCGTTGCAACAAGCTTAGGGGAGGATATCCCTAAAGTTACATATATTCCACCACACAAGCACATTAAGGAGCCAAGTGTGCCATTCCCGGATAGTATAAAGCTGCTGAGGAAAGAGAAAAGGTACTTCAAGAAATTTCTTGAGATCTTCCGGATGCTCCACATCAACATTCCATTAGTGGAAGCTATAGAGAAAATTCCTTCAGATGGAAGATTTATGAAAGACATCATCAACAAGAAATGACGGATCAAAGATACATATATTGTATGTGTCAACGAAATAGTGAGTTCTATAATTCAAGGAAGATAGCCAAAAAAGAGGAAAGATCCAGGATGTTTCTACATCCCATGTTCCATAGGTGGCCAATATTTTCCAAAAGCACAGTGTGACTCAGGAGAAGGCATTAATCTTATGCCACTTGCCACTTTTCCAAAGCTTTTTTTTTACAGCAAACAGATTCATTCATTACTCAAGCCATACGACATCTACAAGTAGAGAAGTACAACCAAAAGAAACCTAGATCAGTCAAAAACATAGATCTAACACCACTACCACTCATATTGGAATAAGATTGAAACACTTCTGCATTGAACTCTCTTCTTTGTGGCTGACCAAAGCAGCTATTGTGAGAGATACCTTCAACTTGAGCATAAGGCAGTGACATTAAGCATGAACTTGACCGAGATTCTGTCCGATTGTTGACTCTACCATCCATGGCACGACTCGAGCATCAAAGAACCTGAGGCAAAAATGAGACCAAACAGGGATCTCGTCACTCTCACGAAAGGAGAGACACCCAAACCCCGAAGGGAGAGACAAACGCCGAAGTAACACGGCGAGAAGAAGGCAAGAAACTACCTAGAACCAGGACCAAAACGAAAGGTAGGGAACTGACACAGACTGGACTGAAAAACAGAGCGAAAGCAACAAAGTGAGAAACGCCCGCCCCCCAGCATATCCACGCCAAAAGCTTCATGGCGGCCACCTCCTTGCCTCCACCAAGTGACCAGCTTCGCCGGAGACGAAGCCACCGCCCAGAAAAGCGCCGCTCCACCACCCTGAAGCCCCGATCTAAAGGCACGGGGATGAAGGTGACGAAGAGGAGAGCCAGCAAGTCGCAACCCCAGCGCCGCACGATCTACGAAGAGGACAGTTGCCCGACAAACGCCCAGGGGGAGAGGGTGGCTACGCTTCGGCAGCCGACCACCTCCCCCGAGTAGGAGAATCCCACGCATGAACTCTAGCCACCGTCTCTGGAGGGCAGCGGGGGAGTTAGACGCGGGGGCATTCAATAGAAATTTTCAAAAGTTGGGATTGAAGAAGCTAACACAAACTTCCATGACAGTCGAGTTGGTAGATGGATCCATTGTTAAGCCACAAGGTATATGCGAGGATGTGCTAGTCAAAGTCGACAAATTCATCTTCCCTGTTGACTTTGTGGTAATGGACATGCATGAGCTAGAAGGATGTGAGATATTATTGGGAAGGCTGTTCCAAGCTACGGCTGATGTAATCACTGCCATTGGGCGAGGCTACCTGACGCTAGGGATTGGTAATGATAGAGTTGAATTCAAATTGGAAAATGAATTATTAGAGACATCCTTTGACAACCCAGGTTAAGGTATCTGTATCGTCTAGCCCAAGACGTTAAATGAGGCACTTGTTGGGAGGCAACCCAACCTTGGTAGTGTACATGTTTGTTTCTTCTAATTTTTCGCATTCCTAGGTAGTTTTCATTAATTTAACACTTAGTCTTTAAAAATGATACCCTGATAGGTTTTTTAAGTGTGCAGGTATGTGTGGATGTCAATACCATCGACCCTTATGTCGATGGTAGCGACGAGGGTGATGAGCAGCAATTGGTAAACTTTTGCTCCATCGATACTATCGATGGCCTCGTCGATAGTATCGACCACCCAACAGGGGAGTCGAAGAAATCAAGGGAGTAAGTTGATAGCATCGACTCAGTGGTCGATGCTCGTGAGATCTCTGGAGATATTCATATGATTTCTTGCCAGAGAAGTCGATGCTATCGACTGTCATGTTGATGGTATCGACCCAACTTCAGGGGAATTCAGCACCAAGGTCTCGTGAGGACAAAGGATGCATACAGAAACGTCAGCAATCAGCGAGACGCCATCAACAAAGCGTGCCAAATCGGGAGATCGATCCGTGGGACGGGTCGATACCATCGACCATTGTCGATAGTATCGACGAGTCACCAATCTGGGCCCCCACATCTAGTAATCAATGACCGTCAATAGCCTCTAAGACACAGATTATGCTACAGGTGTCGATACCATCGACCCACTGTCGATGGTATTAATGGGGCACCAGGGGCGCCGAGCTCACTTATAAAAGGAGGGGATGTGTTCATTTTTCTTCACACCTTCATAGCACCCTCCCTCAAACTTTGACCTTGAGCATTGATGAGCAACCAGAGGCACAAGAAGCTTCACCGAGCTCTTCATCGACCGTGGAGAACATCTCCTCCGACCTTCACTGAGCTCTTTTTCTCTCTTTCCTATTCATCATGGTGAGGACCGCATGATCTCATCCTCATGGGCTGCCCCAATGGAGATTGAGACCTTTGTCCCACCACCACCAGAGCAGTAGCAGGGTATCATTGTTCCACCTTCTGAGTTTGTTCTTGACTATGAGGTCATAGTCAAATTCAAGCTTAGGGGGGAGATGGAACAATTTCTATCTTAGTTTTATTTTCATCTTCTTTTATTTTAGCATGTTTCTTAGTTTTTTGCAATTTCTTTTAGTGGTGTAATTTTGTTTATTTACGACTTTCTAGGATCCACGTTCTATCTAGTGTAATCAGTGGATGTCTAAATGTAAATTGCATTGTCATCTCAATGTTTTGCATATGGGGCTGATGCGTGAAATTGAGTGAAACTTGAGCGTTAACGAAAAATGTTCAAGAAAGTTAAAGTTTGACTTGTGTGAAATTGAGTACATAACTTATAAAAGTCATTGGGTAGGTCAACTTTAAAACATATGATCATAATTGTACATCCTTATGGTTCAAGAAATGAGGACGGATATGGATGCTGAGCCTAAACTGACCAAACGATAACGAGACTTTAATTTGAAGTGAGAGAGAAACCTCTTAGTTACCCTATACACATGTCAGTAAGGAGGGACATATAATCTTTTCCAATGGTTATGTCATTTAGTCTTATGATCTATCCACCTCACTTCATTCACACTCCACCATAAGAACAGGGAGCACCTTACAATTTTTCATCTCTTGATTGCATGTCATTTAGATAGGATTGCATTATAGCTAGGTGTTGCTTGAAAAAAAAAGTTGTGAATTAGTCATGCATGCACACATTCTAGAGTGCATGCCATTGTAGTTGCATAATTACTTTCCTGTAGTTGCATTTTGCATATTTTTTAGCATATAGTAAATTATGTGCCTTATTTCTTCTAAAAATAAGAAAAGCAGAGAACTTGTTTTATACTCTTTGAAAAATAGATTATAATGCATCAATTGTAGTAGTTATGTGAAAATAAGCCCGAAAAAAAAGTATTATAAATGTTTCCTTAGTCAAATTGAGAAAAATAAGGGCTTAGAAAAAAGAAGAAGAAAAACAAAGGAAAGAAAAGAAAAGAAAAGAAAAAGATGAATTAAAATCAGAGTGAGAAAGGAACTTGTTTCACCTAAATAATAAGAAGAACAAGCACATGATGTGGTTTTTTATACATTCTATCTCACACTGAGACGGAATAGTAGAGCATGCATGATCCCACCTAAAATGTAGGCATTAGGTCATTTTCATATGCATATGCATCATGTAGGTCATTTTTGTTGTTTTGCATTTTAACTATATTTTTCTTTCTGTTTTTTCATATCCGCCCATTCCATCCACCCACTGCTCAAAATGGTAGGCCACTCATGATTATCTCCTCATTCTTGTATATCAGGAGATATGCTTCCATGTAGATGGTAGTTAGGATATGAGCAACGTAGATAGGAGATCACAAGATGCACCACGCATGAACCGGAGGAAATAATTATATTAACTGCTTTATTTGATAGTGTTAAATGATTACGGGGTGAGCATCTCTCATGGATGATCATTGTCACCTATAGGGTAGTTATCGTTCTGTGGTTAGTGAGGGTCGGTATGTGCCTAACCGGTGGGAATCATTTTGTGATGTCTTTTATGCTAGTATCTTCTTTAGTTGACCCTCGCAATCATATTTTATAGTTTTGTTGCTCGAGGATGAGCAAAGTTTAGTTTGATATCACTATATCATGACTAATGAGATTTTGTCAACAACCAACACACAATCTAGTCTTGTGTGTCATTGTTGTCTATCAACCTTCCACAATGACATCCGACTAGGGACATAACAAGAATGTATACTCTTCACATCCATATGATCTCATCATTTAGGTCCTTAACCTAAAAGCAAACGTCATTGAGTAATGTCATTCTCTAGACATTCAATATGTTCTGTCATTATCTCATAACTGACTGAATCAGAATGAATTGGAAGCTTACCTTTGATATTTATCAAATCAATCTTAATGTATCCCACCAATCATCCCATGATTGGCTCTCAGGGCATACATACCAACAAACTCCCACTTGCACTATGAGCTAATCACCCTTGAATCATATTCTTAGTGATCTCCAAACATGTCCCACATGTTTCTGTGCTCTAGTGCTAACATAGTGAGTTATGGCAACACTTTGCCTAAGTCGGTATTATTGCATGTCTCACATCTCTTCACTAAATGTCTTACATATGAGATGGATTTGTCATAATTTGCGATCCAATATTCCTTTGCTAACATTTAGCCTCATTGCATGACCAGGCACTCCTTACTTGTCATCAATGATCAGAATACCTATAAGTTCATCTCCATAAACTCCCAGATCCATATAGTATCCACGGTTGTTCTCCAACACATGGATACTCGGCATTTCCTTTTAAAATGACTTTATTGGAACGTTTCCAATTTTCAACACACATTCACTTATATATATATATATATATATATATATATATATCCCATATATATTTTGCGATAAATTTTCTATATTTTTTGGAAGTTGGCATTGGTGTAACTCTTTAGAGTGAACCCTTCCTTATTTCCATAGAACTAGTACTTCTCAAGTACTTATCAAGTTCCCGTGGTATTCCAATAACCCTTACTGGAACTAGATAGACATCCACTCATTATGTCCCACATACGAGTTATTAGGATGAGCATATCATATTGTCATGTCCTACAAACAAGATGATAAATGCATTTTATTCTTGCTATGTCCATACATGCAAGATAACGGGATGATTACATATATGATAGATCCATATCTATTCTTTGTGTTCCCATTCTTCAAAAGAATTGGGACACTTGGCTCTGGGATACTCACTCCATGTAACATGGACAAGTTTTCTCCCACTGAATCTATGCATACTGAACCCTTCAATATAGATTGTCAATGTATGCTCTCTCTTTTCCAGGTCAAGAGGTTTTTGAGAACTATCTCTACAGGTCTCTATTCCTATCACATAGGAAACGTCTCTATCTTCCCTAAAGATAATTTCCACAAAGGATTCCATTCTAGAACATCTCATTCCTCATCAACATGTGGAATGAAAATATGCTCCCACTAAATCACAAATCCCTTCTTTATCTTTGACATATCAGTCAAACCCTTTGACTATATTATCAAAGTAAAGATCCCATCTATGAGTTGCTTGTACTCAATCAATCACATTCATTGGTCCATTGTAACTTATAGACTTCATTTGCATTAATGGATTCATAAACCTTATAGGTTGTGTCACGTACACATCCTTGTCTTATTCCTCATAGGAATGCAGTTTTAATATCCATTTGCCAAATGTCTTAGTCATTAAGTTGCAATCAACAAGTATGATCCTTCTCAAAATGTCATCCATGTGTCTTAATGCTTAAGACTCATTCACACGTATGGATTTTATCCCAATGGGTGCTATCACTAAGGTCATACCTTATTGTTCACATGGAAGTTATTTAGGATCTTATGGTCATAAACCATAACTCAAAATCTGGTTACTCAACATCATCTACATTGTTGACTCATCATATGACCAACTCATCATATAGATATTTGAGGTGTATATGTTAAGGAATTTGAGAACTCACAACACTTTGTGATTCTTAATATCCTTAATTAGTGTAAGGTATTCTCTATTTAAGAAGAATTTAGTTATTTGATAATCATCCTCTAACTCCTTAGAGTATGACTCCTTTTTTATTTAGGCATCACTATGCCTTAATCATGAGTTCTCTATGATACATTATCATAATCACTCATAAGGTTTCCAAACATTTAGTTTAAGTATCTCATTCATTGATCACATCAAGAATTATTACTTTTACCAAATATGTACTTCATTCATGATTTTCTTGAACACTTCAAGATATTCATATTGGTATTTCTCTAAACACCATTTGAAGTATTAGTATTTATTCCAATAGATATGTAAATACATCATATGTATTATACCTAATAGGATAGTCGTTCTCCTACTACATATAGTGAAGATTGACTTGTCATCATGTCCAAGATATTCATGTCTCTTAATGGTTCATAACCAAAAGAGTCTAGCTTATCCATCAACATGGAAACTAGAGATGAATTTCTCATGATAATGCTAATTCGTTGTTTGAGTTATCAATAACTTTTAGGTATCATTTTATCTTATGCATACCAAGTACCACAAGATAAAGAAAAGAATTGCCATAAAGATCATATCTTTAAAATTGAAACATCAACTACATTGATAGCCATCATGTCACTACAAGATGCAACAATAAAGTGTTTCTATTGGCAAATTGAAATAACAGTTCTCAACTCTATTTCGTGCCCTTTAGGCTGAAATAAATTGAAAGGTACTCCTATCTATGGAAGTAACACTTTCTCCAATGATGAGTACTCCTTTCTTGGCCCTTTCACAAAGGCCATCACTTCCTTTTAGATCTTGCATATCATATATGTCAGATCTTCATCTTGGTATCATATACCTCAGATAAAGAAGTGTTTATTTCATGATACCTATGGTGGAGATCTCTATCCCCTCCTTTCATCTTCTTTTGTTCTTCCAGATATAGAGGGCAATTTCTCCTCCCTCATTCACCCTTCCCATATGCCTTGAGGCTGAAGATGGCTTGGGTTGTTGAATACTTCTTTGTATTGCCCTTGACCTTGCCTTTAAGACTTACCCTTCATTGATCACATCAAAGATTAGGGTTTGTCTTTCTTCATCTTTGCCTCTACTGTCCTCAACATGTCCAACAACTCTATCAATGGCTTTTCAAGGTTTTTCATGTTGTAGTTCATCATGAATTGCATGATTCTCACAACATTTGTAGTATCATACTAGTAGCCAACTCTTGACTCAGAGGGAATCCCAGTCTAGTCAGGTTTTCCACATACCCAATCACATTGAGTGTGTGAGAACCAACTGAATCTCCTTCTGCCATGACATACTAGGATAGTGCCTTGGAGACATCATATGTCTCATGTTGTCTCTGCAACTCATAGTTTAGAGAATACAACATTCAAGCACTACACATCAATGGCATCCTCAGAATGCTTCTGGTAAGCATCCCTTTCAGCCTTTGGTGTGGTGGGAGCGAGTTCATCTGGTTCTGGTATAACTAGGACTTAGAGCTTTCGCTCTTCGACCGAGAACACTTCTCAACATCCTAACCAGTCGTGGAATTATTCCCATTTAATTTGTCCATCTCAAGGACCGATCGCAAATAAAGTGATTATTGTTGGTGGCCATTTGTACTACAAAAGGAAATATATGCAATTTAGTCCAAAAACTCATTTTTGACTTATTTGATTGATTTGAAAAAAGTTTTACACTATAATTAGGACTTTAATTAATTATCGCTCCCACTATTTTTGTTCAAATTGATAGCCCTCACCATCAATTCAGAAGATTGCAGTGTACAACCTTCTAGTGGGTCAAGATACCGAAATCCTCTCAGTCATGGACCAGCTAGGGCTGTCACCCACAACTTAGATCGTCTAGGTAGGCAAATCTTGCCAATTGCATCATATGTAACTCTAGAAAGATGTCATGAAAAACTCCTTGCCATGATCACCTCCATTCTTCAAGGTTCTAGATCCTATCTAGGTCACCTTTTTAAGTCTGACCCAAAGACAACACGATGAATATGCACCCTGCTAGGGCAGACCCACATATCCATCCTTCACGCTTCCATGAGATAGACGGTGCACCACACTAAGGCGTGCCCACACTTGGTCGATCAAACTTTTCACGTGTGTCACATTTGGAAGGCATCTAAAACTTAATATTTATTGAGAGATTTGGTTTTATAGGTACATATACATATCCAATCACCACAATATATTGTACGTATCATATATATGCTATATCCCACAGAAAACATGTGAAACGATAAAAGTGATGATTATGGCCATCCTAATGTGATTCCTCGAGCCAAGAGGAATCACAGTCATCTAGGTCCACATCACATGCAACCTGTACAAGATGAACTCTATGTTTTACCGTTCTGGGTTTGATCAACTCATCTCCATGATTGATCGGCTCGCCATCAGGCCGGTCGGTTTGGTGTCACCAGTCGATCGACTGGCGCCTCCAACTGATCAGTTCACTAGTCGCCGTGCATCTCCTCAGGTTTCCAGCTGCTTGTCTCGCTCGAGGAACCGGCCGCCTTGGTCCACCAGCCGATTGTATCACGCCCGAGATGATCGTCTCGATCCTCCAAGTGTCTGGTGTTCTTTGACATAACAGGAAATAAACTAATCTTATTTACAATTGTGTTGGGAAACCCCGAGTTACATTCGGGGGGAGCAAAGGTAGGAAAGAATCTTTAGTTATCTCGAGTTACATCAGGAATAGGAGGTAGGGAATTGGTGCGCAGACTAAGATGTAAGAAACAACAATCAACCACACACAAATTTAGGGTTTATGGCCACAATCACACTACAATCACCACAGAAACTGTTTAAGGGCGACTCATATTGAATGGATTTATATACCATATCATATATGTATATGTAGGGATTTGTGGATTTATATTGGACATGTATGAATCCAATTAATTATTCACATCGTATGTAATAAATAAAAAGTGAAAACAAAAAAAAAAACGATCACTTCGATTATCCTAAAGTATAGAATGTTGACGTGGCTTGATGTATGCACAAATTATGGTTATTTTGATATCTAATTTGGTTATTTTCTTTGTCATTTGTGCTTAATTGAATATCTTTTTAATACATATTTTACCATATTAGTAAAAATCACTTGTGCATCATTTCTTATATTTTTGTACGTATTTACATGCATTTTACATGTTTTAATTATTATAGTAATTATTTGATTTTATTCATTGATTATTTTGTTGCAAATAATTATTATTTACTGGAGAAAAGTCTATACCGATGACTTGCAACTCGGTGGCACCGACATGGCAGCAGAGTCGACATATAATTTTGTTCCAGGTCGAGAAGGAAACAGCAAAAAATCAGTGGTACCGATACAGAGACATACGAGCCAGATTAAACGCACTTCATTAATGAATTTAACATTGTATAAAATTATACATATATATAACTTTTGACCTAAAGTGCAAACACCAGCCGAAAATGACACCATTAGATAGAGAATCTCATTCTCTATTGGGGGTGCGAAAACCTAGGCGAAAGGAAGAAGAAAAGTGGAGGAACCCTATCCAGCAGACCTTGGATACATTTTGGCGGTGGAGATGACGGTATCTCGAAATCCATGTTTTGCATATTCTCGAGTTACTGTGATACCATGAAAATCATGTTCGGCTAATTTCCATAATTCCTTAGGACCTAGGAGTAGCCCAGGTATGCATTGTATTTGACTTTTATACATTAATACAGTTTTTACTTCTATTTTCTGGATATAAATTTGCGGAACCTTATGATCTATTTGTGCTTGGCCAACATAGATAGATACATAGATCTTTAATTACTTTGGAAGAAGGATTAAAGATTGGAAAACCATTAATTTACACTGTTTCAAGCGTCCTTTGGGAAAGGTGGCGTACGAATAGTGGGAAGAACCCCAGAGGTATCGCTAATGCACCTAAACTAAGGTATAAACTACTACAGGAGTGGACTTGACTTAGTATTAAATAGTGAATTACACTGTGAAAGCGGGTGATTCTTGCTACAAGCTTTCTATCTAGGGTTAGGAGTGATATATATTGATGTGTAGATGTTAAATATAGTGTATTCTGTGGTGAAACCATCGTTCTAAGGAATTCACCTTTAATTCATTCTTCAAACTGTTTAATTTCATTTGCTTTTTTACTTTCTTTTAATTCAAACAATCAATTTCAATCTTTCTTTAGGTCTAGCTAATTGAGTCATGATTAGTAGTAGTCTCTGGAAAACAATTCCCTAAGTTCGACTTGGGTCTCATTGGCCTTTATTACTTTGATACGTACACTTGTGTTTGCACACATGGTTTACATGTGTCATGGCTCTCATACCACTATTGGGTTTTAGGGGAGGCAGAGATGGCAGCGGAAACAAATTTTATCCAAACCCAAAACCCAAAGAGATCTCGTCAACATCTATATGGTAGGAAGGATGGTTTTTAGAGGCATACCTTGTCCCGAGGCTTTCTTGGCGACGTTACCTTACGGCGAGCACGATCTTCACCTTCAGTCTTGGACGACGTCTGTGTAGCTCCTGGTTGCACCCAGACTGTCATATTGACGGTTGTCCTCCGAGCGACAGAAATCTCCTGCCTCTGTAGTAGTCCACACGGACCACCAAGAACTCCAGTCATCCTGTCCTATAGTACACTAGAAGGAGTCATCCCCTTCTTTCGGCATACTAGTCAGTGATGTGCTCTCCCACCACCAGTTTTCATCCTGTAGTTGTCTTTCCCTCATTGTGCCTCCCTAGTCAGGTAGCACTTGCTTGGGATCTCTTGGTTACCACAACCAGAGAGGACAACTTTGCAGAGCAACTGATGTTCTGAGTTGTGCTCTTTGAGAAGCCCCCAGTACCCCTCTATATATAGGAGGGGTCAGGGTCAAGGTTCTCAGCCCCGGGCAATGCGAGACTAAAGTGGGAGTAGAAGGGTCTGGAATTTCCACAAATTTGATATACTCCGACAGCCTGTCGTTTCACAAACAAATAGATCATTTGGGCACTGAACCGATCGGTTCATCTCATGAACCGGTCATTTGGGGAGTTGAACCGATCAGTTCATTCATGAATTGGTCATTTCACTTCCCAGGGCAGTTCCCAATTGACTTTCTTCTTTACATTTCTAATTAATCCAAAGATTAATACTTGTCCCAATTGAATTGTACAAGTGAAACAAAAAATATTTTCTCACCAACATAACTTTCCCAAACTGGCTCGTTTGGTCCAGATGAACCGATCGGTTCAACACTTGAACCGGTTGTCTCACTTGACCCAGAGTCGATCGGTTCAATAGATTGAACCGGTCGGTTGGAAGTCCATGTTGTACAAAAATTGGTCAATGAAGTTCTCAATCAATTTGACACCCAAATTAGTTTGTCTAATACTTGAACTTGGTGATTGTGAGTCAAGTCAATTGATTGAATGTTTAATTGAACTACTAAACACATTTAGTAAACAATCTAAACATCATTTTTGGATAAACTCCTCTTCCAGGTTAAATCCTATGTGTGTGACCCTACAGGCCCATTTCACGTTGACAGTGAAAGTCCATAACACTTATGACTTCACAAGCAAAGAGCGGTGCCTAGTCGTACATCAGTGCTACCCAAGTGAAAAGGAAAATTGGAGAACAACTTTCAATCCTACAATATGTGATTGGTGTTATAGTGAATGTATAATTCCTTTGTCACTGATATCCTGAATGAACTCAAGGCATGGAATAGTCATCCTTTCAACATTCATTCACTTCCTTGATCTCAGAGCAGACTTGATGAGATATGTGTGATATCAATATCACATATTAATTCACACATGCATGCACATGCCTTTCTCAGTCCTACTCATCAAGTGGCCATGGATATCAAACTCCCTTAGGAGGGATAAATCCCATATCTATCACTCACCCCTTAAAAGCCCCATGTGTCAAAGTCACCCAATCATCACCTTTATAATAATCTATATTTCAGGACTGCGTTTGATGATGTCAAAGTGTACCCAATGTATTGAGTGTAGTGATTTCAGGTCAAAGAATCACACTCACCACCATCACAGTGAGAGCTGACTGTGACTATTAAGTCATGGTTCCATGTGTCACTCTCATGGTGGGTCTGTCTGATACACTTGTTCTCTAACAAGTACCTATGTGCTTGGTTTGATATCACTATATCATGACTAATGAGATTTTGTCATCAACCAACACATAATCTAGTCTTGTGTGTCATTGTTGTCTATCAACCTTCCACAATGACATATGACTAGGGACATAACAAGAATGTATACTCTTAACATCCGTATGATCTCATCGTTTAGGTCCTTAACCTAAAATCATACGTCATTGAGTAATGTCATTCTCTAGACATTCAATCTATTCTGTCATTATCTCATAACTGACTGAACCAAAATGAATTGGAAGCTTACCTTTGATATTTATCAAATCAATCTTAATGTATCCCACCAATCATCCCATGATTGGCTCTCAGGGCATACATACCAACAGACTCCCACTTGCACTATGAGACAATCCACCCTTGAATCATATTCTTAGTGATCTCCAAACATGTCCCACATGTTACTGTGTTGTAGTGCTAACGTAATGAGTTATGGCAACACTTTGCCTAAGTCAGTATTATTGCATGTCTCACATCTCTTCATTGTATGTCTTACATATGAGATGGAGTTGTCGAAATTTGTGATCCAATATTCCTTTGTTAACCTTTAGCCTCATTGCATGACCAAGCACACCTTACTTGTCATCAATGACCGGAATACCTATAAGTTCATCTCTATGAACTCCCAGATCCATATAGTATCCATTGTTGTTCTCCAACACATGGATACCAGACATTTCCTTTTAAAATGGCTTTATTGGAACGTTTCCGATTTTCAACACACATTCACTTATATATATATATATCCCATATATATTTAGCAATAAATTTTCTATCTTTTTCGGAAGTTCGCATCAGTGTAACTCTTTACAGTGAACCCTTCCTTATTTCCATAGAACTAGTACTTCTCAAGTACTTATCAAGTTCCCATGGTATTCTAGTAACCCTTACTAGAAGTAGACATACATCCACTCGTTATGTCCCACATACGAGTTATTAGGATGAGCATATAATATTGTCATGTCCTACATACAAGATGATAATGCATTTTATTCTTTCTATGTCCATACATGCAAGATAACAGGATGATTACATATATGATAGATCCATATCTATTCTTTGTGTTCCCATTCTTCATAAGAATTGGGACACTTGGCTTTGGGATACTCACTCCATGTAACATGGATAAGTTTTCTCCCACTGAATCTGTGCATATTGAACCCTTCAGTATAGATTGCCAATGTATGTTCTCTCTTTTTCAGGTCAAGAGGTTTTCAAGAACTATCTCTATAGGTCTCTATTCCTATCACATAGGAAACGTCTCTATCTTCCCTAAAGATAATTTCCACAAAGGATTCCATTCTAGAACATCTCATTCCTCATCAACATGTGGAATGCAAATACACTCCCACTAAATCACATATCCCTTCTTTATCTTTATCATATCAGTCAAACCCTTTGACTATATTATCAAAGTAAAGATCCCAGGTCTAAGTTGCTTGTACTCAATCAATCACAACGATTAGTCCATTGTAACCTATAGACTTCATTTGCATTAATGGATTCATAAACCTTATAGGTTGTGTCACATACACATCCTTGTCTTATTCCTCATAAGAATGCAGTTTTAATATCCATCTGCCAAATGTTTTAGTCATTAAGTTGCAATCAACAAGCATGATCCTTCTCAAAATGTCATCCATGTGTCTTAATGCTTAAGACTCATTCACACTTATGGATTTTATCCTAATGGGTTCTACCACTAAGGTCATACCTTATGGTTCACATGGAAGTTATTTAGGATCTTACGGTCATAAACCATAACTCAAAATTCGGTTCCTCAACATCATCTACATTGTTGACTCATCATATGACCAACTCATCATATAGATATTTGAGGTGTATATGTTAAGGAATTTGAGAACTCGCAACACTTTGTGATTCTTAATATCCTTTATTAGTGTAAGGTATTCTCTATTTAAGAAGTATTTAGTTATTTGATAATCATTCTCTAACTCCTTAAAGTATGACTTCTTTTTTATTTAGACATCACTATGCCTTAATCATGAGTTGTCTATGATACTTTATCATAATCACTCATAAGGTTCTCAAACATTTGGTTTAAGTATATCATTCATTGATCACATCAAGAATTATTACTTTTACCAAATATGTACTTCATTCGTGATTTTCTTGAACACTTCAAGATATTCATATTGGTATTTCTCTAAACACCATTTGAAGTATTAGCATTTATTATGTAAATACATTATATGTATTATACCTAATAGGATAGTCGTTCTCCCACTACATCTAGTGAAGATTGACTTGTCATCATGTCCAAGATATTCATGTCTTTTAATTGTTCACAGCCAAAAGAGTCTAGCATATCCATCAACATGGAAACTAGAGATGAATTTCTCATGATAATGCTAATTCATTGTTTGAGTTATCAATAACTTTTAGGTATCATTTTATCTTATGCATATCAAGTACCACAAGATAAAGAAAAGCATCGCCATAAAGATCATATCTTTGAAATTGAAACATCAACTATATTGATAGCCATATTGTCACTACAAGATGCAACAATAAAGTGTTTCTATTGGAAAATTGAAATAGTAGTTCTTAACTCTATTTTGTACCCTTTAGGCTGAAATAAAATGAAAGGTACTCCTATCTATGGCAGCAACACTTTCTCTAATGATGAGTACTCCTTTCTTGGTCCTTTCACAAAGGCCATCACTTCGTTTTAGATCTTGCATATCATATATGTCAGATCTTCATCTTTGTATCATATACCTCAGATAAAGAAGTGTTTATTTAATGATACCTACGGTAGAGATCTCTATCCCCTCCTTTCATCTTCTTTTGTTCTTCCAGATATAGAGGGCAATTTCTCCTCCCTCATTCACCCTTCCCATATGCTTGAGGCTGAAGATGGCTTGGGTTATTGGCTAGCATTAGAACACTTCTTTGCTTTGCCCTTGACCTTGCCTTAAAGACTTACCTTCATTGATCACATCAAAGATTGGGTTTGTCTTTCTTCATCTTTGCCTCTACTGTCGTCAACATGTCCAACAACTCTATCAACGGCTTGTCAAGGTTGTTCATGTTGTAGTTCATTATGAACTGTATGATTCTCGCAACATTTGCGGTATCATACCAGTAGCCAACTCTTGACTCAAAGGGAATCCCAGTCTAGTCAGGTTTTCCACATACCCAATCACATTGAGTGTGTGAGAACCAACTGAATCTCCTTCTGTCATGACATACTAGGACAGTGCCTTGGAGACATCATATGTCTCATGTTGTCTCTACAACTCATAGTTCAGAGAATACAACATTCAAGTGGTACACATCAATGGCATCCTTCGAATACTTCCAGTAAGCATCCCTTTCATCCTTTGGTGTGGTAGGAGCGAGCTCATCTGGTTCTGGTATAACTAGGACTTAGGGCTTTCGCTCTTCGATTGAGAACACTTCTAAATGTCCTAACTAGTCGTGGAATTATTCCCATTTAATTTTTCACTCTCAAGGATCGATCGCAAATAAAGTGATTATTGTTGGTGGCCATTTGTACTACAAAAGGAAATATATGCAATTTAGTCCAAAAACTCATTTTTGACTTATTTGATTGATTTGAAAAATGTTTTACGATATAATTAGGACTTTAACTAATTATCGCTCCCACTATTTTTGTTCAAATTGATAGCCCTCACTATCAATTTGGAAGATTGCAGCGTACAGCCTTTTAGTGGGTCAAGATCCTGAAATCCTCTCAGTCATGGACCAACTAGGGCTGTCACCCACAACTTAGATCTTCCACGTAGGTAACTCTTGCCAATTGCATCATATGGAACTCTTGAAATATGTCATGAAAAACTCCTTGCCATGATCACCTCCATGCCTCAAGGTGCTAGATCCTATCTAGGTCACCTTGTTAAGTTTGACCCAAAGTCTACACGATGAATATGCACCCTGTTAGGGCAGACCCACATATCCATCCTTCACACTTCTACAAGATAGACAGTGCACCACGCTAGGGCGTGCCCACACTTGGCCGATCAAGCTTTTCACGTGTGTCGCATTTGGAAGGCATCTAAAACTTAATATTTATTGAGAGATTTGGTTTTATAGGTACATATACATATCCAATCACCACAATATATAGTATGTATCATATACATGTTATATCCCACAGAAAACATGTGAAATGATAAAAGCGATGATTATGGCCATCCTAATGTGATTCCTTGAACCAAAAGGAATCACAGTCATCTAGGTCCACATCACATGCAACCTATATAAGATGAACTCTGTGCTTTTCCATTCTAGATTTGATCAACTCATCTCCATGATTGATCGGCTCGCCATCAGGTCGGTCGGTTTGGTGTCACCAGTCGATCGACTGGCGCCTCTAGCCAATCGGTTCACTGGTCGTTGTGCATCTCCACAGGTTGCCACCCGCTCGTCTCGCTCTAGGAGTCAGATGCATTTGTCCACCAGCCGATCGTCTCACGCCCGAGACGATCGTCTCGATCCTCCAGGTGTCCACTGTTCTTTGACATAATAGGAAATAATCTATTCCTATTTACAATTGTGTTGGGAAACCCCAAGTTACATTCGGGGGGAGAAAAGGTAGGAAAGAATCTCAAGTTACATCAAGAATAGGAGGTAGGGGATCGGTGTGCAGACCAAGATGCAAGAAACAACAATCAACCACACACAGATTTAGGGTTTATGGCCACAATCACGCTACAATCACCACAGAAATTGTTTAAGGGTGACATGTATTGAATGCATTTATATTCCATATCATATATGTATATGTAGGGATTTGTGGATTTATATTGGACATGTATAAAGCCAATTAATTAATCACATCATATGCAATAAATAAAAGGCAAAAAAACAAAAAACTGATCACATCAATTATCCTAAAGTATAGAACGTTGGCGTAGCTCTAATACCACTGTTGGGTTTTAGGGGAGGTACAGATGGCATTGAAAACAAAATTTTCTGCCCAAACCCAGAACCCAAAGAGATCTTGTCAACATCTATATGGTAGGAAGGATGGTTTGCAGAGGCATACCTTGTCCCGAGGCTTGCTCGGAGATGTTACCTCACGGCGAGCGTGGTCTTCACCTCTGGTCTTGGACAGTGTATGTGCAGCTCCTGGTCACACCCAGATTGTCGGATTGACGGCTATCCTCCGAGCGGCAGAAATCTCCCGCCTCAGTAGTAGTCCACACGGACTACCGGGAACTCTAGTCTTCCTATCCTATAGGACACTGGAAGGAGTCGTCTCCTTCTATCGGTGTACTAGTCAATGACGTGCTCTCCCACCACCAGTTGTCTTTCCCTCAATGTGCCTCCCTAGTTGGGTAGCACTTGCTTGGGCTCTCTCAGTTACCACAACCAGAGAGGACAACTTTGTAGAGCAACTGATGTTCTGAGTTGTTCTCTCTGACAAGCCCATAGTACTCCTCTATATATAGCAGGGGTTAGGGTCAAGATTCTCAGCCCCGGGCAATGCAGGACTAAAGTGGGAGTAGAAGGGTCCAGAATTTCCACAAATATGATATACTGCGGCAGGTGAACCGGTCGTTTCATAAACAAACCGATCGTTTGGGCACTAAACCAATCAATTCATCTCATGAACCGGTCATTTGGGGAGCTGAACCGATCGGTTCATTCATGAACCGGTCATTTCACTTCCTAGGGAAGTTCCCAATTGACTTTCTTCTTTCCGTTTCTAATTAATCCAAAGATCAATACTTATCCCAAGGGAATTGTACAAATGAAATGAAAATATTTTCTCACCGACATAACTTTCCCAAACTGGATCGTTTGGTCCAACATAACTGATCGGTTCAACACTTGAACCGTCGACTCACTTGACCCTAAGCCGATCAGTTCAACAGCTTGAACCGGTCAGTTGGAAGTCCAGGTTGTGCAGAAATTGGTCAATGCAGTTCTCAATCAATCTGACACCCAAATTAGTTAGTCCAACACTTGAACTTGATGATTCTGAGTCAAGTCAATTGATTGAATGTTTAATGGAACTACTAAACACATTTAGTAAACAATCTAAACATCATTCGTGGATAAACTCCTCTTCCAGGTTAAATCATATGTGTGTGACCCCACAGACCCATTTCACATTGGCAGTGAAAGTCCATAACACTTATGACTTCACAAGCAAAGAGCGGTGCCTAGTCCCACATCAGTGCTACCCAAGTGAAAAAGGAAAGTTGGAGAACAACTTTCAATCATACAATCCATGACTAAGTGTTACAGTGAATGTATAATTCCTTTGTCACTGATATCCCGAATGAACTCAAGGCATGGAATAGTCATTCTTTCAGCATTCATTCACTTCCTTGATCTTAGAGCAGACTGGATGAGATATGTGTGACATTAATATCACATATTGATTCACACATGCATGCACATGCATTTCTAAGTCCTACTCATCAAGTGGCCATGGACATCAAACTCCCTCAGGAGGGACAAATCCCATATCTATCACTCACCCCTCAAAAGCCCCATGTGTCAAAGTCACCCAATCATCACCTTTATAACAATCTATATTTCAGGATTATGTTTGATGATGTCGAAGTGTACCCAATGACATGTGTTGAGTGTAGTGATTTTAGGTCAAAGAATCACACTCACCACCATCACTATGAGAGATGATTGTGACTACCAAGTCATGGTTCCATGTGTCACTCTCACGGTGGGTCTGTCTGATACACTTGTTCTCTAACAAGTACCTATGTGCTTGGTTTGATATAACTATATCATGACTAATGAGATTATGTCATCAACCAACACACAATCTAGTCTTGTGTGTCATTGTTGTCTATCAACCTTCCATATTGACATTCGACTAGGGACATAACAAGAATGTATACTCTTAACATCCGTATGATCTCATCGTTTAGGTCCTTAACCTAAAAGCATATGTCATTCAGTAATGTCATTCTCTAGACATTCAATATGTTATGTCATTATCTCATAACTGACTGAACCAGAATGAATTGGAAGCTTGCCTTTGATATTTATCAAATCAATCTTAATGTATCCCACCAATCATCCCATGATTGGCTCTCAGGGCATACATACCAATAGTATCCACCAAAGGCATGCTACCACAAAGGCAACTGACCATCTTCGAGATAGGGATAACCAAGATCAAAATAGATGATCTCTATGGCCAAAATAGGAGATAAAACCAAGGGAATCCATCGTCTACAAGAAGAGAAACTTTGCACAAAAACGGTCACCAAAGACCCTAAAAGCATGTGTCACTAGACCACCATGAAAGAACCTCAAGTAGGAGAGAGAAACCACATTTATAAAGACCAAAATAGAACCTACAATCCACAGAACATCAAGGTACACTAGGATCATGCATGTGGACTCTGATCTCCAAACCATGACATAAACACGATTAAAACTTAGCGGAAGCGATTCGATAAACAGCGGAAGGCAAAAATCACGAGAAATTAAAACTTTTCGAGACAAGAGCTTGAATCCATAAAAGCTTCTTTCATGACAACAGATAAACTATTTACATCTCATGATAATTACTTCTTGAGTAATTATATACATCAAGATACAAAATCTCAAGAACTTATACAAAAGACTCCAATACCTGAGAGTACAGAGGGCACATAGGACTGACTCTAACTACACCACATGGCAGGATAAATCTCCACCTGAGATTCTACTACTGCTCCTGGTGCTGCTGTTGCTGAGACTGGTCACCTGTAGGCTGGTTCCTTCGTCTCTGACGTCCACCTAAAAAGTTGAAGTCTACGGGGTGAGACAATTTTACATAATTGTCCCAGCGAGAGTTATAACTCTCCGCCAGAAGCTTTATTATAACATCAAAGATTATCTTAAGCAGTAAAGCCTTCAAAGTATTCAATAACAGTTGCAACTATATAACATGAGTTCAACATTTATGAGACATGAAGAAATATAAGCACTATCACAGTGTATCATCAGTCAACTAACTCGTAGTTATCTCTAACAGGTATACTACGTGCTTGATTATGTTTTACAAACAACATTATGCCCTGTGGAGATGAGGCATACCACTCATACTCCAACTGATCGCTGAGAAGTCACATCAGTATCATACATAGGTCATTAAGAGAGCCGGATTCTCATGACCTTCACCTTCCTCAGTCAGTAAGAGGATCACTTGTAGGACAGCTCGTATCTCTACTACTATAGCTCACCAGGGTAAACTGGTCCTTCGCTATTCTAGAGTCACAGTGGCGTTCTGTACTCTCTTCGTCATCAGGAGATTTCATGTTTATCTCCACTGATACGGATATCTGTGTTTTCTTTGTCATCAGGAGGTTTTATGTTTACCTACCACTGATACGGTATGGAATTATAGTGAAGGATGGATGGATTACACATCTACATCACTTTCCTACACTAGGATGTAAGGTTCTACACATCCATGTACCCCACATACTCAAAAGTATGTGCTCCAGGAGTTCCCTGAGGAAAACCTGTTTCACCATCACTTGATCTCTGACAATGATGGATCTATGATCAGGGCTCTACATTATACTTGATTAGTTAGGTACATTCAGTATTCTCTAACAACATACATTGTTCTCCAAACAATAACAGTAGCATAACAGCTATAAAGGAAGAATACTAAATGTAACATGCCTAACTCATATCAATCATAATTTCTCATCATACTCATCACAAGTCATCTCTAAAGCATGACTTTGATGGTATTCATGGCTCTTATAGCACATTAACTCATGGGATGCCACTGACTGGGCATCAAGTTACTTTTCTTATTCATAAGGCTAACAACATGCCTTCAATGAATATAACATCAATATCCATACCTGGATAAGATCACCTTCATATCTGAACCTGCATGGTTAATTCAACTGATAAAGGTAATACAAAAATAAGGAATACATTTCCCACTCTTATCATAACAGTTAACTCCTCTGATTCTCATCAATTGGAGTTTAATACTCATTTGCATGCCATTACCCTTGAATTAGGGTTTACTATTCACATTACATGTCATCACCCTTGAATTAGGGTTTACTATTCACATTACATTGAATTGAACTCATAATATCATCATGTATGAGTATCATTATCATTGATGCTCTCAGATTAGTTAAAGATTCATCATTCATCATAATTAGGGTTTCTATGACTTCACACAGGTGGATCATACCCTAATTATGCACATTCATGTGTATTGAAGGTTCTTTAATTGAGTTTCCACCTAAAAAAGGTACTTTCTCTCTCTAGAAGTATTTTCTCTCTCTAGAAGTACTTTCTCTCTCCTCATACTAGTAGAGGGTGATAACACCACCCCAAATCAGGTTGGATTAAGTCATCATAGGCTAACATAGCCAAAAACATCGCCACCATGTGATTAGGGTTTGATCTGATCAAGGTATTACACAATTGACCCTTCAAGGGTATTTTGGTAATTTACCCCATTGATCATCATCATGGTCAAGTCATTAGTCAATTAATCCCTTGATGTCCTAGGTTATCATTAGGGTTTAGATTAGGGCACAAAATGATCCATTTATATCTTCAAATGATTGAGTGAAGTCAACCTTGAATCACCTTGATCGATCTCAACCATCAACCTCCAATTGGTTTGAGATCTTTTGAAAGAGTTGACCGTTTAGCCAATTTTGACTTCCAAGACCGCGAGGGTGTGTGACCGTTTAGCCAATTTTGACTTTTCAAGACCGCGAGCCCTCATCTTACTCCAAGACCGCGAGCCTTCATCTTATTCCAAGACCGCGAGCCTTCAACTTGGTTTCAAGACCGCGAAGGTTATGTAGACCGTTTTCTCACCTTTGACCTCAAGACCGCGAGGCCCCTCACGGTCTTGAGACCGCGAGGCCTCTCACGGTCTTGAGACCGCGAGCCCTCTCACGGTCTTGAGACCGCGAGCCTTCATCTTATTCCAAGACCGCGAGCCTTCAACTTGGTTTCAAGACCGCGAAGGTTATGTAGACCGTTTGCTCACCTTTGACCTCAAGACCGCGAGGCCCCTCACGGTCTTGAGACCGCGAGCCCTCTCACAGTCTTGAGACCACGAGCCCTCTCACGGTCTTGAGACCGCGAGGATCACATGGTCTCAACCGCTTGGACCATCAACAAAGTTCAATGGTTACAACCGATGATGTCAACCAATGTTGAAGCCCTCAAAAGGTCAAAGCCATGGTGACCACTTATGAATTAGGTCAATTAAGATTATGCTTAACCAATTGGTCATTCAATTGACCCTCAATTTTTGATCAATTAGGGTTGAAGTCGATTCAATTAGGGTCTATCAATGTTCAACCATCAACACTCAACAATGTGCATCAACACAAGGTTGAACCCTTCAATTGAGCTCCAATTGGGCCCAAACTTGGCCCAAACGGTCTTGGGATCATGTGGGTGGACCCCACATGGTCGTGAGACCGTTTGCCCAAGATTTCATCAAAATCTAATGTGATTTGATAGGGGTTGAACCATGATTGAGTCACAAAATCAGAATTTTGATTAATTGATAACTTATTGCAATTGGGTCCTTAATTGATCAAATTAGCTTAACCCTAGACTTTCAAACGGTCTTGGGTGATTGTCCTCTCGGTCTTGAGACCGTTTGGATGACCCCCAAACAGTCTTGATACCGTTTAGGTCAATCAACCCTAAAAACCCTAATTAAGTCACCATAATTTCAGTACTGATTTCATCTAGGGTTAACCCTAGTAATCACCCTTCAACTCTTAGCTCGTTTGGAATTAGACCATCAAACTTGGTGAGTTGTTAATTAACATAATTTTGAACAGTAATTTCATATGGTCAAAGCTTGGTCAACGACCTTACACGGTCTTGAGACCGTTTGCCCAAAAAGGCAATTTCATACCGTTTGAAAATCAGGAATAAATTCAATTAAAGTTGTTACTTAAAAAGGCCATATCTCCTAATTCCTTTGGAGTTAACCTCTCACTTTTTTAGGGTGATTAGCATATATAATTTGGAACAGATTTCTTATACGGTTCACGCTCGGTCAACGGGTCCAAACGATCGTGAGGACCGTTTTCCCTCTTGCGGTCCAGAGACCGTTTGCTCACCTCGCGGTCCTCAGACCGTGAGAGCAAGTTAGGGAGACCGTTTAAGAAAGTGAAAAGCGGTGGGTTTTTCTTGGAAATCACGCCTTCATCTCCTAGCTCAAGAACAATACGGATATCCCACGGATTTGCTTGCAAGGTAGCAAAGAAAACTAGGGAACATGAAGAACTATCATCTAACCGCATAAAAGAGATGTATATAGTAAAGCATGGATTTAGAGTTATAAAACCCACCTAAAGCTTGCTCCTTGAGCTCCAAGCTTTCAAGATCCAAGCTCTAATGGCGTCCTTGAGCTCTCACAGGTTGTCCAAGGTGAAGACCTCCACGGAAGGTCAAGAAAAGATGGCTAGAAAGATAGAGCCATGAGAGCTAGCCATGAAATTGACCTTGAATTCGAGTTTTAACCATGAATTTAGGCAAAAAGAGGGTCCCAAACCTACCTTGCTTCCCTTGGTCGTCCTCCTTAGCTCCAAGGCAGTCCTTGGTCGTCCTTGGTGAAATGAAACAGTAAGGGAACGAAGGGTAAGTTCCCTTGCAACTAAGGGAAGGAGAGCTTATATACATGGAGTAGGATTTTCAACATTAGTCCATATGTTTTCCATAATTCCAACTAGGTCCTTCCTTCTTTACTTGCTCGTCCCTTACTCTTTATTCTAAGGACAAACTTTATCTTAAGGTCAAGAAAAAGAGGCAAAGAAGATCAATCTATTACTAAGGTACATTCATAAAAGGGATATTGCACATATACCCTGATTATTCAATCACAAGGTATATTTCATAACTTGTTTATTCAATTGAGGTGACCTCTTCCTCATTTCTTCTCTAAATGATGGTAAGAGTCTTAAAAGATACATTAGATGATATATTTTACACATAGCATCCCTTAATTTGGGTAAATTGCATTTTACCCCAAATTAGGGTTTCAAGCACCGGGATTGCTTCCACAGTTGCACCTTGGTGCCCAAGCTTGGGAAATCCCTCAAACTTTACCAAGAAGATTCTCATGATGTCTCAACATCAGAGGAACATCTCATCATGTGCAAATTGCAAGATAACCCTTTCAACTGGGTAAATTGCACATAGGTCCCTGTATATCAAAACAATGCTACAACTTTAAATAAAAAGGAGCAAATACTGAAATATATGTTTCTGAGAAACTTAATTACATGCTCAGAGTTAATCACAAAGATTTAATTACATATTTAGGCAAAACACCTAGGGTTAACTCATAACCCAGGTCAGGGATGTTACAAATTATCCACCCCTTACAAGGATTTCGTCCCCGAAATCGATAAGACATATCAAGAGAAAAGGGCAGGATACTTCCTTCTCATCTCATCCTCTAACTCCCAAGTGGCTTCTTCAACACCACGATGGTTCCAGAGGACTTTTACAAGACTTATATCTTTCTTCTTTAACTTTTTAATCCTTTTATCAAGGATTGACACTGGTCCTTCCTCATAGGATATATCATCATTCAATTCTACTTCCATGGGTTGTAGAACTGACTCGGTGTCTGGGTGACATTTCTTCAGCATAGAAATGTGAAACACAGGATGTAACCTTTGTAACTCAGGTGGCAGCTCTAGTTTATATGCTATTTTTCCAATCCGTTCAATGATTGGATAAGGTCCCATAAATCTAGGAGCTAAGTTCCCTTTCCTTCCAAAACGAAGGACCCCTTTCCAAGGCGAGACCTTGAGATACACTCTGTCTCCAACCTGGAACTCTAAGGGTCTACGACGCTTGTCAGCATAAGATTTCTGCCTATCCTATGCAGTCTTAATCTGTTGTTGTATTACTTTAATCTTCTCTGTAGTCTGCTGCATAATATCAGGACCTAACAACTGATGATCACCAGTCTCAAACCAACACAAAGGTGATCTACAACGTCTACCATACAAGGCCTCATAAGGTGCCATATCAATACTATGCTGATAGCTATTGTTATAGGCAAACTCTATTAAGCTTAGGTGTAGATCCCAACTTCCGGTAAACTGGAGAACACATGCCCTCAACAGGTCTTCTAAGGTTTGTATGGTCCTTTCCGATTGCCCATCAGTCTGTGGATGAAAGGCCGTACTAAACCTCAGCTTGGTGCCTAAGGCTCGGTGTAACTGTTCCAAAAAACGACTCATAAACTGAGGACCTCTATTAGAAACTATTGTGACAGGAACTCCGTGCAAATGCACTATCTCTTGAACATATAACTCTGATAACCTTTCAGCAGAATAGGTTGTTTTGACAGGTAAGAAATGTGCTGTCTTATTCAACCTATCAACAATTACCCAAATGGAATCATGTCCTTTGCTTGTCCTGGGTAGGCCAACAACAAAGTCCATGGTCACATGGTCCCACTTCCACTATGGTATGGGTAAAGGTTGCATTGTCCCTGCAGGCTTCTGGTGTTCAGCTTTAACTTGTTGACACACAGGACACCTCAGAACAAATTCTGCAACATCCTTCTTCATTCCAGGCCACCAATACAAATCTTTCAAATTTAAATACATCTTGGTGCTCCCTGGATGCGTAGCATACATGGAAGAATGAGCTTCTTCCAGGATTAACTTCCTCAAGTTGTCCACATCTGGCACTATCATCCTTCCATTATAACAAGCTACTTGATCCTCTGAGTCATGGAAACCATCTCGCTTTTCATCTCCATACTCAGATCTAATCTATTGAACTGCAGCATCACCTAGCTGTGCTTCCTTAATCTGCTCTCTTAGGGTAGGTTTAATATGCATCTCAGCTAACAGACCGGCTAACAATGACACTTTCAACTATACATTGTCTTGCCTTAAAGAGATAAGCATATCTCTCCTAGAGCATACTAAAGAGTTTAGTTGTGCTCTATTCATGGTTGATGTTGCTGATTTCCTACTCAAGGCATCTGCAACAACATTGGCCTTGCCCAGATGATAATCAATTGTACAGTCGTAGTCCTTGATTAACTCCATCCAGCGACGTTGCCTCATGTTGAGCTCATGCTGAGAGAAGATATACTTAAGGTTTTTGTGGTCTGTGAAAATCTGGAATGTTTCTCCATAGAGATAATGTCTCCAGATCTTCAAGGCATGAACCACAGCAGCTAACTCCAGATCGTGTGTCGGATAATTCTCCTCGTGTTTCTTAAGCTGTCGGGAAGCAAAAGAAATCACTTGTTTATCCTGCATCAACACACATCCTAGTCCATTCTTGGAAGCATCACAGAAAACTACATATCCTTTTCCTTGTTCAGGTAGCACTAGCACAGGTGCACTTGTCAATCTCTCCTTCAACAGCTGGAAAGACTGTTGACACTTATCACTCCAAGAAAAAGGAACATCCTTCCGGGTCAACTTGGTCAAAGGTAAGGATATAGAACTAAAGTTCTTAATGAACCTTCGATAATAGCCAGCTAACCCCAAGAAACTTCGAATCTTCGTCGGTGTCTTCGGTTGTTCCCATTGTAGAACAGATTCTACTTTTGTAGGGTCAACACGAATTCCCGAAGCAGATATCACATGTCCAAGAAAAGATACCTCCGGCAGCCAGAACTCACACTTGTTAAACTTAGCATACAGCTTGTGTTCTCTTAGCAAGGTCAAAGCTTGGCGAAGATGGTGCTCATGCTGCTGAGCATCCTTATTATAGATAAGAATGTCATCTATGAAGACGACAACACACTGATCAAGGAAAGGTCGAAAAATTCTATTCATGAGTTCCATAAATGCAGCTGGTGCATTGGTTAGTCCAAACGACATAACCGTGAACTCATAGTGACCATACCTTGTCCTAAAGGTAGACTTGGATATGTCACTATCATTAATACGGAGTTGATGATATCCAGACCTCAAGTCTATTTTAGAAAAGACGGTTGCACCACGCAACTGGTCAAAGAGATCATCAATCCTTGGTAGAGGATACTTATTCTTTATTGTTACTTTATTGAGTTGTCTGTAGTCGATGCACAACCGCATTGACCCATCTTTCTTTTTAACAAACAAGACCGGAGCACCCCAAGGTGAAGTACTCGGTCGGATAAAACCTCTCTCAAGTAACTTTTGAAGCTATTTCTTGAGTTCTGCCATCTCGGCAGGCGCCATTCTATACGGAGTCTGAGCTATGGGTTTCGTATCTGGGATCAAATTGATTTCAAAATCAATCTCCCGAGGTGGTGGTATACCAGGAAGTTCTTCAGGAAACACATCTTCGAATTCCCTGACTATAGGAACTTCAACAGGATTGGAACTTTCCTTGGTAACATCTACCACATGGGCTAAGAATGCATAACATCCTTGTCTCAACAACTTATCAGCAACCATAGCTGACACAAGGCAGGTGGGCAGAATCTTTCTCTCACCTTGAAAGATCCATGTGTTGCTTTCATCAACAAACACAGCCAACTTGGACTCACAATCCAAGACAACTCTATACCTTTCCAAGGTATCCATCCCGAGGATTATATCAAATCCCTGCATATCAAGTGGTATAAGATCCACTTGAATGTGATGGTCAAAAAAGAAGAGGATGCAGGGAGAACATACCTCCTGCAAAACGGCAGACCCACTCAATGGAGTCTCCAACAACAACCTATCTGTCCTATGACTAACAGTCACATTGCAGTTACGAATCACTTCACGAGTGATGAAAGAGTGTGTAGCACCCGGATCAATCAGAACAGATACAACACAGGATGTAGACATATCAGAATATAAAAGTTCCATCTGACCTGCCACTACCCGTGGATTGACCACTGCTTCAGGTGGGTTCATAGCATAGAACCTCGCAGTCGCCTGGTGTTGAGGTGGTGCTGATGATCCAGCTTGAGACGCTTGTCCACATCCTCGAGCTGCTCCTTGATGTTGTCTATTCTGAGATCCCTGTTGATTCTGTCTCAGAGGCTGTGTCACACTGATAGGCCTAGAACGACAATCCTTCATCAAGTGTCCCACCTTACCATAGTTGTAGCAACTCCTCTCCTGTTATTGTGGTCGGGGTGGTCCAGTAACTGACACTGATGCAGAACTATGAGTTCCTTGAAGCGGTTGACTCCGTCCTCTAACTCTGCTAGGTGTCCATTGAGTTTGAAAACTCGATCTGGGTGGTGGAGGGTTAGGTGCAGAGAATCTAGGTTTCTTGGAATCCCTAGATGAAGAACCTTGGAACTGTGGATATCTTTTCTGAGTTTGTCTCTTCTCAACCACAGATCTCTCTATCCTTCGGACTGACTCAACGAAGGTAGAGAATCTCTCTCGATTTTCTAAGGCAGACACGGGGGTTGACATATCAGCATTCAAACCCTTCTCAAATCTTCTGATTCTTTCCTCCTCTGTGGCAGCCATGTGCGGACAGAACCGCAGCAACTCCATGAACTTAGCTTCATACTCGCTAATGTTCATCATACCCTGCCTTAGCCTCTCAAACTGAGAGATCTTCTCATCTAGGAAGGTCTTTGGAAAATATCTATTGATAAATTCCCGAGGAAACTCTTCCCATGAGAACTCTACTCCAGGTCTCTTCTGCTCTTCCATGTTCCACCAGTGACCAGCACTGCCTTTGAGAAGATAGACAGCATGTCTAACCTTCTCAGCTTCCGGGATGATAAGAATACTGAAAGCCTTCTCCAACTCTGTCAACCAAAGGTCAGCATCGGTGGGGTCGGCAGTCCCGAAGTACTCGGTAGCTCCGACACGACGAAGTCGTTCGAACGTCTTACCGATACCTTGTGCTTCAGGATGGACAGGTGCCCTAGGTGCAGGCATGGGCATCCTGTCAGTTATGTGTGTCATGGCAGTCATAAACTGCCCGAACATCGTCTGTATAGCTGGGTTACCCATGTCGGCTGGGTCAAACTGGGGTGGTTCTCTTGGTGACTCAGGTGCAGGTTGTTCTATTTTTGGAACCCTTGCACCGCCTCGAGGTGCACTAGCACTACTCTCCACCACGTACTCATCATGTGGCTCAGCCATTCTTATGTATCTTCTTCTCCTGAGGAGCAGAAGATTCTATTAGATAAGGAAGGAGTACTAAAGATAGACTCGACATCCTAAGTCCTATGCCTCTGTAGACTCAACTGACCTAGAGCTCTGATACCACTAATTGTGGGCTCCGATCTCCAAACCATGACATAAACACGATTAAAACTTAGCGGAAGCAATTCGATAAACAGTGGAAGGCAAAAATAACGGGAAATTAAAACTTTTCGAGACAAGAGCTTGAATCCATAAAAGCTTCTTTCATGACAACAGATAAACTGTTTACATCTCATGATAATTACTTCTTGAGTAATTATATACATCAAGATACAAAATCTCAAGAACTTATACAAAAGACTCCAAGACCTGAGAGTACAGAGGGCACATAGGACTGACTCTAACTACACCACATGGTAGGATAAATCTCCACCTGAGATTCTACTACTGCTCCTGGTGCTGCTGTTGCTGAGACTGGTCACCTGTAGGCTGGTTCCTTCGTCTCCGACGTCCACCTAAAAAGTTGAAGTCTACGGGGTGAGACAATTTTACATAATTGTCCCAGCGAGAGTTATAACTCTCCACCAGAAGCTTTATTATAACATCAAAGATTATCTTAAGCAGTAAAGCCTTCAAAGTATTCAATAACAGTTGCAACTATATAACATGAGTTCAACATTTATGAGACATGAAGAAATATAAGCACTATCACAGTGTATCATCAGTCAACTAACTCGTAGTTATCTCTAGCAGGTATACTATGTGGTTGATTATGTTTTACAAACAACATTATGCCCTGTGGAGATGAGGCATACCACTCATACTCCAACTGATCGCTGAGAAGTCACATCAGTATCATACATAGGTCATTAAGAGAGCCGGATTCTCATGACCTTCACCTTCCTCAGTCAGTAAGAGGATCACTTGTAGGACATCTCGTGTCTCTACTACTATAGCTCACTAGGGTAAACTGGTCCTTCGCTATTCTAGAGTCACAGTGGCATTCTGTACTCTCTTCATCATCAGGAGATTTCATGTTTATCTCCACTGATACGGATATCTGTGTTTTCTTTGTCATCATGAGGTTTTATGTTTACCTACCACTGATACGGTATGGAATTATAGTGAAGGATGGATGGATTACACATCTACATCACTTTCCTACACTAGGATGTAAGGTTCTACACATCCATGTACCCCACATACTCAAAAGTATGTGCTCTAGGAGTTCCCTGAGGAAAACCTGTTTCACCATCACTTGATCTCTGACAATGATGGATCTATGATCAGGGCTCTACATTATACTTGATTAGTTAGGTACATTCAGTATTCTCTAACAACATACATTGTTCTCCAAACAATAACAGTAGCATAACAGCTATAAAGGAAGAATACTAAATGTAACATGCCTAACTCATATCAATCATAATTTCTCATCATTCTCATCACAAGTCATCTCTAAAGCATGACTTTGATGGTATTCATGGCTCTTACAGCACATTAACTCATGGGATGCCACTGACTGGGCATCAAGTTACTTTTCTTATTCATAAGGCTAACAACATGCCTTCAATGAATATAACATCAATATCCATACCTGGATAAGATCACCTTCATATCTGAACCTGCATGGTTAATTCAACTGATAAAGGTAATACAAAAATAAGGAATACATTTCCCACTCTTATCATAACAGTTAACTCCTCTGATTCTCATCAATTGGAGTTTAATACTCATTTGCATGCCATTACCCTTGAATTAGGGTTTACTATTCACATTACATGCCATCACCCTTGAATTAGGGTTTACTATTCACATTACATTGAATTGAACTCATAATATCATCATGTATGAGTATCATTATCATTGATGCTCTCAGATTAGTTAAAGATTCATCATTCATCATAATTAGGGTTTCTATGACTTCACACAGGTGGATCATACCCTAATTATGCACATTCATGTGTATTGAAGGTTCTTTAATTGAGTTTCCACCTAAAAAGGGTACTTTCTCTCTCTAGAAGTACTTTCTCTCTCTAGAAGTACTTTCTCTCTCCTCATACTAGTAGAGGGTGATAACACCACCCCAAATCAGGTTGGATTAAGTCATCATAGGCTAACATAGCCAAAAACATCGCCACCATGTGATTAGGGTTTGATCTGATCAAGGTATTACACAATTGACCCTTCAAGGGTATTTTGGTAATTTACCCCATTGATCATCATCATGGTCAAGTCATTAGTCAATTAATCCCTTAATGTCCTAGGTTATCATTAGGGTTTAGATTAGGGCATAAAATGATCCATTTATATCTTCAAATGATTGAGTGAAGTCAACCTTGAATCACCTTGATCGATCTCAACCATCAACCTCCAATTGGTTTGAGATCGTTTGAAAGAGTTGACCTTTTAGCCAATTTTGACTTCCAAGACCGCGAGGGTGTGTTGACCGTTTAGCCAATTTTGACTTTTCAAGACCGCGAGCCCTCATCTTACTCCAAGACCGCGAGCCTTCATCTTATTCCAAGACCGCGAGCCTTCAACTTGGTTTCAAGACCACAAAGGTTATGTAGACAGTTTGCTCACCTTTGACCTCAAGACCGCGAGCCCCCTCATGGTCTTGAGACCGCGAGCCCTCTCACGGTCTTGAGACCGCGAGCCTTCATCTTATTCCAAGACCGCGAGCCTTCAACTTGGTTTCAAGACCGCGAAGGTTATGTAGACCGTTTGCTCACCTTTGACCTCAAGACCGCGAGGCCCCTCACGGTCTTGAGACCGCGAGCCCTCTCACGGTCTTGAGACCGCGAGGCTCACATGGTCTCAACCGCTTGGACCATCAACAAAGTTCAATGGTTACAATCGATGATGTCAACCAATGTTGAAGCCCTCAAAAGGTCAAAGCCATGGTGACCACTTATGGATTAGGTCAATTAATATTATGCTTAACCAATTGGTCATTCAATTGACCCTCAATTGTTGATCAATTAGGGTTGAAGTTGATTTAATTAGGGTCTATCAATGTTCAACCATCAACACTCAACAATGTGCATCAACACAAGGTTGAACCCTTCAATTGAGCTCCAATTGGGCCCAAACTTGGCCCAAACGGTCTTGGGATCATGTGGGTGGATCCCACATGGTCTTGAGACCGTTTGCCCAAGATTTCATCAAAATCTAATGTGATTTGATAGGGGTTGAACCATGATTGAGTCACAAAATCAGAATTTTGATTAATTGATAACTTATTGCAATTGGGTCCTTAATTGATCAAATTAGCTTAACCCTAGACCTTCAAACGGTCTTGGGTGATTGTCCTCTCGGTCTTGAGACCGTTTGGATGACCCCCAAACGGTCTTGAGACCGTTTAGGTCAATCAACCCTAAAAACCCTAATTAAGTCACCATAAATTCAGTACTGTTTTCATCTAGGGTTAACCCTAGTAATCACCCTTCAACTCTTAGCTCGTTTGGAATTAGACCATCAAACTTGGTGAGTTGTTAATTAACATAATTTTGAACAGTAATTTCATATGGTAAAATCTTGGTCAACGACCTTACACGGTCTTGATACCGTTTGCCCAAAAAGGCAATTTCAGACCGTTTGAAAATCAGGAATAAATTCAATTAAAGTTGTTACTTAAAAAGGCCATATCTCCTAATTCCTTTGGAGTTAACCTCTCAATTTTTTAGGGTGATTATCCTACATAATTAGGAACAGATTTCTTATACGGTCCACGCTCGGTCAACGGGTCCAAACGATCGTGAGGACCGTTTGCCCTCTCACGGTCCAGAGACCGTTTGCTCACCTCGCGGTCCTGAGACCGTGAGAGCAAGTTAGGGAGACCGTTTAAGAAAGTGAAAAGCGGTGGGTTTTTCTTGGAAATCACGCCTTCATCTCCTAGCTCAAGAACAATATGGATATCCCACGGATTTGCTTGCAAGGTAGCAAAGAAAACTAGGGAACATGAAGAACTATCATCTAACAGTATAAAAGAGATGTATATAGTAAAGCATGGGTTTAGAGTTATAAAACCCGCCTAAAGCTTGCTCCTTGAGCTCCAAGCTTTCAAGCTCCAAGCTATAATGGCGTCCTTGAGCTCTCACAGGTTGGCCAAGGTGAAAACCTCCAGGGAAGGTCAAGAAAAGATGGCTAGAAAGATAGAGCCATGAGAGCTAGCCATGAAATTGACCTTTAATTCGAGTTTTAACCATGAATTTAGGCAAAAAGAGGGTCCCAAACCTACCTTGCTTCCCTTGGTCATCCTCCTTAGCTCCAAGGCAGTCCTTGGTCGTCCTTGGTGAAATGAAACAGTAAGGGAACGAAGGGTAAGTTCCCTTGCAACTAAGGGAAGGAGATCTTATATACATGGAGTAGGATTTTCAACATTAGTCCATATGTTTTCCATAATTCCAACTAGGTCCTTCCTTCTTTACTTGCTCGTCCCTTCCTCTTTATTCTAAGGACAAACTTTATCTTAAGGTCAAGAAAAAGAGGCAAAGAAGATCAATCTATTACTAAGGTACATTCATAAAAGGGATATTGCACATATACCCTGATTATTCAATCACAAGGTATATTTCATAACTTGTTTATTCAATTGAGGTGACCTCTTCATCATTTCTTCTCTAAATGATGGCAAGAGTCTTAAAAGATACATTAGATGATATATTTTACACATAGCATCCCTTAATTTGGGTAAATTGCATTTTACCCCAAATTAGGGTTTCAAGCACCGGGATTGCTTCCACAGTTGCACCTTGGTGCCCAAGCTTGGGAAATCCCTCAAACTTTACCAAGAAGATTCTCATGATGTCTCAACATCAGAGGAACATCTCATCATGTGCAAATTGCAAGATAACCCTTTCAACTGGGAAAATTGCACATAGGTCCCTGTATATCAAAACAATGCTACAACTTTAAATAAAAAGGAGCAAATACTGAAATATATGTTTCTGAGAAACTTAATTACATGCTCAGAGTTAATCACAAAGATTTAATTACATATTTAGGCAAAACACCTAGGGTTAACTCATAACCCAGGTCAGGGATGTTACAATGCATGTGACCAAAACCAATATCAAAAGATACCAAGAAAACTATCATTCCACATCCATCTCCAAAATCGGGTACCTTAGATTAGGGTTTCAGATTCTAAGAAAACCAAGCATGTTAATCACCATCAAATAAGATCCAGATCATGGTATCATCCACTAGCACATTAGGGGTACGTTTTAGAGAAAGAAACAACAAAATGCATGTATGAAATGTGCAATAATAGAGAGGACAAAGTGTTATATAACCCACCTATTTTGAAGAGAAAACAAGCTCCAATCTCAAGCTCTAAAAAAGGGAACGAAGCTCCAACAAGGATCACCACTTCAGCCACAAGATCACCTCCAAAAATAAGAACACCTTGGTCAAAGGTATGTCAATAAAAAGGGCAAGGAAACCCTAGGCTGAACCAAAGAGTAAAGGGGGGAAATAAGAAAATATCCTCCCACTAGTTACCACCATGGATAGTCCATAGTCTAAGGCCTTTGTGAAAAGGAGTTTCTCTCAAGGTGACCACTAGGGTAGAACCCAAATCTACAACCAAGGAAAGAGGAAGAAGAATATAGAGGTTCAAAGGAAAATGTGATCAAGATGTTAAAAAGAGGAATATCTAGCTTCAAGGCACCACATGCAAGGCCTTCAAAGCACCAAGGACAACACCTTCTTGCTCCACCAATCTCCAAGTACGAGCACAAGGGAAGGGAGAATAAGGATGGCCTAAAAATATCACCTGCATGGAGAGAAGAGGGGTTATATAGTAAAGGATGAGAGAAGTAGGGTGAGGGATGATGTGTCAACACCTACGGACACCCAAGGGACACTTATCCACCCAAGAAACTAACAAGAAACCACTTAAAACGCACATGAACAAGATGGTGATACATCCTAGGTGGGCTCTCAACCACTTGGGTCACTACCACCCTGGTTTCAATCTAGACAGATCAAGGGAGGTTGAAACAATAAAAAGGCAACTTGTCTCAGTCGGGACTTGAAGGATCACCAACACTAGATCGAGACACACCTCAAGGAGACCACTATCTTGACCCAAGACACACCCTAGACCATCATGATCGAGACATGATAACCCAAGGGAAGTGTCTCAATCAAGACACATCCAAGACCATCAACATGGCCGAGACAAGGGTCGCTACCAACACTCAAGCTCAACAAAGGTCAACACCAAGCAAACCCTAGCATCACCACATGATGCCACATCATCAACCAAGGTCCAAACAAGGTACCCCTATGTGTCTTTGTCTCTCATAAGAAGACAAGGCACTAAGGTTACACTCTATATGTGACAAATTGTAAGATAACCCTTACAAATGGTAAATTGCAATTTGACCCAAAACAAGCATAAAAAGCATAAACATCATCCAAACAAGCTCAAACTGGAAACTTAAGCTCTCCACAAGCTCTAAGAACATATAAAAGCATTAGAGATAGGTTCTAAGCACTTAATAAAGCTAAAGAAAATAGGTTTAGCCTAAAACACTGGTCAGGGGTCTTACATGTATCCACCACATGCGCCAACAAAGCCTCACATCCTTGTCTCAACAACTTCTCTTCTACCATTATTGACACTAGACATGTAGAAAGAATCTTCCTATATCCTTAGAAAGTACAAGAGACATCACCATCATAAAACTTCATGACTTTGGAACCACGGTCCAAAACAACATTGTACTTCTTCAAGGTATCCATCCTAGGATCACATCCAATTCATGCATCTCAAGTGGCATAAGATCCACTTGAATTTTATACCTTGCGTGTTTAAATAAATACTCATTTTATAGAAGAAAAATGTTCATAGAGTCTATGAAAGGATAAAGAACTTGTATTATCACCATTCTCATGTCAAACGGTGCATAAAAGGCCATCTTTTCTCATATTACGAGTTTTCTAGAACAAGATATATGTAATGCATTTTATAAGTAGGCAAGAAACATATTAAAGGTTATATCACTCGCATCAAGGGTGAAGAAAAACATCCAACTAGTAAGGAACAATGAAAAGGTTAAATAAGGACCCGAGCTTTGTACTCTAAAAGCTCCAAGAAAACTCATATCTTCAAGAATGGGGTAGATATATACAAAGAGAGAAGAAAAGAGGATTCTTCATCCATGTGTACGAGTTATCAACTACAGGAACCATGGTGAAGGAGAGAACAAGGAAACAACAAGAAAAAGAGGTTAGGGTATAAGATCTTACGTGTACAAAGTAAGGAACCAGGCAAGAAAAAGGTTTTGAACAACCCTTGAAGAGTAAGATCTGAAGCTTGCAGTAGCATGTATCCATGATTTTGTGAGGTTTCACTCCTAAGGAGCCTGGATGACATCGACTGGTGGTTACCCATTAGTCTCAAACAACAACAAAGTGTATGTGTGGAAAGGTTTGTTTGAAGGGAGTGAGAGGGGTATATACAACTAGAAGAAACAAAAAGGAGGTCAAAGGTCAAATTCTACTTTACCATCGATCAAAGGTCAGGTTTTCCTTCGGTTTGCACAACCAGAACCTCCATCAATTTGTAGCCATCCAGGAAAATCCTTGGTTTCTGAAGGTGCAAAACTACCACTGGTTGTTGATTGCACAGAACAACCATTTGTTGTTGTACATACTGAACAACCAGTGGTTGTTGTATCCAAAACAACCTTTGATTGTCACACCCAAAACAACCATTGATTGTCACACCCGGAATAATCATAAGTTGTTGAACGTGCAGGATAACCATCGGTTGTTGAGCACCCATGACATTCATCATTTTTTAGCACCCAGAACAACCATCGATTGTTTAAGATAAGCAAGTATCAAAAGATGCACTTACCAACACTTTCACGCAAAACTGACATGAGAGATTGGCACCTTTATACAATGAGATTCAAAAACATTAAAATAATACAAATTTTACCAAACTATAAATAATACTATGCAACAAAATATTCGTGTGTTAAAATAGCAGTTAGATCCCTAAAAAGGGGAAAATTACATATAAGTCCACAAAAGTACACAAAATTGCATAACTTGAGCAAACAAGGTCTGATTTGGCTCAAATTTGAAACAAAGCTTTGTCAATTGATATAAAACATAAGTTAACATTTAGAAATAATAAAATAACACCCAAATAAATCAAACAAGCATATTTAAGCACCAAACTAGGTTAGGGGTCTTGCACATGCATTATATGTTCTCTACTAGGTAGTACCATATTTTTTATACATTAAATTATGAAAGTAATCTACATATGGGTGACTATATACTTTAGATTATAATTTAAATGCAATTATAAATTAATATAATGTTTTGGTATCCCATAATCAAGATTTGTATGGTTAGAATAGCATGTGATTGCAATAGGTCATGAGTAATAAGTATGATAAAGAAAGGGTACTCATAAATAGCCAAGCTCGTAGGGAAAAGACAATATTCATAAATTATGAAGAAACATACAAAAATGATGACAAAGAACATAAATATTATACAACATATGATCCAACTATATATCCTTAGTTTCTATATTTTTTTTCTTTACCATCAATATTCATTTTCAGGTTCCCCCTATGCAACAACATCCATTCTTAAATTAACATAATTTGCATTAAGACACAACAATTATATATCTCATGAAGGAATTGATTATACTAAATTTATACGTCATAAGAGTTTTCAATATTATCACAATCTTGGTAAAAAAGTTAAAATCGAGGAGTCACAATAGTTAGATAAAGGTTTCTTCAAAAAATAATATATGTGTATGTGTTGAATTTATACGTGTTGTGGAGTGATCTTGAGTCTAGTTTTTAGATGTGGCTTGCCAATATAACATTCATAAAGGAAAAGATGAGCGAAAACTCTAAGTGAATGGAACATCAAGGCTCAAGAAAGATCTTTGTAACATCAAGGCATGGTAAAGATCTCAAAAACACCAAGGTCTATAACAAATGCGCATGATGATGTGCGGGAGTGCCCTTTTGAATGACAACTTCTCTTTCACAACTTATAACAAGAATGTGTTGTATTTTCATCAACCTAATTTTTTTATGACTAGAGGTCAAATATACATAAGCTGAGAGAGGTCCAACAACCCTTTTGAGTATCCAACAAATTGAATTCAACCATCCATCATGACTGAGGATGGTTTGAATGAACTACTTATTAAACTATTTTACAAATAAAATAAATCATGATGTCCTATTAGACTATAATTATAGGAGAAAAATGATTAATTCAATCTCTATACAAACCTGATCAGACAATATGCATGTGCAAATCGACAAGTTTTTCTTGCCCTCCTCCTCGGACGCTTAAATATACAATTTTTTTTTACAATCCTATTATGACCCACTCCAAAGATAACTAGTAAGTTCAATGATTACAACATCATTAAGATGATTAAGTTAAGTAAGCACAACGCTTAGTGCATCATTAAGTTAATTAAGTTGAATTAAGCACACAAGATGCAATTGGTGCTTTGATCCAGTGTTACAGTCTAATTAGCATGCTTTCTCACTTTGACGTTGTAGTGGATTATGTGCTTGAAGTTTTGCAAAAAGAATCATTCGATTTGGACCTACGAGGCAAAAGATATGAGGGTTTCAAGTTCTGGGATTAAGTATGCAATTTTTTCAATTATTGGCTTATTAATTCTTTCCCTTTCCCCTTTCTTCCCTATCCCTTTCACGTGATCATTTCACAAGAACTGATAGAGCAGCGCCCAGCGGCACCCAATTGATCGCAGCATAGGGTGAGAGCGGGCGATTTCTAGGGCTCTTGGAGCCGAGCTCCTCTCTTCTTCTCCACCCTTCCTTCCTCCTCGACCTCGCCTCTACCTGCACCCCAACGCCCTAGGGCGGCGTCCCTTTGTAGATGCGGCCAACAGTGGCCGGCCAGCACACCAAATCGGTGCAGTCGAGTCCGTCCTTACAGCCTCTAGCCACGACCAGCAACCCTATCGAGTTTGTTCCCAACCAGCAGGGCGGCACCCCATCTAGTTTGGGAAGCAGCAGCTACAGTTGCGGCCTTGAGCCGCCTTGGGCACAAGGAAGCACCCAGGAAAGGTGCTATTGAGTTGTCTTTGAGGGCCAAGCACATATTCACAGCCCCAACAGCGATCGACACCCAACCAAGCAGTTCAATTCCAACTTGTACGTGCGAGGTAAAGCTGTTGTGTACAGAAAGTTAAAATTTGGGTCTATTCTGAGGTTGAAGACAACCCTTTGGATGCAATTCCAGTCGAATCCGGACATTTCAAATCACTATGAGTAGAATCTCACTCCCATTCGCACGATTTAACTCCATGAAACGGAAAATTTAGGTTCGATCTGTGTTTGTCGCAGTTAATAGTGTATATCTGGGTGTCGTGTAGTGTCGGCGTCGCCAAACATTAAATTGCATGTTTTCTTATTTAAGTTTGCCCGACCCAAATTATTTAATCGATTTGTATGGATTTAGATTAGTAGAATTATATGGTTTATAAAAACCTAATTTGCTCAGTTTAAAAGTGAAAAACGGTAGCACACTCCCAGTAGCTGTACGATTCGGGTATAAACCCGGGCGTTGCAATTTTAGTACTTTACTAGATGTACGATTACAAAGAAATGATGATGATATGAAAAATATTCAAAGAAAACCTAGATGCACGATCTAGGTTATATTTAATGTGAATGATTTAATATTTATTTAAATTGACACGCTTCTCGAAGATATTATTAGGAATTCCTGATTAATAATAATAATTCATGCCATGATAATAATTTAACTCTTATTTGAGTTATGATATGCTCAACTCAAGAAATCATTTGAAATTTCAATTAATATTAATAATTCATGTCACGACGAGTAATTATAAACTTAATCAAGTTATGTGATACATAATTCCATATTAGAGTTGATGTGCATGTTTATATGTTAAATCTTGCCATGACAAGTAAATAAATCTTTAATTGAGTTATGTGATGCACAACTCATAATTTAGGTTGACGTGCACAATTATCGAGGAGTTTTAGACAATTTACAAGTGCTACTGACAATTTCATATATATTGAGTAAATAACCCTAGTTAGTGTGTTACAATGATCATTTGTATGATTTCAGCGTATATGAGCCAAGTTGACAAGTATTCTATTTATTTAAATCTGCCAACAAGTATAATATGTTGATTTCTCAGAAAATTACAGTGTTGAATATATTGCACTGTTGACACGATTTTACCGTGCGTATAACGCAAGTGCACGCGCCAAAGTAATATAGGCCTTTGTGAGGCCTGAGTCAAACTCAGGGAATGGATTTTTGGTAGACTACTACCAACTGTTTGCAATCAGCTAGACCGATTAAAATGGTTTGAGAGTTGATTGAAAAAGAAAAGAAAAATAAAGGAAAGCAAAACAATCGATTAAATGGTTGGTTTAATCAATTAAAAATGGAATCTTTCGGATTGCGGTTTCACCGTAGGTTCTCATTGTACTAGTTCCTACACAATTATCCTAATTCGTCTCCTATTCTGGGTAGTGGCCTGTAGTCAGAATTGTTCGTTGTCGCAATACAAATCACTACCTAAATCTAGATCGGTTCCACGGTAGTAGTAACCTATTCCCTAAATTAGGTGCATGAAGATCACACTCTGGGTTTCCACCATTAACTGTACATCACCTTGTTTAAAGGATTTATTAGTTAATGTGATATTCGTCTCTTTTCAACTATTAATTCTTCTTTCAAAGTAATTAAAGGTATTAGATTATCATTAGGGTGATCAATCATAATGATATAATGGAGAAAATGAAATCATACCACAGATTTTAGAGACAAATTATGATAACTATGTAAAGATTGTCATACAACGATTACCCTGGCTACTCCCGGTCCTAAAGATAAAGGGGATTAGCCCCGCATGTTCATCTCAATGAAAAACAACACGAGGAAAGGAGAAAACATGGAGAAAATGTGGATAGGTGATGTGTAACCCCTGAACGGAGAAGATCTGGGCATTCCTTGGCATTGGGTGAACATTCTATAGCCTTCCGGTGGTGGAACACGTCTTCTGCGGCTCTCGAAATGATCGAGGCATAGCTCTCAGCTCCGTTCTTCTCTCCTCTCCTTCTTGAGACTTCTCTAGTGGCTAATGACGTGATAGATTGCTTAGAGCCGCCTTAATTAGGTATATGCACCACTTTAGGTCGCCCAAAAATCACCATCGTACTATTAGACACGATCTTTAGCAGAACCTGGTCTGACGGTGTTGATACCATCGACGCGGGTCGATGGTATCGACCTGCATGAGGCACCGGTGCTTGCACGATTCTTTTCGGTTCTCTCTGATGTTACCTCAATACCATCGACGATGTGTCGATGGTATCGACACCTTAGGCGTTGCTTTTCTATAGAAAATGACATTGAAGCTAAGTTTGATGAGGCAAGTTCGATGGTATCGACCTTGGGTCGATAGTATCGACACCTGGAAATCTGACTCACTGACACTCTCTCAATACCATCAACAGTCCCATCGATGGTATCGACTTCTGGTTGCTCTTCTCCGACAATGCACTGTGACCAATTCGATGGTATCGACCATCCGTAGATGGTATCAACGCATGCAGATATCTGAATTGCTTGAAAAGAAAAGAAGAGCACCCATCAAATCTCACAAATATGATCTTTTATACAGAATAAAAGGAAACAAGGTAAATTTGATGAAAAATGAGATTATAGACTAAAGATAGTGAATCATGCGATATTAATCACAAATATGATCAAAATACACATAAAACATATGTGAAACCAGTCTATAGAAATGACTCAAAACCCCTACATCAAATTCCCCTAAGCTTGAACATTTCTCGTCCTCGAGCACAAAACTGTAGAATAGAATTGCGAGAGTCAATTAAAGAACATATTAGCATAAAAACAGCTCAATATGACTCCTACCTGTCATGCTCATGTTGGCCCTTACTGACCACAGAACGATAACTACTCTAAAGGTGACAATCATCGTCCATAAGAAATGTCCACCCCAAGATCATCAAACACTACCAAATAAAGTAGTTGATATAATGAATTCCTCCGGTTCAAACTTAGTGCATCTTGTGATCTCCTATCTACGTTGCTCAAGTCTTAACTACCGTTTAAATGGAAGCAGATCTCCTGTTATACAAAAATGAGGAGATAATCATGGGTGGCCTACCATTTTGAGCAACGGGTGGATGAAATGGGTGGCTATGGAAGAAAGAGAAGCACCAAATAGTTTTATCATGCAAAATCAACAAAATGGCCTAAATGATGCATATGCATGTGAACATGACCTAATGCCTAAATTTTAGGTAGAATGATGCATGCACTATCATTCTGTCTCAAGATAAGATGGAATGACTACTAAAACTACATTATGTGCTTATTCCTCTTTTCTTTATGTATACACGCAGGTGAAACCAGTTCCTTTCTCCATCTTTTTTTTTCAAGCCCTCATTTTTCAATTGACTAGAAGAACATTCACCATATTTTTTTGGGCTTATTTCCACTTAGCTGACATCTTTGATGCCTTACAAATTACTTTTCAGAGGGTATAGAACAATTTTCCTATTTTTCTTATTTTCCAGAAGAAATAAGGCACAAAAAGTCCTATATGCTCTAAGTATGCAAAATGCAACTATAATGACATGCACTTGAGAATGTATGAATGCATATATAAAAAATCTAGCTACAGTGAAATCCTATCTACATGTCATAGGTTAAGCCTCATTACCATTACTGACCTGTGTAACAATAAATCAAAGGGTTTCTCTCTCTCACTTTCGATTAAAGTCCCATTACCGTTTGGTCAGTTTAGGGTCAACATCCATGTCTATCCACTTTTCTTGAATCATAAGGATGTACGATTATGATCTTATGTTTTAAAGTTTACAAACTCAATTATTTTCATAGGTTAAGTGCTCAATTTCAAACAAATTCAACTTGCAACTTCTTTGAGAAATTTTCAATTATGCTTCGATTTCAGATAATGGAACCCATAACTCCCATGTGAAAAACATTGAGATGACACATTACATTAGACATCCACAGATAGGGCTGAGCATCGGTCCAAAACCGGACCGGACCGCGGACCGAATTTCAATAATATATGGACTGCAAACCGGACTATTTCAAGGTAGGACCGGACCGGGACCGGACCGTTTTGTGCTAGGACCGGACCGAACCAGACTGTTTGGACCGTAATCAGTCTTTTTTACATGTTTTACAACTTATTTAATTGTACAAAGTTGATAATCTTAGTGACTTATAACGATTATATAACTTTAGTATCAAACATTTATACTAGTAGTACTTATATATATACTTTATTTGTAGTTATTATAGAATACACCTTCAAATATATATGAATTTTATACAAAAGTCAATATGCGGTCCGGACCGAAGACCGAACTTATCAAAATTCCCAGACCGCGGACCAGACCGAATTCAAAATGGATCAGACCGGGCCAGACTGAATTGAGCAGTCCGGTCTGGTTTTGTGGTTTGGATCATTATTTGCTCACCCCTATCCACATATACACTAGATAGCATGTGTATCCTAAATACTAAGAAAATTGCTAAAATAAAAGAAAAGGAAATAAAAGATAGAAACTGTTCCATCTCCCCCGCAAGCTTGAATTCGACTATGGCCTCATAGTCAAAAACAATCTCAGTAGGTGGAACAGTGATACCGTTTTACTGCTCAGGTGGTGGGTACTGTGCGGCGGTGGGATCCCAAGATGGATATTGCCCCTGAAAGTTTGGATCATATGGGGGCATCAGTGGTGGTTGTTGGTAGCCCCTGAAGTAACCTTGACTCCAGTAATAATCATAAAATGGTTGTTGTTGATGCTCCAGTAATAATCATAAAACGGTCGTAGACATGCTGTTGATTTGCGAACAGCTGACGTTCATTCTCGAAGATGGCTTGTTGATTCACATACAACCGATTTGTGGTCTCCTGGATATCGGTGAAGGATGCGGTATGCCATTGTTGCGTCTCCTGAATGCCTTGTAGCATGGTATACATTCCCTGCATCGAAAAAACATCCTCTCCTTTTTTAGAGGGTTGTGGTGGTGGAAGCTACGAGGATGATGATGCACCTGGGTAGAAGTGTGGCCGCTTCCTCGGTTCCACTCATGCCCGAAGAGGAATGAGAGGCTCATCTTCCTCCTCGTCGTCGCCTGCATCGTCATCTTCATCTGTAGCTTCAACCTCTTCCTCAGACTCGGCAATAGGAATGATGGGCCACCGAAAGTGCTAGCCCGCCTGAATGTTGAAGATGGGGTCCGGGAGTGATAGTCGTAGATATTCCTTCCTGATGTGGCAATGAGCATATGCCACACTGCCATCGACGATAATAAGGCTGGAGCGGTGTAAGTGCTCCAGATCGACTTTATTTTTGTTGACCAACGGAGAGAGTTGTGATAGATCTAGCCCGAGATAGAGAGCTAGCAGCGTGATAAGCCCCCCAAAGTGGATAGGGGCCCGTCTGGTACTCCTCCGCACATCCAACACATGCATTAAGAAAAACGCGCCCCAGTTGAGTTCCTCTTTAGTCAACAGTTTATAGAGGAAAAATAGATCCGTCTCTTGAAATTTACTCAGTGCCAGATCACTGCGAGCAAAGAAGGTGACGCATAACATGCGATGTAGAACCCAAACAAACGGGTGCTCAAAGTCGGCCATGGCCGCATTGTGATAGCTCATCGCCTTTCCTGCTGGAGTGGTCACCAGATCAGCAAAAATAGCATCATAATCTGCCTGACTGTCTGGCCTCCTATGCTGGTTAGGAGAATGATACCAGTTGTAGATAGAATTGAATTGGTCGAGGGTAATGGTGTAGTTGTTGTTGAAGAGTTGGAAAGACACTCGCCCTTTTATCCACTCCCGATCGGTGGTGATGAGGTCATTGGGCACGACACAGATGTCAAGAGATGATGTGAATTCTGCCACCAACTCCTTGTAAGTTGGCCATTCACCGAAAAAGGGGTGGCCCTCGGTGTGGTACTGGACTTGGGAAGGAAACCTCTGGGTATGCCTAGCCTGACCCTGAAGTACATAAGCAAGGTTGGCCTTAAACCCAAGGTCGCAGATCATAGCCTGATTAACATATCAGGTAGGCTCGATTTTTCACTTCAATAGATCCTCATAAATCTTCCTCACTTCCGCCGAAGGGTGAATGATCCTCGGACGAGGAATAGAGCCTGGTGGGGGTGGAATGAACGTCGCAATCTCCATCGGAGCCGCCCGTGAGGAAGAAGCTCCTACTGTCCTCACCATGATAAAAGAAAGGAGATAGAAGAATGGAGCTCGGTGAAGGTTGGAGTAGATCGGAGAAGATGATCTCCAATGTCGATGAAGAGCCCGATGATGACTGCTTGATTGCTAGATTCTCGGTGAAGACCTCCTATTTCTCACAAGTGCTCAAGCGCAAGTAGGAAAGGAGAAGGTCCGAAGGTGTGAAGAGAAAATGAATTCAACCCCTCCTTTTATAGCTGAGATCGTCGCCATTGTTGACTCGTCGATACCATCGATGAGGTGTCGATGGTATCGACACTTGTAGCACAATCCAGGTATTCGCTGCTATCGACGGTCGTCGATGGCTGGATGTGGGGGCCCAGATCGATGATGCGTCGATACCATCGACGCAGGTTGATGGTATCGACCCATCCCACGGATCGAATTCTGAATTTGGCGAGCACCGTTGATATCTTCTCGCGGATTGGTGACATGTCAAGTTGATACCATCGATGAGGTATCGATGGTATCGACACGTTATGTGTCCTTTATCTTCACGAGGCCCCGACGACGCTTCGTTGCTGCTGTCGGGTCGATACCATCAACTGCCCCATCGATGGTATCAATTTCACTGAGACAAATTCGTCTGAAAATCTTCAGGGATCTCGCGAGTATCGACTCGGGGGTCGATACTATCGACCTGACGCTCTATTTTTTCCGATGTCACTGATGGTAGGTCGATACCATCAAAAAGGTCGTCGATGGTATCGACCCAGAAAATTTTCTGTAGCCTCTTACATGCACCCACGTCGCTACCATCGACACTGTGGTCGATGGTATCGACTGTTAAACAGTATTGCACACTGAGAAAACCTATTAGGGTATCATTTTTACACTGATAATGAAATTAATCAAAACTAACTTGAAAACACGACAGAAAATAAAGCAAATAGAAAAATGTAAACTACCGATGGTTGGGTTGCCTCCCAACAAGCGCCCTACTTTCACGTCTTAGGCTAGACGCAATCAAGCTCATCATTCTTCCTTAAGTGCCATTAGTTTAACCTCATTCACTTTTATTATGTAATCCTCCCCATAGTAGAGCTTCAATCTTTGACCATTCACTAAGAACGTTAGCTCTCCATCTCTCAACATAATGGCACCATGTGGTCAGACATCTTCCACCACAAAAGGTCCACTCCACCGAGATTTCAATTTCTCAGGATGCAATTTCAATCTCGAGTTGAACAATAATACACTATCTCCCTTTTTGAAAACATGCTTTTGAATGTGGCGATCATGGATTTGTTTTGTTCTTTCTTTGTAGATCCTTGAGTTTTCATAAACTTTCATCCTTAGCTCATCTAACTCATTTAGCTCTAACATTCTCTTCTTTCCTGCAACATCATAGCTAATATTAAGCTTCTGTAACACCCAGTGCGCTTTGTGCTCTAACTCGGCCGACAAATGACAAGCCCACCCGTAAACCTGCCTAAAAGGTGTAGTGCCTATAGGGGTTTTAAAGGCGGTCCTATATGCCTATAAAGAATCTGGTAGTAGTGCACTCCAATTCTTCCTTGAAGATGCCATTGTGTGTTCCAATATCTTCTTGATCTCTCGATTGGAAACCTTGACTTGGCCTTGCGTCTGCGGGTGATACGGGGTACCAACGTTGTGTTTGACCCCATATTTACTCAATAAGGTAGAAAATTTCTTGTTCGTGAAGTGGGTGCCTCCATCACTTATAATCATCTGTAGCACACCAAACCTGCAAAAAATAATTTCTTTCACGAACCTGCACTGTAACAACCCTGACCTGGGTTATACTTTAACCCTAGGTGTTTTGATTAAGAAATGTGATTAAATGCTTAATCTCATCTTATGAAAAGTAATTAGGCCTCAAGAGGAACTTATGTTGCAATTCTAGTCCTTTTTGAACATTGTTGAAATCAATGTTTTGTTTGTATTGGACTAAAGTGCAAATTACCCAAGTTGAGGGGTTTAAGTGCAATTGTGCATGATAATATGTTCCTCATGTGTTGAAGCATTATGAGAGTGAAAATGATGCTGATGTATGGCTTATGGAAGCCTGAACACTAAGAAAGAGCTTATAAAGCAATGTTTGTGCATAAAAACCTAGTTTTGGAGTAATGTGCAATTTACCCAAAACCAAGGGTTCAATATGCAATTTACCACTTCAATAAAGTCCCTAATGTTTCTTGGCATCATGTAGAGCAAATAAAATGAGAAGTACTTCTCATTTGAATTAGCATGGAGGAGAGAGAATCTTGATATTAAAATAATCAAGATTTAATCCTAAGTGAAACCCTAATCCAATTTAGGGCAAAAATGAATGTATTAATTAAAGGGCCTTCAACCAAAATTAAAATGGTTGGATTCAGATGTGTGTTGATAAGCCTAAATACTTTCAAAGGCACGAGCATATCCTAAGGAGGTGAAATTCCACTCACCATTATTATAAGAAAAAGAATTTCCACTCAAATAAGGATATTCTTATTATAAGGGTTAAGGTGCTTAATTTCTTTTCCCTTAATTCATGGATAATGGAAGGGAGTTCGGTGAATATAGAGATGCCATTGCATGCAAGAAACCAAGGGGGAAGTGGTGGCAACAATTTTGGAATTAAAAGACTTTTATAAAGTATCTTCTCTCTCCTCATTTGTCTTATAAAAGTACCTTTTCCAAGCCAAATGAAAGGCTTTTACGACCCCACTTCTTCTGCTTGCTTGCAAAATCGACCAAGAAGTCTAAGGACAGCAGGGAGCACGTCCCCAACCTGTTGTTAAGCCTTTGATCTTCTTTCTTCATGATTTCATGGTGAAAATCATAAAACAATGTGTAATTCCTTCATTTCTTCACTCAATCTTCAATTCTAGCCGATCATTTCACTCCAAATCTTGAAGTTGAGCCTTGGAATAGTTGGAGAAGCTTCATACACCATTAGAGCCGTGTATATTGGAGCTTGGAGATCAGATTTGAGGCAGGTTTTATAACTTGAACCCTTTTACATTGTTATTCAACCATTAATCTTGTAATTTCAATGATTCCTTCATTATCTTGATTAATTGCTGGTTGAAATTGATTAATCCATGAAATAAGAAGTTGTTAGAACTTCAGGGACGAAGCTTTATGATGATGACATCATCATAAGCACACACCTCTCCAAATATCTTGGGCAAACGGTTTGGAAGTTGGGACCAAACGGTTTCACCAAACCGTTTGGTGATCAAACAGTTTGCAAACCGTTTGGGAGCAAACGGTTTCAAAACCGTTTGAGATGGTTGAACAAGGGTTGACCATTTAAGATTCCTATTCATAATTATGTTGGTTGTTAACCCTCCAAAGTTTAGGGATTAACTACAAAGGAATCGTGAGTTGAAGGCAAATCAATTAGGTAACCTAATTGAATTAGGTGCTGAATTTCAATCTGATTTAACTTGACTTTTTGGGAAAACGGTTTCAAAACCGTTTGAGTGAGTTGACCAAGGGTTGACCGTTTGAGATTACTGTTCCTAATTATTTTGGTTGATAACTCACCAAATTTTATGGGTTAAATCCCAAGGAATCGTGAGTTGAAGGCCAATCCATTAGGCAAATCCTAATTGGATTTAGTGCTGATTTTCAACTTGATTAATTTGCCTTTTTGGGAAAACGGTTTCAAAACCGTTTGAGATGGTTGACCAAGCATTGACTGTTTGCGATTAATGTTCCTAATAATGTTGGTTAATAACTCACCAAATTTTAGGAGTTAATTCCAAAGGAATCGTGAGTTGAAGGCTAATCAATTAGGTAATCCCTAATTGGATTAAGTGCTGATCTTCAACCTGATTAATTTGCCTTTTGGGGAAAACGGTTTCAAAACCGTTTGATATGGTTGACCAAGCGTTGACCGTTTGATATTACTGTTCCTAATTATGTTGGTTAATGACTCACCAAATTTTAGAGGTTAATTCCCAAGGAATCATGAGTTGAAGGCTAATCAATTAGGCAAACCCTAATTGAAATTAGTGCTGAAATTCCAATGAGTTAATTTGAGATTTTGGGTTGATTGGCCCAAACGGTTTCAAAACCGTTTGGGGATCACCCAAACGGTCTCAAGACCGTTTGGGGATCACCCAAGACCTTTTTGAGGTCTAGGGTTAAGTATAGTTGACGAATTAAAGGTCCAAAGGTACCAAATCATATTACAACCAAGTGTTGATGTGTTGATCAACTCAATAGACCAAACCTTGATGAAATTTCACTAGAATCCAAGGGTTGGATGGGCAAATGGTCTTCACCTACTTGGCCAAAAGGTCTTCACCTACTTGGCCAAACGGTCTTCACCTACTTGGACAAATGGTCTTCACCTACTTGGCCAAACGGTCTTCACCTACTTGGCCAAATGGTCTTCACCTACTTGGCCAAAAGGTCTTCACCTACTTGGCCAAACGGTCTTCACCTACTTGGCCAAACGTTCTTCACCTACTTGGCCAAACGTTCTTCACCTACTTGGCCAAACGGTCTTCACCTGCTTGGCCAAACTGTCTTCACCTACTTGGCCAAACGGTCTTCACCTACTTGGCCAAACGGTCTTCACCTACTTGGGCAAACGGTCTCAAACTGTTTGGAGACCTAGGTGGTTTCAAGGTCAAGTTATGTTATGCAATAGAAGGTTCAATTGGTTAGTCCATTGGAGAACCTAATGCAACTTAAGGTCCAATTGATTAACCTAATTGAGTTCCTATTGCAATTGTAGATTCAATTGATCAATTCAATTGGATACCTTATGTAATGGAGGTCCAAGGTGATTGAATCTCTCGAGAATAGAGATGATGAATGACTCATTGATCCAATGATGATTAGTAATGATAATCAATGAAGGTACAAAGATTGAAACCCTATTAGTACCTAAGTGATTAGTGCCAATTAAGGGATGAACCCTAATTGCTTATAGGATCAATGACTTGGTACACTATGTCATTCATAGTTGTATGTACTTGATTGAAGGGATGATATGACCTTATCAAGTTGAGATGATGTTAGCATGAATTCATAACATGAATATGATTCATGTGGAGATTAAGGATATGATCCTTAAGTAAAGAGATCATGAAACCCTAATCATGAACATAAACCCTAATTGACAGGGTTATTGAATTCTAACCCTAATTGAGGGCAATTCTAAATGAAACCATAATCCAGGGTAAGGATGTAGCCCTAATCTAGGGTAATCATAAGTGAAACTCTAATTTAGGGAAAAGAGATGTAAATCCCTAATTGGGATGAATAGTGAATCTCCAATTATAGATAATTGAATGAAATCCTAATAGAGATGAACAGTAGACCCAAATTGTGGGAAACTATGGTGGAAACCCTAGTTGAGGGCGATTCCATGAGAAACCCTAGTTGAGGGTGATTCCATGAGAAACCCTAGTTGAGGGTGATTCCATGAGAAACCCTAGTTGAGGGTGATTCCATGAGAAACCTTAACTAAATATTAACACCACATGACGTACTAATGTTATGTTGTGATAAGAGGCCCTAAGAAGGATGAAGGCATGTGAGACTCTAATGAGGAGTCATAATACATAAAGCCCTAATCTTGGATAATATGATAATGAATCATAATTCTAATCTTAAGTAAGGGTATAAAAAACCCTAATGATGAGATAGAAGTAATGGCCTTATAAAGGTGAAACATTTCATGTGGTTGAATATATGCAACCTAATTGTAAGCAATGTCTTTACCATTAGACAAGTCCATATCATTAAAGATAGTTGGACAACTCTAATGTGTGTCCTATGCATTATATGCTATAGGTAAGTGATTAGTGATGGAATGTATTAAGAAGGGATATACCTTAATACAAGATAAGATGGCTAATTCAAGAGAGTCTGAAGTGATGAGAAAGTGATACATCAAAATATGATAGTTATCATATTCAACACTTCAGGGTTTATATGCCTGGATGTACTCCAAATCCAATATAATTGAATAAGAAACATATGAAGTGTGTTATGCAACTATTACAATGAAATGTAATGAGTTGTTGCACCTTGTTGAGTGTTAATTAATGTACCTTGAGAACGGGGTTAAGCCCAAATGATGTGTATGATATAATCATACCATGACGAAGATGAGAAATGAACTCATACCTTGAATTGATGATCATTAATGATATATGATGAAAGTAATGTTCTAAGAATAATCAAATATGATATCCTTGAATGCCCCAGAGGTATGGAATAATGTATTAAGGGTTGGACAGATAATGAGATCATGAAATCTTTATTAATGAGAAATGGGGGAACCCTAACCCTAATTTGGGTAAAGGGAATGAAAAGCCATATTTGATAGTAAACCCTAATTCCTGGTAGAGGAATAATGGTGTTACTATTGCATCACATGATGTGATGAATATCTTGTATGACTGTTATCATGCCTAATAACCATACAGATATTATGAGGTGATGTATATAGCTAGTTTGAGCTGTGACATTTATATAATAAATGTTGATTGACATTATGTGCCTTAATGTTGTTGTTGCTTAGTAAAAGAAGCAATATGCATGGACTTTTATGAGTCACATGAGTAAGTTGTTACCTAGTGAGAGGTGACAAGATATTTCATGGCCTTGTGAGCCAGGTGTGATGCTTGTGTAACAAGTATCATGAATGCCTTGGTCAGATGACCTGAAGGTGATAGTTACCTAAAAAAGGTATAATAATGCTCAATGATGAGTTAAGGGTTTGAATACCCATAACCATATGATTATGGTGATGAGAATGTGAAGGGATGAGAATTCCCAGTATTGAAATGAGGGACTGAGTTCCCAGGGTCTTGGAAAGACTGATAAATATCTGATAAAAGTAGTACATGTCTCTTTATAGCATTGTTGTAATAAGTTATGTTTGAGAACTTGGCTGATGCTAAAAGAATATGAGAATGTACTTAATAAATCAAGTGAAATCTATTCATGTAGTGCTCTGACCATAGATCCATCATCGTCAGGAATAGGTGATGGTGAAACGGGTGCCCACGGAAAAACCCGGAACACATATTTTGAATATGTGGGGGTGAATGGGCGAAAATATCCTTACGTCCTCTTGAAGAGATTGTTGGAAGGTAAACAAGAAACCTCTCAATCCTTCATGAATATGTCGGGATGGATGTATCATGAATCTCCCAATGATACTTAATGTCGGATCGAGGAGATAAACAAGAAATCTCTCGATTGGCGATGAGAGTACAGTTGACGCTGTAACTCTGTAGCGAAGGTGCCAGAATACCCTGGCTAGCTAGTTAGCAGACACACGAGATGTCCTGCATGTGGTCTCATATTGACCGAGACAGATGAGGTCATAAGAATCCGACTCTTTTGATGACCTATGTATGGTACCGAGGTGATTTCGTAATGGTCGGTTGGAGTATGAGCGGTATATCTCATCTCCTCAGAGCATAAGTGTGATTGTAAAATGTAATCAGCCGTATAGCATGTTTGCTTAAGGATTGAATACGGAGATTCATTGGCTGATGTTGCATTTCTTTGTGCATTCCTTAGTAGTTAAATGTTAATTATGTTTCTTTATATTCTCTGCAAGGTAGACCGATGAATTACTTATCTACCATGGGTAGATGCAATAACCTCCTTGAGAATGGAGATTATCTTATTCTGTTCTATGATGAATAACTCTGCCTGATAATGTAAAAATAACCCCTGCTCAGTTTTAATTTAATAAACTGCAATAACAAAGTTTTTGGCGGAGAGTTATATCTCTCGCTGGGGCAATTTTCAATTGTCTCACCCCCGTGGGAAACATTTTTAGGTATGCATGGGAGGCAAAGCAGAAATCCTAGAATAAGGAAAGAGCAACAGCAACAGCAACAGCAGGGACAACAATACGATCTCAGGTGGAGATATTGCCTTTCTAGTCATACAGATAGTAGTCCTATGTGTCGTCTCTGTACTCTCAAGTCCTCGGAGTTTTTAGTCAGTGTCTTATGAATCAATATGAGGTTTTTTCTTGATGCCTCGAGATTCGTATACTGTCTGTATATAATGTTTATAAGATAGTTGATGTTGTAATCTTTGAGAATGAATGGTATAGGTTGTGTACTTGTGAACCAGGATGAATTTGAAATACTTTGGTTCTTGGTTAAAGAGTTTCCCTGTGAATAGATCTCTTGAAAAAAATTTAATTTTCAGTGATTTTCAGTAATCCGCTGCAAATAATTCGCTTCCGCTTAAGTTAATCCTATTTTTCGCAAGACGATCGCCACATGCACACTACTGCAATGTCATTAGTCCTTGTGGGTATTGCCTCTACCCACTTCGACACATAATTAATGGCAAGCAAAATATATAAGTTGGAATTTGAGGACACAAATGGTCCCATGAAATCGATGCCCCATAAATCAAATACCTCAAGCTCTTGAAAAACGTTGAGGGGCATCTCTTGCCGCCTTGAGATGTTGCCCGCCCTTTGACACAAATCACATCTTTTCACATAGTCATAGGCATCCCGAAAGAGTGTAGGCCAATAAAGGCCACTCTCCAACACTTTGGCCGCTATCCTTGTGCTCGCATGATGACCTCCAGTAGGTAGTGTATGACAGTGACTGAGCACACTATCATATTCACCTTATGGTACACACCTGCGTAAGATGCCATCCATGCACTGTCTCAACAAAATTGGGTCATCCCAAAAATAATATCTTAAAGAATGGAAAATTCTCTTCTTTTCTTGATAAGTCCAATCGTCCGGTATTTCCTTACATACAAGATAATTCACAATATTCGAAAACCACGGATCCTTAGATTTTATTGAAAGGATTTGCTCATCGGGAAATGTCTCGATAATGGGTATATTGATATCTCTCTCATCTACCCGCTCTGACCGAGACAAGTGGTCTGCAACCACGTTTTCAATGCCCGCCTTATCTTTAATTTCGATGTCAAACTCTTGCAAGAGCAAGATCCACCTAATCAATCTAGGCTTGGCATCTTTCTTCTCCATTAAGTATTTGATGGCAGCGTGGTCCGTCCAAACCACAACTTTTGACCCCACTAAATATTGCCTAAAATTTTCAAATGTGAAAACCACGGCAAGTAACTCTTTTTCAGTGGTGGTGTAATTAAGTTGCGCATCATTTAAAGTTGTAGATGCACAGAAAATCACTACGGGTTTGTTCTCAAAACGCTGCCCAAGAACAGCCCCTACAGCAAAATTCGACGCATCCCACATAAGCTCAAAGGGCTTAGTCCAATCCGACGTTTGGACAACCAGTGTAGAAATTAATTTTTCTTTAAGGACATTAAAGGCATGTATGCATTTCTCATTGAAATCAAACACGACATTCTTCTCAAGTAATTCAGACACCGGTTTAGCGATTTTAGAGAAATCCTTAATGAAATGACAATAAAACCCTACATGACCGAGCAAACTCCTCACCCCTTTCACTGAATTGGGTGGAGGTAGTTTGGAAATAACCTCGATCTTGACTGGATCCACCTCCAGTCCCTTGCTAGACACCTTGTGTCCAAGCACAATTCCTTCGCTAACCATCATATGCCATTTTTCCCAATTAAGGACTGGATGTGTGTCCTCACATCTTTGTAAAACTTTATCCAAATTATATAAACACTCATCAAATGATGCACCATAGATGGAAAAATCGTCCATGAAAACCTCTAAACAGTGCTCAACCATATCAGAAAATATAGCAAGCATACAGTGCTGAAAAGTGGTCGGTGCGTTGCATAACCCAAACGGCATGCGGCGATATGCAAAAGTCCCATAAGGACAAGTGAAGGTAGACTTCTCTTGATCATTCGGGTCTATAGAAATCTGATTATAGCCAGAATAATCGTCCAAAAAGCAAAAATGAGAGCGGCCAGCTAGCCGCTCTAAAATCTGATCAATAAATGGAAGAGGAAAATGGTCTTTTAAAGTGGCAGAATTGAGGTGACGGTAATCAATGCACACTCACCACCCAGTTACCAATCGGGTAGTGACAGGTTCATTTAGCAGATTTTGAGTAACAGTAATTCCCCCTTTCTTAGGGACTACCTGTGTTGGGCTTACCCACGTCGAGTCTGAAATGGCATAGATGATTCCCACAGAAAGGAGATTAATCACCTCCTTCTTGATGACCTCCATCATGCTCGGGTTGAGTCGACGTTGTGGATGAATCACCGGTTTGGCTCCTTCCTCGAGCCGAATCTTATGCTGACAAAGTGTAGGAGAGATCCCCTTAATATCAGAGATTGACCACCCGAATGCACCACGGTGGTTCCTTAGCACGATCATCAACTGTTATTCCTCCTCGACACTCAGACATGCTGAAATGATCACCGGGAGCTTCTCATCATCCAATAAGAAAGCATACTTCAAATGAGGGGGTAGCGACTTCAACTCGAGATCTAGGGGGCTGACCAAAGAAGATTGAAGCGGTGGTGGCAGCGGCCCTAGATCCTCATAGTGCTTGGCATAATAGCAAGGAAACACTTGAAGCATCTTTACACATTCTCATAGAGATGTGTTTCTCATCCAATCATCCATGACATTGAATAGGCATGCCTCAAGGGGCAATTTTGGATATGAGTCGATCATCGAGTTCTGCTATAGCATCATCCTCAATAGATAGAGAAATTTCTTCCTCTTCATCGTTTGGATAACCCACGGTTTTGTAAAAAGATACAAATTTTGTTTGTTCCAGGATATCCACGGCCAGTGTCCCTTTATCTACCTTAGTCATCACGTGAGCCATATCCAGAAATGGCTTCCCTAAATAAAGAGAAATGTTCTGATCAAAGTACTTCACCATACGACATTGCTCCTTTGCCTGTGATTGGTTTGTACTTGGTGGCATGACCATCTCAAATCTATCATCTGCTATACCCAACGTTAGACGGCCTCTGCCCATTTCCAAGATCAAATCAGCAATAGCCTGGAAGGGTCTTCCTCAGAGCAACTCATTCCCTTTTTCATCTTGCATCTCCATAACTAAAAAATCGGTTGGAAATACAAATCTGTCAACTTTCACCAAGACATCCTCACAAATTCCATATGGCCTAACCATAGAATTATCCGCGAGTTGAATCGTCATGTTGCTTTGTCTAGATTCTTTAAGTCCCGGCTTCTTAAAAGTAGATAGGGGCATCAAGTTTATACTTGCCCCGGAATCGCACAATGCTTCGCCAAATTTCACCTTGCCAACGTAACATGAAATATTGAAGCAGCCCGAATCTTGTCGCTTTGGTGGCAATGTGCCCAAAATGAAGGCGCTAACCTGCTCTTTAAGAACTACCACCTCAGTATCAGGAATCTTCCTCTTCTTGGTAATTATATCCTTCAGAAACTTACCATAAGAGGGTATCTGCTCAATCGCCTCCAACAAAGGAATGTTAACAGAAAGTTTCCTAAAGCTGTCTAAAAATTTCTTAAACTGTGCATCCACTTTCTTAGCTTTGAGGCTATTGGGGTAAGGGACGGGGACAACCTGTGCCCTCTAGTGTGGTCGTACATATGATGTCCTCTTCTCAGTCTCTTGAACAGTTTCTTCTTCTGGGATGGGCTCTTCTGTGACCTTTTCTGCAACATCATCCACTGTCTCTGTGGTTGTGACATCCTCTGTGGCCTCGCCCATTACTTATGGTTGTGTTATGCTTGGTTCATCGACCTTAGAGTTTAAAGTCTTCTTTCCACTCCTCAATAGAATTGCTTTGGCTTGTTGATTCCCTCCTAGAACATTTGTATTTCTTGGAAAGCATTGTTGTGTTGGTTTCTTTAAACTTGAAATCTCTATTTCCATCTGTGCTAAAGACGTCTCAAGTGTCCTCATTTGAGCCCCATGACTTTGCAGAGTTTTCCCAAACTGATTCATAAATTCCCCTTATTGCTTGATTTGTTGACCAAAGGTGCTCATCAGCTCTTGATTCTGCTTTATCACCTGGTTGAGCAAATCATTGCTCTTGTCCTCTGTCGTGGGCTGTGGCTTAGCATCTGGATCCTGGAGAAAATTATTTGGATCCTTCCATGAGAACTTTTTGTCTTTCCTCCAAAATAATCATTATTTTTGTACTCTTATTGTTGACGCATGTATTTGACCTGCGCTTCTTCATTCGTTTCCTCCTCTTGTGCAAGTAGCCTTTTAGCAATTAGGTCCATCTTTTCATTAAGTTCTTTGGTAGCTTTGGCATCTCCCGCAACCTTAACTTGTTCTGGAGCATCTCTATCACCCCATGACTACTTTTTAGCCATGTTTTTTAGAATTTCCCAACACCTTGTATCTGTGTTATTCAGGAAGAACCCCGATCATGCTGAATCTAGGTTGCTACTATCATGCTCAGAAAGAGCAAAATAAAAAATCTTGTCCTGCTTTTCTTTGTCCAGCCCATGATGTGGGCATCTCCTTAGCATTATCTGGAATCTCTCCCAAGTCTCAGAATATGTTTCACCAGCTTTCTGACTGAAATTGTAGATTTTTCTTATGATATCATTTGTCTTCTCAGGCGGGAAAAATCTCTCAAAGAAAACTTCAACCATGTGGTCCCAAGATTCCACATACTCGTCGTCCAGATTATGTAGCCATTCTCGAGCATTTCCCGCTAGAGAACTGGGAAATAACTTCAAGTAGAGAATATCTTGTGGAAACTGGTCTATCTTGACCATATCACAGTTCTCCACGAACTGGCTTATGTGGGTCATCAGATCTTCATTTTTTAGCCTATGGAACGCATTGGACTTGACCAAATTGATTAGGCCTGGGTCAATTTTATAATTAGGAATGTTGATGGCCTACTTCTTAATTGGCCCCATAGATGCAGAAGAGGACGACACCTTGATTTTCTCCCAGATTGTTTGTTCCTCAGCCATTGCTTCAGTGTCAGAATCTGAATTCTCGTAGTATGATCCAAAAAACGGGACCTCCGGTGATGACTGTGCGTAGTTTGTGCTATGCATACTGTGACATCCCAAAATTTCAAGGCTAATTTAAGTCTAACGATGCAGTTTTTTTTTCTTCTCAAATAGAATCAGTTGAGGGTGTTTATGCAAAAAGATCATGAAGTGATATTTATTATAAGAAATTGAGGTATGAAATACAAAGCGTGATTCAAAATGCATAGTTCCCTTTTTACATGCATCTAGTACTATAATTAACTCAAAATATAAATGTTAGTCTTTCCTTTCCTTTTTCTCTCTCCTTTATTATAATCCTTCTCTCTCATCAAGTGTATCTTACTCAATTTGATATTAATTTCATAATTGGATAGTGGTGATGTTCCTAATTGGCGACTGCAATGTCAATTTTGCAATATGTGATTTTATTTTGTACTTTTAAACTAAGTATCCTGCTATAGCATGTCACCTTCTTGCATATAATTTTGAACCTCAAATCCATGATCTTTTGTCTTTTATATATGTACCAGATTGTAGTGGGCTCAATTACAAATCCAACGGAACAAAAATCACCCAAATCGGATTCTTAAAACCCAAGTTATGAGCTAGTAAATTTTGGGACAAGTTACATGTGTTTTACTCGAATTTCCTTACTTTGAACCTTTGTGGGCCGATTTTGGCCACTTTGGGGCCCATCCGCTTGCTCCTCTCCCCTTTCCCCTTCAGAAAAGTAACGAAGAGCAGTAACTGCTCTCCTTCCTCCCTTCCAAATCAAACGATGGCGGCGGCTGATAAAGGGTGCCCTCTACTTTCCTCCCATGATCAAACCCTAGACACCCTATCATCTGAGCACTTTACGACACTAGCCGTATTTCTTGCCGTTATCAGGATCTGGTCACCATCTTCCTCGACAACGAACAGCCTACAGTGACCGTGGCTCCTCTCCAGTAGATCTGCAAGCATGCCCGCCGACCTGTAACAGGAAATAGATCGATGTCCTCGACATGGCAACTTCCTCACTCCGACAACACCCCGACGGCCATCCTGGGTCTAGCCCCTCATCTCCTACTCTTCTCTGGTGGGTTATGACACCTTCACCTCAGCGCCACCAAGGAGGAAGCCTTCCCATCGTTCCCCACAGCCAGCCGCACCAGAGGGCCCAGCCACCGTCGTCGACGCCCCTGGCGGCCACCTCACGGGGCTTAAGCCTCTCACCTTCTCCTCCTCATCCATAGGTGTGGGATCCTCCTCACTGTACTCTGTAAAACAGAGGAAACAGGGGAGCGCGCCCCCTTTCCATCGGGTGAGGAAGAACGGATCCCGCCCAGATCCGCCTACCCTATCCAGCGCTGGATCATGTTTGAACGGCCCAGATCACATATAAAAAGGTATTCTTCTAAAATTTGTATCTTGAGATTGGGAGGTCGGTTCTTATCAAACAAGATACCAACAGAAATCTCTTGATGAGTACTATCACTTAAAAATACTTCTAGATAATGATTTTGATATCTGATATTTATTAAAAATAGTGTAGTCAAAACTATATGATTTTGATGTTTGGTCAATTAAAAATAGTAAATGCCTTTAGAAATTTATGAAAAATTTACTGAATGTGTGTTATGATATTCTTAACATGGTTTAAAAGCCTTATCTCTATTATATAAAGTTTTATTTAGGTTTTTGATTTAAACCCTAATAAGGGTATTTTGGGTATTTCACCCATGATATGATTTTTTTTAAATGACCTAATATTTTATACATGATCTTACTACATGTGTGATTACTTTTCTAGAGATTTGATGGATTTCATTGTATTATCATATTTGTATTTAGATGTGGACCTGAGTAGCCATTGTGGAAGGATAATAAATGATTATCTTAAGACAATAAGTTATATGTATGCCTAATTAAGTCTGATATTATTTATATAAATAGTATTTTAATTTTATTTCATAATAGAGTCAAGTAATATTGGTATGTATGCCTATGTTTGAGATTTTCTTCTTATATGATCTATAAGTTCATATTAGTGCATAAGATGATTTATGTCGTATTTGGGTATAAAGATAATATTTATTATATAGTATGAGTTTTATTTTATTTCAACGCCAAGATTTTATGGTGATTTTAGATTAAAGTTATGCTTAGTCTAATTAAGAACCCTAACTTGGTATATATAGTTAGGAAGATGGGGTTTTGAGATTTAGGAATAGAAAGAGGGAACATGTACTTGGACTTATAAAACTTTGATTATATCCAGGTGATTAAGATTTGGAATAAGAAATCAAGACTAAGTTAAGGACATCATCAGCACAAGAGGTAAGTGGTCCATGTACATGAGTACTCATAGTTTATGTTCAATATGTTTACATGTCTCCTAATAAGAGTTTCATGATCTATGTGATTTAATGTTCTAAGACTTCAATGTTAAGATTTGCAAACAATATTATTATTATATTTCTATCCTTATGCAAGTTTAGATACCCAAAGTCTAAAATAGAGATATGTTGCTCAAAATAGTTGTGACCCATGGACCAAGTCCATGAGAAAGTTGAAGAATCATATTCCTATGAGATTTCTTAGAAATGTTTGGAAATAATGAATACAATTTCAAGATAAGATATGCCAGTAATGTACCCATACTTAGTTGATGATTTCAAACATCTTTGTATGAAGAATGTAAGTACACATATGTTATTAGAATTTCCCATATTTATAGTCATTGTTATGTAGTAAGATTTCAAGTAGAAACATGCCATTAAGATTGCATACATATGTATAGATATAACAACTAGATTCCTTAGAATGAACAATATCCAGAGTTTAATTATAATATTAGAATATGAATTTCAAAATATTAAGACATGGTCTACTTTTAGAAATAAAGGTACTTTTGGGATCACAATATATTGTAGAAATGAGTTCATGATGGCATTATAAGATAATGATACATTAATTTATGATTAGGTTGCAATACAATATTTTATAAGATTTCTATTTTTGATATTTATGGTTTAATATGTAAGTTCATATGCAAAGTTTCAGGGTAACATCATATTTTATAAGAAGGATTGAACCATCTTGTTAGAATTGATATTTTTAGATATGTTGTACTTATGATACCTTCATAAACTTGACTTAAGATACTTTGTATATTTAGTATTTCGATATTCATGTCAGATCCTTTCTCATAAGACATTAGACTCATTTATGATATAATTGGTATAATGAAGTAATTTTACCAAATAAGAGTTTTAGAATAAACTTTACCCAGATAATGAGATACATGTTCAAATCCAGTAATGAATTCAGTTTAGAACATAAGAATAAGAGATTTAGATTCAGACTTAGATTACCTACTTTGTGAGTAGCCAGATTTTTGAATAAAGATACATGATATGGGTTATAGATCCAATCTCAATTATGTAGTAATTGAGATACATGTTTATTTAGATATAGATTCAGATTCAGATTCAGATATAGATTCAGATATAGATTCAGATTTCAAATTTAGAATTCAGTACATGTTTAGTACTCAGTTTCAGATAAGTTCAGATTCAGAGTTTAGTGAAGATAGACTTAAGATAATTAAATTGAAACATTCACATAATGCATTATATAATAAGTCCTCACCAGAGAGTCCCGGGACGATACAGAGGGCGCGCTGCGCCAGACACTGCGGGTGTCACAGAGGGCATTTATGCCAATAGAGGGTGCGTTGCACCATAGAGGACACTTCGGTGTCAACAGAGGGCATGTTGTGCCAACAGAGGGTGCGTTGCACCATAGAGGACACTTCGGTGTCAACAGAGGAGGACTTATTGTATAATGGTGGCCACAGTCAGATAAAAATCGTAAGTAAAAGATACCTTAAGATTAGAGATGCCCATAACCTCATCCATGAGTGTGATGAGAGGGAATCAGATAAGATAAGTATGACCCATGCACAGTGGTGCAAGTCTTGAGGTCCATGTACTAGGGTACATGTCTCCAGAGAGAGAAAATGTAGAAAGATAAGAATTCAAATAAAGTAATAAGAGAGAATATGTTACAGATTTTACTTAGAGTTTGATGTTAGTTTCATGTTTATAAAATTTAATTTCAGTTCTTTATCAACATTTAATTTAGAATACTCATGCCACTTACTCTAACGACTATTTTTTCCCAATGCATGGCTGGGGACGCGATGTCCGCAGGGCTTGGAGTAGCGGAAGATTTAAAGAACAAGAAAAGATGTAGCAGGTTTTCAAGCTTGCCTAGTGGGGTGCCATCTACCGAGACGATCCAGAGTTTAGCCCTCTTCTTTCATACATGGTCTTGTTATCACAATATTTTAGATGACTCGTTTCCTTTGTCAAAACTATGTATGAATCAGTTTTTCTTAAATGCAAAGTGTTTCATTTACTTTTATTGCAATGATAGTCATGTTTGTGATACCCCAGAGGAAAAAAAAATGCTTCCGCTCATGTGATATGAAAATCTGGGTGTTACAATATGGTATCAGAGCAATTTGGTAAATGGCCACTAGGAAAACTCGATTCTCATAGTCACCCTAAAAGGAACTAGGGTTTGGCAAGGAATTCCTAAGTAAGGATGATTATGACCTAGATGGCTAGTTTTTCTGACCTTATAGAGAATAGAAATAGATGACTACCTAATTTAAACTTAAGGTATCAACCTAAACCTAGCTAATGATATAACCTCTCCACTCTCATTGGTTATGGCCACCCAATTGAGACTTGAAGAGAAATGTCATGAACACTAGACCTTGTATGCACCTCTCCTTTCTCACTAGTGCATGTGGTATGGGACATGTGCATTAGTAAGTTAGTGATGGGTAGCATGTTAAAATCCCACATCTCTGGGTATGTGCCTGATCACCACATATCTAGGAATGTAGGAAGCACCTAAAGATTTAAAGGTAGATAGTCACCTATGCCTATAGTTAAAAGTTGTGGTAGCTGCCCTAAGTATAGATCCAAATTTGGTTCCATAAACCCTAAGTATGAGTTGAGAAATACACCAAGGTAATAAATAATGCACACATAAACATTTTATGAAAATACATTACATAGCACTTTTCATGCAAGAATTTGAACATAAGTGTACCTTATAATAAATGAAGAGGTAAGAAAGACCCTATGGTGGGTAGTAGCCTAGAGAAATTTCGAGGACGAAATTTATTTCAAGGTGGGTAGAATTGTGACATCCCAAAATTTCAAGGCTAATTTAAGTCTAACGATGCAGTTTTTTTTTCTTCTCAAATAGAATCAGTTGAGGGTGTTTATGCAAAAAGATCATGAAGTGATATTTATTATAAGAAATTGAGGTATGAAATACAAAGCGTGATTCAAAATGCATAGTTCCCTTTTTACATGCATCTAGTACTATAATTAACTCAAAATATAAATGTTAGTCTTTCCTTTCCTTTTTCTCTCTCCTTTATTATAATCCTTCTCTCTCATCAAGTGTATCTTACTCAATTTGATATTAATTTCATAATTGGATAGTGGTGATGTTCCTAATTGGCGACTGCAATGTCAATTTTGCAATATGTGATTTTATTTTGTACTTTTAAACTAAGTATCCTGCTATAGCATGTCACCTTCTTGCATATAATTTTGAACCTCAAATCCATGATCTTTTGTCTTTTATATATGTACCAGATTGTAGTGGGCTCAATTACAAATCCAACGGAACAAAAATCACCCAAATCGGATTCTTAAAACCCAAGTTATGAGCTAGTAAATTTTGGGACAAGTTACATGTGTTTTACTCGAATTTCCTTACTTTGAACCTTTGTGGGCCGATTTTGGCCACTTTGGGGCCCATCCGCTTGCTCCTCTCCCCTTTCCCCTTCAGAAAAGTAACGAAGAGCAGTAACTGCTCTCCTTCCTCCCTTCCAAATCAAACGATGGCGGCGGCTGATAAAGGGTGCCCTCTACTTTCCTCCCATGATCAAACCCTAGACACCCTATCATCTGAGCACTTTACGACACTAGCCGTATTTCTTGCCGTTATCAGGATCTGGTCACCATCTTCCTCGACAACGAACAGCCTACAGTGACCGTGGCTCCTCTCCAGTAGATCTGCAAGCATGCCCGCCGACCTGTAACAGGAAATAGATCGATGTCCTCGACATGGCAACTTCCTCACTCCGACAACACCCCGACGGCCATCCTGGGTCTAGCCCCTCATCTCCTACTCTTCTCTGGTGGGTTATGACACCTTCACCTCAGCGCCACCAAGGAGGAAGCCTTCCCATCGTTCCCCACAGCCAGCCGCACCAGAGGGCCCAGCCACCGTCGTCGACGCCCCTGGCGGCCACCTCACGGGGCTTAAGCCTCTCACCTTCTCCTCCTCATCCATAGGTGTGGGATCCTCCTCACTGTACTCTGTAAAACAGAGGAAACAGGGGAGCGCGCCCCCTTTCCATCGGGTGAGGAAGAACGGATCCCGCCCAGATCCGCCTACCCTATCCAGCGCTGGATCATGTTTGAACGGCCCAGATCACATATAAAAAGGTATTCTTCTAAAATTTGTATCTTGAGATTGGGAGGTCGGTTCTTATCAAACAAGATACCAACAGAAATCTCTTGATGAGTACTATCACTTAAAAATACTTCTAGATAATGATTTTGATATCTGATATTTATTAAAAATAGTGTAGTCAAAACTATATGATTTTGATGTTTGGTCAATTAAAAATAGTAAATGCCTTTAGAAATTTATGAAAAATTTACTGAATGTGTGTTATGATATTCTTAACATGGTTTAAAAGCCTTATCTCTATTATATAAAGTTTTATTTAGGTTTTTGATTTAAACCCTAATAAGGGTATTTTGGGTATTTCACCCATGATATGATTTTTTTTAAATGACCTAATATTTTATACATGATCTTACTACATGTGTGATTACTTTTCTAGAGATTTGATGGATTTCATTGTATTATCATATTTGTATTTAGATGTGGACCTGAGTAGCCATTGTGGAAGGATAATAAATGATTATCTTAAGACAATAAGTTATATGTATGCCTAATTAAGTCTGATATTATTTATATAAATAGTATTTTAATTTTATTTCATAATAGAGTCAAGTAATATTGGTATGTATGCCTATGTTTGAGATTTTCTTCTTATATGATCTATAAGTTCATATTAGTGCATAAGATGATTTATGTCGTATTTGGGTATAAAGATAATATTTATTATATAGTATGAGTTTTATTTTATTTCAACGCCAAGATTTTATGGTGATTTTAGATTAAAGTTATGCTTAGTCTAATTAAGAACCCTAACTTGGTATATATAGTTAGGAAGATGGGGTTTTGAGATTTAGGAATAGAAAGAGGGAACATGTACTTGGACTTATAAAACTTTGATTATATCCAGGTGATTAAGATTTGGAATAAGAAATCAAGACTAAGTTAAGGACATCATCAGCACAAGAGGTAAGTGGTCCATGTACATGAGTACTCATAGTTTATGTTCAATATGTTTACATGTCTCCTAATAAGAGTTTCATGATCTATGTGATTTAATGTTCTAAGACTTCAATGTTAAGATTTGCAAACAATATTATTATTATATTTCTATCCTTATGCAAGTTTAGATACCCAAAGTCTAAAATAGAGATATGTTGCTCAAAATAGTTGTGACCCATGGACCAAGTCCATGAGAAAGTTGAAGAATCATATTCCTATGAGATTTCTTAGAAATGTTTGGAAATAATGAATACAATTTCAAGATAAGATATGCCAGTAATGTACCCATACTTAGTTGATGATTTCAAACATCTTTGTATGAAGAATGTAAGTACACATATGTTATTAGAATTTCCCATATTTATAGTCATTGTTATGTAGTAAGATTTCAAGTAGAAACATGCCATTAAGATTGCATACATATGTATAGATATAACAACTAGATTCCTTAGAATGAACAATATCCAGAGTTTAATTATAATATTAGAATATGAATTTCAAAATATTAAGACATGGTCTACTTTTAGAAATAAAGGTACTTTTGGGATCACAATATATTGTAGAAATGAGTTCATGATGGCATTATAAGATAATGATACATTAATTTATGATTAGGTTGCAATACAATATTTTATAAGATTTCTATTTTTGATATTTATGGTTTAATATGTAAGTTCATATGCAAAGTTTCAGGGTAACATCATATTTTATAAGAAGGATTGAACCATCTTGTTAGAATTGATATTTTTAGATATGTTGTACTTATGATACCTTCATAAACTTGACTTAAGATACTTTGTATATTTAGTATTTCGATATTCATGTCAGATCCTTTCTCATAAGACATTAGACTCATTTATGATATAATTGGTATAATGAAGTAATTTTACCAAATAAGAGTTTTAGAATAAACTTTACCCAGATAATGAGATACATGTTCAAATCCAGTAATGAATTCAGTTTAGAACATAAGAATAAGAGATTTAGATTCAGACTTAGATTACCTACTTTGTGAGTAGCCAGATTTTTGAATAAAGATACATGATATGGGTTATAGATCCAATCTCAATTATGTAGTAATTGAGATACATGTTTATTTAGATATAGATTCAGATTCAGATTCAGATATAGATTCAGATATAGATTCAGATTTCAAATTTAGAATTCAGTACATGTTTAGTACTCAGTTTCAGATAAGTTCAGATTCAGAGTTTAGTGAAGATAGACTTAAGATAATTAAATTGAAACATTCACATAATGCATTATATAATAAGTCCTCACCAGAGAGTCCCGGGACGATACAGAGGGCGCGCTGCGCCAGACACTGCGGGTGTCACAGAGGGCATTTATGCCAATAGAGGGTGCGTTGCACCATAGAGGACACTTCGGTGTCAACAGAGGGCATGTTGTGCCAACAGAGGGTGCGTTGCACCATAGAGGACACTTCGGTGTCAACAGAGGAGGACTTATTGTATAATGGTGGCCACAGTCAGATAAAAATCGTAAGTAAAAGATACCTTAAGATTAGAGATGCCCATAACCTCATCCATGAGTGTGATGAGAGGGAATCAGATAAGATAAGTATGACCCATGCACAGTGGTGCAAGTCTTGAGGTCCATGTACTAGGGTACATGTCTCCAGAGAGAGAAAATGTAGAAAGATAAGAATTCAAATAAAGTAATAAGAGAGAATATGTTACAGATTTTACTTAGAGTTTGATGTTAGTTTCATGTTTATAAAATTTAATTTCAGTTCTTTATCAACATTTAATTTAGAATACTCATGCCACTTACTCTAACGACTATTTTTTCCCAATGCATGGCTGGGGACGCGATGTCCGCAGGGCTTGGAGTAGCGGAAGATTTAAAGAACAAGAAAAGATGTAGCAGGTTTTCAAGCTTGCCTAGTGGGGTGCCATCTACCGAGACGATCCAGAGTTTAGCCCTCTTCTTTCATACATGGTCTTGTTATCACAATATTTTAGATGACTCGTTTCCTTTGTCAAAACTATGTATGAATCAGTTTTTCTTAAATGCAAAGTGTTTCATTTACTTTTATTGCAATGATAGTCATGTTTGTGATACCCCAGAGGAAAAAAAAATGCTTCCGCTCATGTGATATGAAAATCTGGGTGTTACACATACTCACCATGCACTATTACCTACACAGTAATAAATTTAATTAGGCACAGTGCTAGACGATTACAGATTATGAAAGATAGACGATTGATTTCCAGGATTTAAATTTAAAAAAAATGTGGCCTAGAGTGGCCGCTTGCAGCCCTCATAGTGCCGAAAATCACTATTCCCCGGCAACGGCGCCAAAAACTTGACACAATTTTATTGTGCATATAACGCAAGTGCACATGCCAAAGTAATATAGGCCTTTGTGAGGCCTGAGTCGAACTTGGGGAACGGATTTTTGGTAGACTACTACCAACTGTTTGCAATCAGCTAGACTGATTAAAATGGTTTGAGAGTTGTTTGAAAAAGAAAAGAAAAATAAAGGAAAGCAAAACAATCAATTAAATGGTTGGTTTAATCAATTAAAAATTGAATCTTTAGGATTGCGGTTTCACTGCAGGTTCTCGTTGTACTAGTTCCTACACAATTATCCTAATTAGTCTCCTATTCCAGATAGTGGCATGTAGTCAGAATTGTTCACTGTCGTGATACAAATCACTACCTAAATCTAGGTCGGTTCCACGGTAGTAGTATCCTATTCCCTAAATTAGGTGCATGAAGATCACACTTTGGGTTTCCACCATTAACTGTACATCGCCTTGTTCAAAGGATTTATTAGTTAATGCGATATATGCCTCTTTTCAACCGTTAATTCTTCTTTCAAAGTAATTAAAGGTATTAGATTATCATTAGGGTGATCAATCATAATGATATAATGGAGAAAATGAAATCATACCACGGATTTTAGAGACAAATTATGATAACTATGTCAAGATTTTCATACAACGATTACCCGGGCTACTCCCGGTCCTAAAGATAAAGGGGATTAGCCCCGCATGTTCATCTCAATGAAAAACAACATGAGAAAAGGAGAAAACATGGAGAAAACGTGGATAGGTGATGTGTAACCCCTGAACGGAAAAGATTCAGACGTTCCTTGGCATTGGGTGAACGTTCTACAGCCTTCCGGCGGTGGAACACATCTTCTGCGGCTCTCGGAACGATTGGGGTGTAGCTCTCAGCTCCATTCTTCTCTCCTCTCCTTCTTGAGACTTCTCATGTGGCTAATGACGTGATAGATTGCTTAGAGCCGCCTTAATTAGGTTTATGCACCACTTTAGGTCGCCCAAAAATCACCACCGTACAATTAGACACGATCTTTAGCAAAACTTGATCTGACGACGTCGATACCATCGATGCGGGTCGATGGTATCGACCTGCATGAGGCACTGGCGCTTGCGTGATTCTTTGGGGTTCTCTCTGATGTTGCCTCGATACCATCGACGGTGTGTTGATGGTATCGACACCTTAGGCGTCGCTTTTCTGTAGAAAATGACACTGAAGCTAAGTTTGCTGAGGCGAGGTCGATGGTATCGACACCTGGAATTCTGGCTCGCTGACGTTCTCTCAATACCATCGACAGTCCCATCGATGGTATCGACTTCTGGTTGCTCTTCTCCGGTAATGCACTGTGACCAAGTCGATGGTATCGACGCATGCAGATATCTGAATTGCCTGAAAAGAAAAGAAGAGCATCAATTAAATTTCACAAATATGATCTTTTATACTATATAAAATGAAACAAGGTAAATTTGATGCAAAATGAGATTATAGACTAAAGATAGTGAATCGTGTGATATTAATCACAAATATGATCAAAATACACATAAAACATATGTGAAACCAGTCTATAGAAACGACTCAAAACCCCTGCATCAACTGTCAAGTTAGAAATGATATACATGTCGTATTTATAAGTTTTAGATAAATAAATGTAGTACCATAGAGATACCAGAGTTAAGTATGAATAAGAGAAAAGCACAATGTAGTAAAGGCTTTCCAAGAATAATAAAATAATAGATATATGTGCCCTGAACACCATAGAACCCCTGTGTGAGGTATGCGCCTTAGGGTGAAACGACCTAACTCTGGCAGTGTCCAGTATACGGGGGTCGGAACGTACTAACAGGTGGTACAGGGGACGAAGCCATAGTGGAGGCCTCCTTAAATTACAGAATGTAGTGTCCAACATCAACTAGAGACAGGATCCTGGTGGCACTAGAACACAGAAAAGCCATGTAGTGTCCAACATCAACCAGAGACAGGATCCTGGTGGCACTAGAGTAATAGGTGGCTTGACTCTCCGCCTGTGTACTCAGGTTAGAGGAAAAGTCCAGTTTACGGCACCATATGAGTGTCGAAGCCAGAGAGCCAATTTCCCCGTTGCAGACCAGGAGAGTAGTCAAACTTAGCTATCCTGGGGTGTCATCTAAGTCTTGTACGGTGGGATCGTAGTTCGCTACGAGTCTTCATATATAGAGTACACTGCATATGATCAGGGCATAAGATAAAAATATATTCATATAGATTCATAAAGTTTCTTATAAGTTAAAGAGTTAAGAAAGATTTGAGTTTAGATTCGTATCAATTGTTCTTTAAATGAAATGTTGATAATCCCTATTATTTAATTGTAACTATATCTTGCAGCAGTTGTTACTTTAATGAGATGTTGATATTTCTTGATATTTAAACTATATTGTTTTAGATCTACTCAGTGTAGTATTTCTTGTATATTATTTCATAAAATAAACATAAATGAGTTATCTGCGATGGTTGGGTGAAATTCTATTCACTGAGCCAGTAGCTCACCAACCTATTGAAATATTTTTTAGATCAGCGTCAGCACGAGGAAGCTGAAGGATCGTACCACCCAAGTACTTAGAAGGTAGTTCGTAGTTAGTTAGAAGTCTCTTAGTTCTTTCCCCTCGGTCCTTGGGCATGTGATCTGATAGAGAGAGAATGTAATATATTATGTAGTTTAGTTGTGAATTATCTGTTGTGCCTTATATTCTGCATGGAAAATATAATATATCGTGTAACTTGTTTTATCTTCTTAATAACGTAAATGGTAAGTTGCTTCCGCAGTTTTATTACAATCTGAAGTTATTCAAACTATTTGGTTAATTCTAAGCGATTAAGAAAAGAAAAAGTTAATGGTGATTTTGTGTTAAGTGTAATCCTCATTGTCACGTCCTAATCTCATGATTAGTGGAAATTGTGGGATCGGGACATGTTAAAGCCTTTACAAATACTAAAATGACCCTTTACATCTTACATGCACAGGAGGTGAGAGGAGTTGTCAACATCCTTTTAATCATTTTGGTTGACAATCTTGAATCAGGGAGTGAAATCAATCGCCGGCTTCGTCAAAACCATTTGTGCCATGAATGTGTTGTAGTTCACGGCTTAAAACATGAATGTGTTGTGTTTCCGTCAAGGCAACTTTTCTCATGGAGAAACAACAAATATATAAGCTGAGAGAGGTCCGACAACCCGTTAAGGTTTCAAAAGAATTGATTTCACTCGTTAATCACAGGTGAGGATGGTTTAAACAAACTACTTGTTAAATATTTATATATATGTTCACACGCTTGAATATGCACCTTTTTTAAGGGCCTCTATTAGCACGGGACAAAAACGGTCAAACCCTACGATGGCCCTTTGCATCTTACCGGCACAAGGAGGCTAAAGGAATCGTCAACCTCCTTTTTACTATTTTGGTTGACAATCTCGAATGTGCGAGTGAAATCAAACATCGTCTTCGTCAAAACCATCCGTGCTAGATTCCCCAATGTCTTATCACTATTTTAGCTCACCAAACCGTTCGTGCACTAGGCCGATGAAAAAGACCACAACGCATCGAAATCGACCAGACAGGTTATTAATTAACTCACGCATATAATTGAAAGAAGAAAAAAAACAGTTGCGAGAAAAGGGCAGGTGCGAGACCCGAAGCAATATTAATAAATAAATGAAACGGGAAGAGGGGGACGGGAGTATTGGCCGGTGGGAACAATGCCGACTACCGACGGATGATGACCTGGTGCGGCATCACCAACACACACTCACTCTCAACAAGCAGCACAGCAGTTGCCTCTCTGGCTCGGTGCTTGGCTGGATGGGTGGAGGCTCCAGTGAATGGGCCAGCTGGAGCAGCGGCCGCCCTCACATGGCCACACTCTCCATCTCTCTCTCTCTCTCTCTCTTCTCTGCCCTATGTCTCATGGCAACTCGGTCCGGATTACGGCAAAACAGCGAGCAGAAGAGCATTACCCCTTCTCCTTATTTATTATTGTTAATTCCAGAAAAAGCAACTAATGTCTCATTCTCTCTCTCTCTAGATGATTACATTTTTTATCAGTAACTCATCAAGGTGTCTTCTTATTAACGGAGTACAATTTTGATCAGTAACTCATCAAGGTGTCTTCTTATTAACGGAGTACAATTTTGACCAGTTTCCTCCTTCCACGATTTGCCGCCTTTCCAGATTTCCCCCCAACTTTAAAAACTATACGTTTCTGCAGGTAAAAAAGTGGGTTGCTCCGGTAACTACACATTTAATATGTTCTTCCTATTGCCTCATCAGTAAATTCCTATGTGAAGCATCACATACTGTGTGACATATCTTAAGGCTTTCCCGCCGTGTAAAAGGCTTACGGATACGTTATGAGATGTATATATATATAGTATAGTTTAGTAAAATACTACAAAAGGTAGTTGTAAAGTGACTAATGACAACAATAAAAAAAATTCCATGCGTTGTAGACCATTAATTGTTGGTCTTAATAGGCGAAACAAAATGATGGTCACAACTTACCAACAACATCACCAACAAGTAATTGAAACGCTTATTAAACAAAGAATGCTAGTTCCTACTAGGGCATGTTTAGTAGGGTGTAGTTGGGTACAAAAATGTGTATCTAGAATGCAAAAATGTTAAGAGAATTCATACTTTTACATCCAACTACGCCCTACAAAACACACCCTTAGGGTAGTTACACATGGCCTCAATGTTCCTCGCCAGTAGAGTTTGATGTTGCCATCTACTATCCTAACTCCAATACCTGCATTTAGGGATTATGTTTATTGGTAGTGGAAGGTTCACATATCAAGAATGCGCAACAAATGACTTCGGATTGTGATGTTACTATTTTGATTGTCACCAAATCATTAGTTGAAATTGGTTCTAATGCAAATGAGCAAGCCTCAACAAGTCTAGTTGCCATACGTAATGCATGGCCTTGAATAGATCAATAAGATTTCACAACACCATGATATTTCCATTTCAACATCTTCACTTGTAACATCCTCAAAACCCTAGATCTATTAATGTACCTTAATGTGAAACCCTAGATTTCAAGTTTAAGCTTTTATCTAACAAGATGAAATTCAATGGGACCTCTTAGTCCAATATATGATGAAATAATCTCATAAAACTAGCTTTGGCTTAAATAGCTCATTTAGTCAACGACAATTCTATTAATGTCACATTTTTTCATAATGCATGTATTCAATTAGCAACCTACATGAAATTGATGAACAAAAGAGCAACAAAATGCAGATCCAATTAGATTGAGAGATTCTAAACCCTCTATTTAGCTTGTGGTCCAAATTTGAAGTCATTTGGGCTTTGTTTGACCCCTCAATCATTTTTGGGAAGTTTCACTATAGTTTAAACCCTAAAAGCTAACGATTTTGATTTAATCTCGTCGATTTCATATGGTTTTGCTTTCATTTAAATGTCACGTGAACATTTCACAATTTTTTCCTATGTTTAAGTGTCACGCACTCTCTCTTGTTTTCGGTTTTGATCTGGGTCGTTGGATGCCCATCGGACGTCGCTGGACCCGTCTCCTACCTCGGGTAGGAGACCAGGCACATGCAGGTCTCAGGCGCAACTTCTTCGGCTCATTTCTCCCGCCACAGACCATGGTTTTTGATGATTCCTTTGCCATCGCGACCGGGAGTGAACCACGAACCCAATGGTCCCTGGTTCGAGGGCTTTTTGGTGCCCTATTGAGAAACGCCCAATCGGGCTTGGACTCCTTCGCCGCCCTTGCTTCACAGAGGTCTCACCAGCGCACAAAACCTAAATATAAAGTTGGTCTTAAATGTCTGCTAGCCCTAGAACAGCCCTCCTTTTCTCTCAATTCGATCCCTCGTGCCCGAGGCCAGCGCAACCTAGTCAACCTTTGTTTCCGACGATTCAGGCCTCACCCCGTCCTTCTCCGGCCGTCCTGGACGAATTGGCTCACAGGTGAGCATCTTGGACCCTTGTTCTTCATTTTTGCAATGTTTGTTTGCCATGGATCCTTCCCAATCGCCGGGACCTGTAGCCACCACCGATGTTCCCGTCGACGCTCACCGTCTGGGCCAACCTGTGGCTCGTTGGCCACTAAAGAAGTGGCTTTGACTTTGCCTTCCTCCCGTAGTTGCTTTCTCAGCTTTGGTTGGCGATGTATTGCCCTGTTTCTTGGTGGTTTTGAAACCAAAATTCGATGCTCTATTCTCACGATCTGAAGCTGGCGCCATGGAGTTTGTGGCGCCGCAGGTTGTGAATCTTGGCTTGCCAAGTTCGGTGAAGCCTAAGGAATCTCAGGGGTAGGTTGATAGTGTAAGATCTATCTCTAGTCGCGTGTTGGGATGTCGATCTGGTGCTTCAGAGAGCCTGGTCACGCCATGACCAATGATCGAAGAAGTAATGTTCAACTTTTCCTTTTCTGCCCTCTGGACCTCGTTTGCTATGTTACACATACTTAAGGCCTTTTGGGATTTTTTCTTTTATTTAATCGAGCGGCTGGACCTTTGTTTGCGAAACAATATTGACAACTTTTCCCCCGTATGTTTAATCGGATGTAACACTTGCTATGGATTTCTCAGTCATCTTAGTTTCATTTAAATCGATTTTGTTTTCATTTCACATATATATTTCTTAGATTTCTGATTGGCTGATTCTATGAAAAATCATAACTTTTAATTGGTAGATTATATGGGGACAATTTATATATGAATTTTGCTCAATTTTTCGAAATCTATCCAATGGTTAGGGTTTTGAGATGTGTTTTGGTTTTGGTTTCACGAAGTGTCAGGTTTGAGGCAATTAGGGTTTAGGATATAATTAAGATGATAATTAATATAAACCATGATTAATTTCAGGAACCTAGGACTCGACTCAGGATCAAGGAGACTAAAATTAGGTTTTTGCTCCAATAAGGTAAGCGGGCCATGTCATTATGCATATATACTTTGGATGAATTGCTTGCTATGTATGGTTTAAGATTATGCTATAGAATTTCATGTTAATGAATGAAATCAAGATAATGATTATGCCTTTGATTGTATGCTTGTTGTTATGTCCATAAAGTCATATGCTTATCACCGATGTTAATTAGTTTAATGCTATGCTTATGCAATGATTAAGAAATTGAATAAAGAATCATGGAAATCATGTAATGTTAATGTCAATATTAAGAGGGAGAAATCCCATGATGATTAAGATAATGCACTTAAGTTGTAAATTGTTCCTCTTTATGTTATTTTGTCTTTATGACATTGATGAGCACTTTGGTGCAACTAAGGTGAGCCTTAACCGGCCTGATGAGCACTTTGGTGAAATAATTGGATGAGGACAATTTACATTGATGGCAAGATAAGAACAACGATGTTAATGTTAAGTTAAGAGAATTAAGTAACTTATTATATGTTTCTCAAAATGATGGACCTTTATGGTCGTTATAGGCTTCCTAGCAATGATGGGCTTTCCTAGCATGATGTTCCCTACGGGGCAGTGAGGAGAGAATGCATATAGTAAGGTACTTAATTCATTTATGTAATGAAGGTTAATGCGTAATGAGAATTCGTAATGTCAAGTTATGTCAAGTTTATTTCAGTTCAAGTACATGTTTATTTTCAGTTCTTATAACATGCATAATGCCGCTTACTGATGTTGATGCTTTCTTTCGCATGGTCGTGGGACGAGATGTCCCTAGATCAAGGAGCAAGAGGGAACTGACGTGAGCAATCAAGGGTAGCTGACTCAAGAAATACTTTAGCTTGGTGGGGTGCCATCTACCACCCAGTAGATCCTCTAGTCTAGTTTATCTTTCCATGTTTTAGATTTGCTTAGTTTATACGTTTTAGACTTGAGATCAAGATGAGATAGTTTATGCTCTAGTATTGCTTAGCCTACATGTAATAGGTTTTGATATCGGATGATATAGTTATGTTTTTCCCTTCCTTGAACAATGTATGAATCTATATTTTGAGTTGAATGCATGGTGTTTCATTTACCTTATTGCAATGTATATCATGTTTTGTGACGTTCCTCTGAGCTGAGCTACCCATGTTATGGACAACATCGGGTTTGCTTCCGCTGACTTATATATGTGCTTGGAGGGGCGTTACATCACTAGACCTAGAATGCATCATGGATATCATGTAGCGTTCTCTTATGACATGTATGGTGGTGTAGGTGGACTACTGTTGTTATTGATTTACATGTTATTTTACTACACCCCATTGGCCTCGGGTAGTGCTTCTCCTCACCACACACCACCTTGATATGTTTCCTCCGGTGCCATGGTATGGTCTTGGTGGTTCAATCGAATGTGTAGTGTGTGTGACGATATTATTCACAAGTTCCCCTTTATGGAAACCAAATGCGACAACCTTTACATGGTCGTGAATGGATATCAAATGTAACCAAAGAAGTGCTCCCCGTTTTAAGTACACAATGATGTTGCACCATCTTATGGCAAGGTCGAGTATGCAAAAACAAAAAAGGGGAATTCTTCAACATTAAGATGTTGGGTTACCCAAAACATTGTATATGTCCATTTATGCTTCACTGAGTTACCCACATCCTCTCGATGTGGAAAATTATGCAATTAGTTGGACATTTTTATGTGGAATACGTTATGAAATAAATGAAAACACCAATGACATCTGTCCTTCATGAGTGGGAACCACCATTGCAATGATAACCTACTAGTAGCACTGGCTTCAGTTGCAGACGATGGTAGTTTCTATTATTTTGATTTAAGGTTGAACCCTACATGAATGTATTGTAGTAGAAACACGAGTTGACGACCTAATATCTTCTCCTTAGAGAGAAAGAGAGATAATATGATCCTCATGCAACCATAAATGTGTGCACTATGACAATTAGTGCTTTAACAACTTCCTCTTCCTTTTTGATTGGAGTCATATCCATAAATGTGATCTTTACATTCTAAGTTAATCTCTCTGACTCACATAGAAGTTTGACTTTGACACAAACCAATTGATGGGGGCAACGACTCGACGTATTTGGAACCTCGATGTGCAAGTCAAAATAACACTAAAGTGAAGGGTTCAAATCTGCTGTCCCAATGTGTTCTTGTTAATCTCTATCCTACGCATACCTCATTAATTTTTTTTAAGAATGGATTTTGGGGTAAATGAATGATAAAAATTTTCTGGAACATAATCGAGAAAGCAAGTCCGGTACCACAGATTTGGAGCTTAAAATGAAGGGAGTCTACAATATGTAACAAGGCTACCCCTTGGGAAAACATACATGCAATACTTACCAACAAACTACGCATGCAAAGTGATTAATGGATTCCGAGATCGCATAGTCGCACAAATGTAGGGGTAGACCCATAGCAATTTAGGAGTGTTGCCTCTTCAAGGATATTAAATTACAAATTATAAATTACAACAACTGTTGAAATGTCTTTGCCACTCCCAAAATTTTCAGAGTAAAACGTGCATGGATTTCACACTGTAAGCCCATGTTTGGTTTGGGTAGTTTGGATTGGGTTAGTCGGGGTTAGTCAGTAGATCTGGATTGAGTTAGTTTGGATCCAGTCTGGTTCTGTTTGGCAACCCAATCTAATTCTGGTCAGCTGGTCAGGAATGAGTCTGATTCTGTTTGGTTATCATTCAGGATTCAGTCTGATCATGTTTGACAACGTAGTCGGGATCTGACTATTCTGTCTTGTTCTTAGAGAACAATTTCAACAGTTCAAAACTATGATCACGTAATTATGCCGCTACGTACTGTAATGCAAGATCAAAATATACAATAAATATATAATTGTATACATTATTTGTGTGATTCTGTTTGTTATTTTTTTGTTATGAATATGTTTTAAGTGTGATTATTTTTATATATACATTTAAAATAAATAATGTTGTAAGTGGGACCTAATATGGAAGGCTAAGGTGGCAATGAAAGTGAAAACTTTCCTATGGCTAGTGGGCCACAACGCTATACTCACAAACAACCGGAGAGCCATTCGAAAGATCACTGATGATAGTTCCTGTCCAAGATGTGGAGATGATGAAGAAACAACACTTCACGCGCTGAGAGACTGCAACCGGGTGTCTGTTGTGTGGAAGAATATTCTGAAAATGGAAGTGCTGGATTCATTCTTTTCTGAAGATGATATTTGGGCGTGGCTGTCCAAGAACATAACGGCAAAACCCCCACACAACATCCTCTTTATGACGGGATGCTGGGAAATATGGAGAGAGCGCAACCTTGTAGTGTTTGAGAAGAAAGAGAGGTCTTACCAACACTTAACCTGCTGCATTCAAAAAGAAGCCTCCTTGACCACGGCTGCATGGAGAAAAGACGAAGAGGACCAGAGCCAACACCTAGACAGGGTCCTAAAGTGGCAAAGGCCACAAGGTGCGCAGCTCAAACTTAATGCAGATGCTACCTACATTGTCAAAACCGGAAAGTCCTCCATCGGAGTTGTCTGTCGAGATAGCATGGGTCGCTGGAGAGGAGGATGGGGTGCACACATTCAGGCGGGCAGTGTCCTTGAAGCAGAACTGCGGGCAATGGAGATGGCGTTCGATGTTGGGCAGCAGCTGAATGCGGAAGAGATACTAATCGAGACTGACTCCAAACGAGCATGCGAAGCTTTCCATGGCAAAGAGGAGGATAACCCCCGGCTGGGTAGATGGTTGAAGGGGATGAAAATGAAGTGTAAGCCAAACTGGAGGTGCTCGCATATCAGAAGAGAAGGAAATTTTGTAGCTGATGGGCTGGTGAAATACCACCAAAAACACCACAGTGGAGCCTATTTCTATAGGACACCACCTAGTATCCTTACTAAAATTATTAGTAGGGAATCTTGTATCATGGGTAGTAGTACTACCTCATTTAATTCTGTAATCCATGATGTATTATCTGTTGCTTTGCCTGCAAGAGAGGGGCGGGATGAATAAGAAAGCTCTCTGGCTTCCCTAAAAAAAAAATTATGTTGTACAATTGTTTTGCATGACGTGTGTCTCGTTGAAAATACTATTGAAATAAGGATGCAATGGTAATATGATCGTTCCTTTACCAATATCAATCTCTCCAATAACCACCAAAGAAAAAAAAACTATACGTTTCTGCAGGTAAAAAAATTATGTTGTACAATTGTTTTGCATGACGTGTGTCTCGTTGAAAATACTATTGAAATAAGGATGCAATGGTAATATGATCGTTCCTTTACCAATATCAATCTCTCCAATAACCACCAACTTTAAAAACTATACGTTTCTGCAGGTAAAAAAGTGGGTTGCTCCGGTAACTACACATTTAATATGTTCTTCCTATTGCCTCATCAGTAAATTCCTATGTGAAGCATCACATACTGTGTGACATATCTTAAGGCTTTCCCGCCGTGTAAAAGGCTTACGGATACGTTATGAGATGTATATATATAGTATAGTTTAGTAAAATACTACAAAAGGTAGTTGTAAAGTGACTAATGACAACAATAACAAAAATTCCATGCGTTGTAGACCATTAATTGTTGGTCTTAATAGGCGAAACAAAATGATGGTCACAACTTACCAACAACATCACCAACAAGTAATTGAAACGCTTATTAAACAAAGAATGCTAGTTCCTACTAGGGCATGTTTAGTAGGGTGTAGTTGGGTACAAAAATGTGTATCTAGAATGCAAAAATGTTAAGAGAATTCATACTTTTACATCCAACTACGCCCTACAAAACACACCCTTAGGGTAGTTACACATGGCCTCAATGTTCCTCGCCAGTAGAGTTTGATGTTGCCATCTACTATCCTAACACCAATACCTGCATTTAGGGATTATGTTTATTGGTAGTGGAAGGTTCACATATCAAGAATGCGCAACAAATGACTTCGGATTGTGATGTTACTATTTTGATTGTCACCAAATCATTAGTTGAAATTGGTTCTAATGCAAATGAGCAAGCCTCAACAAGTCTAGTTGCCATACGTAATGCATGGCCTTGAATAGATCAATAAGATTTCACAACACCATGATATTTCCATTTCAACATCTTCACTTGTAACATCCTCAAAACCCTAGATCTATTAATGTACCTTAATGTGAAACCCTAGATTTCAAGTTTAAGCTTTTATCTAACAAGATGAAATTCAATGGGACCTCTTAGTCCAATATATGATGAAATAATCTCATAAAACTAGCTTTGGCTTAAATAGCTCATTTAGTCAACGACAATTCTATTAATGTCACATTTTTTCATAATGCATGTATTCAATTAGCAACCTACATGAAATTGATGAACAAAAGAGCAACAAAATGCAAATCCAATTAGATTGAGAGATTCTAAACCCTCTATTTAGCTTGTGGTCCAAATTTGAAGTCATTTGGGCTTTGTTTGACCCCTCAATCATTTTTGGGAAGTTTCACTATAGTTTAAACCCTAAAAGCTAACAATTTTGATTTAATCTCGTCGATTTCATATGGTTTTGCTTTCATTTAAATGTCACGTGAACATTTCACAATTTTTTCCTATGTTTAAGTGTCACGCACTCTCTCTTGTTTTCGGTTTTGATCTGGGTCGTTGGATGCCCATCGGACGTCGCTGGACCCGTCTCCTACCTCGGGTAGGAGACCAGGCACATGCAGGTCTCAGGCGCAACTTCTTCGGCTCATTTCTCCCGCCACAGACCATGGTTTTTGATGATTCCTTCGCCATCGCGACTGGGAGCGAACCACGAACCCAATGGTCCCTGGTTCGAGGGCTTTTTGGTGCCCTATTGAGAAACGCCCAATCGGGCTTGGACTCCTTCGCCGCCCTTGCTTCACAGAGGTCTCGCCAGCGCACAAAACCTAAATATAAAGTTGGTCTTAAATGTCTGCTAGCCCTAGAACAGCCCTCCTTTTCTCTCAATTCGATCCCTCATGCCCGAGGCCAGCGCAACCTAGTCAACCTTTGTTTCCGACGATTCAGGCCTCGCCCCGTCCTTCTCCGGCCGTCCTGGACGAATTGGCTCACATGTGAGCATCTTGGACCCTTGTTCTTCATTTTTGCAATGTTTGTTTGCCGTGGATCCTTCCCAATCGCCGGGACCTGTAGCCACCACCGATGTTCCCGCCGACGCTCACCGTCTGGGCCAACCTGTGGCTCGTTGGCCACTAAAGAAGTGGCTTTGACTTTGCCTTCCTCCCGTAGTTGCTTTCTCAGCTTTGGTTGGCGATGTATTGCCCTGTTTCTTGGTGGTTTTGAAACCGAAATTCGATGCTCTGTTCTCACGATCTGAAGCTGGCGCCATGGAGTTTGTGGCGCCGCAGGTTGTGAATCTTGGCTTGCCAAGTTCGGTGAAGCCTAAGGAATCTCAGGGGTAGGTTGATAGTGTAAGATCTATCTCTGGTCGCGTGTTGGGATGTCGATCTGGTGCTTCAGGGAGCCTGGTCACGCCATGACCAAGGATCGAAGAAGTAATGTGCAACTTTTCCTTTTCTTCCCTCTGGACCTCGTTTGCTATGTTACACATACTTAAGGCCTTTTGGGATTTTTGCTTTTATTTAATCGAGCGGCTGGACCTTTGTTTGCGAAACAATATTGACAACTTTTCCCCCGTATGTTTAATCGGATGTAACACTTGCTATGGATTTCTCAGTCATCTTAGTTTCATTTAAATCGATTTTGTTTTCATTTCACATATATATTTCTTAGATTTCTGATTGGCTGATTCTATGAAAAATCATAACTTTTAATTGGTAGATTATATGGGGACAATTTATATATGAATTTTGCTCAATTTTTCGAAATCTATCCAATGGTTAGGGTTTTGAGATGTGTGTTTTGGTTTTGGTTTCACGAAGTGTCAGGTTTGAGGCAATTAGGGTTTAGGATATAATTAAGATGATAATTAATATAAACCATGATTAATTTCAGGAACCTAGGACTCGACTCAGGATCAAGGAGACTAAAATTATTTTTTTTCTCCAATAAGGTAAGCGGGCCATGTCATTATGCATATATACTTTGGATGAATTGCTTGCTATGTATGGTTTAATATTATGCTATAGAATTTCATGTTAATGAATGAAATCAAGATAATGATTATGCCTTTGATTGTATGCTTGTTGTTATGTCCATAAAGTCATATGCTTATCACCGATGTTAATTAGTTTAATGCTATGCTTATGCAATGATTAAGAAATTGAATAAAGAATCATGGAAATCATGTAATGTTAATGTCAATATTAAGAGGGAGAAATCCCATGATGATTAAGATAATGTACTTAAGTTGTAAATTGTTCCTCTTTATGTTATTTTGTCTTTATGACATTGATGAGCACTTTGGTGCAACTAAGGTGAGCCTTAACCGGCCTGATGAGCACTTTGGTGAAATAATTGGATGAGGACAATTTACATTGATGGCAAGATAAGAACAACGATGTTAATGTTAAGTTAAGAGAATTAAGTAACTTATTATATGTTTCTCAAAATGATGGACCTTTATGGTCGTTATAGGCTTCCTAGCAATGATGGGCTTTCCTAGCATGATGTTCCCTACGGGGCAGTGAGGAGAGAATGCATATAGTAAGGTACTTAATTCATTTATGTAATGAAGGTTAATGCGTAATGAGAATTCGTAATGTCAAGTTATGTCAAGTTTATTTCAGTTCAAGTACATGTTTATTTTCAGTTCTTATAACATGCATAATGCCGCTTATTGGATGTTGATGCTTTCTTTCGCATGGTCGTGGGACGAGATGTCCCTAGATCAAGGAGCAAGAGGGAACTGACATGAGCAATCAAGGGTAGCTGACTCAAGAAATACTTTAGCTTTGTGGAGTGCCATCTACCACCCAGTAGATCCTCTAGTCTAGTTTATCTTTCCATGTTTTAGATTTGCTTAGTTTATACATTTTAGACTTGAGATCAAGATGAGATAGTTTATGCTCTAGTATTGCTTAGCCTACATGTAATATGTTTTGATATCGGATGATATAGTTATGTTTTTCCCTTCCTTAAACAATGTATGAATCTATATTTTGAGTTGAATGCATGGTGTTTCATTTATCTTATTGCAATGTATATCATGTTTTGTGACGTTCCTCTGAGCTGAGCTACCCATGTTATGGACAACATCGGGTTTGCTTCCGCTGACTTATATATGTGCTTGGAGGGGCGTTACATCACTAGACCTAGAATGCATCATGGATATCATGTAGCGTTCTCTTATGACATGTATGGTGGTGTAGGTGGACTACTGTTGTTATTGATTTACATGTTATTTTACTACACCCCATTGGCCTCGGGTAGTGCTTCTCCTCACCACACACCACCTTGATATGTTTCCTCCGGTGCCATGGTATGGTCTTGGTGGTTCAATCGAATGTGTAGTGTGTGTGACGATATTATTCACAAGTTCCCCTTTATGGAAACCAAATGCGACAACCTTTACATGGTTGTGAATGGATATCACATGTAACCAAAGAAGTGCTCCCCGTTTTAAGTACACAATGATGTTGCACCATCTTGTGGCAAGGTCGAGTATGCAAAAACAAAAAAGGGGAATTCTTCAACATTAAGATGTTGGGTTACCCAAAACATTGTATATGTCCATTTATGCTTCACTGAGTTACCCACATCCTCTCGATGTGGAAAATTATGCAATTAGTTGGACATTTTTATGTGGAATATGTTATGAAATAAATGAAAACACCAATGACATCCGTCCTTCATGAGTGGGAACCACCATTGCAATGATAACCTACTAGATAATTATAGCAACAAACACATTAGCACTGGCTTCAGTTGCAGACGATGGTAGTTTCTATTATTTTGATTTAAGGTTGAACCCTACATGAATGTATTGTAGTAGAAACACGAGTTGACGACCTAATATCTTCTCCTTAGAGAGAAAGAGAGATAATATGATCCTCATGCAACCATAAATGTGTGCACTATGACAATTAGTGCTTTAACAACTTCCTCTTCCTTTTTGATTGGAGTCATATCCATAAATGTGATCTTTACATTCTAAGTTAATCTCTCTGACTCACATAGAAGTTTGACTTTGACACAAACCAACGTATTTGGAACCTCGATGTGCAAGTCAAAATAACACTAAAGTGAAGGGTTCAAATCTGCTGTCCCAATGTGTTCTTGTTAATCTCTATCCTACGCATACCTCATTAATTTTTTTTAAGAATGGATTTTGGGGTAAATGAATGATAAAAATTTTCTGGAACATAATCGAGAAAGCAAGTCCGGTACCACAGATTTGGAGCTTAAAATGAAGGGAGTCTACAATATGTAACAAGGCTACCCCTTGGGAAAACATACATGCAATACTTACCAACAAACTACGCATGCAAAGTGATTAATGGATTCCGAGATCGCATAGTCGCACAAATGTAGGGGTAGACCCATAGCAATTTAGGAGTGTTGCCTCTTCAAGGATATTAAATTACAAATTACAAATTACAACAACTGTTGAAATGTCTTTGCCACTCCCAAAATTTTCAGAGTAAAACGTGCATGGATTTCACACTGTAAGCCCATGTTTGGTTTGGGTAGTTTGGATTGGGTTAGTCGGGGTTAGTCAGTAGATCTGGATTGAGTTAGTCTGGATCCAGTCTGGTTCTGTTTGGCAACCCAATCTAATTCTGGTCAGCTGGTGAGGAATGAGTCTGATTCTGTTTGGTTATCATTCAGGATTCAGTCTGATCATGTTTGACAACGTAGTCGGGATCTGGCTATTCTGTCTTGTTCTTAGAGAACAATTTCAACAGTTCAAAACTATGATCACGTAATTATGCCGCTACGTACTGTAATGCAAGATCAAAATATACAATAAATATATAATTGTATACATTATTTGTGTGATTCTGTTTGTTATTTTTTTGTTATGAATATGTTTTAAGTGTGATTATTTTTATATATACATTTAAAATAAATAATGTTGTACAATTGTTTTGCATGACGTGTGTCTCGTTGAAAATACTATTGAAATAAGGATGCAATGGTAATATGATCGTTCCTTTACCAATATCAATCTCTCCAATAACCACCAAAGAAAAAAAAAACAGTACAAATACCAAAAGAGACAATACCGCTAAAAGGGGGAGGGGGAGATCATTCTGTACAAAATGAGGAGGAATTGAATTGGCAACCTGGGATCCCCGACTATCTTGTTCTTGTAGGCCTTGTCCAGTGTTTCAAAGAAACCAGGTTAATTTTACAATTAGGCAGCAAAAGTAAGCTTGAGATAAAAAACTAGTATATAAGATATTTGATGTTAGACCTAAGAGAAATGAAGACATTTACAAAGCAATCCTTGCACTTGGGTATGCAAACGGATTTAGTACCTTTCAACTTTTCAAGGAAATATAGTAACGACAATAGACTTCATCAGTACCAAAATTGTATGTTGACAACTGCCAGCCGACCTCAACATTTTATCAAACATATGCAATGCCTACCAGCAAGTCGGTGTTGAATTGAACACCCAACATAACTTCACCAGACGCTTCTGCATTCTCAAGCGTGTGATCGAACCGAGAAGAAGCCCACAGTCAACTTGTCCAAGGGTCTGTTCCGGATCGCCGACCACACAACCACCAAGCTGAGACCCCACGACATGCATCTCCTGACGAAACTGGAACCGCTGTACAACATGTACATCTACACCATGGGCAACCGGTCATACGCTTCAGACATGGCCGTGCTTCTCGACCCCAACGGTCAGTACTTCAAGAACAAGGTCATTTGTCATGATGACCCCACCGTGTACCAGACCAAGGCGTTGGACATGGTCATCGCCCCTGCCGAGGCCGTTGTGATCATCGACGACACCAAGCTGGTGTGGAGGAGGGGGAGGGACATATCCCCGATCATCAACGGAAAAAGGTACCAGTATGCCGGGTTCAGCAGTGCCGACAGGCAGCTAAACGTGTGAAGGAGACTCCCTCGTCTCCTTCACAGGAGGAGAGAGGTGAAGAGGGAAGTCGGAGAGGGAGGTGGGGTTTATCGAGGAACCGGTCACGAGAGAAGAGAAGGGAGCCACTAATTGGACTAGGATAGTAATCCAACTCAGAGCAGGACTGACTTGGTCCGGATTTGGAGGTTACTGAACCAGAACGGAGGCCGTTATCTCATTGTCAACCAAACACCAAATTCACTCAATCCGGATCGGATTAAGCTCATATGACACAAAAAGACAATGCTTAATCCGGACTTAGTCCCGAACTCAACATGGGCTAATTGACGCGAAGTATAGACGTCTGATCCCAAGACATTACTAGATTCAGGTTCATCTCGTGCTCGGCAAGCTCCGGAATGTGGACAAGGCAGGGGTGAAAACAAGGAGGAGAGGAGCAAATTTTCGGACCACCAAGATATAAAACCGAAGCACACTTCCTCAGTTCCTCCCTTGTTTTTTTCTCCACTCTACTCTCGCTTCTCAGCAACTCTCACTAACTCTCGTCCCTCCAAATAAAATATTGCCCTGGCTCTTCCACTTTCGCAGCTTGCTTCTCTCATCGATCTCTAGGCTCTAGCGCTGCCTTCCTTGCCTCTCTCTCCTCTCTAGCTCCTACCCTCTCCTCAACTTCTTCCCATTCTCGTGTTCTTCTTCATTTCCCCTCTCTTGCCTCCTTCTCCATCTCCTTCCCTCCCACCTCCCCCTCTATTCAGTTCTAAATCTGCCCACATTCATACCTTGCTTCGCCCTTTCCAATCACGAGATCCTCCTCTCCCCATTTCCACTCTTTTCCTTCTCCTTTACCCTACCCCACACACACTCACCTGCTTCCTCCTCCTCTCTCTCTCTCTCTGCCCGTGTGGTGCTGGGCTGGCTCCTGCTCTTTCTCTTTCTTCTCCTCCTTTCCGCTGGAAAACCCGCACCTTCTCTCTCCTTCCCCTCTCTGTCGACGCTGCTGTAACAGCAGCAGCAGCAGCAGGAGGTAGCCAAGGAAGGAGACGCAAAGATCTAGCCTTTGACGCCTAATGTCGCATCCGGGGGACGTCACCGGGAGTGCCTCCTCCCACAAGCCGCCGCCACGAGCAGCATTCGCGACGGGGGCCGTCGACGCTGTCTCGGCTCGTTTCAGCTCGGCACTCGTGACCTCCGACCGGGACAAGCCCGATTCCAAGAGGTACGACTTCGGGTCGCCGGTCTCCCCACTCGTCAACGCATGGGCAACAGCAGCAACGGCGACCAACAACACCAGCAGCAGCTCGAGCTCGTCGGGCTCGGTCGCCGGGAGGGCCGGGTCGTCGGTGGCGGGGCCGTACCCAAACGCGTCGCTGGCGAGGACGCCCGAAGGTGGTGCGGCAAACCGCAGCCACTCCGGGGAGCTCGTCCTGTCAAGGGAGAGCAGCCCGACCAATGCCGCCGTTGACTGGGCCGGATCGGGTGGGGCCAGGAACGCCAACGCACCGGGCCACCGACGGTCGTGCTCGGGCCCGTTGATCTACTCCTCCAGCTATGGTAACGCCAGCGGAAGCGGCGCTGGCGCTGGTGCTGGTGCTGGTGCTGGTGCTGTGGCCGGCGGCGGGTCCGTGAGCTCGCCCCCGATGAATGTGCTCCCTGCTGGGAACATTTGCCCGTCCGGGAAGATCGGGAAGGCCGGGATGATGGCCAGGAGCACCGCGAAGAGCGATGTTTTGGGGCGTGGGACTGGGAATTACGGCCACGGCAGCGTGGTACGGGGCAGTGGAGGAGGAGGTGCCGCTGCAGTCACGAGAACGACCAGTGACATACCACCGACGACAGGGAACACCGACTGGGTCACGTCGGCTGCTAGGAAAGCGATGTCTAGCGCCGATCCCGAGGAGTTGAAGCGGATGGGAAACGAGCTGTACAAAAGGGGCCAGTTTGCTGATGCTCTCAGGCTCTATGACAGGGCAATTGGGCTGTGTCCGGACAATGCAGCTTGTCGGAGCAACAGGGCAGCGGCTCTGATGGGTATGGGGCGGCTGGGTGAGGCTCTCAAGGAATGTGAAGAGGCTATTAGGACGGATCCCCACTACGGGCGCGCAAGGCAGAGGCTCGTGTCCTTGTATCTAAGGTCAGAAAACCGCATCGTTTCTCTTTTTATACTTTGGAATTTATTTATAATTTTCATGCTTTTAATTTTGACAATTCATGCCTATTTAACACACAAGATAGCTGCTCTCAAAAAAAGAAAAAGAAAACACACACACAAGATAGCTCATGCTTATTTAACACACAAGATCGTTCGTGCCTAATCGTCATTCATGCCTAGTTGTCGCTATTACTTCTATTAGGCTAATTTTTGTGATAACATCTCATGGTTTTGCTTATCCCTCTAGCTTCACCTTTTCTCCCTCAATACCCGATTATGATCCATCTGCAACCAGTTATTGGTTGTGAAATTATCAATTTGGCACCGATTTGGGTTTGCCACCGAGGCTTGAATATTTCTGATTAGGTTCACTTTTACGTCGTTCCCCATGTTTTCTAAATTCACTTGGGGAACATCTTTCTGTCTTATGCAATTCACTTGGGGGACATCTTTATGCACTGAAGTATCTGCCTATTGGTTATGGTGCTGCTTTTCATTTTTAAAGTCCTGTGTTCTGGTTCATACGTTGGAAATTCTTTTCTAATAACATCCAAAAATGCTGGTTGCTCTACTGCCACGATGATATACCATTTCCTTTATCTAGATTTATGTGGTATATATTTGCTACTTCTACAATTACTGAACCGAATTTGCTTGATAATTTTTGATCGACACTGGAAACTGCCACGATCCGCATTTCCAATGCACTAGCTACTGAACTATCAGTACGCTCGTGACACTTCAGTCTCTAATGCCGTTACTGACCTTACAATATGGCCATGTTAATAATCGATGGGAACAGAACAGGACAGGTCGACAATGCTCGAAAGCATTTGCCCTACATACGAGAGTTGCTGGACCCAGTTGAATTGCAGAAACTGCAAGCCATAGAGAGGCACTTGAGCAGATGTGCCGATGCCAGGAGAATCGAGGACTGGAAAAGTGCACTTAGGGAAAGCGATGCAGCCATCTCCGCCGGCGCCGATTCTTCTCCTTTGGTGAGACTCTTTCTGTATATAACACTGATTTATCTGGCCTAGCGTGCTAATGTATACGATATTTTTCTGGTAAAGAGATGTGTAGGAATTTGTTTGCTAATGTATTAGTGATCTAAGTTTTTCGAGACTCTTTTTCTGGAAAATCTGTGGATGAATTTGTTGTAAATGTCCAACTTTTGCAGATCATTGCTTCCAAAGCAGAGGCACTTCTGCAACTCCATCGACTCGAGGAAGCTCATGAAACATTATTAGAAGCTAGCAAACTAGACACCCTAATCCCATCTAGCTCACAGACTAAATTCTTTGGAATGATGTCTGATTCATATTTCTACATCATTAAGGCCCAAATTGAAATGGCATTTGGAAGGCAAGCTTATAAATCCAATGTTTTTTTGGGGTATTTTATCAATATAATTGGTGTTAATAACCTAACTGGAGTCAAGAACTTCTGCAGGTTTGAGAATGCAGAAAAAGCTGCCAAGAAAGCTCAAGAGTTAGATCCTTATCACAAAGAAGTAGCCAAGGTTTCGAGATGTGCGAAATCTGTTGCGAGAGCTAGGACTCTTGGGAATGACCTGTTTAAAACTGGGAACTTTTCTGATGCTTGTGCTGCTTATGGTGAAGGACTTAAGATTGATCCATCGAATCCCGTACTTTTCTGCAATAGGGCTGTTTGTTACTCCAAAATGGAACAATGGCAGAGATCGGTGGATGATTGCAATGAAGCTCTTAGGATCCAACCAAATTACACCAAGGCTCTCCGCCGAAGAGCTGCTTCATATGGAAAGGTAAATTTCCATACCCGAGTGTGCCACTTACTAATGTAGTGCTGATTCGTGCTCACTGCAGTTATTTCTGCTTCTTATGACAACTAATGCTTTAAGCTGATCTTCTTTCCTGCCACCTTTTCATCAGTAATTCTATGCTCTATATGCGTCTAGATGCAAAACTTGATTCTAGCTAAATTTAATCTGGAATAGCTTGAAAGGTGGGCTGAGTCTGTTCGCGACTATGAGATCTTAAGGAAGGAACTTCCAGAAGACACTGAGATAGCTGAAGCTCTTTTTCATGCCCAAGTAGCATGGAAGGCTTCTCGTGGAGAAGAAGTTTCCAATATGAAGTTTGGGGGAGAGGTTGAGAAAGTGATGGGTATTGAGCAGTTCAATGCAGAAATATCTTTGCCAGGTGAGTTTTGTCTTGAGTTTGCAACCTCTCAGTGTTTATGTATATGCCCTTTGTTTGCTTTACGAATTGATTAGCTGATGACCTCTATGGTGTTTGCGGGATGAGTTGTTATTCTTCCAGTTATATATTGAATTTGATGTAGCAGTACTGGTTGTTGTACTCGCACCATTAGAAAACATAGATAAAAGGTATTTTATTATGTTTTGCAAACCACATATTTATGTTTTCAAAATTGTGGCACAATTATCCTTGTGGAGTCAGATGTGCTGTAAAATTCTCCATATAGCGAAATTGTGCCACGATTGACTACAAAGGTTGTAAAATTTTGATTAATCATTAATGTTCTGGATGGAGGTATGCGGTATGCGTTCATCCATGCTACTGCATAGAGTGTATGCGGAATGAGGGCACATGCAGTTTCAAATTATATACAATTGAATTATATAAGCATAAGGATATAAATTTCAAATGTAAAATGTTACAATTATATACTAATATGTAAACATATAAATATACATGCATCATATGTACATATTAAGTGTGTGTTTGTCTATACATGTAGCTTAATAGCTAAATAAACAAGATAATTGATAAAAAACTACATGTATTGTCTCTATACAGAAAAAAACCACATATGGATGCGTATTCACTGCAGAACGGGTTAGGCACGCATATTGGACTGCATAGCCGTATGTGGTTCGAAGGACAGGCCAAACCAAATATGTGGCCGCATGGGTCGCATATGAGAACACTGTTTTTGATCAAGATTAAGTGCCTCCAACTTAAAACTATCTTGATCAAATGACAAGTTCAACATTCAACAACACTGAACACCCAACTCAACACCCAACATAAAATCTAGATCGAGTTACTCTATGAGTTACAAATTAAGATCTTGAATGGCCTCAGACCCAACTTAGCCACCCAAACATACCAATTGGAGTTACACTCATTGTTTAATGTTATAGTTGTTGCTTAGGTTCTTATGGTAAGGAGCTCAAGCTATTTAATCCACCCACGGCAAGCACGATCTAGACATGATGCCAACAAATTTTGAACCCTTATTCCATGAGTTCCATCTAGGCGCATTCATCAATCAAATTCCTTGGTCAAGAGCGATCATAGGAGGCCTCTCAGGGTACACAACTTAGCTTTCTTGTAAAATGTTGTCTTCTCTTGTGTATCTTCAAAGTTAAGACAGCTAAGGCAGTTTCTAATTTTGTTTTTGACATAATCCATTCGTCGAGACATTATGCACATAGTAGGAAATTTATTAATTAGAATTTTCTCTTTACCCATTTCTTTGCATTGTTACAGAATACACACTCATATAGCCTACTAGTAGAACAATATTCATATCCTACTTAAGAATTTATTTGTTCTTGAAGTTTTATGCTAGGACATCTAACTCCCTCACTAAGGTAGACCCAATGATAGATGGTTAAAATCACGTGTTAAGCTGACAAGACACTCCCTTGCCTTGGCTAGACATCTAGGCTCCCTCCTCATTTTTTCAAAACTTTTGTTATATATGTTAGATTTGATGTATTTCTCTCAAAGATATCACAGTAATATCATTTAGCATATGCTTATTAGAGTGGATCAACCTTCCTCAGTCGTATGATATATAAAGGTTAAAAAGTTATACAAGTCATTATAAATTCTATCTTCTCTCTTGTTCTTTACATGGTGTCTGATTCCAATCATCAGGTTACAAAACACTCAAATATATTACATCAAATTGTATCCATTATTCATCGTTCTTGTCTGCAAGGCAACTTCCTCGTGTAGATTTTGCCTTAGTCCAACCCTTAATTTTTCACCCTTGTCTTGGACTTGTCAGCATAAGTGGTTTATTAGTTATTGGACTTGGCCATTTATGTTTACTTATGTCTAGTCATTTATTTTTGTCATCAGTTTATCACTTAAGTATATCCATGTAATTTTTCCTCCTATATGTTGGAGAGTTGTTCTTAACTCTAATTGTTAGATATTAGAAAGTATTATTAATTAACAGGTTCATGCACCTAATTGTCTTAGCCCATTAGAGTTATGTACGCTTCCTTGTATATGCCTACTCTCCTATAAGTAGGAGGGGAATTTGCCATCTATCAATAACAAATAAACACACATTTTATTTTCTACATGGTATCAAAGTGTTGATCTTAACCTAACGAACAAAAGTGAAAGCCTCCGCTTGTGGGCGACCGCCGTCTCTTCTAGGCTTGGCTTCCCGCTAGACATCATTCCATCCTCTGTAATCGTTCTCCCCCTTCTTCCTCCTTGATAAAAATTCCTAGCGTCGTCACTCATCATCTCGGACACCACCAACGTCTCCCTCACTATTCTTACTCGCTGTCATCTTAACTATCCTCGAGTTCTCCCTAAGTGCAACATCTTCATCGATTGCCACCATTTATTTTCTTTGACTACTTGCTGCCTAATTTGCCGCTCCCATATCCACATGTTGTGCCAATGAGCTGTCCTCTACTTGCCTGCTCTGCTGCCACCACTCATACCAACCGTCACCGTCGAGAGCCTCTCCACAACTCCCATGAGCTTCTCCTTAAAGGGAGCCAACTTCCTGGTGTTGCACCATCGGAGGGGGACTTCTCCTCAAGTTGGCGTCATCCCTTATAGGGGTTTCAACCTCTGTCTGACCCAATAGTTGCGCCGTTGAGCAGCAGTCTGCCTAGGCGCCACTATTGGCCACACTGGCCAGCAATAAAGTTGCCGCCCCCACTATGGTCGCTAGTTAGGCCAGGGCATTTCTAACGTCGGACAACAACACCTTCCACCTTGCATAGGCGTAGTAGCTGTTGTTGGCCGTGAGCAGTCGTAGGCAGCCACAACCCCACACTAGGCCACATCAACAAACACCAACCCCTGCTAGCCAAGGCATCACGAGGTTACTCAAACCTTTAGAGATCCCCTAACTAGGGGGTCGTGCCCTCCAAAACCCTAGCAGTTCAACGACCATCTACCGCAGAGCCCCTTTACTTTTGCTTTCAAAAGCTACAAAGACTGTCCCTTGACAATTTTATTCCCCTATCACCCCTCATGCATCCATCCCTTTCCATGTGCATGGGGGTGTTGTTTCTTTTTGACACCAACTATCCATTTACTTCATAATTGGTGTACGGAAGATATGGATGAGAGGAGTGAGGGAGAAAGAGAGAAAATATGAAGAAGTGAGTATGAGGAGAAAGAGTATTAGAGAGGTGATATGTATCAATCCGAACTATTTTGATCTTCATGGAGCTTCTTATTATACAACACATCCGTCTTCCGATGTCTTTGTGACACCTCATTCCCACTAAGCATCATGCTTCCCATGCACCATTAGTGCATCTCTTTCCCAATAACATTGTGCTTCTTTGTGTTCGTTCCATGATATCGCACATGCATTGACTATCTGTGCTTATTCCATTGGCCACCACTTCCATACACTGTGGAAGGAACACTATTAGAACATTGACACGCATTGGGACAGAGCTTGCTGCGCTTATTCCAACCTCTTCTTCCCTTTGATGTTAGTGTTTTGGCAATCTGCTGCATTCTCACGGAATGGGTAGTTGCTTTTTAGACTTTTCAGAAGCTCATCAATATCTAATATGCAAATATTACATCTACAAGGTTGATGTTCATTCAAATTTTATCTTCACTGAGCTACTTTATTCATGTCTTCTTCAAGTTGTATGTGTCGTTTCTCCAGTGTTGAGATGTGCTTCTGGTGACTTCTTGGGCTTTCATTGTTGGCGTCTTTCATTTCTATCAAGCCCCCAAGATTCACGCTAGCACAACAATCATCATCAGTACATTGTGTTCGAGTCACATTATGCTTGTCTGTAGTATAATGTACTTTGGTCTGCTTGTCTGTAGTATAATGTACTTTGGTCCAGTTGGCTACACTTCTCAGACGATCTGAAGATACCTCTAATGCTACATTATGAATGTGTTAATTGTGCTTATTCCAGTCATACTTTTCTTTCTAGTGAAGAAGGCATAGTCATGGTGCTTGGATCATCTGCTCCATATTAATGGTGATGTTTTTCATTCCAGATGCACTTTAGAAGATCTTCTCCAAAGCTCAAGTATTTCTAGTCTACAGAAAATAATTTCAAAGGAGGCGTCGTCATATTTTCTTTTATTGATTGGAAAGTCATGTTTAAGGGGGAGTAAAATTCTTTTAAGGGGAGTGACATTTTTATTTCTTATCTGTCATGTTGTCTCAGTGAGTCTTGTATATCTGGATATGTGTTTCACCCATATTCCAGCTTGAGGGGGAGCATTAGATATTAGAAAGTATTATTAGTTAATAGGTTCATGGGACTAATTGTCTTAGCCCATTAGATTATGTACACTTCTGTGTATATGGCTCCTCTCTGATATATAAAATGGGAGTTTACCCTCTACCAATAAGAAATACAACACATCTTATTTTTCACACTCATTAACCTCATGTTATTAACTTTGAACGACTGTTTTCACATGTATTGGTGCCACAAGGCTTTGGGACTGAAACTCTCTAGCTGCCTTCAGTCCATGCACAATGCTAGTCGCAGGGAGTAGCCCTAGTGCTAGTCGTCATACTGCTGAACCCCAGCCTGAGCGCAGTAACGAACACCCTCCCGGCCAGCCCGTCCGACCTCTCCAGGTTAGTGATGACCACACTTATAATTTAAACCCTAAACAATAATTAACACAAATCCTCAGATTAGCTCATCTGAACTAACACAACAAAAACTTGAAAACAAAGCGAAAAGAAAAATCCGATAATTTTATTCTGATGCAAACAAACATCTCAAATTCTCCAAGTCAAGAGATACTATCCACATCTTAGATATAGTTAAATATCTCACCAGCCAAATCAGAAACATATCCTATAATCCCGATGCTAAGACCCACAAATCACATCTCTCATTTTCCAAACCAAAGGACAACTCTTATAAATACTATGAATAATTCAAAGGATAACTTGACATCATGGATTAACCGGAAGGCTTGATTTTCACATAACAAAGTAATCTTATTGTTCATTATCGATAGATAGCTTACGAATAGAATTATATACATGAAGGTACACCGTTATCTGCAATCTAAAGTAGTTCACACTTTACAATATCAAGAACAAAGAAGAATACATAAAACATCATATCATATCAACTACACGACCAACTGCAAGAAAGCGAGAGTAAGGACACTCTAGCCTGATCTGTTATTCTTTATTAAAGAAAATTCATCTAGACCTTTCCGCTACTTCTTTTAGATCTAAAAACACGTGAAACAACCATGTGAGACTCAAAAAAAGCCCCAACAAGAGGAAGATTCCCACTAAAAAATAGATGAACATGTGATGGCAGCAAATTATGCAAATTAAAGTAAACGGGTAGGATATTAAATCTGTAGTCAATATTGGTTAGCAACATGGTAATTACTAACATGCAAGGTATCTTGTAGCATGATATAGCGGCATCTCATCCTACTATTCAAAATATCAATCATCTCCAGTAAATAAAAAAGCAATCAGTTATAATGCTTAGTAGTCCACTTGTAGATATTTTGCAAGAAGTCAAGATTGGAGATAACCTTTATACTTGATTGTAATATGTTTCTAAACTTGTCTTGGGTAATTTTGAGTGTACCATCCAAATTATTGGATGATGAATGCAGAGTCCCTTAGCCTACCTAAATGATCTTAGGAGTATCCAATCTCACTATGATCCTACGAAGTCTTGGTCGGTGCAGTATAAAAAGTAGGGGATCATCGGCCTATGACATCAAGTCTAGCCTGTGCCCACAAGTCACAACACTTATCATAATATATTGACAATATTGCCTTATAATAACATATCACAATCATATAATTTCAATCATATTTATGAGTTCCATACAACAATTAATAACGGGAGCTACGACCTCAACCACACTCAAATAATGTGATTTTAGGGCAATGAGGGAGACCATATCTCATATGGTTTCTCAGTCATCCATGTATGTTAAAAAATATATGACTAAGTACCTTCTAATGGTCTTTGGATATCTATGAGAACGCTCATTTTTCTTTTCCAACTTCTGAAAATGAGAGAAGTTTTACAGTGCACAAGGCATACACTCACTACATACTTTGGGTTTCACTTATTACTTTGTCTAGTTACTCATCTTTTAGACTTTTTCTCAAAAATGAATGTTATCTTGCTTAGTATGATGTAATTAGGGAATTTTGACTTATCATATCATAAAGAGAAAACATAAGAAATAAAGCAAGAATGAACAACAAATAATAAATGTAGGTAACTAAAGGACTACATATTTTACAAGTGACATTTCTGGCATTTCTCAATTGAATCCAATTCATTATCCATAGATTACAAGTGTTAAACTATTACTATGCTTACTTGGATCCCTAACCAATGGTCATCATGTGGACCATATATCCTCATGCAAATAAATAAATTACTATGCTTACTTGGATCCCTAACCAATGGTCATCATGTGGACCATATATCCTCATGCAAATAAATAAATTATTAACCTTAAACAAGGCACCGACACTATATTACTCGATCTCACTTCAATATTTATATAGCTAATGTAAATATCCTACAAGATGGTACAATTTTCTCATATTCAGAAGTTTCTGTAAACTATCACTTAAAACAAGGTATAACATGTTAAAAGGGAAAGTATTTCTAATGTTCTATTACAAGTTGAAGAGGATACTAAAGGAGAACATTACATTTGGATCTCTGAAAAAAATTGTGAAGCACTAAGACAAATAATAGGATTGTATTCATTTTCCAAGGCCTGTCAATGTTCATATGATGTATGGAAACTTATTAACTTTCCATACAAACAACATACCAGAGCATCCTTATCACCAAACCCCAAGCATTTTTTGAATTATTCAATTCGTCGTTTCTTTGTCATATATCAAGGATTTAACTAACACCTGCCAGTGACCCCATGTTAAGAATCCTTGGCTTTGACCCCATGGTAGCAATCCATGACAACTCCATGACAACGACCCATCAATCACCCTCTTACTGCTAACTCTTAACCATAGATTCATTCTCTATAATTAGATAAACTTTCATCCAATATAGCCTACTCAAGATCATAATACGATACAGATGATGAGCAGTTGTATGGATTATTTATTTGGAAAGGAAGATTCGTAACTGTTATTAGTTTCTATGCGGAGCTAATCCTTTGTTAAGCAACGGATTCATGTATCAATTTATGATACCGTTAATAGTATTATTCAGCTTTTATTATTAATAATTTACATTATTCTCACATGTTTTGAGATCTTTTTGATTGTCCAAAGTTTTGTTTTGAGATAAAAACCCAATTTTTAAAAAAGGTCTGCAATTTTCATACATATATTGCTAAGGAATATTCTAATCACTTGCACACTTTCTTTTTTGTCAAACAAAGGGATTAATCATCAATCATCATGTTCTCATATTAAGAAAAACAACATCATTGAGTGGAAAAACAAGCAATTATTGAGACAACTAGGATGAATCTTCGCCACATACATTTTCGCTAAGATTTTTGGGAGATACTGCCCTCACAACTACATATCTAAACTATCGCATACCATCATCTATTTGAACAATCAAATTTCTTTCTAGATTTTAAATCTAACATCCTGTTATGTGTTGTTCCGCCACAGATTTTTGGATGTGTTAGTTTTGTCCATGAGCTTGGTGTTGGTTGTGACAAGCTTAGTTCTCGAGCAACAAAATGTGCGTTTATCAGATATTCTGAAACTTAAAAAGGTTATGCTGCTATAATCCGTTTGAGCATCAATTTCTTGTATCTTTTGATGTCACCTTTTCTGAAGACACACCATATTTCAAAAAATCATTTGGTGTGTTTCTCAGGATTTTCAGGAAATTGAGTGTTCTCTTCCTTTTCTCATGATCGTCGATCCCATGCCTAGTGTATCCCCTATTCCTCCTAATCTTGAACCTATTCCCACCAACCTTGATCCTAGACGTCTCATGGATATTCCAACACATGTACAAGAAGACGCGGCCCACCTTAATCCTTCTCCAATCTCTGCTAACTCTGGTGATCCTGTTGTTCAACCTATCCAGGATAATAGGCCCATTGCTTTTTGTAAGGAAAAGCATTCATTTACATTGCATTTTATTTCCAACTTTGTTTGTTGTGACTATTTATCAGCTTCCCATGCTGCATATATCTCCAATCTACCTTCTGTGCCTACACCTCGCAATGAATCTATTGCACTAAGTCGCCTAGGTTGGCGACAAGCTATTGAAGATGAGATGGACACCCTCTCTGAAAATAATATGTAGAGTCTTGTGTCTTCTCCCTCCAAAAAAGCAATAGCTCGCTGGAGATGGATCTTCTCAGTCAAAGTTGGTCCATATGGTACTTTTGATACACTAAAAACGAAACTTGTGACAAAATGTTACACCCATGTCTATGGTGAGGACTACTTGGAAACCTTCTCCCTAATGGACAAGATGGCGTCCACCTGATTATTCATCTCCTTGGCTTTCCACTTCTCCTAGCCTCTGCATCAACACAACATCAAGAGTGCCTTTCTTCATAAAGATCTCTCTAAAGAGATTTATATGGAGAAACCACCTAGGTTAGTTGCTCAAGAGGAGTCTCATCTAGTCTGTCGTCTCCAAAATCTCTTTATGGCCTGAAGCAGCCACCCGAGCATGGTTTGGGAAATTTAATAGTCTGTTCAAGAGTTTGGGTCAAGACAATCAATCTTGGATTAGTATGTCTTCTATCAACGTGGGTCCAAGCATAAGATTGTTATTTCTTAGCACAAGTATGTGCTTGATTTTCCAAATAGTATGTTGGGACAAAGACATGCAAACTCAATTAACGGCCCCAATGTCAAGTGGCATAAAGAATAGGGGGATCCTCTTGCAAATCTATGGCAATATAGGAGATTGGTTGGGAAATGAAATATCTCACAATTACTCGACTATGTACTTCTTTCGCTATGAATGTGGCTAGTCACTTTATGGACAAACAACATTCAAGTCATTGGGATGTAGTCATTCGAGTTCTTCGCTATCTCAAAAGAACTCCACAAAAGGGAATTCTCTATCCTTGTCATAGGCATCTGAAGGTGCATGACTTCTCAAATACAAATTAGGCAAGCTCTGTCATTGATCGGCGATCTGTGACTGGTTGTTGTTCTTTTGTAGAAGGTAATCTTGTCTCTTGAGAAAACAAGAAGCAACATGTCATTGTCCATTCCAGTGTTAAATCCAAATATTGGGCTATGAACCATGTCACTAGTGAGCTACTATGAGTGAAAAGTTTCATACACGAACTGAGATTTAGTCAGCTATAAGCAATAGACTTGCAAGTAGCAGTTCATATCACTTCCAATTCCGCAAACACATAGAAGTATATTGCCACTTCGTTCATGAGAAGATCCAAGATAAGTTGATCAAACTCACTGCAGTCCGTTCAGATGATCAGGTTGCATATTTGTTCACTTAGTCCTTAAATTGGTGCGGTCAATTTGTGTAACAAACATGGAGTTTATGATATATATGCACCAGTCCGAAGGGAGTTTTAGATAAATAAGTTTTTCTACATTCTTTGTATACTGGGATTAGTCCCACATAATGCATTTTGGTTATAAGCAACAACCCTTATTCCTATATTAAGAGTAGCCTGTCCAAAATACAAACACACAAATATTCTATCCCTCTCAGTTACTGAAGAAACCCATACACTCCCACTTTCATACAGGATTCTAGAAATCTTAGAGACTTACTCAGCATAGAAGTACTATGATAAAAAAAGGATCAATTTCGCTCAGAGACGACCTGTCTTGGATCTACAGAAGGAAACAAGATGATAGGTTACAAACCAGTGTTTATAATTCTGGATTACCAAGCGAAGCCTCTAAATTAGGGGGAGAGATTTTCTGGCTCGAACGAGTATAAGTGCATTGTAAATAAAGTGATTGTTTAACAATCACCCGACCATGTACCTCTTACCTGTTGTTGTCAAAGAATACACGAGTTCTCCTCCTCAAGTTTACATGTGCATCATTCAATGCATAATACGATAATTAAAGAGTGCCCCAAGAAGAGGTTTGTTCTATGATCTACCTACACTATGGATTATTAAACTCTCTACATATGCAGATCCAAATTGGGTCGGAGATGCTCAAGATTGTTGATCTATGTGTGGATTCCATATTCTGTTGGGCAAGCATCAGTTGTCGTTGCTCGATCAAGCACAAAGAAAAATACAGAGCAATGGCTCTTGCATGCTGTGATCTTTAGTGGGCACCATGTATTCTCGATGAATTTGGTTTCCAGTCCAAACGCCTGCAACATTGTATTATGACAATCAGACAACCATACATATTGCAAACAATCCAATATTCCAACAATCCAGTATCCATGAACACAAAAAAAATATCAAAGTAGATTGTCATTTTGTGCGATATCTCATCAAAGTCAAGAAATTTATTTCACCACGCGTGGACTGAGGATCAAGTTGCTGATGTTCTTACAAAACCACTGCCTCCAACCATTTTCTAGCAGATGAGTACCAAGGTTGGACTACACAACGTGTACTCTCTATCTTGAGGGGAGGTGTTGGCATAATTAGTTGTTTGGCCTAGGTCTATTGGTATTTCTTATATCTTTTATTTGCTCTACTTGATACACTTAAATGAGGATCCATATACAACTTAAGTGTTTTCATATAACTCTCCATCCTCCTATATATAAGAGAGCATGATGTTTCAAGTAATGGGAATTATCTCCGTATTCTCACATACACAAACCAACCAAGTGAAACACATAGGACAAGAAAAGAAAATGAAAGGAGTAAGAAGAAAAAGAAACGCAATATGAGGCCTTTACCCCCACATGTGAAGACAAGAACATCCAATTGTAGCAAATTAATGAGCACACATGGAGAGATGAAAAGGAAACCCAGAAAACTCAATATACCAAAGGGAAGAATACAGTAAAAGAAAAATAAAGGGAAGAGTGCAAGAACCTTTCCTACAATGGAGATGGTGTAGGAGAAAACTAGGGTTCTAGTGTACTCATTTGGAGTTGGTGAAGGTACTTCAAACATAATAGGCAACAATAATAGATAGCAGAAGAAATGCTAATGTGACCTTGGGACAAATTTTGCATGCTCCAGTCCGTTCAATGTAATGTTTGGCCAATCGATAATTTTAATGTAGCTTCCAAACAAATCATAATGGTTGACACTTTCCGATGCCGATAAACGCACATGTTTATAATTTTTTTCTTCTGTAGCCATTTCCTGTCTCTATGCACAGGCCATACACCAAATAATGTTTCAACAAAAGCACACTGAGATCTTGTAACTTTGACTTGGGAAAATGAAAGAGCTTCTACCAGGAGGTATTGCTTATTTACTAGGAAATCCTTTCGTAGCATATTGTTTTACATTTTTAGTTTTCTTCTACGTGTTTCACTATCTGATTAGGTAAACATAAATTGGTTCCTACTTCTCCCATTTATGGACATGTATTGTCCTCATTGAGTCCAGGCCTAGTTATTAATGATTGAGAACTATTCTAACATAGTTATTTTCTGGTTGATCATCGACATAATTTTAGTTGTCAATAGTTAGTTCTTTGTTGGCTTCATTTTCTTTAATGAATGCTTGTAAGTTGTAACTTAGGGTTGAACTGTTGCAAGCATCATGAATTTAAAGTAGATATGCAGTGTGAAACATGATTTCAAATATGAGATATAAAGAGAATCCTTGCCTGTGGTGCTGAGATATATATACGTAAATGGTTCTAAAAATTTGCCTACTGAAAAATGGCTCTATGTTTTTAGATACACTTCATAGGTGAAAAGCCAATGGAATTGAACAATGACGAAGTATTGGTCATGCCTGAGAGTAGGGTTTTTAGTCTTCTTCCCTGTGAAGACCTTTGGCTTTTTAGGATATCCTTGCCTTTTGTATGAGAATGTAGTGTTCTCCAGTATGAGTTTTGGTCTTCTAACAATTGACTTTTGTATGAGAATCATTGGCTGTATAGTGTATGTTTCATAAACTCACAGGGATTGAACATTTGACGAGTATCGGCCTTCTAACTTTTAGTGTAAGTTTCAGTAGTCATACTTGTAGTTTATCCTGAAGTCGTCCGTGCATGTCTATAACTCGGATTGGATAAAATGAATGGCACAATTCTGATCGCTCTTCTTTTCGATTACATGCTAATCTTGTACATCCTGCTATTCATTGATATCATTGTTGTACTTGTCTTAGATTGCACTAAGCTGGTTTCAACTCCTTGATGTTAGGATGATGGACCCTGCTTTATCTCAGTCTGAACCTCTCTCATGGGATGCGAAATATAAAAGAAATGTGAGATGGATTCACATTCTATACTTTTAAATGAGTGTTGTCTGTAATACATTGTGATATTTAAAAATAGGGAGTGTTTATCAATCTTTAAACTTGAACGATCTTTCAGGGCCAATTTCCCCATGGCTAAAAAACAGCTTTCCGACATCACTTAAGTCTTGTAGATGACTAGATGGTATATAGGGTTTCTGTATTCTTCGTAAGGAAATTGTCCTATATATAGAGAGAATCAGGAACAGGAAAGCACATCATCTCTAATTAAATCATGAAATAAAATTAAGAATAAATGAACATCTAACTCTGCTTTTAAGGCGAACATATTTCTGTCCTGTGCAGCTTATCAATCAACATTGTGATAGACTTCTTTGCCAAAAGCATTGTGTAAAATTCAAGCCACCTCCATATGCTAGGACTGCATCTAAGAAGTACGGACATGGACACAGACACAAATACAGACACAGACTTGGGGCACGTCAATTTTCCAAAATATAGGACACGAACACGAAGACATATAGACATATACATATATACATATATACATACCAGTGATTTAAAAAGCGGGTGAAGCGGCCGCTTAAGCGGTCAAGCCTATGTCCCGTTGTAATTTTAGCTGAAGCGGGCTTTGAAGCGTTTTGGACTGAAGCGGCCGCTTTTTCCCGCTTCAGGCCGCTTTTTCAGCCCCGCTTAAGCGACCGCTTCAGGGCGCTTCACGACAAATATTGCTGGAGTGGCCTAATCACTCACCAAATCTATAGAAAAATGAAAGCACTACTTTTGGGAGATGTGATGCTCCAGCTGTTGTATCTCAAAAGGTGTAAGAAAGTTTAGTAATTAGCATTTATCTTTACTTTGTTACTGCCGTTTGTACACTCTGTACAGCTAGACTAGTACTTTGTACTTTCAAGTTTGTTTATGATATTATCATGTATATTTAATGTTGTTAATTACCGCTGATACTCTAATAGTCTGACATTTAGTATACTTGTACAAAACCTTTGCACAACCATCTGTGGACTGTAACAAAATGATGTCGTAAAATATTGTTATATTATCAATTATGTACTTAGTGCAGTAACTTATTGTTCTTTATGATTTACTATGTATGATATTGGCATGTATGTTTAATGTAGTTTATTACCACTGACAAATTAATAGTCAGCCATTTTGTATAATTGTACAAAAACTTTGCACAACCATCTATAGACTGTAACAAAATAAGGTAGTAAAATTTGTTATATTGTTTATTATATACTAAGTCTAGTAGTTTATTGCTCTTTAGGATTTACTGAGTAATATCTAATTATCTTGATTCTACTATATATTATCATGCATTTCTCTTTATTACTATTTAAATGTGCATCTATTTATATTATGTTGAAGACTGCCTTACTCAGTCAACAATATTTGTACAGAGTACTAGTATTTAACTACTACTACCTCCAATTTTTTTTACTAAATGATAATTTCTAAGCCCAATTGTTGAAACAATATTAAGTACATAGTACTAGTATGATACTTCATTGTTGAGCGAGGACTATGCGGTTTTATGATGTTTAAATAGGACCCTTTTTCATATGTAAAAGTCATTCTGATGTAATGAAATATCATTTAGATGCTTGATTAACGATATGTTAGCAGTACGAAGGTCACCAAAAGTTTTCTACATTTTTTAAAACAATGCAAACCGCTTTTTCAAAAAGCGCCCGCTTTGGTCTGCTTTAAAGTCCGCTTTCCGCTCCCCGCTTCAAAAGGGTCAATCCGCACGCTTCCCGCTTCACGCTTTCCAAAACCTAGATACAAACATATATTTACATAAATATATACAGTTAAACACATGTTATGTATATAATTTATTCGTAAACACAACAAGCTCCATAATTCTCAACAGCAAGCACAAACAAAGATCACGGTCATACCCACTTTATATTCACATTTGTATTCAAACCCACTATGTTGATCAATATAAGATTTAGCATACAAAATGATTTATTATATTGTTATAATATCCAAGAGTGATGGACTACAAGACAAGCATTATAAATTAATTATACACAACGATTTAATGACTGCGATACTATTGAAGCTGTGGAGGAAGAGGGGAAGCAGTAGTGATAGAGGGGGGATGTGTATGGGTGGTGCTGATGGTGGTGAGGCAAGAGGATAACACGTTTCGTGGTTATGTAGGCGTGGAGGGTAGAGGGAAGAGAAAAAAATGAAATATGACTGCATGTTAGTGGGAGGAAAAGGAGGGGAGGAGAGGTTTTGATAGAGTAGGAATTAAGAGGTGAATGGATTGGACACATTAGAGGACCAACAAAGTAGGAAGAAGAGGAAAAAATGAAATAGAGAAGAAAATCAAGAGGAAGAAGAGGGAAGGAGTTCCTTGAAGGGAAGGAAGTTGCTTCTAATGGCTGCTCTAGGTGTTGGCAGCTCCTGCTGCAAATGGCTGTCGTAAACGGCTGCTGCTTATGGGCGGCTCAGATCCTAGTGGTTGCTGCTGCAATTGCTGCTTGTAGCAGCTCCATCTCCTTATGGTGGCTGTTTGCAGTAACTTCAGCACCTAGCTGCTACTTGCAGCAATCGATGCAAGAGGCGGTTGCATCCTTTCTCTACGGGAATAACATCAATTAGAGGGGAGGCTTGTTAGTCACCTCTCAAGGGAAGGGATGAGGGTTTTGGTGAGGAGTTGGGGTTTGGTCAAGGAGTCTACGGGGTTGGGTTTTATTCTCTTTTTTTCTCGTTAGGTCTTATGTGGGTTGGACTGACCGTGTCCATGAAGTGTCCTACCGTATCTAGCATGCAATATAAAAATATGAATCTGGACACGCCAGAGAAGTGTTTGTCGCGAGTCCACGCTTGTCCATGACATGTCTGGGTTGGACACATGTCGAACGGGGGCACGACATCCTCTGAGAAGTGTCCATGCTTCCTAGGACTGCATATATGATTCTAGTTAAAATTAACTCTCAACAAAATGTCAAGCCACCTCTATATGTTTGGTTCTTTCATGAAATAGATGATTGCTAGTGATTATCACAACAACTCTATTATCCCAAAACCTATGTATGAGGCTAGCTGGTTGGAGTCAAATTCATTCCACAAAGCCTTGACCGTATGATCCATTGGTTTATATGCAAATTCAGTATCAGCCCTGACCGTATGAGTCATTGTTTTATATGCAAATTCAGTACCAGACTTAGCCATTATAGTTTCTTTCTTATTCATCTAAGTAGACTAGTTACTCGCATAATTACATATCTAGTAGTAAATTTTTCTTTCAATGCGAAAATTTGAAGATCTAATGATATTGTTGTTCCATGCCTCTTCTATACGACGAATTATTTTAAATAGCGAATTTCAAACAATGCAATATATAATGTATAACATCTTAAAGTTTCAACTTCCATATGTCAAATATGAGACCAACAGTGTGTCGTCAAAATATAAGTTTACCAGCCAGTTTTTATACCTTTAAGTATATTATAAAGGAATAATTTGACCCATAATAGAGCTAATTCAAAAAGAAGGATTCATGTAGCGGGACCACGTTTGGGATTGGGGCTTATATGATGATGATGATGATCAAGGAGTATTTATTTGTAAACCTTGAATTCTTAACTTTTCAACTAATCAAAAGGGCTTGCTCTAGTATATCTATTTCTTCAATTTGATCACATCTAATCTTTTTTTTTTGTAATAGGTGGATTGTAGAACATGTATGAGACTCCTCATTTCCCATGATATATTTAAGCTTTCCCATGACCTTAGTAATCCAATCCTTGGTAGCAAAAGACTAGTTCTATGACTTTTACTACTACTACTACGAATAATGCAATCAACATAAGCATTAAGAACAAGAACTCCATGGGTCCTCTTCATGTTGGACAAATTCCACTCTCAGGTCCAAAAGCCTGATAAGAATGCTTCTAATTTGGGTTTGATTTGTTGCTATCACTTTGTTGTTTTTAGGGTTTATGATAAAAATAAATTAGATGTAATAGTTGGGGACTTATTTGAAAATTCCCAACTAATTAGTTGATTTCTTATTTAAGCTGGGTCATTCACAGAAATAAGCTTATTAGGGCTTCCAGTGAGTTATCTATATAAACCATGCCTTGGGGTATTGTTCAACACGTTGCTTTTTTTAATGAATTAGTTTTTTGCAAATGTGATTTGTACCTATTGGTATCAGAGCATGGGATCTAAATCATGCTTTAAACCCTAGGACCCACAAGGAAGCAACCAAAACCTTAGGCACGAGCTAAGACACCTATTATCCACCGTCAATTAATCCCAAACCATAGGGTAGGACTTACATTTAATCCCCTATGTTCAAAGCTAAAAAAGAAAGAGTTTATGAACTGTACAACAAAATTGTGATTCTCTTTCCATCTTCTTCTTCCATGTTTTCTTCGTCTTTTACATCAATGACCACTATATTGTCTTCATTCTTCCTGTTGATCTTTCTCTCCCTCTTTCTTCTCTACCAGATTTTTTCTCTTTTCGATGAGTTGTCGGGTTCTAAAATTAAGGACTGCAGTACCCCAACCACAATTGTGTCTACCAATCCCTCTATACATGGAACCAAGGGAACCAACCCTCTACACCTCCTCCCTAGGGTTGGAGCGACCAGCCAACCACCCAAGGGAGGGATCCACCGCCGCCAGCTTACCTGCAGTCTTGGAACTGAGAATCTTCTTTGTTACAGCATAATCTGATGACAAGTTGACAACAGGAAGTCAGATCATCCCATCAAGACTTGTGATGGGAATAGTAAGCTTTAGAATCGACCAAAGAGGGGTACCCCTATCTCCTCCTCATGTCTTTAAATTGTGAAGGATTACAATGGAATGAGGAGCACGTAGGAGCCTCACAATGTTAGCGTAGCTGTGATTATATTGAAACTGCAATAACACAACAATAAGTGCAACTTGGAGATTTCACCCCAAATGAACAATTTTGCCATGTTCCTCCTTCCACACACATCATCGACACCATATGAAGTCACATACATTGTCTCAAAATTTCAGATTCTATCATCATGAAATTTATGCGCATCTATGGACCTAGATTTTGAAGTTCCAGATCTTGTTCAAACTTCACTAGCATGCACAGTTCTGCTTTGGGAGGACTAATATATAAGGAGGCAGTTGCAGCATTGACTTTTATCTTTGGGTCCACAAAGTGAACATCACCAACATTGGTGAACTTCTCTTGATGGACTCTACTTTTCTATTAACCAATTGCGATTTGCGGGGACCAACCAAGATTGGTACATCATGGCATTTACACAAGGTTTTCAGACCCGACCCGGAGGTTGACCCAACAAAGCTCCTGGGTCACGGGTTTCTGGGACGCCATCATGACACTATATACATAATATTATTATATTCATGTGTGTATATACATGTATGTTACAACAATATGTATGTCCATACATATATTACTATATAAGTGTGTACATATATGTACATAAACTATTGTATGAAAAGCATGAGGTGATGAATTATGAAACATCAAATATACACAACCAATTATCTATTCATAAAGAAGCAAACAAATTGTCTTGCAATACCTAAAACAAGTGATTAAATACAATTAAGTGAATATATCAATGCATGAAATAGTTGGGGTTGCATGAAAGGACACTAAAATCAATCAAACGGTCATTTAGGGAAGGATAAATAAAACCAACAAAACCCGGTCGGGTCGTCGGGTCAGTGGTATAACCGGCCGGGTCACTGAGTCAACTTCGGGTCTTGGCCAAAAACGGGTTTTAGGCCCACCCGACCCGCAATAGTTGTCGGGTGGAGGTCCAACCGGTTCAACCGGCCGGGTCGGGCCGGGTTTCAAAACTATGCATTTACATGTATTCACATCTTAGAAAGCGGAACCACTACTGTTCCATGATCCATTTGCCTACCTCTCCCAGGTGCAACTTCTAAGTTGAAGGCGTTCATTGGCTTGATTGCTTACAGAACTAGCATGATGCAACCGATCAGTCTTCTCTGCAAGAGGGCATGACATTGGCTTACAACATCTACTTTAGATTTTTGATCCGAGATAAGATTTTTTTTGCAGAAGAAACAATTGATGCTGCACAAGTCCTACTCTCTTGTCCAAGCGCCTGAGAATGCTTCCAAATATGATTTTAATTAGCTTTCAACACATTTGTTGTGTTTATGGCTTATAATGCAAATGTTTCTATATTAAGAGTTACATATAACAGTTGGGGACTTATTTGGAAGTTCTCTATTAATGAGTTTATTTCTTATTTATGTTTTTAGCTTTAGCAAAAGCTGATTAGGGCATCCCGTCACTCATGCTAATGTCTGGTACGACAAATTTGATGAATGAGTTAGAGTTTTGCAAATGTGGTTCACATCACCTCTTCGTCACAAATTAAAATGATCATGTTGTGATATACTAAAGCCAAAAGAATATAGAATATCACTAAACTTATCAACCTATACATGAGGACTTAAATTCCATAAACAACTTTTTTGACGGCTTACAACATTAACTTTTGATTCGAGGACAAGATCTTTTATATCGGAAGCGACTTGTCCGCAACAAGTCTCTCTGGCCCATATGCCTGATAATGCTTCTCATTGGGGATTTATTTATTCCTTTTAGTTTATTGTATTTTATGATTTATTATCTAAATGTTTCAATGTTAGGAATTACATATAATAGTTGGGGACTTATTTGAAAGTTCTCAATTAATCTATTTATTTCTTAAATAAGTTGGATCATTAGTGGAATAAGCCGATGTGGGATTCCCGTGAATTTTGAATATAAACCCATTCATGAGGGGGGGGGGATATCTGACATGTTAAATTTGTTGAATGAATTAGTTTGTTGCAAATTTGGCTTTGCATTACTCTTGTTCACAAATCAAAATAATCATGTTGTGATTTATGAAAGCCAAAAAAATAAATACAGATTATGGCTTAACTTCCTTAAACAAAATTCTTGAGGTTGCATACTTTGCTTCTCAACCCGAAGTACTTAACCCATGTAGTTTTTACATGTAGACCTCCTCCCACAAAAGCCATTATTGAAGTTTAGTTGACGTTTACGACAAAAACATGCACAGAGAAATTCGAGTCCTTCGAAAGAAAAGCCTCAAAATAATCCACACATTATGTCGGAGTATAATGTTAGCAAAAATGAAGGCTTTAGTCTTTCCACACCAGCATTAAAATGGTATGTAATTGTAAAGTTCCAACGGTCTTACAGAAACGAGTGATGAAAATATACATGGTGCAATGAGGCATTCTTTATTGTGTTGAGGTGAGGCAGAAAATGGATCTGCAATGTTGTTAAGACACAGTAGACGTTGCAGATGTAAAGGCGGAAACAGCAAAGACAGTGTGTTTCCAGAACAAATGTGAGCTATAAAATTAGAAGAACATGGGCAAGAACCTGTCTTCAAAGCTTGAGGCAGGTCGAGGTCAAATATCGACACATCAGAATAAACCACTTGCTCGCTACTACCCTTGGCAAAGAGGATTACCAAAATAAATGCAATAAACTACTAATAAAAATGAACCATTCTAGCTCACTGTTCTGTTTTACCAATGGTCCACGGTTTGTTTGTACATGGTTAGTAGGTTATCTTAGAAGCTTTATTTTCCTTGATGGAAAGCTGTTTCTATTGCACGCTATTCAACTTCTTTCATGCAATTATCTTAAAGATATTAAAATGAATATATGTACTTTGCAAATTTCAAGTTGCTTGTTCACTATCTCATTTGATATTAGATTTACTTCCACAAAACTGCAGGAGTGTCTGTTGTCCATTTCATGTCACCAAAGAACAAGCAATGCCTCCAAATATCCTCCTTTGTTGACATTCTCAGTAACCGTTACCCTTCCATAAATTTTCTGAAGGTAATTTTGGCTCTGAGTGACAACAATTTCTAAATTTTCGTTTTTTCAAGAAGCTAAGCCTGTTCATCTTAACAGCTTGATGTTGATGAATGCCCGCTGATTGCCAAAGCGGAAAATGTGAGGGTCATCCCGACTTTTAAGATATATAAGAACGGTATGCGTATGAAGGAGATGATCTGTCCAAGCTCTCAGATATTGGAGAACTCCGTGAGGCATTATGGTCTGTAACGATGGAGATTTCTCAGGGCGATCCATTAATCAATCAACAAATAATCATGAGAACCTATTAGGTGGTCCTCAATGTCCAAAGTTTTCTGCAACCCGTTATCAATCGTCCATTCACACAATATTCCTTTCATTTGTACCCATTTTCGTTGGAGCATATCTCTTAAATTCAATTACATACTGGAAAGCCCAAGGGTTGAGAATGAGCCCATACCATGTATATATAGCAGCAAAGAAAAGAATTGGGCAAGGATGGTTGCTGCTTGAAATCAGCAGGGTCATTAGCATTTGGTTGGGGCTGGGGGTGGCGCGATGCGCATGGGTTGGGGGGGGGGTGATTTTTAGGTTACATACGTCCGTTATTTTGTTTCTCATATAGATGGCATTAATTACATGTATTTTACAATTGTTATAATAAAAACTTGCATTCTTTTTCCTCGTCCTTTCTGTGAAGCTGTTTAATTTATCCTCAAGATACATGTAAAGAAGGATGTTAATGAGCTTCTGAGTTATACAGCTATCTATCAAACGGGTTATTGAACTAAAGTGATAGTTTCCTTTTGCAGTAAATCATTATGCATGCTGGCAAACGAAAAGGTTCGTCAAGTGCATGACAGGGTAACTAGTTACCAAATTTTTGGGTCCATTATCGCGTCCATAGATCTTACTGTGCTAGAATAATTAATTAATTATGTCTTGCATTTTGGAATTCATTAATTATATATTAATCAGATGGCGTCAGAAGCATTTCAGCGTCTCAAATACTGCTGCTCTATTGACTCATCCGTCATCAACACGCACCAGAAGATATACTTTGTGATGACGGGTGACGCACCAGAAGATATACTTTGTGATGACGGGCGAACATCGTGCATAGTCCACAAAGCAAATTTCCTAATAAACAGCGCACAAAGCAACAAGGGTTGTGTTTGGTATGTGATTGAAAATGTGTGGAAATGGACGAGACAGAAAACTAGAAAGTAAAAAGATAGTATACTCCGTCATACATTTGACCTTTGAAAATATACATCTACATATATAGAGTGCATGTGGATCCCAATTACAACCCACTACGTTTTTGTTAATACTTAGGTTAGTTTAGGTACTGAGGTTTTTGTTTGATTTAATTGTTCTGACCTAATAAGATATGGACGAAGAAGGGATGGTGAGGAACAGAGGGTCAGGGGTTTCTTCTCCCTTGGTTAGATGTTGGTGGCGGCATCAACATTGTTATTGTCTTCTTCACGAGATACTCAGGCTTCATAGAGTGGAGGGTAAGGAACGAAGGAGGATGAAACTGGGTTCTGCATCAGATTCTTGTCGTGGGTATACATCAGTAGCAAAGTTAGAATTTTTGTTGTTCTCGAGTCTCCACCGGATCCCTGCATAACAGTGATATGTAGGAGAAGCTGCCAACAATAACCCTTGTCCGGTTCATCTTCTACATTTATACCCTTCATTAACGTTTGTTTATTGGACCGTGATAATGTGACACGGCCCATGCCGGGATTCAGACCCAGCTGAAAGGCCCAACTAGCGAAGTAATTCCCCCAATTATTCTTCGTTGCGACGAAGCATCCCTGTTTCTAGGAGGAAACTGCGGCTGATGATATCTTGGGAGGAAACCACAACTGACGAGTGACGACGCCAAAGCTGAATGCATTGTGCTCGCCAGTGGCGGATGCACACAGGGGCCACCTGAGGCCGCGGCCTCACCCACCGCCGAAGGTGCCCATGTAATTAGAAGTGTAATAGTCTGTTGGCCTCACCTCGTTTCCTGGATTGGCGTTCATAATTATCTCTTAAAGTCCTGCAATTATTTCTTATTTGACTTCTATTTCATAACTATTCTTCATGTTACAGTTACTATAGTATTTGTTCGCACGTTACTACTAATGACTGCGAAAGAATCGATAACGCAGTAAACAAAGAGTCTGAGAAAGACAAGGCAATGAAGAGTCAGGGACTTGGAAAGTGGGGGCGGACTAACAAATTCAAAACAATATTCAACCGATTTGAGAGATAATAGGAGGGTGGGGGCGGGGAGAGAGAAATTGAGAGCGCAAGAGAATAAGAGACTAAACTGAGATTTACAACGCATTACGTATGTAATTAAGAAAGTGGAATAAACGTGGGGGCCAAGAAGAGAGAGATTGAGATAACGAGAATAATAGGATGGTAAGAGTAGAGGGGTGAGAGATTGAGAGTGCGAGAGTTAATAGGAACTTAATTAGTTGACGTGGAGGAGAACATAAGATATTTAGGAAAGAAAGAGGCCGCAAGTCCCGCAAGGATAGATGTTAGTATGTTTAATACATTACAAAGAGGAGAGAAGTGTTGGTTTGTATTCTTTTTCTAATAAATCATGGTAATAAGTATTTTCTCCTCCACATATTTTCTATCTATATATACATTATTCATGCTTCATAGACAACACAATCTCATACATCACAAAGTCGAGAACTAAGGAGCCTCTCTCTATATCTACTTTATCCTGCGAGGTGGTTTCATTTAAGAAAATCAAGGAGGATTTGTCTATTTGTTATGAGAAAATTTTTAGTTAAGAAGTCTCTTGAGCCATCCACTTCTGAAAAAAAAACTCAATCGAACTCCAATATAAGTGATTATCATGTACCAAACTCTACAAATATTCAAGTCTAGTCAAAAATTACTACTTCTCAATCTCAAGCAAAACTTGGATTCAATCTGGAGGATATGATCAGAGATCCTGGACTACGGCCTCCCATTTCTCGTTATGATCCCAATGTCCAAGACATTGTGAGAAGAGCATATTTGCAAGAGGGACCTTGTCAACCTAAAGAACATAACTTTCCCTGGACAGAATACGGATCTAGGAGACGGCGTTTTCAAAAAATCTGGTTTAACGAATACTCTAACTGGCTAGAGTATAGTGTGGCAAAAGATGCAGCATTTTGTCTTTATTGCTATGTTTTCCCGTCACGTCATACAGATCCATCATTCATTTCAAATGGATTCAGATATTGGAAAGATAAGAAAAGATTAGACAATCACCTTGGACTTCCATGTAGCCCTCATAATACCGCCAAAGGACAATGCCAGAATTTAATGAATGATAGTCAGCGTATAACAGTCATTATAGCAAGACAGACAAATCAACAAAAGAGTGAATATCATTTGTATTTGCAGTCGACAATTGATTGTATACGATTTCTCTTAAATCAAGGACTGGCCTTTCGTGGACATGATGAGTCAGAAATGTCATCAAATCAAGGTAATTTTCTTGAGCTTCTTAACTAGCTTGCGGATCATAGAGATGATATAAAAAAAGTCGTGTTGGATAATGCTCCTGATAATTTAAAACTTACGGCTCTGAGTATACAAAAAGAGATTATTAGTGTAATTGCAAGCTTAATTTCAGAGGAGATCATTACCGATCTCTCTTATGCAGATGGTTTGTTCACCCTTCTAGTTGATGAATCTCGTGATATATCAATGAAAGAACAAATGGCCGTAGTTATTCGATATGTTGATAACAAAGGAATGCTTATGGAGAGGTTTCTTGGTCTTGTACATGTGAGTGATACTAGTGCACAATCATTAAAGATTGCCATAGATAGTTTGTTTATCAAGTTTGGGTTAGATGTCCACAACTTGAGAGGACAAGGGTATGACGGAGCAAGCAATATGAAAGGTGAATTGAATGGGTTGAAAGCCCTCATTCTTAGAGATAATTCTTCTGCATTTTATGTCCATTGCTTTGCCCATCAGTTGCAGTTGATACTTGTAGCAGTTGCAGAGAATCATTTGCAAGTAGCCTGCTTATTTGAGACCATCAATCAAGTACTTAATTGTGTTGCTGGTTCATGTAAACGGACTGAATTACTTAGAATCGAAGAAGTGGAAAGAGTAAGCAAACAACTTGACGCATGTGAAGTTTCTACGGGAAGAGGGAAAAATCAAGAATTGGGACTTAAAAGATTTGGGGCTACTCGATGGGGTTCACATTATAATACTTTGGTAAATTTGAGTGTCATGTATCCATCAATTATCAAAGTTCTTAATATAATTACACAAGATGGTGATTTGGCAAAGCATATAGCTAAGGCTCATAAACATATTTTAGACATGGAGACATTTGATTTCATTTTCATGTTGTTACTTATGAAGAAACTTCTTGGAATAACTTTTGAGTTGTCAAATTCTTTGCAAAGAAAAGATCAAGATATTATCAATGTAATGAATCATGTCATCAGTGTGAAGAGTCAACTAAATTCCTTGAGGACAAATGATGATAAATGGGAATTCTTCATTGATGAAGTTAATGAATTTTGTTTGAAATATGAAATTCCAGTGAAGGATATGGATGATGTTTATGTGATGCCAGGTAGATTGCGGCGTGGACAAGAGATCAAGACAATTTTACATTATTTTCGATTCGATATATTCAATGCAGTAATAGATTTATTACTTAATGAGTTGAATGATCATTTCAACGAAAGAAACACAGAGTTATTATTATGCATAGCTTCCCTTGATCCAACTAATGAGTTTTCCACCTATGATGAGAAGAAATTGATTAGGATGGCAGAATTATATCCTTCAGACTTCAACATACAAGATATTGACAAATTGAGAATTCAACTAAGAAACTACATCTATTATGTTCGTCACACTTCTTATTTTAGGGAGTTGAATAGCATCAGTTGTCTTGCTCAGAAGTTGGTCCAGAAAAAACAACACAAAGATTTTCATTTAGTATACAAACTTCTAAAGTTAGCAATGTTATTGTCTGTTACAACTGCTATAGTGGAGAGAGTCTTCTCTATGATGAAAATCATAAAGCATCGATTACGCAACAAGATGAGTGATGAATTTTTAAATGATTGCTTATTGTCATATGTGGAACAAGACCAATAAAAAAATATTGATATTGAGGTTATTATGAATCGTTTTCAGACTATGAAAACTCGTCGAGGTTCCCTTTGACTTTTTTATATTATTACAAATAATGTAATTTTTTAAGCAAGCATTGTTTATTTTTTTACTATTAAATGTGATCTTTCTTTTGAGTGCAACTATAATGATAGTATATTTGCTAATTTTGTGTATTGACAATATAGTAGATTAAAAATGTACTACTATGTTATGGCCTCACCCAACTTAAAATCCTGGATCCGCCACTGGTGCTCGCCGAAGTATTGGACTATGCGGTGTACTCCAACAATTTCTCATTGTCGTCTTGTTTTTTGAAGCTTTTGCCACAGCAACCACATCCACCTCTGGAAGCAAGCGATACTAGCCAAAGCCATAGATGTGACCAAAATAAGATTCCTTGTGCTGCCATAATCATGCTCACCGACACAATATAAAAATTCCCTTCCTCCATCCTAACCACTGTTATGGCAGCCCAGGCGCATCTGCACTGTACATTTGTTTATTTTGATTTTTGTGTGCTGATGTCTGTAATTTTGAGTAATACTTCTTTTGTGTACTCAACATCACAATGCGCTATGTTAGTTGTTGCGTACTATTTTTGTAATTTTGAGTATTGGTTTCATCCTTCTCCGATACATCCCTGACCTCGTCATACACTTTCACCTTCACGTCCCTTATACCCTATTCTATATCTGAATGAGTGTAATATCTCATGTGCTTTTAGGCACTACTCTTCATTTGTGTACAAGTATTCTAATTTCCAGTGTTTTGTTTTGTTTACTTGTATACAATATTTGATGTATAATTTTGAGTTTATTTCTTTTGAGTACTCATCTCAATGTGCAACACATCTTTAAAGAATGTTTGTTATTGCACTGTACTGTTATTTACATCCGCTTACATATTGGTTACTGTTAAGTGGTGTTGTACTGCTACGCTAATGGTAACTCCAACTAGGAATTTGTGTGCTACTATGTCTGTTATATAAATCTTCAAATATCTTAGCTTCTGCTACGTGTGATTTTATGTGCACATTCTTACAATTTGTAAACTGCTATTTCTTGTTTAGTACCCTTTGTACAATGTGTACTCCTATAGATTTTGTGTAGTTCTATTTGTTTTAGTGTACATACTCTTAACTATCTGTGCACTGCTATGTGTTGTTGTGTACATCCTCGTACAAAATGCGTACTATTATGTATATTGATGTGTGGGTTGTTCTGTACACCTTTGTGTTATTTGTACTCCTATTAGTTTTTTTCTAGACGAATTTCATATTGTTCACATATTCTAATATTTTTAGTACCCCTATGTAAAATTAGAACTACTGGAACACATTTAGTGCAACCCTTAAATGAATTTTGTGCACCACTACTTATCTTGGGTACTACTACGTATGATTTTGCAAAAATACCCTAACAATATTTGTACTACTATATACAATTTTCAGTACCCGCTTGGTCATCTTTATATCACAATTTCCTTTTTGCGGCGAGGTGCATGATTAGGCAAAAAAATTAATGTATCTCAAGGTTGTTCGTTGTCTACAAATATATTTATTGTGCACATAGCCTAACAATTTGAGACCGTTACCTAATTAGTAGGTGTAGAAACTTAACAATATGCATCAACCCTGCACTGCTTATATGGCTCTTTTAGAGCTAAAGGGGAAATATCCACCTTAAGGGAAAAACTTCACTTAAGAGATATATAAGAAAGAGTAACTACTATTAATTACTGTAGATATTACTAACATATTAATTACACATATTATCAAAGACATTGACTAAGAATGATAATATTTCATATGTTACCAAAAATGGCATTTAGTGTGCTATAACATGTAATAGGAAGTGTTTAAGATATGAAAGGTGAAACAATTTGGTTTATAACTAGAAATAAGTAGATATGATCTAATTAATAAATAAAAAATTAATCTAATTTATGCATTAATATGGGTTAACCTAATAAAAAACACACTTAAGGTATTTCTTATATAGTCCTAAGCATGAAGTAATGCCATACCACAATTGAGTGGATGTATTGTTGTCTTAGGTAAGTTAGTAAATCAAAGATCAAAGGATTAAATGAGAATTCACTAGAAATTAAGAATAAGTAAAGAAAATATAGATTTGGAGTTGAGAACTCATTTATAAACCGTATAACTTGTTCTTATATCTACAATGCACATAACTTCTGCTAACTGTATATATGAAAATGGAAGATAGTCTATAACATAACATATAGCAAAAGAGGATAAGTAAGTATGTTAGATGGTTTCCTTTTCATTTTACATCATCAAACTTATCCTTAGAATTATCGAAATGAACCTTGAATGATAACGTTTCGATGTTTATTTATAACAAATTCTATAAACAATAATTGAACCAATCTAAGCATGATGTTCATTCTTTGACTTCAATGAAAAGACTTAAAGATGAATTACTTACATCTACTAACACTCCAGTGAAAAGAGCGTTGAGTCACACAATTATGCTGTAGGGTAAGTTGAGCTATATAATATGGTTTTCATACTAAGTTTGTTGTTTTACTTAATGTTGTCATAAATGTTTAGTGCAAGTATGAGATGAGATGAAGTGATGAATGTGATTAATGTGACAAATGATATCAGTAACTATCTTTTAAGCCTTGATTAGGCTAAATACTTGAGACTACAATTTTGATCCACAAAAGTGGCCTGTTGAGAACGACTCACATGAAATATGAGGAAATATTACCGAATTCAATTGAATCTTATGAGTATGATATATTTCTATTTGAATAACAACCTTGTAGTATACATATTGATATAATGAAATTTCCTTTTATACACCAATTGCTGAATTATTTGTAACCTTGTGATTTGCTTTATCATCTTAGTCACACAATATAATTTTTGACAGTTTCTCATTGTTATGGACTAAAAGTTTGAACCCTTGGGATCATAACATTTCCACATTTGAAAGTTTATGGACCTCACACCACATTTTCCCAGATCTTATATACATGTGCAGGTAAGAAGTCATACAAGACTTTGATCCTAGATTCACCTTATACATAAATATCAAACACGTTTAAGATAATATTAGAACTCAAACTACTTTTGCGACCATCCATAATAATATTGAATTATTAGAGAACGAACTCATCACCTTGGAAACCAACTCCAAATGTGACCTCATAATAGTGATGTCAAATAGGTTGTAAGAGCCTGGGGGAGTTTTTTTTGGAAACAAAGATCCAATCCTCATTGAATCAAAGAGGGGGGATAATAATTTTTATTTTTCCGTCAAGACTTGTAAAAGTAGGAAGAAAATCACCTACATTGAAGGTCTCTTTGTGGACAATATGGCTACCTCTGAAAAATGTGATTATTTCACACATCAAGACATACTTCACTGAGCTATTTAATAACATGCACAAGTTCTCCAGTCACCTCTTGTTAAGATGGGATCTCCTTTTCCCCAACAAAGTGGTTGATCTAGATTCCATGATTGCTCTTTTCTTTATAGATAAAATACAAAAAGCCATTAACTGTATGATCCTTGATAATCACTAGGGTCCGTTAACATTGATATGGACTTTTACTAGTTCTCTTGGGAGAAAATCAAATAGTATCATGAAGTAATTTTTTTATATTTCCATGATGACACCATAAAAATCCCCCACAATAGTCAAACTGTCTTGACCATAATACTGGACAACCCCTCTAAAATATTACAACCTAAATCCATTAGTCTCACAAATCCATCCTACAAGATCATTTCTAAGACCCTCAATAATTGTATTAGACCCCACCTTGAAAGCCTTGTTGGTATGGAATCATTTTCTTTCATTGAGGCATACATATTCAAGACAAGTACTGTGACGTCCCCAGATTTTCTAAAGTTTAATCTGATGTGTGACGTCCAAATTGAAACCTCACCTCAGTGAGAATCCTAATTTAAACACCCCACACTAGGCTAAGAAGAAGAAAACAGAGGAAGTCAAAAGGAAACAATAGTAGCACATGCACATGAACTGTGACGTCCCCGGATTTTCTAAAACTTAATCTGATGTGTGACGTCCAAATTGAAACCTCACCTTAGCGAGAATCCCAATTTAAACATCCCACACGAGGCTAAGAAGAAGAAAATCAAAGGAAGTCAGAAGGAAATAATCAGTAGCACATGCACATGAACAATAATAAAACAACAACACATGTTCACCATTCAACATATAATTACAACATAAATTGTTACAACATTTGATATTACATATTGAACATCAAACTTCTACATATACACATACTACATCTAAACTACAGGATCTTAAGACAACAGGTCCACCTGTATATTAGCTCGCCACACAACTCTCAACTATCCTGGATCTTCAAGGTCACAAGCCACAACCTAAATAAAAGATTACATGCGGTACACGTCAACACAATATTCAAGAATATTGTACTGAGTACGCCTACGTGTCTTTTATTTACCTCTCATCATATCTTGACAATAAGATAAAACTAATACTTGGCAGGTATAAAGAAATATAAGAAAAGAGTATAGTTGCACAAAGATATTCAATAACAAAAGAGAACACATATTTTAAGCTTAGTTTCCATCATATATCTCGTACATCTGCCCCTAGGGCTTTGATGTTTTTAGGCCATGTCATATAACTCGTACATCTGCCACCAAGGGCTTTGATGTTACATCTACCACTAAGGGCTTTGATGTTTCTTCAATGCACTGTACTACCAAAGAGTTTAGTGCTATCATATGATGGATCAGATACTTTATGTTTCATGTGTTCATAGCCATAAGTATGGAAAAGCTCAAGCAACATGACATACATGAACAATCATTTCAACCAATATCATATGCCAAGTATTTTACTACACATATAACACAAGCATATTGTATAATAGGCCAAGTAAGAGGTAATGGCGTACCTTGATCAAGACAAAACTAATCACATTCTTGATGTCATCTATATCTTTGTTAAACCTGATCAAGACAAGATTATATACTATCATCAGGTTCTCATCATCTTAACCCTAGTTGTATCCATATTAGGGTTTGCTTATCTCATTATGATATTCTCATGATTACTTGCATTCTTGTCTTAGGATTATCTTACTGATGTCATATTCCAGATTCTTTACTCATCAACTGGATATACTCATGTGTCACATTATTATGTGAACATATTTAACATTATGTCACTTTCATTAACCATATTAGAGTTACATCTCATGTATTAAGGGTGCTCTTCATATAACAAGAATTTCATGTATAAAACTGATCTCAAATTTATATATTATCTTCCGATTACAAATATGAGGGTTTTCTATAAATTTCATCATTTATTGAGCATGTATGTATTTATTACATTATATTTAGGATAATTAGCCCTAAATAGCCACATTAAGCAAATTACATGATTTTTTACATCAACCTGACCATATCTGACATCATATGCATTATAAACATGATTATAGATTTACTGACATTTTTCCATAATATTATATCACCATTTGATATTTATTATCTATTAAACAAGCATTACACATCTTACATGATATCATTGAGATTAATTCTTTGAAAGCCTGATATTATAGTACTATTGTGTTCTACTCATTTTTCTGAGAAAAATGGTACCTTGTTTGTATTTTTCTGACATTCATACTAATTTCTACGGATTATAGAAGATCTATGTAATTCTGAGATTTTCTTACCTTTTGGCCAATCGTAGGCCGCCACGTGGCCCTAAGGAGGGCGTTGCTCCTCTCTTCTGCTGGGACCCGGTTCAAGGATGCAAACCCAGTCCCCCTTTCTTTCTCTCGCGTCCTGGGTTTCGCATGAGACAAACCCCCTTCGCACGGTCTCGGGTCTCCGCCCGACACCTCAGTGCGTCGTCTCCCCCCATCGCAACGCATGTCGCCGCTGTCGGGCTTGCTTCAGTGAGCAAAGGGTGTCAATCTCCTCCTCCTCGCGGTGTTTCTTCTAATCCTTCCTGATTTCTCCGACCTCGTTCCTTGCCTAGGTGTTGTTTCTCCTCGCCGCACCTCTCAGCATCTGTTGCGGGACTCTCACAGTTTGTGCGCTGCGCCGAAAGTGTGGACAACCTTACGCCCAAGCCGCCATTGTGGGGACATTCTCCAGGGACGTTCTCCAGATCACCTCGCCAGTACTTCCGACGCCTGCCTGCGTTCTTCGTTTTGGGCGTGCGCGAGCCTGCCGCCTCTGCCTGCTCTCAAACGTTGTCGTGGCTTCAAATCGCAGAGAGGAAAGGATCACTAACCACCGCTCTTCATCTACTGCTGATTCCTTTAAAAGCTTCCATGTTCCTTGGAGGTGTGGGGCAACAAGATCGCTAGTGCCATCTTCCCTTGAAGCACCTGTTCGGACTCCGACTTGCAGTGACGAAGGGCCTCCGTGGAGCCAGTTGGGCATCTGCAATGCATGTTTCTCATCTCCAACCTCTGAAGATTCCACCAGCATTGCCTACCTTGCTGTGTTTGCTCCTTCTCAAAGAACGAGGAAATCTCTAAGCTTCCGTTTCCATGGCTTGTGTGCTCTATAGGTTGCCGAGGAGAAGACTTAGAGGGGGAGGCCGTTCTCCCTCGTCTATCGGTTATTCTTTATGTGCGAGGGACCAACAAGTTGTATCCACTTCTATACCCTCGGTTAGTTCCACCTTCGCCCCACGATCCGCGTAGTGGATGGGTGTTAGATTAGTGTGGCCTCTCCACCCACGATCTGCACTAAGACTCAGGTAGGAGAAGATTTCTAAGCCATCCAATCTTACATCAGAGGGTCCGGGAACCTGTTCACTTAAGATGATTCGTGGCATAGAGCATGTGCAAGGGATCTACCTACTATCAAGGCAGCGTGACAAAGATATTGATCAAAGCCTAAACTAATGTAATTGAACCATTGCTAATCATACATGATATATATACATTTCGATATCACTTTCAAACCTCAATATAACTTTTGATGAGTACTCTATCATCACCATATTTTATTTATATGTCTATCATCATCCGATAAACACCCCATCAAACTTTAGCGTATTAAAACAACTATATGACTACTCAAATAAATACCTCAAATAGGTATAAACTTAAGGATCTCAATTATGATGCCAACACCAATTAAGATCCATATTTGTCGAAACACTTGGAACTCCTAATATAATACAAAACTAGGATCCATTTGTCTCATCAGGTTTCCAATAGAACAGTCCATCACATCCTACACACCTTAAATGAAATTTCGTCCTCGAAATTAAGCCAGAAATCCACTTTATCACATGAACAATAATAAAACCATACAACACATGTTCACCATTCAACATATAATTACAACATTAATTTTGTTACAATATTTGATATTACATATTGAACAACAAACTTCTATATATACATGTACTACAACTAAACAACAAGATCTTAAGACAACAGGTCCACCTGTACATCATCTCACCACACAACTCTCAACTATCCTGGATCTTCAAGATCATATGTCCACAACCTAAACAAAAGATTACATGTGGTACACGTCTACACAATATTCAAGAATATTATACTGAGAATGCCTTTGTGTCTTTTTATATATTTCTCATTACTAATCTTGGCAATAAGATAAAAATAATACTTGGAAGTAATAAATAGATATAAGAAAAGGCATATACTTGAATAAGAATGTTTATTAACAAAAGATAACACATGTTGTAAGCTCATTTTCCATTATATCATCCATGCATTGACCACCGAAGGTTGAATGCACTGAAGGACTTATGATCGACTACTAAAGAGTTGGATCATTTCATAATGTGATCAGACTACTAAAGAGTTGGATCACTTTCAAGTACTTAACTACCAAAGAGTTGAAGTACTTTATTTTCCAACACTTTACTACCAAAGAGTTGAAGTACTTTATTTTCCAACACTTGACTACCAAAGAGTTGAAGTGTTTGGATATAACGAAATAGATATAAAATGTTTCATGTGTTCATAGCCATAAGTATGGAAAATCAACCAAGATAGCATATAAGAACAATCATTTCATCCAACATCATATGCCACGTATTTTACTACACATATAACACAAGCATATTATATAATAAGCCAAGTAAGAGGTAATGGCATACCTTAATTAAGACATACTATACCACATATGTTACAACCTCAATTTTTCATATGTTTTCATAATTGAAATGTAATGTTTTTATGAATATTGACTTAATTGAAAAGGTTGTATGCTTCGCTTCAAAGAAGGGATTTCTTTGCAAATTACCCTTTTGATAGGAATTTTATGGTTCCTATTATTTTATTAATCCAATAATGGATATAAAAGAGAAGAAATGAAGAAAAGTCCAAATATTAGAAAAAGATACAAGATAATGAATATTAAGCAAAGTGTTTATGAGAATTATATAGAAATCTCTAGAAGGTGGCATTAATGGCCACAATTGAATAAATTTCATTTATATGTGATTTCTAATGAAAGAAATAGGAAAAGAGGGAAAGGAAATAAAAGATAAAGAGAAATCCTTGAAAAGAAATCTTTTAATAAAGAAATAAGTAAGATAATGAGAAATGAAGAATGTAGATGCATCTAGAAGGATAATAAGCTTCCTTCAAAAAAAAGGATTTCGAAATCAGGATTTCTTGGGGGCCAAGGAGTCCCAATGGATAAGAAGAAGGAGAAAATATAAATAATACAAAAATATGAGGATAATGTGCTACATAGTTAATGACTTGTTGGTATTATCAAAAAGAGATACTTTTCACTAAAAGGAAGTAAAATTTCGTGGCCAATGGATTAAAAGCCAAGCACAAAGAAGATAAGAGAGATCATTTTCAGATTTCCTGATAACTAATGAATATGAATAATCAAGGAATTATTAAAAAGAGAGATATTATACCTAATTAAGAAAAATAGGTTTTCTAATGAGGAAAGGCTTTGTTTTCTTCATGGGCAAGCATGTTAGGGCGTGGCTACCCTCCCTTATATAAGGGTTGAACCCTTAGCCCCGAGCCCAAGAGAATTCCATGCATCCCTCTATCTCCTTCTTTATTGTTTTTGTTCAAAACCTAGCATAGGGAGTAGTTCAAACCCTGGAGCAACGAGGGGCTGTGGAAGAGTTACGATTGAGGCGTGCTGCTCCTAGAACACCAAGGGGAGGCTTGGTGGCCATCCCTTCACCCTAGCCTATGCGCAGTAGCAACAACATGGCTGTGAGTTGTAGACCTGCCCAGCCCGAACCAGCCACATTGACTGCGAACTAGAGGAGCCCTATGTGCGGTAGAGGGCAGCGGAGGTAGAGCGGCTGTGGGCTCTGATCTCCAAACCACGATATAAACACGATTCAAACTTAGCGGAAGCGATTCGATTAACAGCGGAAGACAAAAATCACGGGAAATTAAAACTTTTCGAAACAAGCGCTTGAATCCATAAACGCTTCTTTCATAACAAGAGATAAACTGTTTACATCTTATGATAATTACTTCTTGAGTAATTATATACAACAAGACACAAAATCTCAAGAACTCATAACAAAAGACTCCAAGACCTGAGAGTACAGAGGACACATAGGAATGACTCTAACTACACCACATGGCAGGCTAAATCTCCACCTGAGATTTACCGCTGCTCCTGGTACTGCTGCTGCTGCTGGGACTGGTCACCTGTAGACCGGTTCCTCCGTCTCCGACGTCCACCTAAAAAGTTGAAGTCTACGGGGTGAGACAATTTTACATAATTGTCCCAGCGAGAGTTATAACTCTCCGCCAGAAGCTTTATTATAACATCAAAGAATATCTTAAGCAGTAAAGCTTTCAAAGTATTCAATAGCAGTTGCAGCTATAAACAAGAGCTCAACATTTATGAGACATGAAGAATATAAGCACTATTACAGTGTATCATCAATCAACTAACTCATAGTTATCTCTAACAGGTATACTACGCGGTTGATTATGTTTTACAAACAATATTATGCCCTGTGGAGATGAGGCATACCACTCATACTCCAACTGATTGTTAAGAAGTCACATCAGTATCATACATAGGTCATTAAGAGAGCCGGATTCTCATGACCTTCACCTTCCTCAGTCAGTAAGAGGATCACTTGTAGGACATCTTGTGTCTCTACAATTATAGCTCACCAGGGTAAATTGGTCCTTCGCTATTTTAGAGTTACAGTGGCATTCTGTACTCTCTTCGTCATCAGGAGATTTCATGTTTATCTCTACTGATACGGATATCCATGTTTTCTTCGTCATCAGGAGGTTTCATGTTTACCTACTACTGATACAATATGGGATTGTAGTGAAGGATTGACGGATTTCATATCTACATCACATTCCTACACTAGGATGTAAGGTTCTACACATCCATATACCCCACATACTCAATAGTATGTGATCCAGGAGTTCCCTTAGGAAAACCTGTTTCACCATCATTTGATCTCTGACAATGATGGGTCTATGATCAGGGCTCTACATTATACTTGATTAGTTAGGTACATTCAGTATTCATTTGACATCACACATTGTTCTTCAAACAATAACAATAGCATAACAGCTATAAAAGGAGAATACTAAATGTAACAAGCCTAACTCACAGCAATCATCATTTCTCATTATACTCATCACAAGTCATCTCTAAAGCATGACCTTGATGGTATTCATGGCTCTCACAACCCATTATTATCATAGAATGCCATTGACAAGACATCAATATACTTTACTTATTCATAAAGCTATCAATATGCCTTTAATGAATATAGTATCATCATCCATACCTGGATATGATCACCTCCATATCAGAACCTGCATGGTTAATTCATCTAATAAAGGAAATTTAAAACAATGATTATATTTTCCACTTTTGTCATAAGAGCTAAGTTCTTTGATTCTTATCAAATAGAGTTTAATACTCATATAACATGTCATCACCTTTGAATTAGGGTTTACTATTCACATCACATATCATTACCCTTGAATTAGAGTTTACTATTCACATCATATGATGAATTGAACTCATAACATCTTCATGTATGAGGAACATCATCAATGATGCTCTCAGATTAGCTCAAGATTCATCATATATCATAATTAGGGTTTCCACGATCTCACATAGGTGGATCATACCCTAATCATGCACATTCATGTGTATTGAAGGTTCTTTACTTGAGTTTCCACCCTAAAAGGGTACATTCTCTCTCTTAATGTACTTTCTCTCTTTTAAGATACTTTCTCTCTCCTCATACTAGTAAATGATGATAACACCACTCTAGATCAGGTTGGGTTAAGTCCTCATGGGCTAACATAAGCCAAAACATCACTATCATGTGATTAGGGTTTGATTTGAACAAGGTTTTATTCAATTGAACCCCTCAAGGGTATTTTGGTAATTCACCCCATTGATCACCATCATGAGTTAATTCATTAGCCACTTAGTCCCCTAATGTCCTAGGTTACCATTAGGGTTTAGATTAGAGCATCATTGAACCATTTACATCTTCAATTGATTAAGTGAAATCAACCTTTGAAAACCTCAAACAGTTTCAACCTTCAACCTCCAAACGGTTTGAGACCGTTTGGATGAGTTGACCGTTTGCTAGGGTTGACTCCAAGACCGTGTGACCTTCAAGATCATTTTCCCAAACCGTGTGAAGGTGTAGACCATTTAACAAGTTTGACTTCAAGACCGAGAGGGCTTACACGGTTTGAGACCGTTTGGTGTCTCTCGATCTTGAGATCGTTTGAGTCCAAACGATCTTGAGACCGTTTGGCCCCAAACGGTCTTGAGACCGTGAGGCCTCACACGGTCTTGAGACCGTGTGACCTCAAACGGTCTTGAGATCATGAGGTCTCACATGGTCTTGAGACCGTGTGACCTCAAACGGTCTTGAGACCGTTTGGTCCACTTGGTCTCAAACCGTTTGGACCTCCAACATGGTTCAATGATTTCAATCGTTTATGATTATCAATGTTGAAGCCTCCAAATGGTCAAAGCCATGATAACCACTTATAGATTAAGTTAATTAAGGTTATGCTTAACCAATTGGTCACTCAATTGACCCTCAATTGTTATCCAATTAGGGTTGAAGTTGGTTCAATTAAGGTCCATCAACGTTTAACCATCAACACTCAACAATGTGAATCAACACAAGGTTGACCCCTTCAATTGAGCTCCAATTGGGCCCAATCTTGGCCCAAACGGTCTTGAGATCGTGTGGATGAACTCCACACGGTCTTGAGACCGTTTGACCAAGATTTCATCAAAATCTAATGTGATTTGATAGGAGTTGAACCTTGATTGAGTCTCAAATCAGTATTTTGATCAATTCAATAACCTATTGCAATTGGACCCTCAATTGATCAAATTACCTTAACCCTAGACCTCCAAACGGTCTTGGGTTGTCACCACACGGTCTTGAGACCGTTTGGATGAGTTCCAAACGGTCTTGAGACCGTTTTCCCATCCATCATTTGGATTTTAGTGAAAATTCTTCAAGGTTGGATCTATTGAGTTGATTATCATATCAGTACTTAATTGCAATGTAATTTGGTATCTTTATACCTTCAATTAGTCAACTATACTTGACCCCAGACCTCCATACGGTCTTGGGTGATTCCCCACACGGTCTTGAGACTGTTTGATTGATCCCCAAACGGTCTTGAGACCGTTTGGGTCAATCAACCCAAAAACACTAAGTTATTCATTGAGATTTCAGTACTGATTTCAATTAGGGTTTACCCTAGTAATCATCCTTCAACTCTTAGCTCGTTTGGAATTAGTCCAAAAAATTTGGTGAGTTGTTAATCAAAATTATTATGAACAGTAATTGCATACGGTCAACACTTAGTCAACGTTCTTACACGGTCTTGAGACCGTTTGCCCAAAAAGGGCGATTTCAACAGATTGGAAATCAGGAGTAAATTCAATTAAAGTTGTTGATTAAAAAGGCCATATCTCACGATTCCTTTGTCGTTATCATATCAAATTTTGTGGGTGATTAGCCTACATAATTATGAACAGAAATATTATACGGTCCACGCTCGGTCAACGCGGCTAAACGGTCTTAAAGACCGTTTTCCCTTACACGGTCCGGAGACCGTTTGCTCACTACACGGTTTTGCAAACCGAGAGAGCAATTTGTGGAGACCGTTTGGTAAAGTGAAAAGTAGTGGATTAACTTTGGAAATAACGTCTTCATATCCTAGCTCAAGAACAGCAAGGATTTCTCACGGATTTGCTTGCAAGGTAGCAAAGGAAGGTAGAGAGGAAGAAGAACTATCATCTAAAAGTATAAACGAGATGTATATAACAAAGCATAGGTTTAGAGTTATAAAACCCGCCTAAAGCTTGCTCCTTGAGCTCCAAGCTTTCGAGCTCCAAGATTTTAATGGCATCCTTGAGTCTCCACCGGTCGGCCAAGGTGATCCTTCCAAGGAAAGTCGAGAAGAGATGGCTAGAAAGGTAGAGCTATGTGAGCTAGCCATCGATTTGACCTTGAATTCGAGTTCTAACCATGAACTTAAGCAAAAGGGGGGATTCAAACCTACCTTGCCCTCCTTGGTCGTCCTCCTGAGCTCCACAGCTCCTCTTTAGTCGGTTCGGTTGAATAGAACAGTGAAGGAAACGAAGGGAAAGTTCACTTGCTTAGAGAGGTGGAGAGTATATATATACTTGGGGTGAGGTTTTTAACATAAACTCATAAGTTCTTCATATTTTCAACTAAGTCCCTCTATCTTTCTTTGCTCGTCCTTCCTTCTTAATTTTTAAGGACAACTTTCTTCTAAGGTCAAGAAAATGAGGGCAAAGAAGATCATCCTATTACTAAAGCACACACATAAAAGGCTATTGTACATACACCTTGATTATTCAATCACAAAGGTGTTTTTCATTATATGGTTATTCAATTAAAGTGAACTATTCATCTTTTCTTCTCTAAATGATGACAAGAGTCTTAATAAATACTTTTGATGGTGTAAATTACGAGTTGCACCCCTCAAATTGGGTAAATTGCACTTTACTCCAATTTAGGGTTTTCAAGCACAGGGATTGCTTCCACAGCTGCACCTTGGTGCCCAAGCTTGGGAAATCCCTCAAACTTCATCATAATGATTCTCATGATGTCTCAACATCAGAGGAACATCTCAACATGTGCAAATTGCAAGTTAACCCTTCTAACTGGGTAAATTGCACATAGGTCCCTGTATAACAAAACAATGCTACAATTTTATATAAAAAGGAGAAAAATCTAAAATATATGTTTCTGAGAAACTTAATTACATGCCCTAAATTAATCACAAGGATTTAATTACATATTTAGGAAAAACACCTAGGGTTAACTCATAACCCAGGTCAGGGATGTTACAAATTATCCACCCCTTACAAGGATTTCGTCCCCGAAATCGATAAAACATACTAAGAGAAAAGGGCAGGATACTTCCTTCTCATCTCATCCTCTAGTTCCCAAGTGGCTTCTTCAACACCACGGTGATTCCAGAGGACTTTCACAAGACTTATATCTTTCTTCTTTAACTTTTTAATTCTGTTATCAAGGATTGACACTGGTCCTTCCTCATAAGATATATCATCATTCAATTCTACTTCCATAGGTTGTAGAACTGACTCGGTGTCTGCGTGACATTTCTTCAGCATAGAAATGTGAAACACAGGGTGTAACCTCTGTAACTCTGGTGGCAGCTCTAGTCTATATGCTACCTTTCCAATCCGTTCAATGATTGGATAAGGTCCCATATATCTAGGAGCTAACTTCCCTTTCCTCCCAAAACGAAGGACTCCTTTCCAAGGCGAGACTTTGAGATACACTCTGTCTCCAACCTGGAACTCTAAGGGTCTACGACGTTTGTCAGCATAGGATTTCTGTCTATCCTGTGCAGTCTTAATCTTTTGTTGTATTACTTTAATCTTCTCCGTGGTCTGCTGCACAAGATCAGGACCTAACAACTGACGCTCACCAGTCTCAAACCAACACAAAGGTGATCTACAACGTCTACCATACAAGGCTTCATAAGGTGCCATATCAATGCTATGCTGATAGCTATTGTTATAGGCAAACTCTATCAAGCTTAGGTGTAGATCCCAACTTCCGGTAAACTGGAGAGCACATGCTCTCAACAAGTCTTCTAAGGTCTGTATGGTCCTTTCTGACTGTCCATCAGTTTGTGGATGAAAGGCCGTACTAAACCTTAGCTTGGTGCCTAAGGCTCTGTGTAACTGTTCCCAAAAACGACTTGTAAACTGAGGACCTCTGTCAGAAACTATAGTGACAGGAACTCCGTGCAAACACACTATCTCTTGTACATACAACTGTGATAACCTTTCAGCAGAATAGGTTGTTTTGACAGGTAAGAAATGTGCTGTCTTTGTCAACCTATCAACAACTACCCAAATGGAATCATGTCCTTTACTTGTCCTGGGTAGGCCAACAACAAAGTCCATGGTCACATGGTCCCACTTCCACTGTGGTATGGGTAAAGGTTGCATTTTTCCTGCAGGTTTCTGGTGTTCAGCTTTAACTTGCTGACACACAGGACACCTCAGAACAAATTCTGCAACATCCTTCTTCATTCCAGGCCACCAATACAGATCTTTCAAATTCCGATACATCTTGGTGTTCCCTGGATGCATAGCATACATGGAAGAATGAGCTTCTTCCAGGACTAACTTCCTTAAGTTATCCACATCCGGCACTATCATCCTTCCATTATAACATGCTACTTGGTCATCTGAGTCATGGAAATCATCTTGCTTCTCATTTCCATACTCAGATCTAATCTGTTGAACTGCAGCATCACCTAGCTGTGCTTCCTTAATCTGCTCTCCTAAGGTAGGTTTAATATGCATCTCAGCCAACAACCCGGCTAACAACGACACCTTCAACTGTACATTGTCCTGCCTTAAAGAGATAAGCATATCTCTCCTAGAGCATACTAAAGAGTTTAGTTGTGCTCTATTCATGGTTGATGTTGCTGATTTCCTACTCAAGGCATCTGCAACAATGTTGGCCTTGCCTGGATGATAATCAATTGTACAATCGTAGTCCTTGATTAACTCCATCCAGCGACGTTGCCTCATGTTAAGCTCATGCTGAGAGAAGATATACTTAAGGTTCTTGTGGTCTGTGAAGATCTGGAATGTTTCTCCGTAGAGATAATGTCTCCAGATCTTCAAGGCATGAACCATAGCAGCTAACTCCAGATCGTGTGTTGGATAATTCTCCTCGTGTTTCTTAAGCTGTCGGGAAGCAAAAGAAATCACTTGTTTATCCTGCATCAACACACATCCTAGTACATTCTTGGAAGCATCACAGAAAATTACATATCCTTTTCCTTGTTCAGGTAGTACAAGCACAGGTGCACTTGTCAACCTCTCCTTCAACAACTGGAAAGATTGTTGACACTTATCACTCCAAGAAAAAGGAACATCTTTCCGGGTCAACTTGGTCAAAGGTAAGGCTATAGAACTAAAGTTCTTAATGAACCTTCGATAATAGCCAGCTAACCCCAAGAAACTTCGAATCTCCGTCGGTGTCTTCGGTTGTTCCCATTGTAAAACAGATTCTACCTTTGTAGGGTCAACACAAATTCCTGAGGCAGATATCACATGTCCAAGAAAAGATACCTCCGGCAGCCAGAACTCACACTTGCTAAACTTAGCATACAACTTGTGTTCTCTTAGCAAGGTCAAAGCTTGGCGAAGATGCCGCTCATGCTGCTGAGCATCCTTACTATAGATCAGAATGCCATCTATGAAGACGACAACACACTGATCAAGGAAAGGTCGAAAAACTCTATTCATGAGTTCCATAAATGCAGCTGGTGCATTGGTTAGTCCAAACGACATAACCGTGAACTCATAGTGACCATACCTTGTCCTAAAGGCAGACTTGGATATGTCACTATCCTTAATATGGAGTTGATGATATCCAGACCTCAAGTCTATCTTTGAAAAGACTGTTGCACCACGCAACTGATCAAAGAGATCATCAATCCTCGGCAGAGGGTACTTATTCTTTATTGTTACTTTATTGAGTTGTCTGTAGTCGATGCACAACCGCATTGACCCATCTTTCTTTTTAACAAACAAGACCGGAGCACCCCAAGGTGAAGTGCTCGGTCGGATAAAACCCTTCTCAAGTAACTCTTGAAGCTGTTTCTTGAGTTCTGCCATCTCGGCAGGCGCCGTCCTATACGGAGTCTGGGCTATGGGTTTCGTATCTGGGATCAGATTGATTTCAAAATCAATCTCCCGAGGTGGTGGTATACCAAGAAGTTCTTTAGGAAACACATCCTCGAATTCCCTGACTATGGGAACTTCAGCAGGATTGGACCTTTCCTTGGTAACATCTACCACATGGGCTAAGAATGGATAACATCCTTGCCTCAACAACTTATCAGCAACCATAGATGATACAAGAAAGGTGGGCAAAATCTTTCTTTCTCCTTGAAAGATCCATGTGTTGCTTTCATCAGCAAACACAGCCAACTTGGACTCACAATCCAAGACAACTCTATACCTTTCTAAGGTATCCATCCCGAGGATTATATCAAATCCTTGCATATCAAGCGGTATAAGATCCACTTGAATGCGATGGTCAGAAAAGAAGAGGATGCAGGGAGAGCATACTTCCTGCAAAACGGCAGACCCACTCAACGGAGTCTCCAACAACAAACTATCTCCCCTATGACTAACAGTCACATTGCAGTTACGAATCACTCTGTGAGTGATGAAAGAGTGCGTAGCACCCGGGTCAATCAGAATAGATACAACACAGGATGTAGACATATCAGGATAAAAAAGTTTCATCTGACCTGCCACTACCCGTGGATTGACCACTGCATCTGGTGGGTTCATAGCATAGAACCTCGCTGTCGCCTGGTGTTGAGGTGGTGCTGATGATCCAGCTTGAGACGCTTGTCCACGTCCTCGAGCTGCTCCTTGAGATTGCATTCTCTGAGATCCTTGTTGATTCTGTCTCAGAGGCTGTGTCACACTGACAGGCCTAGAATGACAATCCTTCATCAAGTGTCCCACCTTACCATAGTTGTAGCATCTCCTCTCCTGTTGTTGTGGTCGGGGTGGTCCAGTAACTGACATCGATGCAGAACTGTGAGTCCCTTGAAGCGGTTGACTCCGTCCTCTACCTCTGCTTGGTGACCATTGAGTTTGAGAACTCGATCTGGGTGGTGGAGGGTTAGGTGCAGAGAATCTAGGTTTCTTAAAATCCCTAGATGAAGAACCCTGGAACTGTGGATATCTTTTCTGGGTTTGCCTCTTCTCAACCACAGATCTCTCTATCCTTCAGACTGACTCAATGAAGGTAGAGAATCTCTCTCAGTTTTCTAAGGCAGACATAGGGGTTGACATATCAGCATTCAAACCCTTCTCGAATCTCCTGATTCTTTCCTCATCTGTGGCAGCCATGTGCAGACAGAACTGCAGCAGTTCCATGAACTTAGCTTCATACTCGCTAATGTTCATCATACCCTGTCTTAGTTTCTCAAACTGAGAGATCTTCTCATCTAGGAAGGTCTTTGGAAAATATCTATTGATAAATTCCCGACGAAACTCTTCCCACGAGAACTCTATTCCAGGTCTCTTCTGCTCTTCCATGTTCCACCAGTGACCAACACCACCTTTGAGAAAATAGACAGCATGTCTAACCTTCTCAGCTTCCGGGATAATAAGAATCCTGAAAGCCTTCTCCAACTCTGTCAACCATAGGTCAGCATCTGCGGGGTCGGCAGTCCCAAAGTACTCGGTAGCTCCGACACGACGAAGTCGCTCGAACGTCTTACCGATACCTTGTCCTTCAGGCTGGGCAGGTGCCCTAGGTGCAGGCATGGGCATCCTGTCGGTGATGTGTGTCATGGCAGTCATAAACTGCCCAAACATCGTCTGTACAGCTGGGTTACCCATGTCGGCTGGGTCAAACTGGGGTGGCTCTCTTGGTGACTCTGGTGCAGGCTGTTCTATTCTTGGAACCCTTGCACCGCCTTGAGGTGCCCTAGCACTACTCTCTGCCACGTACTCATCATGAGGCTCAGCCATCCTTATGTATCTTCTTCTCCTGAGGAGTAGAAGATTCTATTAGATAGGGAAAGAGTACTGATAACACCAAATTTTGTGACGTTTTTGCCCTTTATTCTATTATCAAAACTACCCTTTTATGCTATTTTCCTCTATTTTATTAGCATTTTCGCAATAATTGGCCAAGCAACACTCTTATCCCAGTTTTTCCTATCTTTTACAGGGTTTTCCTTGTTTTTGTGCAATAAGGCTGGTTCCGGCCCACAATAAGTCTAAGCCCGCCTCGGCCTTCCTGACGCCCGATACAACTCAGCCCGACAGGGGCTGGGTGACACAAGAATGATAGGCAGAGAAGGGCGCCTTGCGAAAGGGAAGTACCGGCCGACACACCTTCTACCCGACAGGGAGCCGAAGCCGCCCGACGACCCAGCTCGTCGAGCGACACGACCACCCACCGGCAGGCGTGCCGCCAGCCATGTGACCGATAGCCAGCGCCTCGCGCCGAAGACATACCTGTATCGGCCGTCCACCTCCATCGACCGGCGTATAAGGGGGCTACGTGGCGTTCCCAGCACCATAACTCCTTCAACCGCCGGTATAAATAGCAGCTACAGGAAGCCGAAAAGACAAAGAGGGAGACGTCAGAGGTTGGATAGGTCGGGACGGCTAGCCAGTTCACCGTTCGGACAGTTGGGGACTTGAGCGATCTGCGAGAGAAGTGCGAGAGCAACCGTATCGTGCCCCAGTGCTCGTACCGGGCGACACTAGGTGAGCTCTTCCTCATCCCGAGAGGGAGGGGATCGGTTCACCTAGGACTGTACCGGACGACACTGAGGGCCGATATCGGCCGACGTAGATACGCGACACGAGTGCCTGACAACAATGCCCGACAGTAGTATATGTGAATCCTTGGCCGACACGATACCGAAACCGATACGATCTCCCCGTCAGTCGTGCCGCTCGAGAGGGTGTGCTGCCCGACATGAGCGTATCGGCCAGGGTCTTCAAACGATATAGTCGTCCGTCAGGCGTGCCGTCCGAGAGGTCGTGCCGCCCGACACGGCTGTACCGGGATAGGTCCCTGGACGGTATCGGGCTGGGAGTAGTAGTAGTCTGTCGCCCTTCTACATCAAGAAGGCGACATCTATCTTTCTGTTATTTAAATTCTTATCTTATGCATTGTATTAAGACCCTTATTGCTGATGGAAATAGAAATGCTAAATTGCTCTTTGTTTAATGCTTAGTGCCTTATGATTGGGTAACTACTGTGTTGGATATCTGAACTCTAGCTTGCATGTTTTGGATCGCGTTTCGCTTAGCTACCGAATCATCTTTCCCGTCGCAACTGCTTCGAGAGTTGGGTTGTGGCTCTAGTGTTCGGTCCGATTCTGGAGTACGAGAGTGCCCAGAACGGAGTTGTTTTGGTATCACTCCACTTTAACTTGAGTCCAGCAACCTCGAGAGGGGTGTTGAAGCTTGGTTAGAGGCACCCGCTCTGAGAGGAGGGGTGCAGGGTGTTACTGCTACCGCTTGTCTTTCTAAAAGTCTTATCCCTTGCATTATGCCTTAAACTGCAGTTTACCTTTCTATTTTCTGTTGCATGAAAATTCCTAAAAACTGCTAAATGACAAAATCTTAATCTTTCTTGTAACTCCAGTTGGAGATAGTTTTCTTTGATTTAATAGTGACATCTGGTTGTTCCCTTCGGGAAACTTCAATATCTCTTTATATCCACCGGAGTGTAGAGTGTCGATTCAGAGTCGTCAACACAACCCACCTTGTCCCTGTGTTCGACCCCGTATGACTACTTCGACCCCGTAAACAAAGTTGCGGGGGCCTAGAAGGATTCGGGTTATAAATGCGAAGGCTCGACTACCTCAAATACGCCTCCAATTTTAGGACGCGCGATTTAGGCCGGTCAACTTTCTGGCGCCGTTGCCGGGGACAAGGCAAATGGCACTGTTGACGAATCCGAATCTACTAACTACATTCCCGTGCCTCAAGCTTAGAAATAGGCTTGACAGCACTTCTTTTTCTTTTTCTTTTTCTTTTACTTTAAGCATTATTCTTTACCCCAGTTATAATTTTCTAAACAAGATTTTTATGCGGTTTTCAGGTACTCTGATCTACTGAACACCGAGACTGTCAACCATGCCTCGTTGTGAGCAACCCCTTTCTGAGGGCGAATTTCAGAGCCAAAGCGAGAAAGTGACCCGACCTAATTGGGTTGGTCAGCTTTCCGCCTACATAAAAAGACAGGACACCATCATCAACCAGCTGGTACAGGGGACGCTTACCAGCCTTGGATCTCTGAATTCCATGCAACACCAGACGGCGAGTCTGCAGATGCGTCAATGGGAGGTCGATCAACGGCTGTCTCAGATGGCTGCTCTGATGAAGAACCCTGCAGGAAAAATGCTCCCTCACCCTGAAACTGCAGTAATGGCAGTTCTTAGATCAGGAAAGACGGTAGAGCGCGCTGATGAAGCCCCACCGGAACCTGAGCAACCTGAGCAAGGGCCCAAGGATGCTGTTCCAGCAGGAGATGGAGGCAGGCCTGCAGAAGCCGAAGAGCCTGTGCCGAGATCGTCCGATGAGCCATCTGGTGGGAGGAATCCTTACGCTCCCAGGGTACTGTTCCCGTACAAGCTGATCAAGGAAAATCTGAAAAAGCGGCACGAAAGGTTCATGGATTCGATTAGGAAGCTGCATCTTGAAGTCCCCTTCCTTGACGCTTTGGAGGAGATGCCCACATACGCCAAGTTTCTCAAAGATCTAATAATGAAGAAAAGAAGGGGGGGGGGAAGGATAGAGACAGTGTATCTGGCCTCTACTTCCTCTGCCTTCGTAAAGCCCAGCTTGCCGACTAAGAGAAAGGATCCCGGAGCTTTCACGATCCCATTCGCCATCGGGGACAATGTCGAGCGGAAGGGTCTGGCGGACTTGGGAGCAAGCATCAGCCTCACGCCCTTAAGTTTCGCGTAAAGGATGGGTTTGACCGACATGGTTCGAACCAATATGCGGATTGAACTGGCGGATCACTCTTTCAAAAGACCTGTAGGCACTGTCGAAGATGTGCCGATTAGGGTTGGTGATTTCTTTATTCCCTGCGACATCGTCGTCATCGACACAGCTGAAGATCCCAGATGTCCGATCATCTTCGGACGCCCTTTCTTGGCAACAGGGAGGGCGCTGATTGATGTCTCTGAAGGGATAATCACCTTGAGGGTTGGAAACAACCACATGGACTTCAAGATGAAGGAAATCATGAGAGGTCCATCCCTGTCTGAATCGGCCTGTTTTGCGGATAGCTACAATAAATTCTGCGAGGAAATAGAGGAGGATATCCGGACAGTGGATCCCCTCGCAAGAGCAATAAGCTGTCAGGATCTCGACTTCGAAAATCCCGAAGTCATGAAGCATCTCGACATTTTCAACCTTTCTGACAAAGACTTGCAAGAAGAAAAGGAGGAGGTGGACTCTGCGAAGTATGCCTCCCTTGAAGGAGAACCTCAGGAGGAGACACCCAGAGCAAAGCCGGATTTAAAAGCGTTACCTGAGGGACTGAAGTACAAATTTTTAGATGAAGAACAGAGGAATCCAGTCATCATAAACGCCGATCTTTCAAGCAATCAACTGGACCGGCTCCTTGAGGAGTTAAGACTCCACAGGGGGGCTATAGGGTATTCCGTAGATGATATCAAAGGCCTTAGCCCCGCCCTTTGCATGCATCACATCAACTTGGATGAGTCTTCCAAGCCCCTGGTCCAACCCCAGAGGAAGCTGAATCAGATGCTCAAAGAGGTCGTCAAGAAAGAGGATTTTACCAGGTACCCATCTTACCCGACGACCAGGAGAAAACGACGTTCACCTGCCTCTACGGCACCTATGCCTTTAGAAGGATGCCCTTCGGACTCTGCAACGCCCCCACCACCTTTCAAAGATGCATGATATCAATGTTCTCAGATTTTCTAGAAGACATCGTGGAAGTTTTCATGGATGACTTCTCCGTCTATGGAAGGGACTTCAATTGCTGTCTGAAGAACCTGTCGTTAGTACTTCAAAGGTGCGAGGAAAATAGCCTGGTCTTGAACTGGGAAAAATGTCATTTCATGGTACGGGAGGGTATCGTCCTAGGGCATAAGGTCTCAAGGCGCGAGATCGAGGTGGATACCAGCAAAATCGAAGCTATATCTAAGCTTCCTCCACCAAATTCCGTCACTGGGATAAGAAGCTTCCTCGGGCACGCCGGATATTACCGAAGATTCATCAAGGACTTCTCAAAGATTTCCAAACCATTGTCAAATCTCCTGGTAAAGGATGCTGAATTTGTTTTCTCTAACGATTGTCTCAGTGCTTTTCAGGCCCTGAAAAATGCTTTAGTATCACCACCTATCCTTCAAGCGCCAGATTGGGGTTTACCCTTTGAGATAATGTGCGACGCTAGCGACTACGCAGTGGGGGCGGTCCTGGGGCAAAAGAAAGATAAAAAGCACCATGTGATTTGCTACGCTAGTCGCACGTTGGACGAAGCACAAGTAAACTACACAACCACCGAAAAGGAAATGCTCGTGGTTGTCTTCGCGTTTGATAAGTTCAGATCGTATCTCGTCGGATCAAAGGTCAAAGTATACACAGATCATGGGGCGATAAAATACTTAATGCAAAAGAAAGACGCAAAGCCCAGATTGTTGAGATGGGCCTTATTGCTCCAAGAATTCGATCATGAGATTATCGACAAGAAAGGTGCGGAAAATGTGGTCGTAGACCACCTATCAAGGATAGTGGCTGAGAGACAGAGAAGGCCACAGATCGACGACAACTTTGCCGACGAAGCTCTCATGATGACTAAAGCTCAAGAAGAAGGTTTGTCCTGGTTTGGAGACATCTGCAATTTCCTCGCTTGTGGAGAGTTGCCTCCTGACATCACCTACAATCAAAAGAAGAAGCTATTTGCGGATGCCAAGAATTATTACTGGGATGATCCTCTCCTGTTCAGAAGATGCGCAGACAACTTGTACAGGAGGTGCATCCCGGAAGAAGAAACTGCCGATATCCTGAAGGGATGCCACGCCTCCCCCTATGGTGGACACCTGGGTAGCGAAAGAACAGCGGCAAAAGTGCTACAATCAGGTTTCTACTGGCCCTCCTTATTTAAAGATGCTGCACGATTCGTAAAGGTTTGCAAAGAGTGCCATTCAACGGGGAATATAGGGCGGAGGAATGAAATGCCGATGGCAAGCTGGATCGAAGTGGAAATATTTGACGTATGGGGGATTGATTACATGGAGCTGTTTCCCCCATCCCAGGGGTATCAATACATACTAGTGGCAGTAGACTATGTGTCGAAATGGGTAGAGGCGGTAGCCACCCAAACATGCGACGCCAAGTCGGTTATCAAGCTTTTTGAGAAGACCATCTTTCCCCGTTTCGGTATACCACGCACCGTAATAAGCGACGGCGGGTCACACTTCGGAGAAAGGCAGTTCGAAGCGCTCCTACGCAAGTATGGAGTAAAACATAAGATCGCTACGCCCTACCACCCACAGACATCGGGGCAGGTAGAGGTCTCAAACAGACAGATCAAGCGGATCTTAGAAAAGACTGTCAGCCGCACGCGGAAGGACTGGTCTATGAAACTTGACGACACATTATGGGCCTACCGTACTGCTTACAAGACACCCATTGGAACCACCCCCTACCATCTGATATACGGAAAATCCTGCCATCTGCCTTTGGAACTAGAACACAAGGCCTTTTGGGCGATCAAGTTCCTAAATATGGATCTAGACAAAGCAGGAGAAAAGAGGTTTCTACAGCTTCAAGAGCTCGAAGAGCTGAGGATTCACGCCTACGAGAATGCAAAGATCTACAAGGAAAGAACAAAGATGTGGCATGATGCCCACCTTAGGAGAAAGGATGTGAGTGAAGGGGATAAGGTCATGTTATTCAAGTCCTCCATCCGTCTTTTTCCTGGGAAATTACAGACAAGATGGTCGGGACCGTTTTCTGTGGCAAAGATATACCCATCAGGAATGATGGAGCTCCGCGACAAGGATGACCCGACCAAGATCTTCAAGGTGAACGGGCACAGAGTGAAAAGGTTTTATGAGGACGAAGCTTTTGTCAGGAAAGCAGAGATTGACTTACTGGATGTGGGTACAACCGAAGAGCCTACACCGGTCGAGCTGGCGACGAAAACTTCAGCGCTCCTCGGGAGGCAGCCCGAGTCATAGATTAGGATACATTTGTTTTCTTTATAAAAACAACCATTATGGACTGTAATAAGGCCCAAGTCAGTACATGCGCACGTGTGCTGACTCTTTTTGTTTTATGGGCCATCGCTGTGTTTTGCGGAGCATTGAGGAGTAATACCATCTGAGGTAATAGATCCTTCTCTATACCAATGATGTTTTACCCTGCAATGGCCTTTTACTTCACACAGGTTTAGTTTTGGCCTCTTGACCGCCAGCTTTTCTACCGTGTCGACCAGCTGGGCGCGGAACCGCTTGTATCGGGCAGCCTCGCCCCGGGCGATGCAAGGGCAGCGGATGGCCCTTGAACTGGCCGATGGGACTTCGCGTCTCGGGAATAGCGTGACTAAAACGCCCGACGCGCGCCATGTTTTGCACGTTTCACCCCCCAGCTGGGTTCTCTATAAATAGCGTGGAGGTTTCTTCGTGTCGGGCTATCATTTTCTCCCTTTTTGCCACCTGGAACGCATGCTTTGATCCTCCCTTTTGCTCGTGTGTCGTCCATCTTGCCTTCGCCCTAGTATCGGGCGATGCCTCCTGAGAGCAAAGGTATAGCCCGACACGTCTTTCGCCCGACACGCTATCTCTCGCCCGGCACAGACTTTTGTATCGTGCGAGGCGTATCGGCCGACTTGTTGTTTTCTTACAGAACGACATGGCTTGTCGCCCGATAGGTTTGTAGACCGACACGTTTATCGGCCGATAACCCTGTCTCCCGACGCCAGTATCTGTTACCGAGCCGCTTATCGAGTTTACATGACCTGAGGATTTTCTATCGCCCGACATGCTTTCGCGCGTAACGCCGGTCGATAGCGTTTTCCCGATGTTTTGTATCGGGCGTCATGCTTCTCCCTGCGATGTCATGTTTTGTTTCATGTGACCTCGTATCGCCCGATACACCTGTGTCGGGCGTCGAGCCTTATCGCGCGACAACATCATGTCGTCCGATCGCATATCACCCAGTTTTAATAAGTTTTCTTTCTTTTCATCTTTCTTGCCTAACGGATGAATAAATAAATTTTAAATAACAGGTATGGCTCATATGGAGAAAACCACCTACCGCACCAGCAAGCACAGCGCGGGGATCAGCAACAACTGTCGGGCAGAAACGGCAACAACAATGGAAAGGAAGATTTTTCTTGATTTGGTAGCTCCAATAGTGAGTCACCTAGCTAGGAGTGCGGCAACCAAGGCCTCCGAACAAGTTCGAGGCACCCTGGTTCCGTACTCTTAAGGGAGAGGGCCCACCCTGACTACACACTCCTGGGAACTAAACTAGGGACGGATAATCAGTCCCTTTGTTTATGCTCACAGCGGAGATGTGAAGAAAGGGGGGGCCAGAAGTGAATTTTGAGGGTTTCGCTCCAGCTCAACCGCTACATCGCCAAAGCGAACCCACTAGACAACCTCCCAATGGCATGCTGCAACTTCGTAGGAGCATTTTGCAGCACAACAGAAAGCTAACCCTCACTGGCTAAGCTTTACCTTACTTTTGCTTTCTTCTCTACTCTGGGACAGAGTAGAAAGTAAGTTTGGGGGGGTATGCCAGTGAGGGAGGTATAAAAATTTTATCTCTTCGAGCTTTCTATGATATTCATTCTTTTTTACCTGATGTGCCCTTATAGCTCCCTGTATATCTGATGTACGCATGCATGCCATATAAAAATTTTCAAAAATCTTTCCTTTGCAAATTTCCTGCCCCTATGCATATGTACAAAGTTGCTGTAATAATAATAAAAACCTGTTGTGACTTCTTGAAAAGTTTACTTTCTGTATATTTTAACGAGTTACAAGTTCTATCATATCTTTCTGATAACGTTGTCTCAAACAAACAAAAGATTGTGCCTTGCCATCCAAAAATTTTCGAAAAATAATAATCTCGCAAACAGCTAAGAGACGAGTATGGAGAAGGAAAAAGCTGCCCAAACAACAGATATCTCTTTTGTTTTCCCTTACCCAGCAAAAATCCCAAAAAGAGAAAGAAGCCTTATGAGCGTGAATAAAAGTATGAGAGTTGTGCCCAATAAGAGAAAAGAAAAAAATATATACACACTTGTTTTCCAAAAGTACCCATCTTTAGGCATGGTAGATCTGGGGCAGTGCTACGTAGGATGTGAAATCACTGCTCTAAAGCCAACTGGCTTGGACTGCAGGGACCACTTGCCTGTTAACGGACCCTTACCTGGATGGACTGATGGGAAACAAGAAGAAAAACCCAAAAAGCCTTAGCCTACCCTATACACAACTTTCTGCCCTTAAAATAAAGCTGTTTGGTGTGGAAGCTAACTTCGGAATCATACACCAAAGTCTCGCTAAAGCTGTGGAGAAGAAAATTTTTACTTAAATAATTAGGCAAGTAGGGCAAGGTCTTTTGTTCGCATTAAGACAACATTACCTTCAAGACATCGCAAATCTTGTGCTACCGTTTAGCCTTAAAGTTTTGCTGTGCAAGAAGAAGCAACACAAAAGTTTAGTTTAAATATTGATTGAGGACAATCAAAAAGCTAAGTTTGGGGGAGTTGATAACACCAAATTTTGTGACGTTTTTGCCCTTTATTCTGTTATCAAAACTACCCTTTTCTGCTATTTTCCTCTATTTTATTAGCATTTTTGCAATAATTGGCCAAGCAACGCTCTTATCCCAGTTTTTCCTATCTTTTACAGGGTTTTCCTCGTTTTTGTGCAATAAGGCCGGTTCCGGCCCACAATAAGTCTAAGCCCGCCTCGGCCTTCCTGACGCCCGATACAACTCAGCCCGACAGGGGCTGGGCGACACAAGAATGATCGGAGGAGAAGGGCGCCTTGTGAAAGGGAAGTACCGGCCGACACACCTTCTACCCGACAGGGAGCCGAAGCCGCATGACGACCCAGCTCGTCGAGCGACACGACCACCCATCGGCAGGCGTGCCTCCAGCCACGTGACCGATAGCCAGTGCCTCGCGCCGAAGACATACCTGTATCGGCTGTCCACATCCATCGACCGGCGTATAAGGGGGCTACGTGGCGTTCCCAGCACCATAACTCCTTCAACCGCCGGTATAAATAGCAGCTACAGGAAGCCGAAAAGACAAAGAGGGAGACGTCGGAGGTTGTATAGGTCGGGACGGCTAGCCAGTTCACCGTTCGGACAGTTGGGGACTTGAGCGATCTGCGAGAGAAGTGCGAGAGCAACCGTATCGTGCCCCAGTGCTCGTACCGGGCGACACTAGGTGAGCTCTTCCTCATCCCGAGAGGGAGGGGATCGGTTCACCTAGGACTGTACCGGACGACACTGAGGGCCGATATCGGCCGATGTAGATACGCGACACGAGTGCCTGACAACAATGCCCGACAGTAGTATATGTGAATCCTTGGCCGACACGATACCGAAACCGATACGCTCTCCCCGTCAGTCGTGCCGCTAAAGAGGGTGTGCCGCCCGACATGAGCGTATCGGCCAGGGTCTTTGAACGATATAGTCGTCCGTCAGGCGTGCCGTCCGAGAGGTCGTGCCGCCCGACACGGCTGTACCGGGATAGGTCTCTGGACGGTATCGGGCTGGGAGTAGTAGTAGTCTGTCGCCCTTCTACATCAAGAAGGCGACATCTATCTTTCTGTTATTTAAATTCTTATCTTATGCATTGTATTAAGACCCTTATTGCTGATGGAAATAGAAATGCTAAATTGCTCTTTGTTTAATGCTTAGTGCCTTATGATTGGGTAACTACTGTGTTGGATATCTGAACTCTAGCTTGCATGTTTTGGATCGCGTTTCTCTTAGCTACCGAATCGTCTTTCCCGTCGCAACTGCTTCGAGAGTTGGGTTGTGGCTCTAGTGTTCAGTCCGATTCTGGAGTACGAGAGTGCCCGGAACAGAGTTGTTTTGGTATCACTCCACTTTAACTTGAGTCCAGCAACCTCGAGAGGGGTGTTGAAGCTTGGTTAGAGGCACCCGCTCTGAGAGGAGGGGTGCAGGGTGTTACTGCTACCGCTTGTCTTTCTAAAAGTCTTATCCCTTGCATTACGCCTTAAACTGTAGTTTACCTTTCTATTTTCTGTTGCATGAAAATTCCTAAAAACTGCTAAATGACAAAATCTTAATCTTTCTTGTAACTCCAGTTGGAGATAGTTTTCTTTGATTTAATAGTGACATCTGGTTGTTCCCTTCGGGGAACTTCAATATCTCTTTATATCCACCGGAGTGTAGAGTGTCGATTCAGAGTCGTCAACACAACCCACCTTGTCCCTGTGTTCGACCCCGTATGACTACTTCGACCCCGTAAACAAAGTTGCGGGGGCCTAGAAGGATTCGGGTTATAAATGCGAAGGCTCGACTACCTCAAATACGCCTCCAATTTTAGGACGCGCGATTTAGGCCGGTCAAGTACTAAAGATAGACTCGACATCCTAAGTCCTATGCCTCTGTAGACTGAACTGACCTAGAGCTCTGATACCACTAATTGTGGGCTCTGATCTCCAAACCACGATATAAACACGATTCAAACTTAGCGGAAGTGATTCGATTAACATCGGAAGACAAAAATCACGGGAAATTAAAACTTTTCGAAACAAGAGCTTGAATCCATAAATGCTTCTTTCATAACAAGAGATAAACTGTTTACATCTTATGATAATTACTTCTTGAGTAATTATATACAACAAGACACAAAATCTCAAGAACTCATAACAAAAGACTCCAAGACCTGAGAGTACAGAGGACACATAGGAATGACTCTAACTACACCACATGGCAGGCTAAATCTCCACCTGAGATTTACTGCTGCTCCTGGTACTGCTGCTGCTGCTGGGACTGGTCACCTGTAAACCGGTTCCTCCGTCTCCGACGTCCACCTAAAAAGTTGAAGTCTATGGGGTGAGACAATTTTACATAATTGTCCCAGCGAGAGTTATAACTCTCCGCCAGAAGCTTTATTATAACATCAAAGAATATCTTAAGCAGTAAAGCTTTCAAAGTATTCAATAGCAGTTGCAGCTATAAACAAGAGCTCAACATTTATGAGACATGAAGAATATAAGCACTATTACAGTGTATCATCAATCAACTAACTCGTAGTTATCTCTAACAGGTATACTACGCGGTTGATTATGTTTTACAAACAATATTATGCCCTGTGGAGATGAGGCATGCCACTCATACTCCAACTGATTGTTAAGAAGTCACATCAGTATCATACATAGGTCATTAAGAGAGCCAGATTCTCATGACCTTCACCTTCCTCAGTCAGTAAGAGGATCACTTGTAGGACATCTTATGTCTCTACAATTATAGCTCACCAGGGTAAACTGGTCCTTCGCTATTTTAGAGTTACAGTGGCGTTCTGTACTCTCTTCGTCATCAGGAGATTTCATGTTTATCTCTACTGATACGGATATCCATGTTTTCTTCATCATCAGGAGGTTTCATGTTTACCTACTACTGATACAGTATGGGATTGTAGTGAAGGATTGACGGATTTCATATCTACATCACATTCCTACACTAGGATGTAAGGTTCTACACATCCATATACCCCACATACTCAATAGTATGTGATCCAGGAGTTCCCTTAGGAAAACCTGTTTCACCATCATTTGATCTCTGACAATGATGGGTCTATGATCAGGGCTCTACATTATACTTGATTAGTTAGGTACATTCAATATTCATTTAACATCACACATTGTTCTTAAAACAATAACAGTAGCATAACAACTATAAAAGGAGAATACTAAATGTAACAAGCCTAACTCACATCAATCATCATTTCTCATTATACTCATCACAAGTCATCTCTAAAGCATGACCTTGATGGTATTCATGGCTCTCACAACCCATTATTATCATAGAATGCCATTGACAAGGCATCAAGATACTTTACTTATTCATAAAGCTATCAATATGCCTTTAATGAATATAGTATCATCATCCATACCTGGATATGATCACCTCCATATCAGAACCTGCATGGTTAATTCATCTAATAAAGGTAATTTAAAACAATGATTATATTTTCCACTTTTGTCATAAGATCTAAGTTCTTTGATTCTTATCAAATAGAGTTTAATACTCATATAACATGTCATCACCTTTGAATTAGGGTTTACTATTCACATCACATATCATTACCCTTGAATTAGGGTTTACTATTCACATCATATGATGAATTGAACTCATAACATCTTCATGTATGAGGAACATCATCATTGATGCTCTCAGATTAGCTCAAGATTTATCATATATCATAATTAGGGTTTCCACGATCTCACATAGGTGGATCATACCCTAATCATGCACATTCATGTGTATTGAAGGTTCTTTACTTGAGTTTCCACCCTAAAAGGGTACATTCTCTCTCTTAAGGTACTTTCTCTCTCTTAAGATACTTTCTCTCTCCTCATACTAGTAAATGATGATAACACCACTCTAGATCAGGTTGGGTTAAGTCCTCATGGACTAACATAAGCCAAAACATCACTATCATGTGATTAGGGTTTGATTTGAACAAGGTTTTATTCAATTGAACCCCTCAAGGGTATTTTGGTAATTCACCCCATTGATCACCATCATGAGTTAATTCATTAGCCACTTAGTCCCCTAATGTCCTAGGTTACCATTAGGGTTTAGATTAGAGCATCATTGAACCATTTACACCTTCAATTGATTAAGTGAAATCAACCTTTGAAAACCTCAAACGGTTTCAACCTTCAACCTCCAAACGGTTTGAGACCGTTTGGATGAGTTGACCGTTTGCTAGGGTTGACTCCAAGACCGTGTGACCTTCAAGATCGTTTGCCCAAACCGTGTGAAGGTGTAGACCGTTTAACAAGTTTGACTTCAAGACCGAGAGGGCTTACACGGTTTGAGACCGTTTGGTGTCTCTCGATCTTGAGATCGTTTGAGTCCAAACGGTCTTGAGACCGTGAGGCCTCACATGGTCTTGAGACCGTGTGACCTCAAACGGTCTTCAGACCGTGAGGTCTCACACGGTCTTGAGACCGTGTGACCTCAAACGGTCTTGAGACCGTTTGGTCCACTTGGTCTCAAACCGTTTGGACCTCCAACATGGTTCAATGATTTCAATCGTTTGTGATTATCAATGTTGAAGCCTCCAAATGGTCAAAGCCATGATAACCACTTATAGATTAAGTTAATTAGGGTTATGCTTAACCAATTGGTCACTCAATTGACCCTCAATTGTTATCCAATTAGGGTTGAAGTTGGTTCAATTAAGGTCCATCAACGTTTAACCATCAACACTCAACAATGTGAATCAACACACGGTTGACCCCTTCAATTGAGCTCCAATTGGGCCCAAACTTGGCCCAAACGGTCTTGAGATCATGTGGATGAACTCCACACGGTCTTGATACCGTTTGACCAAGATTTCATCAAAATCTAATGTGATTTGATAGGAGTTGAACCTTGATTGAGTCTCAAATCAGTATTTTGATTAATTCAATAACCTATTGCAATTGGACCCTCAATTGATCAAATTACCTTAACCCTAGACCTCCAAACGGTCTTGGGTTGTCACCACACGGTCTTGAGACCGTTTGGATGAGTTCCAAACGGTCTTGAGACCGTTTGCCCATCCATAATTTGGATTTTAGTGAAAATTCTTCAAGGTTGGATCTATTGAGTTGATTATCATATCAGTACTTAATTGCAATGTAATTTGGTATCTTTATACCTTCAATTAGTCAACTATACTTGACCCCAGACCTCCATACGGTCTTGGGTGATTCCCCACACGGTCTTGAGACCGTTTGATTGATCCCCAAACGGTCTTGAGACCGTTTGGGTCAATCAACCCAAAAACACTAAGTTATTCATTGAGATTTCAGTACTGATTTCAATTAGGGTTTACCCTAGTAATCATCCTTCAACTCTTAGCTCGTTTGGAATTAGTCCAAAAAATTTGGTGAGTTGTTAATCAACATTATTATGAACAGTAATTTCATACGGTCAACACTTAGTCAACGTTCTTACACGGTCTTGAGACCGTTTGCCCAAAAAGGGCGATTTCAACAGATTGGAAATCAGGAGTAAATTCAATTAAAGTTGTTGATTAAAAAGGCCATATCTCACGATTCCTTTGAAGTTATAATCTCAAATGTTTTGGGGGATTAGCCTACATAATTATGAACAGAAATATTATACGGTCCATGCTCGCTCAATGCGGCTAAACGGTCTTAAAGACCGTTTGCCCTTACACGGCCCTGAGACCGTTTGCTCACTACACGGTTTTGCAAACCGAGAGAGCAATTTGTGGAGACCGTTTAGTAAAGTGAAAAGTAGTGGATTAACTTTGGAAATAACGTCTTCATCTCCTAGCTCAAGAACAGCAAGGATTTCTCACGGATTTGCTTGCAAGGTAGCAAAGGAAGGTAGAGAGGAAGAAGAACTATCATCTAAAAGTATAAACGAGATGTATATAACAAAGCATAGGTTTAGAGTTATAAAACCCGCCTAAAGCTTGCTCCTTGAGATCCAAGCTTTCGAGATCCAAGATTTTAATGGCGTCCTTGAGTCTCCACAGGTCGTCCAAGGTGATCCTTCCAAGGAAAGTCGAGAAGAGATGGCTAGAAAGGTAGAGCTATGTGAGCTAGCCATCAATTTGACCTTGAATTCGAGTTCTAACCATGAACTTAAGCAAAAGGGGGGATTCAAACCTACCTTTCCCTCCTTGGTCGTCCTCCTGAGCTCCACAGCTCCTCTTTAGTCGGTTTGGTTGAATAGAACAGTGAAGGAAACAAAGGGAAAGTTCCCTTGCTTAGAGAGGTGGAGAGTATATATATACTTGGGGTGAGGTTTTTAACATAAACTCATAAGTTCTTCATATTTTCAACTAAGTCCCTCTATATTTCTTTGCTCGTCCTTCCTTCTTAATTTTTAAGGACAACTTTCTTCTAAGGTCAAGAAAATGAGGGCAAAGAAGATCATCCTATTACTAAAGCACACACATAAAAGGCTATTGTACATACACCTTGATTATTCAATCACAAAGGTGTTTTTCATTATATGGTTATTCAATTAAAGTGACCTCTTCATCATTTCTTCTCTAAATGATGACAAGAGTCTTAATAAATACTTTTGATGGTGTAAATTACGAGTTGCACCCCTAAAATTGGGTAAATTGCACTTTACTCCAATTTAGGGTTTTCAAGCACAGGGATTGCTTCCACAGCTGCACCTTGGTGCCCAAGCTTGGGAAATCCCTCAAACTTCATCATAATGATTCTCATGATGTATCAACATCAGAGGAACATCTCAACATGTGCAAATGGCAAGTTAACCCTTCTAACTGGGTAAATTTCACATAGGTCCCTGTATAACAAAACAATGCTACAATTTTATATAAAAAGGAGCAAAATCTGAAATATATGTTTCTGAGAAACTTAATTACATGCCCTAAATTAATCACAAGGATTTAATTACATATTTAGGCAAAACACCTAGGGTTAACTCATAACCCAGGTCAGGGATGTTACAACGACAGTCATCGGTGGCCCTCAAGCCCTGGGGAGGAGAGGGTGGATCCACGAAGTGCTGCAGGTCAGCAGCAACTAGGGTATCGTGAGGTAGAAGATGACCCTGGGGTTGTTGGACGCTTTTACCCCTCTGGGGTGTGAAGAGCCGATCACTTACGCAAGGGCAAACACGCCATTTCGTTATATTCTTGGCCGGCTACGTGGTGCATGGGAAAGGCTGACGTGGCAGCCTCCCATTGGTCTAAGTAAGTGATTTTTGTAAAAATCGTATCTAATTAATGGTAGCTCTGATGGATACATATAATGTATGAATTTTGCTCAGAAAAATGTGAGGAATACATTAAAAATAGATTTAGATCCTAATTCATCTTGAAATTAAAAAAGTAGTGGAAGTTATCAACTTTAATGCATTAATGCTTAAGAAACCTTAATCTATGGTGATTAATAATTTGGGAAGGGTTATATGGATGTTTAAAGTTGATATTAACCTATTGATTATAAAAGGCACATTAGATCCAAAAGGATAATGATTATGCATAGTTTAATTAATTTAAGGTTCCATATACACGAATATGCTTTAATGGACCTTGAAACCCTAATTGAGCATATTGGTTGAGTTCATGTTACTTAATTATTGGAATTGAGTATTTGCAACCTGTTGGTTAGTTAATAACAAACTTGAACCTAATCTATATGTTTCTTGCATGATTTAGGGTTTTACACCAAATAAGAATGATTAAGCACTTAGAAACCCTAATTTAGGGTAAAAGAGAAAAATATCACTTTTAATTTGATATATGTGATACTATGCTGTTGGAAGATGATCCTAAGCCTGTTAAATGAAATAGGTTAGAATCATTAGGGTTTAAGAGCAATTTTGCCTAACTAGGGTTTGTAATGATGAAAGTACCAGAAAAACCCTAATTGCAATGGAAACCCTAAAAGTGGACTAGAAACCCTAGGAAGCAAGCTAGGTTTAATAGATCTTGATGGCATGATTTATGATAGGAAATTATACGCATATTTCAGGATCTCTTTGTGTGCTTGCTTGCCTATTGGATTTCTTACATTGATTGGATTATTCTGTCTCAAATCTTCCTGACAAGTATGTGGTTATTTATGGTTAACCAATTTAGTTTCACAGAGATTTCTCGGGTGTTTAATCGAATTGAATGCAACCTATCTGTTTGGATGTTCATATATGCAAATCATAAAGTCAATATGATTATCACAATTAAGATATAAGTGTGTATTCTCACACCTACATGCCACCCTAATGTAAGATGTAATGAGGTCAAGCCCAAGAGGGAAGACCCATGGGCACCATGAGAGGTGACCCAGGCACCAAGCTCAGGATAGAGAAGGTGGCCTTATGATATTGCATGACTATTGGGCACCATGAGAGGTGACCCTAGGCACCAAGCTCAGGATGGAGAAGGTGGCCTTAAGTCAATGGCAAAAGAGAAACCCTAAGGAGGGCATTCCAGGGTTAGGGCAAAAGCGGTAGAGAAGGTCACATTGAAAGTGTAAATTGTCTTGCTAATTAACTTGATTGTGATATTTAGATTGTTAGCCATATATGTGAAATTTTGGTTGTCCCCACATACCAACATATTCATTTATGCTGACTGACATTTTGTTTGTCGGCGTTTTAGGTACAATATTGAAAAGGACAAATAGTAAAATGGCATATTATGAAAATAAGTATTAAAGTGCAAGGAGGATTAGTTAAAATAGATTGAAGCTGTGGATAGAATTTAGTTATCCAAAGTTTTGTTTTAAAAGGTAGAAATTTATAATTATTATTGATTATTTGTCAAACCTTTGATCCTATTTATTGGGATAACGACTCTGACCTCTTGGTCTCCCTTAATTGGGGGTTTCCGGGAGGCGGGGTTGTTACAACATATCCTTGATCAACTATATCCTCATGTCAACTATATCTTGGTCAAACCCCTAGTTAAGACAAGATCACATGTACCATCATCAGATTCTCATCATCTTAACCCTAGTTATGTCCATTAGTGTTTTACTTATCTCATTAAGATATTCCCATCATTACTTGTATTCTTGTCTTATCTTCTTGAGATTAGGTTACTAGTCTTGGATTATAGATCGACATATGGAATCTGATTATTTGATTACATATAATTGTGTGCACATATTAACCCTAGGTTACATGTATCAATCCAATTAGGATTTCAAGACCATATATTATGAGTCATCACCATATTATCATAAATTATATGTATCATCACATCTTAGAATTACATATTAGCTTCCAATTACTGATATGAACTTACTCTGTAATTCCAGGGTTTCTTGAGCATATTTGTAATTATTGCATATTAATTAGGGTTATTAGCCCTAATTATCTACATTAAGCAAATTGCATGATTTCATGTTGAAATATCATCATATTCGACATCATATGGATTATAAATCACATTTAGGAGTTATTGGAACATTCTCATAATTTTAGTTCATCGTTTGGTTTTTATTATACATCGAATGAGTATAATACATCTTGTATGATAACAACATATTTTATTCATCAAGATATAGATATTTGGGTTCCATGTGATTCTAAACATTTTTCTGAACATTTTGGTACCTTGTTTGTAATTTTCTGATGAACGATCTATTTACTATGAATTATGGAAGATTTGTTTATTTATAAGAGTTTTTACCTTTTTCTACCAATCAGGTTCAACCACGTGGCGTTTTGGACCCAGTCCGCCTCTTTGCATCACACATTCTCAGCGTGACGCCCTGATCTTCCGTGCGCGAGTTGCCGCTTGAGTCCCCACCAGAGCTCTGTTCTCACGGTCGCCGCAAAGAATAACTCTGGCAAGGAACTAGCACTCCTCCCCACCCTTTCCTTTCTCCTCCCAAATCTTCGTTCCTCTATAGTCGTGAGTTCGAAGAGATCTGTCCGCATGAAATGTCCAGCGTGAGAACTCTGTTCTCCATTGAGCGTCATCGTTACCCAGACTCTGGCGAGCAATCCTAGCGATTGCACGGCTCCTCGTCAACGCCAAAGGCCATGATAGTATTCATTAAAGCCATCCAGACCTTTACAGTAGTTCGTGTCTTGAGCTCCAACTGTGGAGCCCATTCTTGCAAGGGCATCATCACCTCATTTGGATGCAGCGGAGCAGAAGGGGAAAAATGACCCTCCTGGTCCCTAGGGTTCCCCCTTAGCCCGCTTGCTGCTGCCGTGAGGCTCTCCTCTGGTGAGAACTATGTTGTTCTCCCCGCCGTCTATCTTCCTCTTTATCTTCTTCAGAACTGCCTCTTCTTCTAACTCCTACTTCTTCACATGCTTCTTGCAAAACGCAGTGGAGAGGTGGGCATGAGCACAAGACGGTTTCGTCTTGGTTTGTGACTTCATGTCCCATATGCGGGGTCATTATGGAGAATTGGTTAAGCCAAATCTAACTACTTGTTCAAAAGATGTCCTCCACCCACGATGTAAGAGCACAAGGACATGGTCTACCATTACCCACAACACAGCCGTAACACGACCGCAACTGTTAGATAGATGACGAAATCTAAGATGTTGGTTCCTCACTTGCGAATAAGATGGAGCATGAACTAGATTGGATCCGCGCTTACCCTGGTTAGAGGGTGTGTTACACATCATATTGATCATCAACTTAGATGTATAAATACCTAAATAATGTTCATTATTTCACAAAACTCAAATCCAAATAACCTTTGCCAAGATCCTTCAATCTTCATGAAATATTAACCATTGCTTTATTACAACTCAAGGTACATTCCATTCAATTTTGGTGCCAAAACTCAACTATTTGATCATTCAATTAAATACTTTACAAACATATAGTTAAGGGGAAGCAAACATATGTTCAAACTACATCAACATTCATCCATTCTCAAAGTTATTAATTATATTATCCAATTGGGTATCCAAGAATACTAAAAGTTCACTCCATACATCCTACACACCTTAAAAGAAATTTCATCCTCAAAATTAAATCAAAACCCGATACATCACATCATATACATCTTAAAAGAAATTTTTTTCCTTGAAATTAAATCATTCCTTACTCCATGGAAAAACCAAAACATCTTCATCCACATGTAGGGCAAAACTGTAAGTGCAACATATCAACAAACAAAATCTCTAGAACTATATCCAAACCACTACTAGGAGGATTTCTAAAGCATCTAGGGTGAACTGTCCCTTAAAAAGGTTTAGAAACTCATGTTATGTCATGACATATCTCATATGTTAGGGCTGCATCCTTATCTGTACCCATTCATTAGGGTTATCACATCATATTACCATGTTCTAAAGGAGTTAACTAAAGTTAGCCCATTATATCAAGGTGTCATCAACATTTATTGAGCTAATTGTTAGGACATGTTCAACATTAACATACACCTTTTAGGAGGAATTTAACTATAGTTAACCCACTTTATCCATCTGTATCAAATAAAAATTCCATCATTATTATGTGGTGCCAAAATTTCAAACTATATTCAAAATCTTTATTAACCACGGACATTAATATCACATGTAACATGTATCATTCATACGATCTTATTTCATTACTCATAATAAATTACAACATTTACTAGTTATTTATCGCAAGATTAACCAACAATATCACATTATCATCATTATTCATGTATATGGTTAATCATTTATGCATTGATATGTATTAAACCGTCTCTAGGTTTCCATTATATCATATCCATATATCACGTCTTGAGATTTGATCACATTCTTACACAAATTGTATCATGGTTATGCTAACAAACTTATACAAGTGGCTTGTTGAACATATATCAAGACTTCATCTAGTCCAATTGAGGTTCTCATAACCCATATCATGAGGGTATTTCCGTGCTCAATCTCTCTGAGCTAACTCAACTCTAGGAGTATCTCATATGCATATACTTTATGAAATGATCGACACCAAACTGACAATCAAATTAAACGAATGCGGAAGCGATTAGCAGCGGAATTATCAAAAATCACTAAAAATTTAAAACTTTTGTAAAGAGATCTTTGAAAGATAAAAACTCTTTCATAAACAACATGATAAGTCATTTACAAACTGATCCATTGATACATCTCTGTAATAAACACATCTCGAGCATTACAACAAAACCCACCTTGTTTAACTGTACAAGGTAAGGTACAAAATCTCGAGGCATCATGCCAAAATCCTCAGACCTACTGACTCCTAGGACCTGAGAGTACAGAGACGACATAAGACATGCTATCTATAAGACTAGACAGTCAGTATCTCCACCTGAGATTCCTTGCTGCCCCTGATGCTGTTGTTGATGTTGTTGCTCATTCTTAAATGGATTCCTTCGTCCTTGGCGTCTTCCTAAAAATTAGAAACCTACGGGAGTGAGACAATTTGAATAATTGTCCCAGCGAGAGTTATAACTCTCCACCAGAAGCTTTGTTATAGCATATAAGGAATAATAGAAGCAAAGTAACTGAAAATATCAACAACATGTTTGGTAATAAGTAAAACAACATTTACTTAAGCAATCACTTCATTAAAGCATATGTAGAACATGTATTCTAGAAACTTGAACAGACTAATAAAGTCAACAATGTAACATCAATCATTGTTTCTCGTAGTACAACCTAAGTAGTTATACTATACGGCTGATTATATTTTTCAAACATCATTATGCCCTGTGGAGATGAGGTATACCTCTCATACTCCAACCGACCATTTATAAAAATCGCGTCGGTACCATACATAGGTCATCAAAAGAGCCGGATTCTTATGACCTCATCTTCCTTAGTCAGTAAGAGGATTTACTTGCAGGACATCTTGTGTCTCTACTGTAGCTATCTAGGGTATTCTGGAAACTTCACTATAGAGTTACAGTGGAGTTCTGAACTCTCATCATCATCGAAAGATTTCTTGTTTATCTCTCATCGATGCGGTATTAGTAATTTCTTCGGGAGATTTGTGGTACATCACCCGGTATGAATATATAGTGAAGGGTTGAAACATTAAAGTACATCTACATCAATTCCTACACTAGGACGTAAGGATATTCGTGTCCATATACCCCCATATACTCAAAAGTATAAGCTCCAGGAGTTCCCTTAGGAAAACCTGTTTCACCATCATTTGGTCTCTGACAATGATGGATCTATGGTCAGGGCTCTACATGATATGATTATACTTGATTAGTTAGGTACATTCTAGCATTCTTTTAGCATCAAGCATGTTTCCAAGCATTAATCATTAGAACAACAGCTATAAAAGTAGAATACTAAATGTATCAAGTCTAACTCACATCAATTATCAATTGGATATCATTTCTTTACCATTTCATTACTATGATTCAAGAATAGGGTATTCAAACCCTTAATTCATCATAAGTCATCTTATAAGCATGGCCTTGATGTTACTCATGACTCTCACAACCTATCAATCTTATATGATGTCACTTAACTAGGCAACATGGTATATCACTATTCACAAAACTAATAACATGCTTCCAATGAATATAATATCATAACCTTTATCTGGATATAATCATCCTTTTATAAGAACCTGCATGGTTAATTCAATTGACAACAATAAACATTTCATTTCCAGATCAAAAATTTATAAAGCAAAATTAACCTTTCAATACAGGAATAGTACCTTCATGCTTACACTAAGGCTAGGTTCCCTTATTTACATCAATTAGGATTATTCAATCCCTTTCTTTATGATTAGGAATAATGATTCCTCATCTCATACTTTAATCATGAATATTCATGCTTAAAAGCATAAGTAGAGTTAGGGTTTACCCCACTCAATTAAGGTTATTGAATCCCTTTATCTTATAAGGCATAAGAATTCTTATATTGTAATTAGTTCACAGGGTTTCATACTTGAAAGCATAACCCAAGACTAGGGTTAACATACCCCATCCTTCATTAGTTAGGGTTTGTATTCTTTTACTTCAACATAGGGTTATATAACCTCTTAGCTCTCAAGGCATAAAGATTTCTCATATTACAACTTGTAATTAGGGTTTCATACTCAAAGGCATAACCCTGAATTACTCCATTTATCAGATCACCCTAAATTAGGATTTACTATTCACGTTACATGTTATTACCCTAGAATTAGGGTTTACTATTCACTTCATTGTGAATTGAGCTCATAGCATCATTATATATGAAAATTATCATCATTGATGCCCTCAATTTAGGTTAAGATTCATTAATCATTATAATTAGGATTTCCATGATCTTACCTTGATGGATCATACCCTAATCATGTACATTCTTACATATTGAAAGTATGTTACTTGATTCTCATTCATATTAGGAGCCTTCTCTCTCTTCTTACTACTAGATGATGTTTAAATCACTCTAGGTTAGATTAGGTCAAGTCATCTTTGATTAACATAGATTAAGTCACCCCATTATAATCATTAGGGTTTTCTTGATCAAGGGTTGTTATCTATATGAACCCTTCAGGGTATATTGGTAATGTTCAGAATTAACCATAACATGGGTCAAGCTACTAATTACTTAGCCCCTTAATATCTTTGGGTATCATTAGGGTTTAGGTTAAACCACCATTGAACCATCTAAGCCTTAAAAGCATTAAGCAATCTTAACCCTAAAAGTCCCCAAACATTTTCAATTGTTTTCAAGGAATATGACATCATAACTCATACCTGGCTATGATCACCTCATAATATCAACCTGTATGACTTATACAAATAAGGACATGCATATATAACAATGTCAGCACAATACCAAAACTTTTCAATTTCTTAATAGGACACCACGGCCGTGCCACCTTACACGGTCGTGCAAAGTAAGGCTACCACGACCGTGCTCCCTTGCACGGTCGTGCAAGTTAAGGCTACCACGGCCGTGCTCCCTTGCACGGTCGTGCTACAACAGATCATTACATGATTCATATTTATATATATATGTATTCTAATTTCTCATTCTTTCAAATTGATTAGGTCACATCAACCCTTCAATCAAGTACATACTACTATGTTTAACATAGTGTATTAAGCTATTAATCCTATAAACAATTAAGAATTCTCCCTTGAATTGGTTCTTAATCCCTTAGGTATTATTAGGGTTTCAACCTTAATACCTTCATTGATTATCATTACTAATCATCATGGGATCAATAGAACATTCATCATCTTAATTCCCAAAGATTTAATCACATTGGACCTCCATTACATAAGGTATCCAATTGAATTAGGGTTTCCAATGTTGATTACTTCAATCGTTGAATTCATGGAACCAAACATCAATTGGACCTATACTCATACCTCAAATGAGTTTAATAGGTCAACCTTAAACTAATTTGACCCTTAATTAACCCTCAATTGTTCATAAATTAGGGTTTGATTCAATTGAATTAGGGTTTGGAATCGATGATCCTTCAATACTAATCAATGTAAAACTAGTTACTTTGAAACCATAGAACCATCATACAAATTGGGTATGACCTAACCCCAAACGGTCTTGAGGTCGTTTGGATGACCTCCAAACGGTCTTGAGACCGTTTGCCCATCATATCATCAAAATCCAAGTCAATCAATCAAGGTTTGAATCATTGGATTGATCACCAAATCAGCATTGCATTGTATATCAACTTGGTACCTTTAGACCTTTAAACACCTAACCATACTCAACCCTAGATCTCCAAACGGTCTTGGGTGACCACCAAACGGTCTTGAGACCGTTTGGATGAGCTCCAAACGGTCTTGAGACCGTTTGGCCCATCCATCCTTTGGATTCTAGTGAAAAATCATCAAGGATTGGTCTATCGAGTTGATCAACAATTCAGCACTTAATTGCAATATGTTTGGTACCTTTGGACCTTCAATTGATCAACTATACTTGACCCCAGACCTCCAAACGGTCTTGGGGTGACCCCCAAACGGTCTTGAGACCGTTTGGGCAAGAAAACCCTTGAAAGTCAGCACTTAATCCAATTAGGGTTTACATAATTGATTAGCCTTCAACTCACGATTCCTTTGGAGTTAATCCCTAAAATTTGGAGGGTTATTAACTAACATGATTATGAACAGGAATACCAAACGGTCAACGCTTGGTCAACGCCCTGAAACGGTCTTGAGACCGTTTGCCCAAAAAGTTTAATTAATCAAATTGGAAAATCAGCACTTAATCCAATTAGGTTACCTAATTGTTTAGCCTTTAACGCATGATTCCTTGGGAGTTAACCTATCAAATTTGGTGGGTTATTAGACCACATCATTAGGAACAGTAATCCCAAACGTACCACGCGTGTTCAACGCACTGAAATGGTTTGAGACCGTTTGCCCAAGAAGTTCAAGTTAAACAGATTGGAAAAAACAGCACTTAATCCAATTAGGTTACCTAATTGTTTAGCCTTTAACTCATGATTCCTTGGGACTTAACCTATCAAATTTGGTGGTTTATTATACCACATCATTAGGAACAGTAATACCAAATGGTCCACGCTTGGTCAACGCACTCAAACGGTTTGAGACCGTTTGCCCAAGAAGTTCAAGTTAAACATATTGGAAAAACAGCACTTAATTCAATTTGATTTGCCTAATTGATTGGCCTTTAACCTACGATTCCTTTGGAGTTAACCCCTAAAATTTGGTGGGTCATTATCCTACATAATTATGAACAGAAATCCCAAACGTTCCATGCTTGGTCAACGCCCTCAAATGGTCTTGGAGACCATTGTCTCCAACCGACCTTGTGAAACCGTTTGCCCCTCAAACGGTTTTGCAAAACCCCCAAACGGTTTTGCAAACCGTTTGGCCAAGGGTGCAAGACCGTTTGCTAAAGTGACATAGGTATTCACGCCCCCCTTCTTCTACCTCCAGATCCAGGTCTGTTCCTCATGGTTTTAGATGCAAGAAAGCAAGGAAGGATGGGGGAAAGAAGAACAAGCTACTTTTGCAAGTACAAAGATATGCATAAGAAAGCAAAAGGTTTAGAGTTATAAAACCCGCCTTAAGGTCGTTCCTTGAGCTCCAAGCTTCCAAGCTTCAAGACTTTAATGGTGTCTTGAGCTCCACAGGTCGGCCAAGGGTGTTTCTCCAAGGAAAGGTTGGGAAAAGATGGCTAGAAAGAGGAAACAAGTAAGGAAGACCATAAAACCAACCTTGCACCATGAATTCCTCCATGAATCCAAGCAAGAAGATGACCAAAGCTTACCTAGAACTCCTTATCCGTCCTCCTCTGCTCCAGAGCTCTGTCCTAAGTCGGTATAAGCAAGGGGATAAGAAGGGAAGTGAAGGAAACGATCCTTGCTAAGTGAGAAAAGGTGTATATATACTTTGAGTGAATTTCCAACATAAGGACAACTTGTTTCTCCATTTCTCATCTAGGTCCTTCCCTTATTCTAAGCCACGTTTCTCCCTTCCATACTTAAGAAAAACTCATCTTAAACCCAAGGTCTAAAGGTGAAGAAAGCCAACTTTTTACTAAGTTGCACATATTGAAGGGTTATTAGGCTTATAACTTGATAATTTAATTTATAAGGGTTATCATTCTTATTTGATTATTCAATTGAAGTGCCCTATTCATTATTCTTACTCTAAATGATGCCAAGAGTCATAAATATACTCTAAAAGGTGTATTTTACAAGTTTCATTCCTCATTTTGGGTAAATTGCACTTTACACCAAAATTAGTGTTTTAAGCACAAGGATTGCCCCACAAGATGCATCTCAGTGCCCAAGCTTGGGGGACCAATCACACTTCATCACATTCACTCTTATGATGTCTCAACCCTAAAGGAACATCTTAACATGTGCAATTTGCAAGTTAACCCCTTTTAATTGGGTAATTTTCACATAGGTCCCTGTAATACAAAACAATATTAAAACATTGTTCAAAAGGACAGAAAGGGAAATATATATTCCTCAGAAGCTTTAATTACATTATCAACAGATAACCACAAGCATTTAATCACATGATTAAGAAAAACACCTGGGGTTAGTTCATAACCCAGGTCAGGGATGTTACAAATTATAAACCCCTAACAAGGATTTCGTCCCCGAAATCCCAGAAAGAAAAGGGAAAGCAGATATTATTTAAGCATTATACCATTATGTCTTCAAGTGACATTTCTTTATTATGGAACATCATAGAGTTTTATTCAATACAAAGTTTCTCCACTCAAGTTTTTCCATGGAAAGATTCACATGGGTCATATACTCTCATGTTCCTTAGTTAAATCAACATTTTCTTAAAATCACAATCATACTCTGTCATCTATTTTGAGACTATATAAGTCCTTTCATACCTTGATTGTGTCATCTCACCTGATAACACCATACTAACTTTCCTTATTACTTACACTAAGTAACTCATTAGTTGTACATTCTTTTATCATAGGGAAAAGTTACTTATCAATCAAGGACTTATTTGATAGATATATTGGAGAAAGATATGTTTATGAAAACATAAACCCCTAACAAGTGATGTTCATAATATTTTACATGTTTACTTTGATTCTATTGTTGACTATTCCAGGTAAGCAACATAATTCATCATATATATTATTACATTCTTATCTTGTTACCTATTACATGTGTTATCAACACATTACATCTTATCTTCCTTTCATCTTGGAACATTACTTGTTACATATATTCTCAACTTGGAACTAAAGTCCAAGATAAACTGATACCTTTTTAGGTATACTTCACATAAACATCTTTATATTATGCACATCAAGTGTCCTAAGACCCACTTGATTGCCATGTCCCTGGAAAGAAAGAGAATAAGGGATCATATTCCTCTTGTTATATCATGTATTTTCAACCATTCATGAAACATCTTATGATTCCATCACATTTTCACATTATGGGGAGGATCTTTATTATTATTCTTACATCTTTACTGGACAGGGTTGACCTCCCTTATTCCCATATTTCTTATTTCTTGATACTCATTAGATTGTTTCAGAATGACTACTTGATCAGAGCAATAAAAAAGATAACAATCTAGGAGTTTCCATATTTACTTTATCATCAACAATTGTATACCTGGCCAGGGTATATAAATACTGAGATAAGGTAATATGCATTTGTATACTACCATTTTCCTTCTCTTTTCCTATTATCACAAGTATAAGATCTAACATTACTGAATTTTATCCAGACATCTCTTTAATACTTCATCCTTTTTATGGAGGTAAGCATGTAACATGAAACATCTATTTTATACAACATTATAAGTCCTTATAGGATTAATTAAGAAAAGTTCAATCAATTACTTTCTCAGTTTTGTCCAAGAGATCATAAAAAGACATATAAGAATAACATTTATTTCGTCTAATCTGTCATGACTCGAGGATTATTCATTGTCTCAAGTTGATTCTGCCTCAGAGGTTTATTTGCCATAACATTTCTGGCTGGGCAATTTTCTTGCCAGATGTCCAACCTGCCTACATATGTAGCAAATTCTAGGTGCCCAGTATGGTCTGAAGGGTTCTTTACCCTTTCTGGATGACCATTGTCTTGGTGTACTAGGTCCTGGTTGTGTTGGTGACACCAGAAACTTCTTCCTTTTGGAACTACCAGATCTCTACTCCTGGGTTTGGATAGTCCTTTTCTCAATTCTTCCTTTATATTTCTCTTCTGGACAATTATTTCTGATATGTCCAAGCTTCCTACACCTATAGCAGGTCCTGGTATCTGGTTGTATTCTAACCCCTATATTATTGTATACTGATTCATCAGACTGAGGTTGAGCACTGACTTGTTCTAGGTTCAAAGCTTCATCATTTACCATTGCTTCAACCTGTTGTTGTGGTTCACATATTCTGTTGATATCCAAAACATCATCATTAGGAGCTGGTAATCTGGGTTGTATTGCTAGTGCTTGATCCACTAGATACATCATGGTAGCCCTAAATTCCCCAACAATGATTCCTAAGGAAGAATTCCTTATCATGGTTGGGTTAGCTAGGGGAATCTTAGGTAATTGTCCCTCTATTGCTTGCTCCTCTGCACCTCTTCTTGGTGCAGTATTGTTGCTCTCCATAGCCAACTCCTCGTCCGATCCAGTCATCTTCAAGTTCTTCTCCTCCTATGTGAGCAGAAGTTACCATCAGATACACTGGAGGACACTTAGAACAGACTCTACTACCTAAGTCCTATGTCTCTGTAGACTCAACAAACCTAGAGCTCTGATACCACTTGAAACGACCGACACCAAACTGACAATCAAATTAAACGAATGCGGAAGCGATAAGCAGTGGAATTATCAAAAATCACTAAAAATTTAAAACTTTTGTAAAGATATCTTTGAAAGATAAAAAATCTTTCATAAACAACATGATAGGTCATTTACAAACTGATCCATTGATACATCTCTGTAATAAACACATCTCGAGCATTACAACAAAACCCACCTTGTTTAACTGTACAAGGTAAGGTACAAAATCTCGAGGCATCATGCCAAAATCCTCAGACCTACTGACTCCTAGGACCTGAGAGTACAGAGATGACATAAGACATGCTATCTATAAGACTAGACAGTCAATATCTCCACCTGAGATTCCCTGTTGCCCCTAATGCTGTTGTTGCTCATTCTTAAATGGATTCCTTTGTCCTTGGCGTCTTCCTAAAAACTAGAAACCTACGGGAGTGAGACAATTTGAATAATTGTCCCAGCGAGAGTTATAACTCTCCACCAGAAGCTTTGTTATAGCATATAAGGAATAACAGAAGCAAAGTAACTGAAAATATCAACAACAGGTTTGGTAATAAGTAAAACAACATTTACTTAAGCAATCACTTCATTAAAGCATATGTAGAACATGTATTCTAGAAACTTGAACAGACTAATAAAGTCAACAATGTAACATCAATCATTGTTTCTCATAGTACAACCTAAGCAGTTATACTATACAGCTAATTATATTTTTCAAACATCATTATGCCCTGCGGAGATGAGGTATACCTCTCATACTCCAACCGACCATTTATAAAAATCGCGTCGGAACCATACATAGGTCATCAAAAGAGCCAGATTCTTATGACCTCATCTTCCTCAGTCAGTAAGAGGATTTACTTGCAGGACATCTTGTGTCTCTACTGTAGCTATCCAGGGTATTCTGGAAACTTCGCTATAGAGTTACAATGGAGTTATAAACTCTCATCGTCATCGAAAGATTTCTTGTTTATCTCTCATCGATGCGGTATTAGTAATTTCTTCGGGAGATTTGTGGTACATCACCCGGTATGAATATATAGTGAAGGGTTGAAAGATTAAAGTACATCTACATCAATTCCTACACTAGGACGTAAGGATATTCGTGTCCATATACCCCCATATACTCAAAAGTATATGCTCCAGGAGTTCCCTTAGGAAAACCTGTTTCACCATCATTTGGTCTCTGACAATGATGGATCTATGGTCAGGGCTCTACATGATATGATTATACTTGATTAGTTAGGTACATTCTAGCATTCTTTTAGCATCAAGCATGTTTCCAAGCATTAATCATTAGAACAACAGCTATAAAAGTAGAATACTAAATGTATCAAGTCTAACTCACATCAATTATCAATTGGATATCATTTCTTAACCATTTCATTACTATGATTCAAGAATAGGGTATTCAAACCCTTAATTCATCATAAGTCATCTTATCAGCATGGCCTTGATGTTACTCATGGCTCTCACAGCCTGTCAATCTTATATGATGTCACTTAACTAGGCAACATGGTATATCACTATTCACAAAGCTAATAACATGCTTCCAATGAATATGATATCATAACCTTTACCTGGATATAATCATCCTTTTATAAGAACCTGCATGGTTAATTCAATTGACAACAATAAACATTTCATTTCCAGATCAACAATTTATAAACCAAAATTAACCTTTCAATACAGGAATAGTACCTTCATGCTTACACTAAGGCTAGATTCCCTTATTTACATCAATTAGGATTATTCAATCCCTTTCTTTATGATTAGGAATAATGATTCCTCATCTCATACTTTAATCATGAAGATTCATGCTTAAAAGCATAAGTAGAGTTAGGGTTTACCCCACTCAATTAAGGTTATTGAATCCCTTTATCTTATAAGGCATAAGAATTCTTATATTGTAATTAGTTCACAGGGTTTCATACTTGAAAGCATAACCCAGGACTAGGGTTAACATACCCCATCCTTCATTAGTTAGGGTTTGTATTCTTTTACTTCAACATAGGGTTATAGAACCTCTTAGCTCTCAAGGCATAAAGATTTCTCATATTACAACTTGTAATTAGGGTTTCATACTCAAAGGCATAACCCTGAATTACTCCATTTATCAGATCACCCTAAATTAGGGTTTACTATTCACGTTACATGTTATTACCCTAGAATTAGGGTTTACTATTCACTTCATAGTGAATTGATCTCATAGCATCATTATATATGAAAATTATCATCATTGATGCCCTCAATTTAGGTTAAGATTCATTAATCATTATAATTAGGATTTCCATGATCTTACCTTGATGGATCATACCCTAATCATGTACATTCTTACATATTGAAAGTATGTTACTTGATTCTCATTCATATTAGGAGCCTTCTCTCTCTTATTACTACTAGATGATGTTTAAATCACTCTAGGTTAGATTAGGTCAAGTCATCTTTGATTAACATAGATTAAGTCACCCCATTATAATCATTAGGGTTTGCTTGATCAAGGGTTGTTATCTACTTGAACCCTTCAAGGGTATATTGGTAATGTTCAACATTAACCATAACATGGGTCAAGCTACTAATTACTTAGCCCCTTAATATCTTTGGGTATCATTAGGGTTTAGGTTAAACCACCATTGAACCATCTAAGCCTTCAAAGCATTAAGCAATCTTAACCCTAAAAGTCCCCAAACGTTTTCAATTATTTTCAAGGAATATGACGTCATAACTCATACCTGGCTATGATCACCTCATATTATCAACCTATATGACTTATACAAATAAGGACATGCATATATAACAATGTCAGCACAATACCAAAACTTTTCAATTTCTTAATAGGACACCACGGCCGTGCCACCTTACACGGTCGTGCAAAGTAAGGCTACCACGACCGTGCTCCCTTGCACGGTCGTGCAAGTTAAGGCTACCACGGCCGTGCTCCCTTGCACGGTCGTGATACAGCAGATCATTACATGATTCATATTTATATATATGTATTCTAATTTCTCATTCTTTCAAATTGATTAGGTCACATCAACCCTTCAATCAAGTACATACTACTATGTTTAACATAGTGTATCAAGCTATTAATCCTATAAACAATTAAGAATTCTCCCTTGAATTGGTTCTTAATCCCTTAGGTATTATTAGGGTTTAAACCTTCATACCTTCATTGATTATCATTACTAATCATCATTGGATCAATAGAACATTCATCATCTTAATTCCCAAAGATTTAATCACATTGGACCTCCATTACATAAGATATCCAATTGAATTAGGGTTTCCAATGTTGATTACTTCAATCGTTGAATTCATGGAACCAAACATCAATTGGACCTATACTCATACCTCAAATGAGTTTAATAGGTTAACCTTCAACTAATTTGACCCTTAATTAACCCTCAATTGTTCATCAATTAGGGTTTGATTCAATTGAATTAGGGTTTGGAATCGATGATCCTTCAATACTAATCAATGTAAAACTAGTTACTTTGAAACCATAGAACCATCATCCAAATTGGGTATGACCTGACCCCAAACGGTCTTGAGGTCATTTGGATGACCTCCAAATGGTCTTGAGACCGTTTGCCCATCATATCATCAAAATCGAAGTCAATCAATTAAGGTTTGAATCATTGGATTGATCACCAAATCAGCATTGCATTGTATATCAACTTGGTACCTTTAGACCTTTAAACACCTAACCATACTCAACCCTAGACCTCCAAACGGTCTTGGGTGACCACCAAACGGTCTTGAGACCATTTGGATGAGCTCCAAACGGTCTTGAGACCGTTTGGCCCATCCATCCTTTGGATTCTAGTGAAAAATCATCAAGGATTGGTCTATCGAGTTGATCAACAATTCAGCACTTAATTGCAATATGTTTGGTACCTTTGGACCTTCAATTGATCAACTATACTTGACCCCAGACCTCCAAACGGTCTTGGGGTGACCCCCAAACGGTCTTGAGACCGTTTGGACAAGAAAAACCAAAAAGTCATATTAATCAAGTTGAAAGTCAGCACTTAATCCAATTAGGGTTTACATAATTGATTAGCCTTAAACTCAGGATTACTTTGGAGTTAATCCCTAAAATTTGGAGGGTTATTAACTAACATGATTATGAACAGGAATACCAAACGGTAAATGCTTGGTCAACGCCCTCAAATGGTCTTGAGACCGTTTGCCCAAAAAGTTCAATTAATCAAATTGGAAAATCAGCACATAATTCAATTAGGTTACCTAATTGTTTAGCCTTTAAATCATGATTCCTTGGGAGTTAACCTATCAAATTTGGTGGGTTATTAGACCACATCATTAGGAACGGTAATCCCAAACGGTCCACGCTTGGTCAACGCACTCAAATAGTTTGAGACCGTTTGCCCAAGAAGTTCAAGTTAAACAGATTGGAAAAAACAGCACTTAATCCAATTAGGTTACCTAATTGTTTAGCCTTTAACTCATGATTCCTTGGGAGTTAACCTATAAAATTTGGTGGGTTATTAGAACACATCATTAGGAACAGTAATACCAAACGGTCCACGCTTGGTCAACGCAATCAAACGGTTTGAGACCGTTTGCTCAATAAGTTCAAGTTAAACAGATTGGAAAAACAGCACTTAATTCAATTTGATTTGCCTAATTGATTGGCCTTTAACCTATGATTCCTTTGGAGTTAACCCTTAAAATGTGGTGGGTCATTAGCCTACATAATTATGAACAGAAATCCCAAACTTTCCACGCTTGGTCAACGCTCTCAAATGGTCTTGGAGACTGTTTTCTCCAACCGACCTTGTGAAACCGTTTGCCCCTCAAACGGTTTTGCAAAACCCCCAAACGGTTTTGCAAACCGTTTGGCCAAGGGTGCAATACCGTTTGCTAAAGTGAGATAGGTATTCATGCCCCCCTTCTTCTACCTCCAGATCCAGGTCTGTTCCTCATGGTTTTAGATGCAAGAAAGCAAGGAAGGATGGGGGAAAGAAGAACATGCTACTTTTGCAAGTACAAAGATATGCATAAGAAAGCAAAAGGTTTAGAGTTATAAAACCCGCCTTAAGGTCGTTCCTTGAGCTCCAAGCTTCCAAGATTCAAGCCTTTAATGGTGTATTGAGCTCCACAGGTCGGCCAAGGGTGTTTCTCCAAGGAAAGGTTGGGAAAAAATGGCTAGAAAGAGGAAACAAGTAAGGAAGACCATAAAACCAACCTTGCACCATGAATTCCTCCATGAATCCGAGCAAGAAGATGACCAAAGCTTACCTAGAACTCCTTATCCGTCCTCCTCTGCTCCAGATCTCTGTCCTAAGTCGGTCTAAGAAAGTGGATAAGAAGGGAAGTGAAGGAAACGATCCTTGCTAAGTGAGAAAAGGTGTATATATACTTTGGGTGAATTTCCAACATAAGGACAACTTGTTTCTCCATTTCTCATCTAGGTCCTTCCCTTATTCTAAGCCACGTTTCTCCCTTCCATACTTAATAAAAACTCATCTTAAACCCAAGGTCTAAAGGTGAAGAAAGCCAACTTTTTACTAAGTTGCACATATTGAAGGGTTATTAGGCTTATAACTTGATTATTTAATTTATAAGGGTTATCATTCTTATTTGATTATTCAATTGAAGTGCCCTATTCATCATTCTTACTCTAAATGATGCAAAGAGTCATAAATATACTCTAAAAGGTGTATTTTACAAGTTTCATCCCTCATTTTGGGTAAATTGCACTTTACACCAAAATTAGGGATTTAAGAACAAGGATTGCCCCACAAGCTGCATCTCAGTGCCCAAGCTTGGGGGACCAATAACACTTCATCACATTCACTCTTATGATGTCTCAACACTAAAGGAACATATTAACATGTGCAATTTTCAAGTTAACCCCTTTTAATTGGGTAATTTTCACATAGGTCCCTGTAATACAAAACAATATTACAACATTGTTCAAAAGGACAGAAAGGGAAGTATATATTCCTCAGAAGCTTTAATTACATTATCAACAGATAACCACAAGCATTTAATCACATTATTAAGAAAAACACCTGTGGTTAGTTCATAACCCAGGTCAGGGATGTTACACTTTATCCTTCCTCTCTTAGTCTAGGGTTCTCTGATTACCTCATTGGCACTAGTGATCCACTTCACAAGCTTTAGTCACATAAGTACAAGCCAAAAATGATATGACATTCTCTTTATAGGTTTCTACCCATGAGTTATTCTTACCCAAAACTCTCTCTTACATATGCCACTAGAGTCCTATGCGGGGAAACACCAACCCAAGCATGAGGCTTCTCAATATACTAACATCATTTACCTCCTCCAGGCTCTTGGGACTCTCTCCCTCACCTAGATGGTAGGTTACCACATTTCCTTATTCACATATGCTTACATAACTAGCCTCTCTCTGACTCTAGGGTTTGGTACTCCCAAGGACATCTAGGGTTCGAGAAAACTATAGGAATCATGCATAAAGCAACTCATCTCAATCACTAGAGTAGTCTAGTTTAGAACATACCATGACATGTATCTCATATTTCTCAAATCTTAGAGGTTAGGTACTCTGACCTTCTCCCTATGGGTCTCACTCTCTCTGTAGTTAACCCTATAACTAGTTCCAACACTAGAGGTCCTCCCTTGTAAAAGAGCTTGAGGCTCATGCTGACTCTCATCCTTGTCTTAACTTAGCCTATCTTAACTTAGAAAAGTACACATACCTGCATCATCAAACCTTATCTCAAATCTTCAAAGTTGAACTTTCCTCAAAGACAAACCTATATCATCATAAACCAACACATATCATCTATATAGAACTTACAGCATACCATCTAAACTTATTTTGTCTATTCCAACTATCACATATTCCAACAAGGATCTAAACATCAAATCTAGAGCTACTCTCTATTCTAGACTGATGTCACTCACTTTCAATTAGGTTGCATGACCACCTCCTACTCGTACATGTGTGGGGACACATTTTTGTAATACTTACATATATAATATAATATTATATAGTTTTTCTATGATAAAACAAGCATCAGAGAAAACTATCGAGGTTCGATCCGATTGGAATCATAAACCAAGTCCACAAAAAGAGTGTCCCACACATAATAGATAGTACAGTGTCATGAAAACTAGTAAAAAGGATGAGAACATGGTGTAGACTAGTGTAGCTACTCTAGATAATGAGCGCCATATGTATAAGGTTTCTCTTCCCATGATGTACATCATTTCCAAATAATGCAACGTCCCATACCACAACACTATAAGTAAAGAATGACACCTAAGGACTTGCTATAATCAAGCACCATTGTAGACCTATTTCTCATACATCTAGGTTCTAACCTAGAGGCTAAGTCAGATCTAGTCTCTCTAAAAGATGACTAATATAACCCTAAAGATTTTATTTTAAGTTCAAGGTTCTTTAGTTTTGAGTTGCATAGTGAGCAAATGTCAAGCTTTGCTATTGTTCATGCTCTGATACCACATGTGACATTTTCAGATTTTCTAAATCTTAATTTGACGCGTTATGTCCAAATTGAAACCTCACTTTAGTGAGAATCCCAATTTAAACACCCCACACTAGGCTAATAAGAAGAAAAACAGAGGAAGTCAGAAGGAAACAACAATAGCACATGCACATGAACAATAATAAAACCATACAACACATGTTCACCATTCAAAATATAATTACAACATGAATTGTTACAATATTTGATATTATATATTGAACATCAAACTTCTACATATACATGTACTACCACTAAACAATAGGATCTTAAGACAACATGTCCACCTATACATCAACTCACCACACAACTCTCAACTATCTTGGATCTTCAAGATCATGTCCACAACCTAAACAAAAGATTACATGTGATATATGTAAGCACAATATTCAAGAATATTGTACTGAGTACGCCTACGTGTCTTTTTATATACCTCTCATTATTAATCTTGGCAATAAGATAAAAATTATACTTGGAAGTAATAAACAAATATAAGAAAAGGCAAAGAATGTTTATTAACAAAAGAGAACACATGTTTTAAGCTCATTTTCCATTATATCATCCATGCATTGACCGCCGAAGGTTGAATGCACTGAAGGCCTTATGATTGACTACCAAAGAGTTTGATCATTTCATAATGTGATCTGACTACCAAAGAGTTGGATCACTTTCAAGTACTTGACTACCAAAGAGTTGAAGTACTTTATTTTCTAGCACTTGACTACCAAAGAGTTGAAGTACTTTGTTTTCCAGCACTTGACTACCAAAGAGTTGAAGTGCTTGGATAGAATAGAATACACATATAATGTTTCATGTGTTCATAGACATAAGTATGGAAAATCAACCAAGATAGCATATAAGAACAATCATTTCATCCAATATCATATGCCAAGTATTTTACTACACATATAACACAAGCATATTGTATAATAAGACAAGTAAGAGGTAATGGCGTACCTTGATCAAGACATACTATACCACATATTCTTGGATCAACTATATCCTCATGTCAACTATATCTTGGTCAAACCCCTGGTTAAGACAAGATCACATGTACCATCATCAGGTTCTCATCATCTTAACCCTATTTATGTCTATTAGGGGTGTAAACGGTGCGGGTATGGTGCGGGTCTGGCCATACCCATACCCATACCCATCTAATTTAGCGGGTCCGGTTCTGGTTCTAGACCCGCATAATACAAAACCTGGACCTGCACCATACCCGTACCCGCAATAATAGCGGGTATGTGGGGAAGCGGTTATATAAACATCATATTGTTTATGTAAGAGAAATGACTATGTTATATATATTTAACACAACAAGATATTGTTATCATATAATATATTAACATGTAATAGTTATATTAGACAATGCTATATTCTATACAATAAAATTAATTGAGTAATAGTTTACATATTTGTAGTCATGATTATAACATTTAATTTATGTAGAAAGTAATGTAGATTAGTAGACATTTTGATTTTAAGTTTACATATGATGTTCGTTATTGTAACTAGAATTGTTAATTCTTAGTTATATGACTAGTCTCAACCTTAGAATAGGATATAATATCAATAATTATATTAATTAGACTAGTAAAGTATGATATATATAACATATTATTTTAGTAGTTACTTATGTATAGAGGGTACACGGGTCTAGCGGGTCTGGGTCCAAGCATACCCATTATTGGACCCGCTTATATGCAGGTCCAAGGGTATACGGATTCAAGGGTATGCAGGTATAAAAAATTAGACCCGTGACGGGTTTTTTAAGGGTCCAGATTTGTGGGTCCGTGGGTCTACCCATACCCATTTACAACCCTAATGTCCATTAGGGTTTTACTTATCTCATTAAGATATTCCCATCATTATTTGTATTCTTGTCTTATCTTCTTGAGATTAGGTTACTGGTCTTAGATTATAGATCAACATATGGAATCTAATTATCTGATTACATATAATTGTGTGCACATATTAACCCTAGGTTACATGTATCAATCCAATTAGGGTTTCAAGACCATATATTATGAGTCATCGCCATATTATCATCATTTATATGTATCATCACGATCTCAGAATTATATATTAGCTTCCAATTACTGATATGAACTTACTCTGTAATTCCAGGGTTTCTTGAGTATATTTGTAATTATTGCATATTAATTAGGGTTATTAGCCCTAATTAGATACATTAAGAAAATTACATGATTTCATGTTGAAATATCATCACATCCGACATCATATGGATTATAAATCACATTTAGGAGTTACTGGAACATTCTCATAATTTTAGTTCATCATTTGGTATTTATTATACATCGAATGAGTATAATACATCTTGTGTAATAACAACATATTTTATTCATCATGATACAAATATTAGGTTTCCATGTGATTCTACACATTTTTCTGAACATTAGGGTCCCTTGTTTGTAATTTTCTAATGAACGATCTATTTATTATGAATTATGGAATATCTATTTATTTATAAGAGTTTTACCTTTTTCTACCAATCAAGTTTAGCCACATGGCGTTTAGGGTGAGCCCTTAGCTCGTCTTCTCACGTTGAGCCGACCGCCCTAACCAGGACCCGGTCTGCCCCTTCACATCATGCGTTCTCAGTGCGATGCCCTGATCTATTGTGTGCGAGTTGCCACCTGAGTCCCCACCGGAACTCTGCTCTCGTGGCTGCCACAAAGAAAAACTCTGGCAAGGAACTGGTACTCCTTCTCACCCTTTCCTTTCTCCTCCCAAATCTTCATTCTTATGCATTTGTGAGTTCGAAGAGATCTGTCCGCATGAAATGTCTAGTGTGAGAACTCTGTTCTCTACTGAGTGCCTCCATGACCCAAACTCCAGTGAGCAATCCTAGTGATTTCATGGCTCCTCGTCAACGCCAAAGGCCATCATAGTCTTCATCAAATCCATCTAGACCTTCACAATAGTTCATGTCCTAGGCTCTGACTGTGGAGCCCATTCTCACAAGGGTGTCGTCACCTCATTTGGCTGTGGCGGAGTAGAAGGGGAAAAAATGACCCTCTTGGTCTCTAGGGTTACCCCTTAGCCTGCTCACTGCTACCATGAGGCTCTCCTTCAGTGAGAACTATGTTGTTATCCCCTCTGTCTATCTTCCTCTTTATCTTCTTCAGAACTGCCTCTTATTCTAACTCCTACTTCTTCCCATGTTTCTTGCAAAAGGCAGTAGAGAGGTGGGCAGGAGAACAAGATGGTTCCATCTTGGTTTGTGACTTCATGTCCCATATGGGGGATCATTGAGGAGCACTAGTTAAGCCGAAGCTAACTACTTGTTCAAAAGATGTCCTCCACCCACGATGCAGGAGAACAAGAATGTGGTTTACCACTACCCACAACACAGCCGTAACACAATCACAACTGTTAGATAGATGACAAAATCTAAGATGTTGGTTCCTTACTTGCGGCTAATATGGAGCATGCACTAGACTAGATTCACAACTAACCTGGTTAGAGGGCATGTTACACATCATATTGATAATCAACTTAGATTTATAAATACCTAAATAATGTACATTGTTTCACAAAACTCAAATCCAAATAACCTCCTCCAGGATCCTCCAATCTTCATGAAATATTAACCATTGCTTTATCACAACTCAAGGTACATTCCATTCAATTTTGGTGCCAAAAATCAACTATTTGACCATTCAATTAAATACTTTACAAAGGTATAGTTAAGGGGAAACAAACACATGCTCAACACTAAATGGCCTCCAAACTACATCAACATTCATCCATTCTCAAAGTTATGAATTATAATATCCAACTGGGTATCCAAGAATACTAAAAGTTCACTCCATCACAAGTACATCCTAGATAATGAGTCTATTAACACATATCAATCTAAGGGCATCTCTCTATAAACACTTAAACTGAATTTGAGATGAATTTTGCTAACATCAATTGAAATTTCATTACTCCATCTATGCATGTCTGTGGATTCCCTCCTAGGTGGATTGCTTGAATCTATATCTACATCAGATCTTGCCACTTCTCTATGCTCATCAATGATTACCCTTTCTTATAGTTTGGAAGCTCTAGTGGGATTCAATAAGGTGATCCTATCTACCACTCACTCTTCATCCTCATACTCCAATTTTTTCCCGCATAATAAAGCTTGATCTCTTAGATGGATTATTGGACAAGATCCACACTTACGGTTTCTTAAGGCAAATATTATTCAATTTGCAGATGACACCTTGATTTTTCTTATGCCTGATGATAATGTTCTTATTTATATAGTATGCATCTTAGCCATCTTCTCACACCTTTCTAGATTTAGAATCAATTTCCACATATCCACTTTGTATAGAGACCATGTTACTCATGTCATTTTTCTCAGATTAAAACACATACTTGGGTGTCAAGAAGAATCTTATCCTATTTATTATCTCAGCCTACCATTTTTGCCTATCAAACTATGTATGCAGTTTGGAACCTCATTATTGCCAAAAACTCAAACACTCCTTAAAATTGGAAATCCAATTTCACTAAGTAGGATTGGCATATTGATTCTTCTTGGTGGGCCCTTGACCCCTTTGGCTTCTTATTTCTTATTGTATCCCTTCCCTCAACCCAGTATGATTCTGGTCAGTTGGTCTGGATTGAGTCAGGTTTCAATCTGATTCTATTTGGCTAGCAGTCTAGATTCAGTCTGATTTTGTTTGGCAACGTAGACATGATCTGCTTATTTTGTCCTATTCTTACAGAGCTATTTTAATAATAACAGCTTATGTAAAATTGTGATGCCACTACAATACAAGTATACAATTAACAAAATAAATGTAATTTGATATATAATGTGGGTGATATTGTTTGTTGTTTAGTGAAATGAATAGTAATGAGTATGGTCATTTTATATATTTATTTTAAATAAATTAAACTTGACAGAGTAAATATGATAATGATTGTATCAAAACTTAAACAATGCCAAAGAAAAGCCAATAAGAACATAATGTGGTGTGGTGCAAAAGCATCGTGAACCAAGGGAGAGCGGACAAAAACTGAACAGTTTGCCCTGGGCCTAGACCTACACACCCATACACACATGCTAAGATAGTGTCCAGCCACTGTGTTGGCCTGTTTTCGAGGTGGGCAATGATTGGTCTTGTTCCCATGTAGGACCTTCCCAGTTGGCCCACTTTAGAGCCTCCTCATCCTCATCCCATGACACGAGACAATCCTCCTGCAATGATTAAGGTTGTTGTTTGATGTCATTTTTTGGCCAATCAAACAACAACGAAAGATGAGGAACATGTTTATTGACACCAACCTTTTCTTCTTCATGGCTCTCAAATTTAGACCCATGTTGTGTAGGCTCCCCTGGTGTCTAGGGTCACAACATTTTTTTGTAGACTACGTATTCCTCAACATGTTTGTGTATCTTTGACGGGGACATCAATATCTTTTCAAACTTTGGTCGTGACTTTGAATGTGATGTTGACATCTAAATTTTTAAAATAAATATAAGTAAGAGAAAATAATAAAAATAACAAAGTACATATGATAACAGTTTGTACAAGTTAAAGTTGGCAAGCAAACTTAGATCTGTAAGTTTGAATGCGATGTTAGACTTCCAAACAGAATATGTAAGTACACCTTTGATGAAATGATGGTAAAAACAAAGTAATGATGGCCATAAGTTTTACAAAAAAATGTTGCCAAGCAATCATAAACAAATACAAGTTGGACCAACTATGTTACAATTTCATTTGTCTACTTAACCGTCTAAGGCTGTAGTTTTGTTGTTGGTGATTTTGTCAGTGGTAAGGTATTAGAAATTAACTGATTATATTATATTGGTTATACAATAGAAAATAACTTTAATATTATTAAATTTAGACTTACTGAAGTCGTGTTTAGTTTCTTTTTATAATACAAATGAAAAATATTGTAACCATTCTACGAATACTTCAAGGGATGAATGAAAATGACATAGTTATGAACATGCAGCAGTGTTTTTGTCCAAGACAGTAATAAAACAAGGGGGTTGATGTACCCCTAAACATGGACATAAGTAAAATAACTGGAAGAGAGAGACACTACTAGACTAGATACACAGCTTAAACAATAGCAACATGGTCCAAAATCAGCAATTATGAGGGCCCTTTCATTGTTGTGATCTTCTCCTGAAGTTTTAATAACAAAAAATAGGTATGAATTTTGATTACTTTAAGATAGAAAGTGGAAAAACAAAATAAGACTGGAATTAGAAATGTGTTACTTGGACCAACTTTGATTTTTTTGTTGATGTTGTTGTGTCGCGGAGCTCGTTCTTATCTTTAGACGAATCTGAATTGATTGTGATAGGGAAATTGACCGTGCCAAAAGGAATAAAAGGGACTTCATAGCAATCGTCAGGTGTGTTCTCATCATTGGATTCGTCGTCATGTTTGCTATCATCTATCAAATACTCAAATCATTTGAGATGATCCGGTGTCTCATTGTTGATGTTGGTTATCCAAACCTTGATGGTATTATGGTCTACCGGACAAAGAAAAAGTTTGTCACTACGGCCCAATAGCATCTTCCTAACCCACTCACGCCAACCAGATGTGGATACAAGATTTCTAACAACATCGTACTTAACCTCGATAACATATGTTGAATTTCCATAATTTAGGTACACTTCACCAGCCTTGTAGCATCTTCCGTTTGGATAACGCCAATATTTAGGTATAATGAGTTGTGCTAAGGAACAATCATCTAGGACAATGTCCAATTGTTCTTCAATAGGGAATAGTAACATTGGGGTAGAGGCCCAGGCTATGGTCCTAGGGTGTTGTGGTTGGAGAGAGTGTCAACAATTTAGATGTTATGCCTACAACAATGTAAGATAATTTTGAGAAAAATTAATATAAATGTAAGTACTAACAACAGACAACAACATGGGTTATTACAACAATATGTCTGATGTTTGAATAAAATTTAGATGTTATGCCTACAACAATGTAAAATAATGTTGAGAACAAGTAATATAAATGCAAGTACTAACAACAAACAACAACATGGGTTATTTCATATTCATGATGGAGAAATATTTTTTTTCAAATGAATAGATAACATATTTTCTGCGTAGTTAACTACAAACAAAGCAAAAAATAGTCAATCAAATACAAACTGGTATTCATTGCACTAAGTTATTCATTTTCTACCAACATCCTCGGGTACTCTGCATGTATCTTCTATATGTATTGTACAAGTATGAGATGTGTTTTGTTGGTGAACCAAATGTTGTTGTAGTCCTAGTGGATAAGTTTGCGGGCTAGTCCAGAAAGTTTTTGGAACTACACCATCTTGCCTTAAACACACCCATACTAATATCAGTTCTGCCAGTTATCTCATGGAACTCCGCTATGGCATCACGCCAACCCTACCATGCAGAAGGTCCACATAGTTTGCACAAGTAATATTGTTGACCTAACACTGATCCTAGGGCTGCATCACATTCTGCATCCCATACAAACTGATTCATTATATCTGTTAAACTGAAAAATAAATGTGTAGTCTATAAAGAAACATTCATGATGGAGATAATCTAGAATGAGAAATTACATAGCTAAATGGTATTTAACATTAAGTATCGTGTGAATAGTCTAAGTACATATCCACCATTCAAGATGGTAGTAGGAAACATACCTTCCAATTATACATTAGTTTGCACTAAGTGTAGTACGTAGTGAAATAAACATGTAGTACATTGATAAAGACAAATTCATATTGACTAGTGTAGCAAGGACATTAGATGACCATACGGTGAGTGGTCATGCTTCAAGAGTTGTTGTGCTGGCCTAAAGAAGGCAATGTAAACAACCGGTAGATAGAAGATTGTATTTTTGTCAACAAGGAAATGAAGTTGGGTTTGGCATGGTATGATTTGTTCAGTTCAGTTTGGTCAAGCAATGAAAAACCTACACTTGTTACTAAATTCAGCTGGAATAGTCACAGGATGTAGTCTGATTTAATTTGGAAACTGTAACAGTAGCCAAACCAAACCATACTGCATCATGTGCCTATTCCAGCTAAATTTTGCAACCAGCAAAGGTGTTTCATTGAATGACCACTGTGTACAACTCCTACCATGCTAATTGGACTCCACTTCTTTGTCAACAAAAATGTAGTCTCTTTCTACCAGATGTATCAATTGCACTCTTTTGGCCGGTACAACATCTCGTGGTGCATGACTACATCTGCACTTATTCCCTTGTACAGTGATTTTAAAAACATAACCCGCCCACTACTAAGAAGAAGAAGGGTTTTGTTCATCCCCTCTCTTTTGTGTCAGACAAATTTTGTCATCTGACATACTCTTTTATGGCAGACAAATTTGGTCATCTAACATAGACCTCTCACTATAGATACACAACAAAGGCTTGTCGTATTCTTCAAACTCAACATGTGTTGGTGACCGTTCTGCTTTTTTCAGTTCCGTGGCCTCGTCCATTGGCTAGTGGAAAATGTTGCTTTTTACCAGTGACAGTGAAGAAGAATAATCGACTGATTTGTCATCAATACAACATATATACTTTGACCAGTCAAGGGGCATCCCATCTACATCACATTCCATTTTTGACCAGTCTACTACAACTTTCGTCAGCTTATCCTTATGCTTTGTGTAGCGTACGAACTCTGTATTGAATTTGTTGTTGTGTGGCATCTACAAGTTGTTCCAAAACGAATGGTCAAAAACACATAGCTAAGTTGGTATCACATTTTATTTTTACATCCAAATATAGGTGCATGAAATGACTATGCACAATTATGCATTCATTAAAATAGATTCAGACATGTAAAATATTGATCATAATGACAAATGTTCCCGAATCAAACATAATGACAAACATTTTTAAATGCATATAAAACAAAATATTTGAACGTCCCTAAGGTGGTCAACAATTGTTCACAACTTCATTCGTTTGCTTCACCACCTAATCCCGTAGTTGCGTCATTATTGTTGTCAACACTGCTTAGGTTTTCAACTCCTGGGGGGTCACATATTGCACTAAGGGATGAGGAGGCAATAAATGTCCCAAAAGGAAATGATTTTGTCTGATAAATTGTTTCCTTAAGTTCTTCCAATGGGTTTTTAGCATGTTCAAATCAATGATAAGCACCCCGGTTATGTTATGAAAGTCAAGCAATGTCTCCCTCCAAGCCTCTATAGTATATGTTCAATTGACACATCTCCCCAGGTCATACTAGTTTCTCATCGCATCAACTAGGATTTGATCGTTCTCTGCACACCATATTAGACGACAAGCCATAGAACAAATTCTATATGTAAGATGTTGAAATAGCATAAGGGCTCCTTTCACAATGGTGTATGTAATGTTATAATTCAAATATTACGATTTCGTGTGCAAATAACATAGGACATACAATCTTATACATCCATAAGCATGCAACAAAATGACAAAAAACTATGAAGCTTGTGATGTAAGTGTAACAACAACATTATGGAGTCATCAGAGGTGAAGGAGTATCCAAAAGAAGAGTACAACTCTCCTCCAACTTATGAATAGAAGTTTGTAGAACTTCATAGTCAATCTTTCTGCAGGTGTAAACATGTTCAGAGTTGTGATGGATTTCAACAAAGTCCTTCATGTTCATCGCATGGCCCCACACTAACTTGCACTCGCAAGTTAGTAACATAATCTCAGCCTTCAATGAATTAGTTGTTGGGGGGAGATCAACTGCCCAATGAAAGTATTTGCATTGGTCTTTTTCCTAAAAAAAATCCCAAATTCTAGTTAATAACAATGAATAGGCGATGTACTTAGCAAGTGCAACTGATTATTTTTTGTTTTACTAGTGCACCTGACTAGAAGGACATATGTAATACATTTCTCTCGACCTTTCGCTAAATATGCCAAAGTCATATGACCCTGCATCCTCTGTGTTTAGCCATAATGCTGCAACAAGACCACAATCACACACAGGAACTTCAGTTGAATTCATCGACATCTAGAACAAGATTGATGATTAGTAACATAAACTCGGGTTCAAAACATAGATTTCTACAAAACATAGTTGGAGGGTATTTAGATACGATGAGTTGACTTTTCTCACATACAAGTGAAGCTTAGTTGGATAGATCAAAATATACTACAGACTACACCTATGATGTATTGTATCTGTCTTCCTCTATTGAAGAGTCATTATCACTCGGTAGGTGAGGCCGTTCGCTAAGATATAGGTGCCTCTTCCACAGACTTTCAATTTTTGCTATTAGCCTATCGGTGTCTTCTCTTATGGAGTAGACAAAGTCGCATTGTTCTGACCATTGCTTGCGTTCGTTTCATGCATATGCAAGTTGTGTTACCAATGCATCACTAATTGTAGTAAGTGTGGTCACCGTAGTTTGTACTTGCTGTGCGGGCAACATCATACAACATCTGGTCAGAACAAGACTCATACCACATGTAAAATATAGCATGTGGGGGTTGTTGTCTTTAAACCATCCATTTTCCGCATCTATGGCATCCATGTACACTTGTATGATGCACTGGAGACCACATGGACATGACGACATTCCATTATACATTTCAAGACAGACAACCTAATGAAACATAATGTGACATTTTTTAGAAGTAGGCAAAATTGTAGTCAACAATAGACTTTGAGAATAAATGTTTGACCGTTACATTACTGAATGAAATTTAAAAAGGGAATAAGTGAAACATGTTGTAGAACATGTTTCAATGTCTGAAAGTTATACAAAATATGAAAATCATTGATTTTCCCACATAGAATTGGCAAGTCTTTCACACAAAACATCTCCCTCCCTAGCATCAACCTGGTTTGTTTGTTGGAGAGAGCTCAAATCATTCAAGATGTCATGGGTATTATGAGGGTCATCCAAGTTTTCATCCATCAAAGGATCACCATCATTTTAGCATCGGATAAAATTGTGGACGATATAACAAGCCATTACAATGCGAGACTATGAATGCACAGGAAAAGTCACTCCTTTTGGAAAGTAGGAAAACATCTTCTTCAACACACCAAAGGCTCATTAAACAACGTTATGTAGTTGATCATGTCGGTGGTTGAACATCTCCTTTTTGCTGGTGTATGAGTTTCTATTACCCCGATACTCTGCTATATGATAAGCTACATTTCAGTATGCTATAAGAAATTGTCAGGTGTTGATGTACCCTGCATCAACAAGATAATACTTTCCAGCGGGTACTTTGAAATCGCCTATGGTTGTAGTTGTGTGTAGTACCCTTTGGTCAGCCGCAGAGCCCTCCTAACTAGTCATGATATATGTAAACTCCATTGAGAAGTCTACTACATCCATGACATTCATGGAAACATTCCCTTTTCAATTTATATAATGGTTTTGCTTATCACACTTCACCAAAATGGGGATGTGTCCCGTCAATTGCCCCAATGGCATCCTATGATAAGTATATACAAAATTCAGTGATGGTGAAAGTAGTTATACTAACAACAGAATCCACATGGTCAACAAAGTGATGGACATACCTTGAAGTAAGGTAAAATCTTGAACTCTCTAGTATGCGCCGGTGCGGAGTTGTGGATGCAGTTGGTATCACAACATATTCATTGCACAAAGCACACACTTCATCCAATACCTCATTAAAATTTCTACTTATAGTCTCACCACTGTGAATGTAGTCCTCAGCCAGAACACGGTTAGTATGGCCATGTCCAACCATTTAAAGGAAGTAGCAAACTACCTTCACTGATGACACACCTCTGGTACTTTTCAACAAACCACAGTCCTCAAGTTTTTCCACAAAGGCTAAAACCGTGTTGGGTAGCATACGGTATAGATCATACGCCCTCCTTTCATGGTCGGTTATTATTTCTAAAACCTTATGATGGCTGCTCCTAATACTAACTGATCTCAATATTGGTTTTTGTGTGGCTGCGTCGTTTGAATTGTTCATGATATTGTTTGATATTTGGTCTGCTATTTGGTAGCCTATTGCATTATCAATGGCATTAGCTAGACCGGACATAAGATCCAAAAGTTGTACAATGTCATTAGTTGTTTCTGTATGTTCAATACCGGCCATGACGTCTATAATTAAAAGCGATTACCTGCATAATAAATATAGAGAGAGATTGTAGAAATGAAATGACCATGATAGCGACCAAATAGCAAATAACATGATAAAACATTATAGAGTGCCATAATTTAGAAACATTAATTTTCCCAAAGGAATCAAATATTACAACATTAAATTTTGAAATAGTTCTTAAATTAAAGCCAGGATATTGATATAGTTCTTAAATTAGGCAACCTCGGAAGAATGACTAGGGGAGGACCTCTATTGTAACCACTCATGCTACTAAACGGAGACAGTGGCATTGTGAATATGGTGGCGTGAAGGGTGTTTGTGATCCAGAAGCTACATAAGATTTGTTCTTCATTTCCCAAAGGTCTTGCAACCAAATGGTAATTTTGTGTGGGGTATCCAGAAGGCTTAGGTAAATGTTACGATTTGCTGACTCCTTTATGGCATGCACAAGAGTGGTAAAAATAGGGACAATGGCGTCAGGGTAGGTTGCATGAAAATGGTGCAAAATGGTTTGATACTCATCTTTGTCATTAGATCTACCGGCAATATCATTGCCCATCTCATGTACCTTGGAAAACACCTTTGTGAATTCAGAAACGACATCATTAGATAGGCCACAATTGTCCTATGTGGTTGAGGCTCGCTTCCTGCATCTGTGCGTGGTAGGAGTCCTTGAACCAACACCTTGGTTGTTTGTTCCGTCATTTTTTTCCTCACTTTGCATCCCAAAATAACCCGTATCTTCAGTAAGACCAGTTGGTTCAGGGCTGAGAAATGAATCAGATGCATCTAGGTCGATAGCAACATCAGAAGGAAGTTGTCTATCAGTTGAGGACATTGCATGATGCCCCCTAGCTATGTTCCTCCCCCCATCATCTTGACATCGTAGTAGTGGTAGAATGGTCTGGTGATCAATCTTGTTAGTTCCTTGTTTCCCTAAAATGGTCAAGCACTACTGATTAGGTCAATATTAATAACTTTAAGTGAATATTTAATACTCAGGGGACTGTATATCATTGGACATACCACAAGTGCCTCCCTCCACTCTGGGGTGTCAGGCAATATTGGCTTGTTCCTGCTCTCATCCCATCCAACACCACTTTTGTTGGTCACTAGTTTGATCTTTGCAAAGTCTCTCCTGAGGTTCTTCCACCAAGTTTTTAACTGCTCCATTGAACCCTCGTTCCTCCCCATCCTGTTATGCCAATCGCGTAGCGTCTCCCTCCATGCATCCCTAGTAAAAATTCCATCGATGCACCTACCTAGGTCATATTGTATCCTCACTGCCACAACCAGAGCCTCATCCAACTCTTTCGTCCATACAATATGGATCTTCGGGTCTGGTGCAGACATAGTAGCAATGACATTGCAATAGAACACTTTAGTCAGGGTGTTTAAATGAAACCTTTATACAAACCTAGGTTGGGTCTGTGTAGTTGATAGCGATAACTTGCATTAAAGTAGTCTATTATAAGGTCGATGTTTTCTGATCGAATGGTGAGAGCTTAGGGATAACAAGCATTGATATGCCAGATGTAGGTGGTGTTTAATTTTTGTCTATAACAATTGTAGGTGGTGTATCGATATTTATAAGATGATTAACAGTAGCAGAATTTAGGTGTTGTTTACATTAATAGACCTAACTGAAGGGGTCAGACCTCATCAAGGGGATCAGATATATGTTCCAACTTAAATAAAAACAACACATAATAGATTTTAAATTGAACAAATAATGACCTATTAAATTGATTGGTACTGAATCAAGCTAAAGCACAAATTCAGATCTCATAGTAGGGTTCAGAGCACACTTAAGGGGATCAAATATGTGTTAAATTTTGGTCCATTATAATAGACCTAATTGTAGGGCATTGAAATGCAACCAAGTAAACTGTTGGACATGAAATGCAATAGAAATTATTTAGTACACAATCATAAAATCATTCTGATTTATTTGGTATGATTGTATAATGGTTCAATAATGAGATTTCTTTTTGGGTTCTAAATGAAGCTCAAGCATGAATTCAGACCTCAATGTAGGTCTTAGAGCACACTTAAGGGGATCAGATAGTTGTTCCAACTTAAATATAAACAATACATTATAGACTTTAAACTAAACAAATAATGACCTATTAAATTGATTGGTACTGAATCAAGCTCAAGCACGAATTCAAACCTCAATGTAGGGCTTAGAGCACACTTAAGGGGATCAGATAGTTGTTCCAACTTAAATAAAAACAATACATAATAGATTTTAAACTGAACATATAATGACCTATTAAATTGATTGGTACTGAATCAAGCTAAAGCACGAATTTAGACCTCATTGTAGGGCTCATAACACACTTAAGGGGATCATATATATGTTAAATTTTGGTCCATCATAATAGACCTAATTGTTAGGCATTGAAATGCAACCAAGTAAACTGTTGGAGATGAAATGCAATATAAATTATTCAGTACACAATTGTAAAATGATTCTGATTTATTTGGTATGATTGTATAATGGTTCAATAATGAGATAAATTTTTTTTTGGGTTTTAAATTAAGCTCAAGCATGAATTCAGACCTAAATGTAGGGCTTAGAGCACACTTAAGGGGATCAAATAGTTGTTCCAACTTAAATAAAAACAATACATAATAGATTTTAAACTGAACAAATAATGACCTATTAAATTGATTGGTACTGAATGAAGCTCAAGAATGAATTCATACCTCAATGTTGGGCTTAGAGCACACTTAAGGGGATTAGATATATGTTCCAAATTAAATAAAAATAATACATAATAGGTGGATTCCAATTTTGGACTATCATAGTAGACCTAGTTCAAGGGGTCAGACTTCAGTCAAGGGTTGCAGACAAGGTGCCAAATTAAATTCAACATAAAACAAAGTAGGTGTACTAAGGAAATATGCCCCTATTTATGAACACATAAAATATTCAGTACACAATAGTAATGCACATCAGGCTTTGTTGGACAGAAAATTGTCAACCAACCATTTAGGGTAAATCATTCAGATTTATTCTGAATTATGTGGTATGTGGGTTTTAGTGGTTAAATATTAGACATATTAAATTGATTTCTAATTAATGAAGCTCAACCATGAATTCAGACCTCATTCTAGGGCTCAGAGCACATTAAACTGAATAATAATAGGTATTGTGGTCAATCAGTATAGTTGATCGGGCTATGTTTATGAGCATAGAGAATGTACACTACACAATAATAGGTTCCAAATTAAATAAAAATAATACATAATAGGTGGATTCCAATTTTGGACCATCATAGTAGACCTAGGTCAAAGGGCCCGACCTTAGTTAAGAGTTGTGGACAAGGTGCCAAATTAAATTCAACATAAAACAAAGTAGGTGGACTAGGGAAATATGCCCCTATTTATATACACATAAAATATTCGGTACACAATAGTAATGCACATCAGGCTATGTTGGACAGAAAATAGTCAACCAACCATTGAGGGTAAATCATACAAATTTATTCTGAATTATGTGGCATGTGGGTTTTAGTGGTTAAATAGTAGACCTATTGAACTAATTGCTACTGAATGAAGCTCAAGCATGAATTCAGACCTCATTCTAGGGCTTAGGGCACATTAAACTAAACAATAATAGGTATTGTGGTCAATTAGTACAGTTGATCGAGCTATGTTTATGAGCATAGAGAATGTACACTACACAATAATAGGTTTCAAATTAAATAAAAATAATACATAATAGGTGGATTCCAATTTTGGACCATCGTAGTAGACCTAGGTCAAGGGGTCAGACCTTAGTCAAGGGTTGTGGACAAGGTGCCAAATTAAATTCAACATAAAACAAAGTAGGTGGACTAGGGAAATATGCCCCTATTTATGAACACATAAAATATTCATTACACAATAGTAATGCACATCAGGCTCTATTGGACAGAAAATAGTCAACCAACCATTGAGGGTAAATCATTCAGATTTATTCTGAATTATGTGGTATGTGGATTTTAGTGGTTAAATAGTAGACCTATTAAATTGATTACTACTGAAGGAAGCTCAAGCACGAATTTAGAGCTCATTCTAGGGCTCATGGCACATTAAACTAAACAATAATAGGCATTGTGATCAACCAGTACAGTTGATCAAGCTATGTTTATGAGCATAGAGAATGTACACTACACAATAATACGTTCCAAATTAAATAAAAATAATACATAATAGGTGGGTTCCAATTTTGGACCATCATAGTAGACCTAGGTCAAGGGGTCAGACCTCGGTCAAGGGTTGTGGACAAGGTGCCAAATTAAATTCAACATAAAACAAAGTAGGTGGACTAGGGAAACATGCCCCTATTTATGAACACATAAAATATTCAGTACACAATAGTAATGCACATCAGGCTATGTTGGATTGAAAATAGTCAACCAACCATTGAGGGTAAATCATTTAGATTTATTCTAAATTATGTGGTATGTGGGTTTTAGTGGTTAAATAGTAGACCTATTAAACTAATTGTCACTGAGTGAAGCTCAAGCATGAATTCAAACCTCATTCTAGGGCTCAGGGCACATTAAACTAAACAATAATAGGTATTGTGGTCAATCAATACAGTTGATTGGGCTATGTTTGTGAGCATAGAGAATGTACACTACATAATAATAGGTTCCAAATTAAATAAAAATAATACATAATAGGTGGATTCCAATTTTGGACCATCATAGTAGACCTAGGTCAAGGGGTCAGACCTCAGTCAAGGGTGTGGACAAGGTGCCAAATTAAATTCAACATAAAACAAAGTAGGTGGACTAGGGATATATGACCCTGTGTATGAACACAAAATATTCAGTACACAATAGTAATGCACATCAGGCTCTGTTGGATAGAAAATAGTCAACCAACCATTGAGGGTAAATCATTCAGATTTATTCTGAATTATGTGGTATGAGGGTTTAGTGGTTAAATAGTAGACCTATCAAACTGATTGTCACTGAATGAAGCTCAAGCACAAATTCAGAACTCATTCTAGGGCTCAGGTCACATTAAACTAAACAATAATAGGTACTGTGGTCAATCAGTACACTTCAAGCACGAATTCAGACCTCATTCTAGGGCGCAGAGCACATTAAACTGAACAATAATAGGTATTGTGGTCAATCAATACAATTGATCGGGCTATGTTTATGAGCATAGAGAATGTACACTACACAACAATACAAAATAGTTAGAGTAGGTAAATGTTGACCTGTTTATGTTGAACGGGCTATGTTTTTGGTACTGAATGAGGCTGAACGAACCAGTCAGACCTCATTCAAGGGATCACTTCCCATTCAACTGAACAAATGTACATATTTCCATCACAAATAATTAATCATGTCCTAATGATTCATTACATATTAAAACAGGTCATGTTTAGACCTAATTTATCTGAGCTTACACATAAATATAGCTCATTACAACAAAAATTACATCAGTATCAAGCATTCAACATGGAAACTGAAATAAAATGTCGGTACAAATTTAATTATAGACAAAATGTTCGTATTGCTCAGGAGGTATATTTGGAAATCCCAAATCTAGGTAGAAGAGGGGATCACAGTGGCGTCGCAATGGAAGGGTCGGTACATACAAAATGAGAAGGGAATACATATTAGCCTAGTGAAAGAAATATAGCTACATACATGAAGCCGCAACTACATCTGTGTACTGAAGCAAAAACATGGGCGGGCAACACATACCTCTGAAGAAGCTTTGCGACTCCAAAATACAGTGGCTCGATAGCGGTGGCTTCAGAGAAGACTTGGTGGAGGTTGTGCAGTTGAATGGGTAGTAGATCGAACAACACATGCATCACTATATAGAAGATGTGGCAAGCCTTTCCCTCGCTAGGGTTAGATTGATGCCTTGCACAGAGGGAAGAGGGGGAGTCAATGGCCTTTAATGAGAGATGACAACTCGACATGGCTTACCTGGATTCTTGTCGTCTAGCCTGGCGTCCTAGCTTGGCGATTCTAGACGGATCTCCACACCCCCAAAATGAAGGCATCACCTTGATTGACCGTATTTGCACCCTACGCCCCTGCCCTACCATTGATTCTGAGAGGTGGGCGACAACTTTTAACTCACGAAGTGAATAGTGGATGAGAGGAAGATTCTCACGAGCGCCTGTGTCGAGAGAGTCAGGAGAGCATAAGAAGAAGAGGGAAAGGGGAGGGGGTGTCGGGAGGCGGGCGAGGGGTGGGTGTGGGGGTCAGGCGAATGCAGGGTATGCAATCTGAGTGGAAACTGGATTAGGAACCGGAATCTAGGCTGCAGCAAGACTGGCCTGTGCCGGTTTTTGGGGATTTGTAATCCCTAAACGCGATGTAGCAACCAAACATAATCGAGTCTCAATCCGTCGCCTGTTTGGCGGGGTTGGCACTACGTGACAAGCCTTAAGCGGGATCCAGGCCCGTACCAAGCGCAGGCTAACTATGGAGGATCGGATGAGAACTCAGCCTTATTCCTGGAGCTACGCTACACACAACCGGCCATACACCCGGGGCTGTACCCGAACCTCAGGAATGTCCACCTGCTGCGCTGCTGCGCCCCACTACCTGCAATAGCTGTCAACAACAATTAAAGCAATAAAGGATGAGGGAAGTAGAAGAGAGATAAAATGTTTTTGTCCATAACTTTCAATCTGGAGCGTATTTTTCGATAAAATAAATTGCATTAGAATCCTTATAGAAAATACTTTCCAACGAGATTAGTGTTGACATATTTTGAAATAATGATATTATGCGAGAAACATAATACCATATATTAGGATACCATACACATATTCTGGGTACAGACGTACAGTACTCGTGTGTACTATACTTTTGAATGAAGGAGAATCAAGAGTATTGTACTCGTGACTAGAACATTGAATTACTAAGTACAGTACCCCACTATGATTTTCATTTCAGTAAGAATCAAAAGTACAGTGTCCAACAAACCATTAATCACTTATACATTTCAACAATAAGTACAATACCCAATTAGTCCCTTACTCTAGATTTAAGTTTGTCAAAGTTACAGTACCTACCAAATCATTTCAGTAAGTACAGTACCCCACTATGATTTGTATTTCAGTAAGAAGCAAAAGTCACTACTACAAAAATGGCTTATAACGTCACTTTTAAAGGCGTCGGTTGCATAAATACACCGACACCTAAACAACAAAGCGTCAGTTTATAAAATAAACCGACATCAATCTGTGAAGGGCGACCAGATACGGGTATCACTTTTATTTGGTGTCAATTCCTTAATAACAAACTGACGCCGAAAATTAACCGCCAAATCCAAAATTTTCAGCGAAAAAAATTACCTCCAAAAATTTAACATATGGCGTCGGTCATTAACTAATAAACTGACGACTAAAGGTTATTCGCGAAATAGAAATTGGGCACATTTTGATCGTCAGTTTTACAACAATGACCGACACTTATGGATTTTCCCGCGCTGTTCGCGGGAAATATTTCACACCCTTTGAGCGTCAGATTTAAAAAAAAAACCGAAGACTATGGTCATTAATCGAGAACCAATTTTTTAATCGGCATATGTAGAGAGACGTCGGCTTTTTTCTAGTTAAAACTGATGATTATCATTGAGAACAGGTGTCGGTTTTTGTGGTTAACCGACACCTTAAGTTTTATGTGTCAGTTTTGTTGAATAACCGACACCGAATGTTAACTTAATAGCACACGAGCGAGCCTGACTCTTCCCCTTTCTCTCTGTGTTGCAATCGGCTTAGGGTCTGGCGATTCCGGTGAGCAAGCAGACTCCCTCTGTGCCGCCGCCCACCGCCGCTGTTCTCCTTTCTTGCCACCACCGTTCTCCTTGCTCACCGCCGGCCACCTGCTGCTCACCGCTTGCTGGCCGGTCTCTACTCCTCTGCCGCCGCCGCTCGCTGCTCCAGCGGCCTGGTCTCCTGCTCTCCGGCGGCCTGCTCTCTTGCTGCTCCGGCGCCTCCAAAGCCTGCTCTCTTACTGCTCCGGCCAACTCCGACGGCCTGCTCTCTAACTGCTCTCTTGCCAACTCCGGCGGCCTACTCTCTTACTACTCCGACACCTCCGATGACCTGCTCTCTTACTGCTCCGGCCAACTCTGGCGGCCTGCTCTCTAACTGCTCCAACTCTGGCGCCGCCTTCCTGCTGCCTTCCGCCGCCACCACTACTTCTGCCGCTGCTCTGGCCAATCAAAGGTAATGGAACCATCTCCGTTTCTACGTGTGTGCTATGTGTGTGACCTATAGGAGTACCTTATAGTCTGGTCTCCATCTCTGTTTCTACTGTGGTTGATCCACTGGTTTCTATGTGTGTGCTATTGCAACTAGGAGTAGCGTACAGTCTGGTCTCCATCTTCATTTATTGTATCCAATGTTGATTTCTGTAGGATTCTTGTCTGATCCGACTCTCGTATTGGTGTCATTTTTACTTGATTAGTCCTTTAATACATTGTTAAGAGTAGATTTGATGTCTACCTGCATGGGAGTTGTGATCTTGAATCAATATATATTTTTCCAGAGTATTTAAGACATGACTTTGTGCCTAATATTAGATCCTCTAAGGGAGTGTTTATTTAAATTGAACATTGTATATGAAACAAAATATGATTGTCTAGTATTTTTTCAATGATCACTTCCATTACGGTTCAGGAGCTCGCCGACCTTCTGCCTACTCCAGAGCTCACCGCCTGCTCCAGAGCTCGCTGGCCTTCTACCTGCTCCAGAGATCGCCACTCATTGGCTTCCTACTCCAGAGCTCACTACCTACTACCTGCTCACCGCCACCCTTCTCCCTCCTCCTTGCTCATTCACTGGCTGCCTTCTTACCGCCACCCTTCTCCCTCCTCCTTGCTCGCTCGCTGGCTGCCTGCTCACCGCTCAAACAGAGGTAAACATCCCCAAAAACCCTCTATCTTGCCCTCTCTCCCAGCTCCAGAGCAAGACACTCTGATTTGTATTTACTTAAATACTGATTTGTATTACTTATCTACTCATTCGGTCATCTAATGATTTTTATTCATCACATTATTTAAATTTAGGGCTTCATATTTATTCATCTACTTTTTAAAATCATTTAATCATCTCTTGATTTATATTTGTTTATCAACTGATATGTACTTTTTATCTATTGCTTTGTATTTGTTTATCTACTGATTATATTTATTTATCTAATGTTTTGAGTTTACTTATTTAGATGTTTCTATTGTAAATCGACCTAGGATATGAATAAATCTTGTGCTTGCATATATTTGTGCTTCTAATCCTCATGCTTGACCTAATTCAGTAAACCCTAGGAATTGATAGTATAAATGCATCTAAACATTCATAAGCTATTAATGTTGATTAATTTAGGAAGCATTGATATGTTGTTATGGCTTTCCACAAATGTTTTTATAAGAAATTGTGTGTTGAATGGGGTTGTGAACAAGGAGCTGGTGTTGTATTTGTTGGCCTAGAAACCCGTCCAAGATTTACTCATTAGGAGTAAAATCTTGGATAGTCCCCGGTTTAGGATTGTTCTTGAAAACCTAATCTCACTTAGGATGTAAGTGTATAATGTGTATTGAGTTTTCAAGAAAATTTCGACAACATTTCCCCGTGTGTTCTCTAAGTATATATGTACTTGGAGAACAACGGGGAAATGTTACCGAAATTTTCTTGAAAACCCAATACACATTATACACTTACTAGTGAGATTAGGTGTTCAAGAATGAGATAGGTGGTACACATTTATTATATATAAGAATGACATCAAATGTATAAACCCTAAAGTTTTAACCATAAACTCTAATCTGTTTACCCTAGACCCTAATCTTATTGTAATATATACTTATTTTCTCTTTGATCATAGAATGAATAGATCATGGATGTCCATTTGCAATCGATGCACCCCAGAGTTTATTTCTGGTCTTGATCAGTTTATTAGATTTGCCGAGGAACAGAGGAAACAACCTGGAGATAGGTTCTACTGTCCATGTAGGCATTGCGGTAACAACTTGAAAGTCAGTACTGGTGACGAAATCAGAAGTCATGTCATGTGCAATGGGATTGTACAAGGTTATACAGAATGGCACTGACATGGAGAGATTTCAAACCTGAAACCAGTGGATGTCGATAACAGTGCTTGTATGGAAGAAGAAATTGCCTCCGATGATGTAGATGTGAATGAACCAGTTCCAGTAGACATCGTTGATGCGATGCTGGATAGTTGTGGGGTAGAGCACACTGATCCACCTCCCATGTTTAGAAACATTGTGCATGATGCTGAGATACCATTATACACGGGTTGTAAGTTTACGAAGCTTAGCGCTGTGTTGAGATTGTATAAACTGGAAGCTAACAATCGATGGAGCGACAAAACCTTCACGTCATTGTTGTCTTTATTGAAAGAAATTCTTCCTGAAGGAAATGAGCTGCCGATCTCAACATACCAGTTAAAGAAATTGTTGTGCCCAATGGTAATGGAGGCCAAGAAGATACATGAATGCAAGAATGATTGTGTATTATTTCAAAAGGACTATGTGGATTTGAAATATTTTTTGAAATGTTCGTTATTGTAACTAGAATTGTTAATTCTTAGTTATATGACTAGTCTCAACCTTAGAATAGGATATAATATCAATAATTATATTATTTAGACTAGTAAAGTATGATATATATAACATATTATTTTAGTAGTTACTTATGTATAGCGGGTACACGGGTCTAGCGGGTCTGGGTCCAAGCATACCCATTATTGGACCCGCTTATATGCAGGTCCAAGGGTATACAGATTCAAGGGTATGCAGGTATAAAAAATTAGACCCGTGACGGGTTTTTTAAGGGTCCAGATTTGTGGGTCCGTGGGTCTACCCATACCCATTTACAACCCTAATGTCCATTAGGGTTTTACTTATCTCATTAAGATATTCCCATCATTATTTGTATTCTTGTCTTATCTTCTTGAGATTAGGTTACTGGTCTTAGATTATAGATCAACATATGGAATCTAATTATCTGATTACATATAATTGTGTGCACATATTAACCCTAGGTTACATGTATCAATCCAATTAGGGTTTCAAGACCATATATTATGAGTCATCGCCATATTATCATCATTTATATGTATCATCACGATCTCAGAATTATATATTAGCTTCCAATTACTGATATGAACTTACTCTGTAATTCCAGGGTTTCTTGAGTATATTTGTAATTATTGCATATTAATTAGGGTTATTAGCCCTAATTAGATACATTAAGAAAATTACATGATTTCATGTTGAAATATCATCACATCTGACATCATATGGATTATAAATCACATTTAGGAGTTACTGGAACATTCTCATAATTTTAGTTCATCATTTGGTATTTATTATACATCGAATGAGTATAATACATCTTGTGTAATAACAACATATTTTATTCATCATGATACAAATATTAGGTTTCCATGTGATTCTACACATTTTTCTGAACATTAGGGTCCCTTGTTTGTAATTTTCTAATGAACGATCTATTTATTATGAATTATGGAATATCTATTTATTTATAAGAGTTTTACCTTTTTCTACCAATCAGGTTTAGCCACGTGGCGTTTAGGGTGAGCCCTTAGCTCGTCTTCTCACGTTGAGCCGACCGCCCTAACCAGGACCCGGTCTGCCCCTTCACATCATGCGTTCTCAGTGCGATGCCCTGATCTATTGTGTGCGAGTTGCCACCTGAGTCCCCACCGGAACTCTGCTCTCGTGGCTGCCACAAAGAAAAACTCTGGCAAGGAACTGGTACTCCTTCTCACCCTTTCCTTTCTCCTCCCAAATCTTCATTCTTATGCATTTGTGAGTTCGAAGAGATCTGTCCGCATGAAATGTCTAGTGTGAGAACTCTGTTCTCTACTGAGTGCCGCCATGACCCAAACTCCAGTGAGCAATCCTAGTGATTTCATGGCTCCTCGTCAACGCCAAAGGCCATCATAGTCTTCATCAAATCCATCCAGACCTTCACAATAGTTCGTGTCCTAAGCTCTGACTGTGGAGCCCATTCTCGCAAGGGTGTCGTCACCTCATTTGGCTGTGGCGGAGTAGAAGGGGAAAAAATGACCCTCTTGGTCTCTAGGGTTCCCCCTTAGCCTGCTCACTGCTACCATGAGGCTCTCCTTCGGTGAGAACTATGTTGTTATCCCCTCTGTCTATCTTCCTCTTTATCTTCTTCAGAACTGCCTCTTATTCTAACTCCTACTTCTTCCCATGTTTCTTGCAAAAGGCAGTAGAGAGGTGGGCAGGAGAACAAGATGGTTCCATCTTGGTTTGTGACTTCATGTCCCATATGGGGGATCATTGAGGAGCACTAGTTAAGCCGAAGCTAACTACTTGTTCAAAAGATGTCCTCCACCCACGATGCAGGAGAACAAGAATGTGGTTTACCACTACCCACAACACAGCCGTAACACAATCACAACTGTTAGATAGATGACAAAATCTAAGATGTTGGTTCCTTACTTGCGGCTAATATGGAGCATGCACTAGACTAGATTCACAACTAACCTGGTTAGAGGGCATGTTACACATCATATTGATAATCAACTTAGATTTATAAATACCTAAATAATGTACATTGTTTCACAAAACTCAAATCCAAATAACCTCCTCCAGGATCCTCCAATCTTCATGAAATATTAACCATTGCTTTATCACAACTCAAGGTACATTCCATTCAATTTTGGTGCCAAAAATCAACTATTTGACCATTCAATTAAATACTTTACAAAGGTATAGTTAAGGGGAAACAAACACATGCTCAACACTAAATGGCCTCCAAACTACATCAACATTCATCCATTCTCAAAGTTATGAATTATAATATCCAACTGGGTATCCAAGAATACTAAAAGTTCACTCCATCACAAGTACATCCTAGATAATGAGTCTATTAACACATATCAATCTAAGGGCATCTCTCTATAAACACTTAAACTGAATTTGAGATGAATTTTGCTAACATCAATTGAAATTTCATTACTCCATCTATGCATGTCTGTGGATTCCCTCCTAGGTGGATTGCTTGAATCTATAGCTACATCAGATCTTGCCACTTCTCTATGCTCATCAATGATTACCCTTCTTATAGTTTGGAAGCTCTAGTGGGATTCAATAAGGTGATCCTATCTACCACTCACTCTTCATCCTCATACTCCAATTTTTGCCCGCATAATAAAGCTTGAGCTCTTAGATGGATTATTGGACAAGATCCACACTTACGGTTTCTTAAGGCAAATATTATTCAATTTGCAGATGACACCTTGAATTTTCTTATGCCTGATGATAATGTTCTTATTTATATAGTATGCATCTTAGCCATCTTCTCACACCTTTCTAGATTTAGAATCAATTTCCACATATCCACTTTGTATAGAGACCATGTTACTCATGTCATTTTTCTCAGATTAAAACACATACTTGGGTGTCAAGAAGAATCTTATCCTATTTATTATCTCAGCCTACCATTTTTGCCTATCAAACTATGTATGCAGTTTGGAACCCCATTATTTGCCAAAAACTCAAACACTCCTTAAAATTGGAAATCCAATTTCACTAAGTAGGATTGGCATATTGATTCTTCTTGGTGGGCCCTTGACCCCTTTGGCTTCTTATTTCTTATTGTATCCCTTCCCTCAACCCAGTATGATTCTGGTCAGTTGGTCTGGATTGAGTCAGGTTTCAATCTGATTCTATTTGGCTAGCAGTCTAGATTCAGTCTGATTTTGTTTGGCAACGTAGACAGGATCTGCTTATTTTGTCCTATTCTTACAGAGCTATTTTAATAATAACAGCTTATGTAAAATTGTGATGCCACTACAATACAAGTATACAATTAACAAAATAAATGTAATTTGATATATAATGTGGGTGATATTGTTTGTTGTTTAGTGAAATGAATAGTAATGAGTATGGTCATTTTATATATTTATTTTAAATAAATTAAACTTGACAGAGTAAATATGATAATGTTTGTATCAAAACTTAAACAATGCCAAAGAAAAGCCAATAAGAACATAATGTGGTGTGGTGCAAAAGCATCGTGAACCAAGGGAGAGCGGACAAAAACTGAACAGTTTGCCCTGGGCCTAGACCTACACACCCATACACACATGCTAAGATAGTGTCCAGCCACTGTGTTGGCCTGTTTTCGAGGTGGGCAATGATTGGTCTTGTTCCCATGTAGGACCTTCCCAGTTGGCCCACTTTAGAGCCTCCTCATCCTCATCCCATGACACGAGACAATCCTCCTGCAATGATTAAGGTTGTTGTTTGATGTCATTTTTTGGCCAATCAAACAACAACGACAGATGAGGAACATGTTTATTGACACCAACCTTTTCTTCTTCATGGCTCTCAAATTTAGACCCATGTTGTGTAGGCTCCCCTGGTGTCTAGGGTCACAACATTTTTTTGTAGACTACGTATTCCTCAACATGTTTGTGTATCTTTGACGGGGACATCAATATCTTTTCAAACTTTGGTTGTGACTTTGAATGTGATGTTGACATCTAAATTTTTAAAATAAATATAAGTAAGAGAAAATAATAAAAATAACAAAGTACATATGATAACAGTTTGTACAAGTTAAAGTTGGCAAGCAAACTTAGATCTGTAAGTTTGAATGCGATGTTAGACTTCCAAACAGAATATGTAAGTACACCTTTGATGAAATGATGGTAAAAACAAAGTAATGATGGCCATAAGTTTTACAACAAAATGTTGCCAAGCAATCATACACAAATACAAGTTGGACCAACTATGTTACAATTTCATTTGTCTACTTAACCGTCTAAGGCTGTAGTTTTGTTGTTGGTGATTTTGTCAGTGGTAAGGTATTAGAAATTAACTGATTATATTATATTGGTTATACAATAGAAAATAACTTTAATATTATTAAATTTAGACTTATTGAAGTCGTGTTTAGTTTCTTTTTATAATACAAATGAAAAATATTGTAACCATTCTATGAATACTTCAAGGGATGAATGAAAATGACATAGTTATGAACATGCAGCAGTGTTTTTGTCCAAGACAGTAATAAAACAAGGGGGTTGATGTACCCCTAAACATGGACATAAGTAAAATAACTGGAAGAGAGAGACACTACTAGACTAGATACACAGCTTAAACAATAGCAACATGGTCCAAAATCAGCAATTATGAGGGCCCTTTCATTGTTGTGATCTTCTCCTGAAGTTTTAATAACAAAAAATAGGTATGAATTTTGATTACTTTAAGATAGAAAGTGGAAAAACAAAATAAGACTGGAATTAGAAATGTGTTACTTGGACCAACTTTGATTTTTTTGTTGATGTTGCTGTGTCGCGGAGCTCGTTCTTATCTTTAGACGAATCTGAATTGATTGTGATAGGGAAATTGACCGTGCCAAAAGGAATAAAAGGGACTTCATAGCAATCGTTAGGTGTGTTCTCATCATTGGATTCGTCGTTATGTTTGCTATCATCTATCAAATACTCAAATCATTTGAGATGATCCGGTGTCTCATTGTTGATGTTGGTTATCCAAACCTTGATGGTATTATGGTCTACCGGACAAAGAAAAAGTTTGTCACTACGGCCCAATAGCATCTTCCTAACCCACTCGTGCCAACCAGATGTGGATACAAGATTTCTAACAACATCGTACTTAACCTCGATAACATATGTTGAATTTCCATAATTTAGGTACACTTCACCAGCCTTGTAGCATCTTCCGTTTGGATAACGCCAATATTTAGGTATAATGAGTTGTGCTAAGGAACAATCATCTAGGACAATGTCCAATTGTTCTTCAATAGGGAATAGTAACATTGGGGTAGAGGCCCAGGCTATGGTCCTAGGGTGTTGTGGTCGGAGAGAGTGTCAACAATTTAGATGTTATGCCTACAACAATGTAAGATAATTTTGAGAAAAATTAATATAAATATAAGTACTAACAACAGACAACAACATGGGTTATTACAAGAATATGTCTGATGTTTGAATAAAATTTAGATGTTATGCCTACAACAATGTAAAATAATGTTGAGAACAAGTAATATAAATGCAAGTACTAACAACAAACAACAACATGGGTTATTTCATATTCATGATGGAGAAATATTTTTTTCAAATGAATAGATAACATATTTTCTGCGTAGTTAACTACAAACAAAGCAAAAAATAGTCAATCAAATACAAACTGGTATTCATTGCACTAAGTTATTCATTTTCTACCAACATCCTCGGGTACTCTGCATGTATCTTCTATATGTATTGTACAAGTATGAGATGTGTTTTGTTGGTGAACCAAATGTTGTTGTAGTCCTGGTGGATAAGTTTGCGGGCTAGTCCAGAAAGTTTTTGGAACTACACCATCTTGCCTTAAACACACCCATACTAATATCAGTTCTGCCAGTTATCTCATGGAACTCCGCTATGGCATCACGCCAACCCTACCATGCAGAAGGTCCACATAGTTTGCACAAGTAATATTGTTGACCTAACACTGATCCTAGGGCTGCATCACATTCTGCATCCCATACAAACTGATTCATTATATCTGTTAAACTGAAAAATAAATGTGTAGTCTATAAAGAAACATTCATGATGGAGATAATCTAGAATGAGAAATTACATAGCTAAATGGTATTTAACATTAAGTATCGTGTGAATAGTCTAAGTACATATCCACCATTCAAGATGGTAGTAGGAAACATACCTTCCAATTATACATTAGTTTGCACTAAGTGTAGTACGTAGTGAAATAAACATGTAGTACATTGATAAAGACAAATTCATATTGACTAGTGTAGCAAGGACATTAGATGACCATACGGTGAGTGGTCATGCTTCAAGAGTTGTTGTGCTGGCCTAAAGAAGGCAATGTAAACAACCGGTAGATAGAAGATTGTATTTTTGTCAACAAGGAAATGAAGTTGGGTTTGGCATGGTATGATTTGTTCAGTTCAGTTTGGTCAAGCAATGAAAAACCTACACTTGTTACTAAATTCAGCTGGAATAGTCACAGGATGTAGTCTGATTTAATTTGGAAACTGTAACAGTAGCCAAACCAAACCATACTGCATCATGTGCCTATTCCAGCTAAATTTTGCAACCAGCAAAGGTGTTTCATTGAATGACCACTGTGTACAACTCCTACCATGCTAATTGGACTCCACTTCTTTGTCAACAAAAATGTAGTCTCTTTCTACCAGATGTATCAATTGCACTCTTTTGGACGGTACAACATCTCGTGGTGCATGACTACATCTGCACTTATTCCCTTGTACAGTGATTTTAAAAACATAACCCACCCACTACTAAGAAGAAGAAGGGTTTTGTTCATCCCCTCTCTTTTGTGTCAGACAAATTTTGTCATCTGACATACTCTTTTATGGCAGACAAATTTGGTCATCTAACATAGACCTCTCACTATAGATACACAACAAAGGCTTGTCGTATTCTTCAAACTCAACATGTGTTGGTGACCGTTCTGCTTTTTTCAGTTCCGTGGCCTCGTCCATTGGCTAGTGGAAAATGTTGCTTTTTACCAGTGACAGTGAAGAAGAATAATCGACTGATTTGTCATCAATACAACATATATACTTTGACCAGTCAAGGGGCATCCCATCTACATCACATTCCATTTTTGACCAGTCTACTACAACTTTCGTCAACTTATCCTTATGCTTTGTGTAGCGTACGAACTTTGTATTGAATTTGTTGTTGTGTGGCATCTACAAGTTGTTCCAAAACGAATGGTCAAAAACACATAGCTAAGTTGGTATCACATTTTATTTTTACATCCAAATATAGGTGCATGAAATGACTATGCACAATTATGCATTCATTAAAATAGATTCAGACATGTAAAATATTGATCATAATGACAAATGTTCCCGAATCAAACATAATGACAAACATTTTTAAATGCATATAAAACAAAATATTTGAACGTCCCTAAGGTGGTCAACAATTGTTCGCAACTTTATTCGTTTGCTTCACCACCTAATCCCGTAGTTGCGTCATTATTGTTGTCAACACTGCTTAGGTTTTCAACTCCTGGGGGGTCACATATTGCACTAAGGGATGAGGAGGCAATAAATGTCCCAAAAGGAAATGATTTTGTCTGATAAATTGTTTCCTTAAGTTCTTCCAATGGGTTTTTAGCATGTTCAAATCAATGATAAGCACCCCGGTTATGTTATGAAAGTCAAGCAATGTCTCCCTCCAAGCCTCTATAGTATATGTTCAATTGACACATCTCCCCAGGTCATACTAGTTTCTCATCGCATCAAGTAGGATTTGATCGTGCTCTGCACACCATATTAGACGACAAGCCATAGAACAAATTCTATATGTAAGATGTTGAAATAGCATAAGGGCTCCTTTCACAATGGTGTATGTAATGTTATAATTCAAATATTACGATTTCGTGTGCAAATAACATAGGACATACAATCTTATACATCCATAAGCATGCAACAAAATGACAAAAAACTATGAAGCTTGTGATGTAAGTGTAACAACAACATTATGGAGTCATCAGAGGTGAAGGAGTATCCAAAAGAAGAGTACAACTCTCCTCCAACTTATGAATAGAAGTTTGTAGAACTTCATAGTCAATCTTTCTGCAGGTGTAAACATGTTCAGAGTTGTGATGGATTTCAACAAAGTCCTTCATGTTCATCGCATGGCCCCACACTAACTTGCACTCGCAAGTTAGTAACATAATCTCAGCCTTCAATGAATTGGTTGTTGGGGGGAGATCAACTTCCCAATGAAAGTATTTGCATTGGTCTTTTTCCTAAAAAAATTCCCAAATTCTAGTTAATAACAACGAATAGGCGATGTACTTAGCAAGTGCAACTGATTATTTTTTGTTTTACTAGTGCACCTGACTAGAAGGACATATGTAATACATTTCTCTCGACCTTTCGCTAAATATGCCAAAGTCATATGACCCTGCATCCTCTGTGTTTAGCCATAATGCTGCAACAAGACCACAATCACACACAGGAACTTCAGTTGAATTCATCGACATCTAGAACAAGATTGATGATTAGTAACATAAACTCGGGTTCAAAACATAGATTTCTACAAAACATAGTTGGAGGGTATTTAGATACGATGAGTTGACTTTTCTCACATACAAGTGAAGCTTAGTTGGATAGATCAAAATATACTACAGACTACACCTATGATGTATTGTATCTGTCTTCCTCTATTGAAGAGTCATTATCACTCGGTAGGTGAGGCCGTTCGCTAAGATATAGGTGCCTCTTCCACAGACTTTCAATTTTTGCTATTAGCCTATCGGTGTCTTCTCTTATGGAGTAGACAAAGTCGCATTGTTCTGACCATTGCTTGCGTTCGTTTCATGCATATGCAAGTTGTGTTACCAATGCATCACTAATTGTAGTAAGTGTGGTCACCGTAGTTTGTACTTGCTGTGCGGGAAACATCATACAACATCTGGTCAGAACAAGACTCATACCACATGTAAAATATAGCATGTGGGGGTTGTTGTCTTTAAACCATCCATTTTCCGCATCTATGGCATCCATGTACACTTGTATGATGCACTGGAGACCACATGGACATGACTACATTCCATTATACATTTCAAGACAGACAACCTAATGAAACATAATGTGACATTTTTTAGAAGTAGGCAAAATTGTAGTCAACAATAGACTTTGAGAATAAATGTTTGACCGTTACGTTACTGAATGAAATTTAAAAAGGGAATAAGTGAAACATGTTCTAGAACATGTTTCAATGTCTGAAAGTTATACAAAATATGAAAATCATTGATTTTCCCACATAGAATTGGCAAGTCTTTCACACAAAACATCTCCCTCCCTAGCATCAACCTGGTTTGTTTGTTGGAGAGAGCTCAAATCATTCAAAATGTCAGGGGTATTATGAGGGTCATCCAAGTTTTCATCCATCAAAGGATCACCATCATTTTAGCATCGGATAAAATTGTGGACGATATAACAAGCCATTACAATGCGAGACTATGAATGCACAGGAAAAGTCACTCCTTTTGGAAAGTAGGAAAACATCTTCTTCAACACACCAAAGGCTCATTAAACAACGTTATGTAGTTGATCATATCGGTGGTTGAACGTCTCCTTTTTGCTGGTGTATGAGTTTCTATTACCCCGATACTCTGTTATATGATAAGCTACATTTCAGTATGCTATAAGAAATTGTCAGGTGTTGATGTACCCTGCATCAACAAGATAATAATTTCCAGCGGGTACTTTGAAATCGCCTATGGTTGTAGTTGTGTGTAGTACCCTTTGGTCAGCCGCAGAGCCCTCCTAACTATTCATGATATATGTAAACTCCATTGAGAAGTCTACTACATCCATGACATTCATGGAAACATTCCCTTTTCAATTTATATAATGGTTTTGCTTATCACACTTCACCAAAATGGGGATGTGTCCCGTCAATTGCCCCAATGGCATCCTATGATAAGTATATACAAAATTCAATGATGGTGAAAGTAGTTATACTAACAACAGAATCCACATGGTCAACAAAGTGATGGACATACCTTGAAGTAAGGTAAAATCTTGAACTCTCTAGTATGCGCCGGTGCGGAGTTGTGGATGCAGTTGGTATCACAACATATTCATTGCACAAAGCACACACTTCATCCAATACCTCATTAAACTTTCTACTTATAGTCTCACCACTGTGAATGTAGTCCTCAGCTAGAACACGGTTAGTATGGCCATGTCCAACCATTTAAAGGAAGTAGCAAACTACCTTCACTGATGACACACCTCTGGTACTTTTCAACAAACCACAGTCCTCAAGTTTTTCCACAAAGGCTAAAACCGTGTTGGGTAGCATACGGTATAGATCATACGCCCTCCTTTCATGGTCGGTTATTATTTCTAAAACCTTATGATGGCTGCTCCTAATACTAACTGATCTCAATATTGGTTTTTGTGTGGCTGCGTCGTTTGAATTGTTCATGATATTGTTTGATATTTGGTCTGCTATTTGGTAGCCTATTGCATTATCAATGGCATTAGCTAGACCGGACATAAGATCCAAAAGTTGTACAATGTCATTAGTTGTTTCTGTATGTTCAATACCGGCCATGACGTCTATAATTAAAAGCGATTACCTGCATAATAAATATAGAGAGAGATTGTAGAAATGAAATGACCATGATAGCGACCAAATAGCAAATAACATGATAAAACATTATAGAGTGCCATAATTTAGAAATTTTTCCCAAAGGAATCAAATATTACAACATTAAATTTTGAAATAGTTCTTAAATTAAAGCCAGGATATTGATATAGTTCTTAAATTAGGCAACCTCGGAAGAATGACTAGGGGAGGACCTCTAGTGTAACCACTCATGCTACTAAACGGAGACAGTGGCATTGTGAATATGGTGGCGTGAAGGGTGTTTGTGATCCAGAAGCTCCATAAGATTTGTTCTTCATTTCCCAAAGGTCTTGCAACCAAATGGTAATTTTGTGTGGGGTATCCAGAAGGCTTAGGTAAATGTTACGATTTGCTGACTCCTTTATGGCATGCACAAGAGTGGTAAAAATAGGGACAACGGCGTCAGGGTAGGTTGCATGAAAATGGTGCAAAATGGTTTGATACTCATCTTTGTCATTAGATCTACCGGCAATATAATTGCCCATCTCATGTACCTTGGAAAACACCTTTGTGAATTCAGAAACGACATCATTAGATAGGCCACAATTGTCCTATGTGGTTGAGGCTCGCTTCCTGCATCTGTGCGTGGTAGGAGTCCTTGAACCAACACCTTGGTTGTTTGTTCCGTCATTTTTTTCCTCACTTTGCATCCCAAAATAACCCATATCTTCAGTAAGACCAGTTGGTTCAGGGCTGAGAAATGAATCAGATGCATCTAGGTCGATAGCAACATCAGAAGGAAGTTGTCTATCAGTTGAGGACATTGCATGATGCCCCCTAGCTATGTTCCTCCCCCCATCATCTTGACATCGTAGTAGTGGTAGAATGGTCTGGTGATCAATCTTGTTAGTTCCTTGTTTCCCTAAAATGGTCAAGCACTACTGATTAGGTCAATATTAATAACTTTAAGTGAATATTTAATACTCAGGGGACTGTATATCATTAGACATACCACAAGTGCCTCCCTCCACTCTGGGGTGTCAGGCAATATTGGCTTGTTCCTGCTCTCATCCCATCCAACACCACTTTTGTTGGTCACTAGTTTGATCTTTGCAAAGTCTCTCCTGAGGTTCTTCCACCAAGTTTTTAACTGCTCCATTGAACCCTCGTTCCTCCCCATCCTGTTATGCCAATCGCGTAGCGTCTCCCTCCATGCATCCCTAGTAAGAATTCCATCGATGCACCTACCTAGGTCATATTGTATCCTCAGTGCCACAACCAGAGCCTCATCCAACTCTTTCGTCCATACAATATGGATCTTCGGGTCTGGTGCAGACATAGTAGCAATGACATTGCAATAGAACACTTTAGTCAGGGTGTTTAAATGAAACCTTTATACAAACCTAGGTTGGGTCTGTGTAGTTGATAGCGATAACTTGCATTAAAGTAGTCTATTATAAGGTCGATGTTTTCTGATCAAATGGTGAGAGCTTAGGGATAACAAGCATTGATATGACAGATGTAGGTGGTGTTTAATTTTTGTCTATAACAGTTGTAGGTGGTGTATTGATATTTATAAGATGATTAACAGTAGCAGAATTTAGGTGTTGTTTACCATAATAGACCTAACTGAAGGGGTCAGACCTCATCAAGGGGATCAGATATATGTTCCAACTTAAATAAAAACAATACATAATAGATTTTAAACTGAACAAATAATGACCTATTAAATTGATTGGTACTGAATCAAGCTAAAGCACAAATTCAGATCTCATAGTAGGGTTCAGAGCACACTTAAGGGGATCAAATATGTGTTAAATTTTGGTCCATTATAATAGACCTAATTGTAGGGCATTGAAATGCAACCAAGTAAACTGTTGGACATGAAATGCAATAGAAATTATTTAGTACACAATCATAAAATCATTCTGATTTATTTGGTATGATTGTATAATGGTTCAATAATGAGATTTCTTTTTGGGTTCTAAATGAAGCTCAAGCATGAATTCAGACCTCAATGTAGGTCTTAGAGCACACTTAAGGGGATCAGATAGTTGTTCCAACTTAAATATAAACAATACATTATAGACTTTAAACTAAACAAATAATGACCTATTAAATTGATTGGTACTGAATCAAGCTCAAGCACGAATTCAAACCTCAATGTAGGGCTTAGAGCACACTTAAGGGGATCAGATAGTTGTTCCAACTTAAATAAAAACAATACATAATAGATTTTAAACTGAACATATAATGACCTATTAAATTGATTGGTACTGAATCAAGCTAAAGCACGAATTTAGACCTCATTGTAGGGCTCATAACACACTTAAGGGGATCAGATATATGTTAAATTTTGGTCCATCATAATAGACCTAATTGTTAGGCATTGAAATGCAACCAAGTAAACTGTTGGAGATGAAATGCAATATAAATTATTCAGTACACAATTGTAAAATGATTCTGATTTATTTGGTATGATTGTATAATGGTTCAATAATGAGATAATTTTTTTTTTGGGTTTTAAATGAAGCTCAAGCATGAATTCAGACCTAAATGTAGGGCTTAGAGCACACTTAAGGGGATCAAATAGTTGTTCCAACTTAAATAAAAACAATACATAATAGATTTTAAACTGAACAAATAATGACCTATTAAATTGATTGGTACTGAATGAAGCTCAAGAATGAATTCATACCTCAATGTTGGGCTTAGAGCACACTTAAGGGGATTAGATATATGTTCCAAATTAAATAAAAATAAAACATAATAGGTGGATTCCAATTTTGGACCATCATAGTAGACCTAGGTCAAGGGGTCAGACTTCAGTCAAGGGTTGCAGACAAGGTGCCAAATTAAATTCAACATAAAACAAAGTAGGTGGACTAAGGAAATATGCCCCTATTTATGAACACATAAAATATTCAGTACACAATAGTAATGCACATCAGGCTTTGTTGGACAGAAAATAGTCAACCAACCATTTAGGGTAAATCATTCAGATTTATTCTGAATTATGTGGTATGTGGGTTTTAGTGGTTAAATATTAGACATATTAAATTGATTTCTAATTAATGAAGCTCAACCATGAATTCAGACCTCATTCTAGGGCTCAGAGCACATTAAACTGAATAATAATAGGTATTGTGGTCAATCAGTATAGTTGATCGGGCTATGTTTATGAGCATAGAGAATGTACACTACACAATAATAGGTTCCAAATTAAATAAAAATAATACATAATAGGTGGATTCCAATTTTGGACCATCATAGTAGACCTAGGTCAAAGGGCCCGACCTTAGTTAAGAGTTGTGGACAAGGTGCCAAATTAAATTCAACATAAAACAAAGTAGGTGGACTAGGGAAATATGCCCCTATTTATGAACACATAAAATATTCGGTACACAATAGTAATGCACATCAGGCTATGTTGGACAGAAAATAGTCAACCAACCATTGAGGGTAAATCATACAAATTTATTCTGAATTATGTGGCATGTGGGTTTTAGTGGTTAAATAGTAGACCTATTGAACTGATTGCTACTGAATGAAGCTCAAGCATGAATTCAGACCTCATTCTAGGGCTTAGGGCACATTAAACTAAACAATAATAGGTATTGTGGTCAATTAGTACAGTTGATCGAGCTATGTTTATGAGCATAGAGAATGTACACTACACAATAATAGGTTTCAAATTAAATAAAAATAATACATAATAGGTGGATTCCAATTTTGGACCATTGTAGTAGACCTAGGTCAAGGGGTCAGACCTTAGTCAAGGGTTGTGGACAAGGTGCCAAATTAAATTCAACATAAAACAAAGTAGGTGGACTAGGGAAATATGCCCCTATTTATGAACACATAAAATATTCATTACACAATAGTAATGCACATCAGGCTCTATTGGACAGAAAATAGTCAACCAACCATTGAGGGTAAATCATTCAGATTTATTCTGAATTATGTGGTATGTGGATTTTAGTGGTTAAATAGTAGACCTATTAAATTGATTACTACTGAAGGAAGCTCAAGCACGAATTTAGAGCTCATTCTAGGGCTCATGGCACATTAAACTAAACAATAATAGGCATTGTGATCAACCAGTACAGTTGATCAAGCTATGTTTATGAGCATAGAGAATGTACACTACACAATAATACGTTCCAAATTAAATAAAAATAATACATAATAGGTGGGTTCCAATTTTGGACCATCATAGTAGACCTAGGTCAAGGGGTCAGACTTCGGTCAAGGGTTGTGGACAAGGTGCCAAATTAAATTCAACATAAAACAAAGTAGGTGGACTAGGGAAATATGCCCCTATTTATGAACACATAAAATATTCAGTACACAATAGTAATGCACATCAGGCTATGTTGGATTGAAAATAGTCAACCAACCATTGAGGGTAAATCATTCAGATTTATTCTAAATTATGTGGTATGTGGGTTTTAGTGGTTAAATAGTAGACCTATTAAACTAATTGTCACTGAGTGAAGCTCAAGCATGAATTCAAACCTCATTCTAGGGCTCAGGGCACATTAAACTAAACAATAATAGGTATTGTGGTCAATCAATACAGTTGATTGGGCTATGTTTGTGAGCATAGAGAATGTACACTACATAATAATAGGTTCCAAATTAAATAAAAATAATACATAATAGGTGGATTCCAATTTTGGACCATCATAGTAGACCTAGGTCAAGGGGTCAGACCTCAGTCAAGGGTGTGGACAAGGTGCCAAATTAAATTCAACATAAAACAAAGTAGGTGGACTAGGGATATATGACCCTGTGTATGAACACAAAATATTCAGTACACAATAGTAATGCACATCAGGCTCTGTTGGATAGAAAATAGTCAACCAACCATTGAGGGTAAATCATTCAGATTTATTCTGAATTATGTGGTATGAGGGTTTAGTGGTTAAATAGTAGACCTATCAAACTGATTGTCACTGAATGAAGCTCAAGCACAAATTCAGACCTCATTCTAGGGCTCAGGTCACATTAAACTAAACAATAATAGGTACTGTGGTCAATCAGTACACTTCAAGCACGAATTCAGACCTCATTCTAGGGCGCAGAGCACATTAAACTGAACAATAATAGGTATTGTGGTCAATCAATACAATTGATCGGGCTATGTTTATGAGCATAGAGAATGTACACTACACAACAATACAAAATAGTTAGAGTAGGTAAATGTTGACCTGTTTATGTTGAACGGGCTATGTTTTTGGTACTGAATGACGCTGAACGAACCAGTCAGACCTCATTCAAGGGATCACTTCCCATTCAACTGAACAAATGTACATATTTCCATCACAAATAATTAATCATGTCCTAATGATTCATTACATATTAAAACAGGTCATGTTTAGACCTAATTTATCTGAGCTTACACATAAATATAGCTCATTACAACAAAAATTACATCAGTATCAAGCATTCAACATGGAAACTGAAATAAAATGTCGGTACAAATTTAATTATAGACAAAATGTTCGTATTGCTCAGGAGGTATATTTGGAAAGCCCAAATCTAGGTAGAAGAGGGGATCACAGTGGCGTCGCAATGGAAGGGTCGGTACATACAAAATGAGAAGGGAATACATATTAGCCTAGTGAAAGAAATATAGCTACATACATGAAGCCGCAACTACATCTGTGTACTGAAGCAAAAACATGGACGGGCAACACATACCTCTGAAGAAGCTTTGCGACTCCAAAATACAGTGGCTCGATAGCGGTGGCTTCAGAGAAGACTTGGTGGAGGTTGTGCAGTTGAATGGGTAGTAGATCGACCAACACATGCAGCACTATATAGAAGATGTGGCAAGCCTTTCCCTCGCTAGGGTTAGATTGATGCCTTGCACAGAGGGGAGAGGGGGAGTCAATGGCCTTTAATGAGAGATGACAACTCGGCATGGCTTACCTGGATTCTTGTCGTCTAGCCTGGCGTCCTATCTTGGCGATTCTAGACGGATCTCCACACCCCCAAAATGAAGGCATCACCTTGATTGACCGTATTTGCACCCTACGCCCCTGCCCTACCATTGATTCTGAGAGGTGGGCGACAACTTTTAACTCACGAAGTGAATAGTGGATGAGAGGAAGATTCTCACGAGCGCCTGTGTCGAGAGAGTCAGGAGAGCATAAGAAGAAGAGGGAAAGGGGAGGGGGTGTCGGGAGGCGGGCGAGGGGTGGGTGTGGGGGTCAGGCGAATGCAGGGTATGCAATCTGAGTGGAAACTGGATTAGGAACCGGAATCTAGGCTGCAGCAAGACTGGCCTGTGCCGGTTTTTGGGGATTTGTAATCCCTAAACCCGATGTAGCAACCAAACATAATCGAGTCTCAATCCGTCGCCTGTTTGGCGGGGTTGGCACTACGTGACAAGCCTTAAGCGGGATCCAGGCCCGTACCAAGCGCAGGCTAACTATGGAGGATCGGATGAGAACTCAGCCTTATTCCTGGAGCTACGCTACACACAACCGGCCATACACCCGGGGCTGTACCCGAACCTCAGGAATGTCCACCTGCTGCGCTGCTGCGCCCCACTACCTGCAATAGCTGTCAACAACAATTAAAGCAATAAAGGATGAGGGAAGTAGAAGAGAGATAAAATGTTTTTGTCCATAACTTTCAATCTGGAGCGTATTTTTCGATAAAATAAATTGCATTAGAATCCTTATAGAAAATACTTTCCAACGAGATTAGTGTTGACATATTTTGAAATAATGATATTATGCGAGAAACATAATACCATATATTAGGATACCATACACATATTCTAGGTACAGACGTACAGTACTCGTGTGTACTGTACTTTTGAATGAAGGAGAATCAAGAGTATTGTACTCGTGACTAGAACATTGAATTACTAAGTACAGTACCCCACTATGATTTTCATTTCAGTAAGAATCAAAAGTACAGTGTCCAACAAACCATTAATCACTTATACATTTCAACAATAAGTACAATACCCAATTAGTCCCTTACTCTAGATTTAAGTTTGTCAAAGTTACAGTACCTACCAAATCATTTCAGTAAGTACAGTACCCCACTATGATTTGTATTTCAGTAAGAAGCAAAAGTCACTACTACAAAAATGGCTTATAACGTCACTTTTAAAGGCGTCGGTTGCATAAATACACCGACACCTAAACAACAAAGCGTCAGTTTATAAAATAAACCGACATCAATCTGTAAAGGGCGACCAGATACGGGTATCACTTTTATTTGGTGTCAGTTCCTTAATAACAAACTGACGCCAAAAATTAACCGCCAAATCCAAAATTTTCAGCGAAAAAAATTACCTCCAAAAATTTAACATATGGCGTCGGTCATTAACTAATAAACTGACGACTAAAGGTTATTCGCGAAATAGAAATTGGGCACATTTTGATCGTCAGTTTTACAACAATGACCGACACTTATGGATTTTCCCGCGCTGTTCGCGGGAAATATTTCACACCCTTTGAGCGTCAGATTTAAAAAAAAAACCGAAGACTATGGTCATTAATCGAGAACCAATTTTTTAATCGGCATATGTAGAGAGACGTCAGCTTTTTTCTAGTTAAAACTGATGATTATCATTGAGAACAGGTGTCGGTTTTTGTGGTTAACCGACACCTTAAGTTTTATGTGTCAGTTTTGTTGAATAACCGACACCGAATGTTAACTTAATAGCACACGAGCGAGCCTGACTCTTCCCCTTTCTCTCTGTGTTGCAATCGGCTTAGGGTCTGGCGATTCCGGTGAGCAAGCAGACTCCCTCCGTGCCGCCGCCCACCGCCGCTGTTCTCCTTTCTTGCCACCACCGTTCTCCTTGCTCACCGCCGGCCACCTGCTGCTCACCGCTTGCTGGCCGGTCTCTACTCCTCTGCCGCCGCCGCTCGCTGCTCCAGCGGCCTGGTCTCCTGCTCTCCGGCGGCCTGCTCTCTTGCTGCTCCGACGCCTCCAAAGCCTGCTCTCTTACTGCTCCGGCCAACTCCGACGGCCTGCTCTCTAACTGCTCTCTTGCCAACTCCGGCGGCCTGCTCTCTTGCTACTCCGACACCTCCGATGACCTGCTCTCTTACTGCTCCGGCCAACTCTGACGGCCTTCTCTCTAACTGCTCCAACTCTGGCGCCGCCTTCCTGCTGCCTTCCGCCGCCACCACTACTTCTGCCGCTGCTCTGGCCAATCAAAGGTAATGGAACCATCTCCGTTTCTACGTGTGTGCTATGTGTGTGACCTATAGGAGTACCTTATAGTCTGGTCTCCATCTCTGTTTCTACTGTGGTTGATCCACTGGTTTCTATGTGTGTGCTATTGCAACTAGGAGTAGCGTACAGTCTGGTCTCCATCTTCATTTATTGTATCCAATGTTGATTTCTGTAGGATTCTTGTCTGATCCGACTCTAGTATTGGTGTCATTTTTACTTGATTAGTCCTTTAATACATTGTTAAGAGTGGATTTGATGTCTACCTGCATGGGAGTTGTGATCTTGAATCAATATATATTTTTCCAGAGTATTTAAGACATGACTTTGTGCCTAATATTAGATCCTCTAAGGGAGTGTTTATTTAAATTGAACATTGTATATGAAACAAAATATGATTGTCTAGTATTTTTTCAATGATCACTTCCATTACGGTTCAGGAGCTCGCCGACCTTCTGCCTACTCCAGAGCTCACCGCCTGCTCCAGAGCTCGCTGGCCTTCTACCTGCTCCAGAGATCGCCACTCATTGGCTTCCTACTCCAGAGCTCACTACCTACTACCTGCTCACCGCCACCCTTCTCCCTCCTCCTTGCTCATTCACTGGCTGCCTTCTCACCGCCACCCTTCTCCCTCCTCCTTGCTCGCTCACTGGCTGCCTGCTCACCGCTCAAACAGAGGTAAACATCCCCCAAAACCCTCTATCTTGCCCTCTCTCCCAGCTCCAGAGCAAGACGCTCTGATTTGTATTTACTTAAATACTGATTTGTATTACTTATCTACTCATTCGGTCATCTAATGATTTTTATTCATCACATTATTTAAATTTAGGGCTTCATATTTATTCATCTACTTTTTTAAAATCATTTAATCATCTCTTGATTTATATTTGTTTATCAACTGATATGTACTTTTTATCTATTGCTTTGTATTTGTTTATCTACTGATTATATTTATTTATCTAATGTTTTGAGTTTACTTATTTAGATGTTGCTATTGTAAATCAACCTAGGATATGAATAAATCTTGTGCTTGCATATATTTGTGCTTCTAATCCTCATGCTTGACCTAATTCAGTAAACCCTAGGAATTGATAGTATAAATGCATCTAAACATTCATAAGCTATTAATGTTGATTAATTTAGGAAGCATTGATATGTTGTTATGGCTTTCCACAAATGTTTTTATAAGAAATTGTGTGTTGAATGGGGTTGTGAACAAGGAGCTGGTGTTGTATTTGTTGGCCTAGAAACCCGTCCAAGATTTACTCATTAGGAGTAAATCTTGGATAGTCCCCGGTTTAGGATTGTTCTTGAAAACCTAATCTCACTTAGGATGTAAGTGTATAATGTGTATTGAGTTTTCAAGAAAATTTCGACAACATTTCCCTGTGTGTTCTCTAAGTATATATGTACTTGGAGAACAACGAGGAAATGTTGCCGAAATTTTCTTGAAAACCCAATACACATTATACACTTACTAGTGAGATTAGGTGTTCAAGAATGAGATAGGTGGTACACATTTATTATATATAAGAATGACATCAAATGTATAAACCCTAAAGTTTTAACCATAAACTCTAATCTGTTTACCCTAGACCCTAATCTTATTGTAATATATACTTATTTTCTCTTTGATCATAGAATGAATAGATCATGGATGTCCATTTGCAATCGATGCACCCCAGAGTTTATTTCTGGTCTTGATCAGTTTATTAGATTTGCCGAGGAACATAGGAAACAACCTGGAGATAGGTTCTACTGTCCATGTAGGCATTGCGGTAACAACTTGAAAGTCAGTACTGGTGACGAAATCAGAAGTCATGTCATGTGCAATGGGATTGTACAAGGTTATACAGAATGGCACTGACATGGAGAGATTTCAAACCTGAAACCAGTGGATGTCGATAACAGTGCTTGTATGGAAGAAGAAATTGCCTCCGATGATGTAGATGTGAATGAACCAGTTCCAGTAGACATCGTTGATGCGATGCTGGATAGTTGTGGGGTAGAGCACACTGATCCACCTCCCATGTTTAGAAACATTGTGCATGATGTTGAGATACCATTATACACGGGTTGTAAGTTTACGAAGCTTAGCGCTGTGTTGAGATTGTATAAACTGGAAGCTAACAATCGATGGAGCGACAAAACCTTCACGTCATTGTTGTCTTTATTGAAAGAAATTCTTCCTGAAGGAAACGAGCTGCCGATCTCAACATACCAGTTAAAGAAATTGTTGTGCCCAATGGTAATGGAGGCCAAGAAGATACATGAATGCAAGAATGATTGTGTATTATTTCAAAAGGACTATGTGGATTTGAAATATTTTTTGAAATGTAGTGCGTCAAGGTATAAATTGACGACTTCGGGGGAGTCCAAAACTGGTTCTCCCGCCAAGGTGATGTGGTATCTACCTATAATACCACAGTTTCAATGCTTGTTTGCCAATCCTATAGATGCGAAGAATTTGAAGTGGCATGCAGATGTTAATAAAAATAATGATGGGATCCTACGACATGCGTCTGATTCCCCACAGTGGAAGAAGATTGATTTATTGTACCCTGAATTCGGTGAAGAGGATAGGAATCTAAGACTTGGGCTTTGTACAGATGGGATGAATCCGTATGGGACATTGAGCAGCCAACACATCACTTGGCCAGTCATGCTTGTTATATACAATCCTCCTCCCTGGTTGTGTATGAAAAATAAGTACGTTATGCTGTCATTGTTGATATCGGGCCCTAAACAACCTGGAAATGATATCGATGTTTATCTTGAACCTCTGATTGATGACATAAACCTCTGATTGATGACATAAAGAAACTCTGGGGTGAAGGTGTGATGACCTATGATGCTTCACGAAGAGAGACATTTTGTTTACACGCTATGTTGTTTTGTACTGTGAATGACTTTCCAGCATATGGGAATTTGTCTGAATATAGTGTCAAAGGATCTAAAGCGTGTCCTATATGTGAAGAGAACACTGATTCAATACGACTAAAACACGGCAGAAAGACTGTATATCTTGCTCATCGAAGGTTTCTTCCAAAATTTCATCCGTATCGTAGGTTGCACAAAGCATTCAATGGATGGAATGAGGAACGTAGTGCACCTAAACCTATATCAGGGGAGGATGTTTATGAAAGCGTGAAAGACATCACCAATGAATTTGGTAAGAGATCACAATGTACAATGGCCACAAGGAGTGACAAGTCTTTATTCAAGAAGAAGTCGATATTTTGGGATCTTCCTTATTAGAGTTCTTTGATAGTCAGGCATTGTATCGATGTCATGCACGTTGAGAAAAATGTATGTGTTAGCGTCATCGATACTCTGTTGAATATACCAGGTAAGACTAAAGATGGGATAAAATCCAGAATGGACCTACGTGAAATGGGAATAAGGATAGAATTAATAGAAGTAGTTAGTAATGATCAGAGAACATACTTACCTCCCGCTTGTTACACGTTGTCTAGAAAGGAGAAGAAAGCATTTTGTGAATGCTTGGTAAATGTTAAGGTGCCACAGGGTTACTCATCCAACATTCGTACAATGGTATCAATGAAAGATCTAAAGTTGATAGGTCTTAAATCTCATGATTGTCACATTATAATGCAACAAATATTACATGCGGCAATTAGATCTATATTGTCGAAGCATGTAAGGTTTGCAATCACCAGACTTTGTTTATTTTTCAACAGTATGTGCAGCAAAGTTATTGACCCTAATACTCTCGATAATTTGCAAAGAGAAGTGGTTGTTACCCTATGTCAGCTTGAGATGTATTTTCCTCCATCGTTCTTTGATATCATGGTACATCTTGATGTCCACTTGACTAGGGAAGTGAAAATGTTGGGACCAGTTTTCTTGCATTGGATGTATCCCTTTGAATGATACATGAGCATTTTTAAAGGTGATGTTCGAAACCGTTATCAGCCTGAAGGGAGTATTATTGAGGGTTATGTGGCGAGAGAGGTTATGGATTTTTGCAATGACCTTTTGAGTGGTAATGACGCTCCCGTGAATGACAAGAATATTGAGGAGCATTTTGGCAAAGGAGTTTTGGGATCACGGGTAAAAGTAATCAACCGTGAGTAGTTGGAGCAAGGTCACTTGTATATTTTACACAACATCGATGAAGTGAGTGTTTATATCGAGGAACATACCAATTTTATCAAGAGATAATATCATCGATCCAATTCAATGTGGCTTTCTAGAGAGCATAACAAGATATTTATTAAGTGGTTTGAAGGTAAAGTCTTACATCAACTATCTCAAACACCAGATAATGTTACTGAAACCATCAAATGCCTCGCCTTTAAACTAAAATTGAATGTTATGTCTTATGAAGGGTTTGACATAAATGGTTTCTCATATTACACAAAGCATCAAGATGATAAGAGTGTCATCCAAAACAGTGGGGTCACTCTTCAAGCGTCTTCATTGTTTTTTGCAAGTGCAAAGGATAAAAGTCCATGTGAAGCTAAAATGTCATATTACGGTGTCATTGAAGACATATGGGAGTTTGACTATGTAGATTTCAGAATTCCGCTCTTTAAATGTAATTGGGTTGACAACAACAAAGGAGTTATAGTGGATGAATTGGGTTTCACGTTAGTGAACTTTGAAAATATTGGCGAGAAGGGTGAACCATTCATATTGGCATCACACGCAAAACAAGTATTTTATATCGATGATCCTGCAAATGATAAATGGTCGGTTGTTCTTCATGGTAAAAGACAGTTCATTGAAGATCCTATAGATGAAGAAAAGTACTATGATAAGTATGATGACTCCAATCCATTCTCAGTTGGGTTGCCAACACCACCAAACATTGAAGCTGGGGATCACAATGACTTGTATGTTCGTGGGGATCATAATGAAGGATTGTTAATTGATAAAAGATCACAATATTAGAGGCATGGATGTTTATATTTTTATTATGTTCCCATGATGACCGTGCTGATGATCACCGTGAGGGTGAGTACGTGCTTGCACTGCCTGTCAATGTAAGTTTTAATAATATATCCCTAAGGTTTCTATCTATATGTTCATTTATAATTATATTATGTACGTGTGTTTTTTTATCAAATTTTTAGGATACTAGTTAATATCAATTCTATTTAATTTGCAGGCGTTCGCCAAAGACTATAGGCTATGCAGGACGACCATGACATAGCTATGCAGACCATCGACATTGCTTTATAAATCCAAAGCGCAACAGTCGGAGAGAAAGCAAGCATCCCACACTAAGGTTATATAGATATATAGTGGGACTAAGGTGACGATCCCACCTGCTAAAACAGGTTACCGACAACTACATGTTATGACTGGGAGGTCGTGATTCTGCAACCGTATGCATCAGCAGGAGGACAAATAGATTTCACCACGAGTTAACATTGAAGAAGGTCTACTAACCTACACTGAGCTAAACAAGTTTATCAGTACTGATAAAATTGTTTAGCTCAGTGTAGGTTAGTAGACCTTCTTCAATGTTAACTCATGGTGAAATCTGTTTGTCCTCCTACTGATGCATACAGTTGCTGAATCACGACCTTCCAGTCGTAACATGTAGTTGTCGGTAACCTGTTTTAGTAGGTGGGATCATCACCTTAGTCCCACTATATATGTACTAAGCTATAGTGTTGTATGTAAATTCGGCGCTGATGTTGTTATGCACTATATATGTGTTAGTCTATCATGTTGTTATATGAATCTGAAACACTTGTGCGTGCTGTACTTTATGTATTTGTATCTGTATCATGCTTCTCTTCATTGTGGCTTCTTTTGCTATTTCATGGCTCTTCAATATTATTTTGTTGACAATGATGACAATGATGAATAAAGAATAACTTTGTTCTCATAATTAATTTTGTGTGAATGTGAATGAATTTTTATGAATTGTCATATGTGTGTGAAAATCATCAATACATGAATGTTTCTACATGTGTCTGAATGTGAAAAGAGATGAAATGAATGGAACTGCAGGTTGCTACTGGTTTCTACATGCGTGCGATGAAAAAATAATATGAATTAAATGATCTTATACATGAGTGTGAATCACATATATATAATGTTGTCCATCATGTTAATTTTGCAGGTTTGTGGCATGTTGTTGGCTGATATCAATGGATGTCGTAAAACCTGCAGTTCATAACTAAACTGCACGTTTCTCACCTGCGACCAGCCGCAGTAGGTCTGTAGACTGACAGAAGAAAAAAACCATAAAATAGGCGTCAGTTATTTGTATAAAACCGACGACATATTGTTACAGTGACGGTTTCCATACTAGTAACCGACGTCGATTTCGCTAATGAGGCCAGACACCACGGCCGTTCTGGCCAGCACGGCCGTGGCAACAGACCAGACATAAAATAGGCGTCAGATATTTGTATAAAACCGACGACATATTGTAACAGTGTCGGTTGCCCTACTAGTAACCGACGTCGATTTCCCTAGAGGCTAGACACCACGGCCGTGCTGGTCAGCACGACCGTGGAAGTGGGTGAGATGGCGTCATTTATCACTAATAAACCGACGCCGATAGTGCCCCAGATGGCTCCCTTTCTGTGGCGTGAAGGTATATGGCGTCGGTTTCGAAGCGAATAACCGACGCCTATTGTAACATCCCTGACCTGGGTTATAAACTAACACTAGGTGTTTTGCCTAAATATGTATTTAAACCCTGGTGATTATCTTTTGACATGTAATTAAGTTCCTCAGGAACATATACTTTCAATTTTGTCCTTTTTAAACAAAGTTGTAGTATTATTTTGGTAATGCAGGGGCTTATGTGCAAATTACCCAGTTAAGGGGTTAACTTGCAATTTCACATGTTAAGATGTTCTTTTGATAATGAGACATCATATGAGTGAATATGATGAGACATGATGGATTTCCAAGCTTGGGCATCTAGATGCAGCTTGTGGAATAATTCTTATGCTTAAAAACCCTAATTTGGAGTAAAATGCAGTTTACCAAATTTGAGGGGTGCAACTTGTAAAATACACCATCTATAACATCTTTTATGACTCTTTCCATCATTTAGAGTAGAAATGGTGAAAGGGACACATCAATGAATAATCAGATAAGAAAAATGACCTTTGTACATAAAATTCACTAAGTTTGAGTAAGGAAACCTTTCATGTATGTACCCTAGTTGGAAGTTGGCTTTATTTACCCATATAACTTGAGATTTCATGAGCTTTGCATAAGTTTAGATGAGACTGGATGATCCCTTAAATAAGAAAGGACTTGGATGAGAAATTCAAAGTTTTAGAGGTCCTTATGGTGAAAATCAGCCTAATCTATATAAGCACCTTTCTTTCCAAACCAAGCAAACGTATTCCCTTCACTTCCTCACTTCTCATCTTTCTCAACCGACCAAGGCAAAGCTTTGGAGCTCAAGGGGACGACCAACCTGTTCTAGGTAAGAGAACACCACCTTCTAGCTTGGTTTCATGGAGGAAATCGTGTTACAAGGTTGAATTGTTAGTTTTCTTACTTAGGTCCCTTGTTCTAGCCGACCATCCCCATCTTTTTCTTGAAGATTTGACCTTGGACAACCTGTGGAGCTCAAGACGCCATTAAAGACTTGAAGCTTGGAAGCTTGGAGCTCAAGGAACAACCTTAAGGCGGGTTTGATAACTCTAACCCTTAGCTTTGTTATGCATATCTTTGTTCTTGTTTTCTATGACTAGTTCTTCTTCTACCTCCCTTCTCCCTTGCTCTTTTGCAAGCAAAACGGTGGAGGAACCAACCTGAACAGAGGTTGAGGATGGTGGGCGTGGATTCCTATGTCACTTTATGAAACTACCTTGAGTCCTTTTGGTCCAAACGGGTGCAACTCGTTTAAGGTCAAACGGGTTCAACCCGTTTGATCTCAAACGATCCTGCAAGGTCATTTGGATCAAAACGACCCCAAGACCGTATCATAGGGTTGACCAAGCATGGACCGTTTGGGTTTTCTATTCACAGTTATGTAGGCTAATGATCCACCAAATTTGAGGGGTTAACACCAAAGGAATCGTAGGTTGAAGGCCGATCAATTAGGCAATAGAATTGAATTAAGTACTGATTTTCCAAACTAAATAACTTGATCTTTTGGGCAAACGGGTTCCAACCCGTTTGCGTGAGTTGACCAAGCATTGACCGTTTGAGATACCTGTTCATAATATATTGAATTTCATTCCTACAAAGAATTGTAATCTAATTCCTAACCAATTAAGAGTTGAAGACACTTCAATAACCTAACCCTAATCAGGTGAAAGTTGCTGATTTCAATATAGATCTTGTTGAGTTTTGGGTTGAAGGACCCAAACGGGTTCCAACCCGTTTGGGGGTTCATCCAAACGATCTCACACTCGTTTAGCGACACCCCAAGATCATTTGGAGGTCTAGGGTTAAAGAATTTGATGGTTTGAAGGTCCATTTACAATAAATTGATGAATTGATAAAATTGCTGATTTTAGACCTAATTAGGGTTCAACCCTTATCAAACCGACTTGGTTTTTGGTCAAACTTTGGGCAAACGGTCTCAAGATCGTTTGGAGGTCATCCAAATGATCTCAAGACCGTTTGGGCCAAGTTTGGGCCCAATTGGAGTTCAATTGAAGGGTTCAATTAGACTTTGTTTCACATTGTTGAAAATTGGTGATTAGCCGATTGGAAACCCTATTTGAGTTAGACTTAATCCTAATTACCTTTCAGTTGAGGGTCAAATTGGAGTCCAATTGGTTGAGGCTCATCCTAATTGACTCAATTTGTAAGTGGTTAACATAGCCTTGGCCAATTAAAGGCTTCAACATAGAAATCCTTTTCAAACATAACCTATGTGTCACCTTTTATGTTCATGCGGTTTGGACCCAAGTGAGTTCACACTCGTTTGAGTCCAAATGGGTTCACACCCGTTTCATATCAATTGGGTTGACACCCATTTCATCTCAATTGGGTTGACACCCGTTTCATGTCAAATGGGTTGACACCAGTTTCATCTCAATTGGGTTGACACCCGTTTCATCTCAATTGGGTTCACACCCGTTTCATCTCAATTGGGTTGACACCCATTTCATCTCAATTGGGCTGACACCCATTTCATCTCAAACGAGTCCTCACTCATTTCATCTCAAACGGGTTCACACCCGTTTAATCTCAAACGGGTTCACACTCGTTTAGGCTCAAACGGGTCCACACTCGTTTGAACTTAAATGGGTCCACACCCGTTTAACATCAAGGGGGTCCACACTCGTTTTAGGCCCAAATGGGCTCTAGGTCATTTAAGGTTAAACGAGTTCAAGGTCATTTAAGAATCAAATGGGTTGAAGGTTGAAGTTTAAACCCTAAACCATTTGGAGACCTTCAAGGTTGATTATACTTAATCACTTGAAGGTGTAAATGGTTCAATGATGATCTAATCTAAACCCTAAAGGTAACCTAATATGTTAAAAGACTAAGTGGATAATGAATTGACCCATGATGATGGTCAATGGGTAAATTACCAAAATGCCCCTGAAAGGTTCAATTGAGTGATACCTTGTTTTAATCAAACCCTAATCACATAATAGTGATAAGTTGACTGGTGTTAATCAATGAGGACTTAACCCAACCTAATCTAGAATAGTGTAGTCACCATCTACTAGTGAGAGGAGAGAGAAAGTACCATTTATGGGGGAAACCTAAGTAAAATACCTTCAATATACATAAATGTGCATGATTAGGGTATGATCCATTTATGAGAGATCATGGAAACCCTAATTATGATAATTGATGAATCTTAATCTTATCTGAGGTCTTTAATGATGATGTTTCTCATACATGAGGATATTATGAGATCATTTCACCATGAGGTGAATAGTAAACCCTAATTGATGAAAACCAGGAAAACCTAGCTCTTGTATAAGTAGGGAGATACAACTTCTTTAAATGAGTTATTTACTGTTATCAGTTGATTTAACCATGCAGGTTCCTTTATGAGGATGATCATATCCAGGTATGGATGATGATATTATATTCATTGAAAGCATGTTGTTAGCCTTATGAATAGTGATATATCCTGATGCCTTGTTAATAGCATCTTATGAGATTGATAGGCTGTGAGAGCCATGAATACCATCAGGGTCATGCTTTGAGAGATGACTTGTGATGAGAATATTGAGAAATGATAATTGATGAAAGTTAGGCTTGTTACATTTAGTATTCTTCCTTCATAGCTGCTATGCGAATGATTAATGTTTGAAAACATGTATGATGATAAAATAATACTGAAATGTACCTAACTAATCAAGTATAATCATACCATGTAGAGCCCTGATCATAGATCCATCATTGTCAGGAGTTAAATGATGGTGAAACAGGTTTTCCTAAGGGGATTCCTGGAGCACATATTCTTGAATATGTGGGGAAATATGGATGTGAATTTCCTTACATCCTAGTGTAGGAATTGATGTAGATGTATCTTAATCTATCAATCATTCACTATGTTTTATGCCGGGGTGATATAACACTAATCTCCCGAGGAAATCTTTTATACCGCATCGATGAGAGATAAACACGAAATCTTTCGATGGCGAAGAGAGTGCATAATTCTACTGTGACTCTAATAGCGAAGTATCAGAATACCATGGTAAGCTATATTAGCAGGGACACTAGATAACCTGCATGTTTATCCTCATTCTGACTGAGGTAGTTGAAGGTCATGAGAATCTGACTCTTTCAATGACCTAGTATGATACCGATGCGACTTACTAGTGATCGGTTGGATCATGAGCGGTATACCTCATCTCCGCAGGGCATAATGATGTTTGTAAAACATAATCAACCACGTAGCATAACTGCTTAGGTTGAACTATGAGAAACATTGAATGATATTACATTGCTTGTTTTAATATCCTGTTCAAGCATTAGTATATGTGTTCTTCAGATTCCTTGAATAAATATGAGTATTTGTTAGCAAGCCTGCTGTGAGTAACCTAAATTACTTGCTCATGATTTTTCCTTTAATTGCTTTTAACAAAGTTTCTGGCGGAGAGTTATAACTCTCGCTGGGACAATTATTTAAAATTGTCTCACCCCGTAGATTTCTACCTTTAGGTGGACGTCGAGGTCGAAGGAACCGATCTGCAGGTGGACAATAGCAACAACAGCAATTTCCGGAGCAGTAGTGACTTCAGGTGGAAACACTGTGCTATCTAGTCTTGTAGTTAGAATAGTCTTATGTCGTCTCTGTACACTCAGGTCCTAGGAGTTTGTTGATCTGAGAATTTTTAAATATTGAGATTTTGTATCATGACGTATATAATCACTCAAGAAGTGATTTATCAGAGATGTAAACAGTTCATCCTACTTTTATAAAAGGAGTTTCAAGTTTGTAAGATCTCGTTTTCGAAAAGTTTTAATTTCTCGTGATTTTCGTATTCCGCTGTTAATCGAATCGCTTCCGCTATGTTTATCTTGTGTTTTGGAGATCAGAGCCCACAATTAGTGGTATCAGAGCTCTAGGTTCGCTGAGTCTACAGAGACATAGGACTTAGAGTGTCAAGTCTATCCTTAGTACTTATTTCTTATCTAATAGAGTCTTCTGCTCCTCAGGAGAAGAAGATAATTAAGGATGTCTGAACCACAGGAGGAGTACGAGGCCGAAAGTAGTGTTGCTGTGCCTCGAGAAGGTGCAAGGAACCTAGAAATAGAGCAACCTGTACCTGAGCCACCCAGAGAACCACCTCAGTTTGACCCAGCTGACATGGGAAACCCAGCTGTTCAAACTATGTTCGGGCAGTTTATGACTGCTATGACACACATCACCGACAGGATGCCCATGCATGCACCTAGGGCACCTGCCCAGCCTGAAGGACAAGGTATCGGTAAGACGTTCGAGCGACTTCATCGTGTCGGAGCAACCGAATACTTTGGAACAGCTAATCCTGCAGATGCCGATCTATGGTTAACCGAGTTGGAGAAAGCTTTTAGAATCCTCAACATCCCAGAAGCTCAGAAGGTTAGACATGCTGTCTATCTTCTCAAAGGAAGTGTTGGTCACTGGTGGACCATGGAAGAGCAGAAGAGGCCTGGAATAGAGATCTCATGGGAAGAGTTTCACCGGGAATTTGTTCATAGATATTTCGCGAAGACCTTCCTGGACGAGAAGATCTCTCAGTTTGAGAGACTGAGACAGGGTATGATGAACATTAGCGAGTATGAGGCTAAGTTCATGGAGTTGTTGCGATTCTGTCTGCATATGGCTACCAAAGATGAAGAAAGGATTAGGAGGTTTGAGAAGGGTTTGAATGCCGACATGACTACTCTCGTGTCTGCACTAGAAAACCGGGAGAGATTCTCTACCTTTGTTGAGTCAGTACGAAGGATAGAGAGATCCGTAGTCGAGAAAAGACAAACCCAAAAGAGATATCCATAGTTCCAGGGATCTTCATCTAGAGACTTTAAGAAGCCTAGATTCTCTACACCTACACCTCCACCACCCAGATTGAGTTCTCAGACTCAGTGGTCACCAAGTAGAGGTACAGGACGAGGTTTACCACTACAAGAGACTCACAGTTCAGCATCAATGTCAGTTACAGGACCACCCAGACTACAACAACTGGAGAAGAGCTGTTACAACTGTGGGAAGGTAGGACACTTGATGAAGGACTGTAGGTCTAGGCCTGTTAGTGTGACACAACCTCAAAGGCAGAATCAACAAGGATCACAGAGAAGGTAGTCTCAAGGAGCAGCTAGAGGATGTGGGCAAGCGTCTCAGGATGGATCGTCAGCACCAACTCAACCTCAGGCGACAACAAGGTTCTATGCTATGAACCCACCAGAAGCAGTGGTCAATCCACGGGTTGTGGCAGGTCAGATGGAACTTTTATATTCTAATATGTCTAAATCCTGTGTTGTATCTGTTCTGATTGACCCGGGTGCTACACACTCCTTTGTCACTCGGAGAGTGATTCATAGCTGCAATATGACAATTAGTCATAGGGCAGATAGCTTGTTTTTGGAGACTCCATTGAGTGGATCTGTCGTTTTGCAGGAGGTATGCTCTCCCTGCATCCTCTTCTTTTCTGATCATCGCATTCCAGTGGACCTTATACCACTTGATATGCAAGGATTTGATATAATCCTTGGGATGGATACCTTAGAAAGGTATCGAGTTGTCTTGGATTGTGAATCCAAGCAGGTTGTGTTTGCTGATGATAGCAGCACATGGATCTTTCAAGGAGAAAGAAAGATTCTGCCCACCTGTCTTGTATCAGCTATGGTTGCTAACAAGCTAATGAGGCAAGGATGTTATGCATTCCCGGAACATGTAGTAGATGTTACCAAAGAAGGTCCCAACCCTACTGAAGTTCCTATAGTCAGGTAATTCAAGGACGTGTTTCCTGAAGAACTTCCAGGTATACCACCGCCTCAGGAAATTGATTTTGAGATCAATTTGAGCCCAGATACAAAACCTATAGCCCAGACACCGTATAGGATGGCGCCTGCTGAGATGGCAGAACTCAAGAAACAACTTCAAGAGTTGCTTGAGAAGGGTTTTATCCGACCGAGCACTTCACCGTGGGGTGCTCCGGTTTTGTTTGTTAAAAAGAAAGATGGGTCAATGCGGTTGTGCATTGACTACAGACAACTCAATAAAGTAACAATAAAGAACAAGTACCCTTTGCCGAGGATTGATGATCTTTTTGACCAGTTGCATGGTGCAACCGTATTCTCAAAGATAGATTTGAGGTCAGGATATCATCAACTTCGTATCAAGGACAGTGACATACCCAAGTCTGCTTTTAGGATAAGGTATGGTCACTACGAGTTCACAGTTATGTCGTTTGGACTAACTAATGCACCAGCTGCATTTATGGAACTTATGAATAGAATATTCCGACCTTTCCTCGATCAGTGTGTTGTCGTCTTCATAGATGGCATTCTGATTTATAGTAAGGATGCTCAGCAGCATGAACAACATCTCCGACAGGCTCTAACTTTGCTAAGAAAACATAAGCTATATGCTAAATTTAGCAAGTGTGAGTTCTGGTTGCCGGAAGTATCTTTTCTGGGACATGTGATATCTGCCTCAGGTATTCGTGTTGACCCTACAAAGGTAACATCTGTGCTACAGTGGGAACAACCGAAGACACCAACGGAGATTCGAAGTTTCTTGGGATTAGCTGGTTATTATCGAAGGTTTATAAAGAATTTCAGTTCTATAGCCTTACCCTTAACCAAGTTAACCCGGAAAGATGTTCCTTTTGTCTGGAGTGATAAGTGCTAGCAATCTTTTCAGTTGCTGAAGGAGAGGTTGACAAGTGCACCTATGCTTGTGCTACCTGAGCAAGGCAAAGGATACATAATTTTCTATGATGCCTCCAAGAATGGACTCGGGTGTGTGTTGATGCAGGATAAACAAGTGATTTCTTTTGCTTCCCGACAGCTTAAGAAACACGAAGAGAATTATCCAACACACGATCTAGAGTTAGCTGCTGTGGTTCATGCCTTAAAAATCTGGAGACATTATCTTTACGGAGAAACCTTCCAGATTTTCACAGATCACAAGAACCTTAAGTATATCTTTTCTCAGCATGAACTTAACATGAGGCAACGTCGCTGGATGGAATTAATCAAAGACTACGATTGTATAATAGATTACCATCCAGGAAAGGCCAATGTAGTTGCAGATGCCTTGAGTAGGAAATCATCAACATCATCCTCTAATAGGACACAATTAAACTCTTTAGTATGCCCTAGGAGAGATATGCTTATCTCCTTAAGGCAAGACAATGTACAGATGAAGGTGTCATGGATTGCCGGGTTGTTGGCTGAGATGCATATTAAACCCACCCTAAGAGAGCAGATTAAGGAGGCACAGCAAGTTGATGTTGCAGTTCAGCAGATCAGATCTGGGTATGGTGATGAGAAGCGAGAAGGTTTTCATGAATCAGATGATCAAGTGGCATGCTATCATGGGAGGATGATAGTACCAGATGTAGATAACCTAAGGAAGTTAGTCCTGGAGGAAGCTCATTCTTCAATGTATGCTATGCATCCAGGAAGCACCAAGATGTATTGAAACTTGAAAGATATGTATTGGTGGCCTGGGATGAAGAAGGACGTAGCTGAGTTTGTTCTGAGGTGTCCAGTGTGTCAGCAAGTTAAAGCGGAACACCAGAAGCCTGCAGGAACAATGCAACCTTTACCCATATCACAGTGGAAGTGGGATCATGTAACCATGGACTTTGTGGTTGGTCTACCTAGAACAAACAAAGGACATGATTCCATTTGGGTAATTGTTGATAGGTTGACTAAGACAACACATTTCTTACCTGTCAAAACAACCTATTCTGCTGAAAGGTTATCCCAGTTATATGTTCACGAAATAGTGCGTTTGCACGGAGTTCCTGTCACTATAGTTTCTGACAGAGGTCCTCAGTTCACAAGTCGTTTTTGGGAACATCTACATAGAGCACTAGGCATCCAGTTAAGGTTTAGTACATCCTTTCATCCACAGACGGATGGACAGTCAGAAAGGACTATACAGACCTTAGAAGATCTGTTGAGAGCATGTGTGCTCCAGTTCACAGGAAGTTGGGATCTGCACCTAAGCTTGATAGAGTTTGCCTATAACAATAGCTATCAACATAGTATTGATATGTCACCTTATGAAGCCTTGTATGGCAGACGTTGTAGATCACCCTTATGCTGGTATGAGACTAGTGAACATCAACTGTTAGGTCCTGATCTTGTGCAGCAGACTACGGAAAAGATTAAAGTAATACAACAACAGATTAAGACTGCACAAGATAGACAAAAATCTTATGCTGACAAGCGTCGTAGACCGTTGGAGTTCCAGGTTGGATACAAAGTATATCTCAAGGTCTCGCTTTGGAAAGGAGTCCTTCGCTTTGGAAGGAAAGGGAAGTTAGCTCCTAGATTTATAGGGCCTTATCCAATCATTGAACGGGTTGGAAAGGTAGCCTATAGACTAGAGTAACCACCAGAATTACAAAAACTACACCCTGTGTTTCACATTTCTATGTTAAGGAAATGTCTTCCCGATACCGAGTCAGTTCTACAACCTATGGAAGTAAAATTGAATGAAGATATAACTTATGAGGAAGGACCGGTGTCAATCCTTGATAACAGAATTAAAAAGTTAAAGAAGAAAGATATAAGCCTTGTGAAAGTCCTCTGGAACCACCGTGGTGTTGAAGAAGCCACTTGGGAACTAGAGGATGAGATGAGAAGGAAATACCCTACTCTTTTCTCCTAATACGTTTTGTTGATTTCGAGGACGAAATCCTTGTAAGGGGTGGATAATTTGTAACATCCCTGACCTGGGTTATAAACTAACCCTAGGTGTTTTGCCTAAATATGTATTTAAACCCTGGTGATTATCTTTTGACATGTAATTAAGTTCCTCAGGAACATATACTTTCAATTTTGTCCTTTTTAAACAAAGTTGTAGTATTATTTTGGTAATGCAGGGGCTTATGTGCAAATTACCCAGTTAAGGGGTTAACTTGAAATTTCACATGTTAAGATGTTCTTTTGATAATGAGACATCATATGAGTGAATATGATGAGACATGATGGATTTCCCAAGCTTGGGCATCTAGATGCAGCTTGTGGAATAATTCTTATGCTTAAAAACCCTAATTTGGAGTAAAATACAGTTTACCAAATTTGAGGGGTGCAACTTGTAAAATACACCATCTAGAACATCTTTTATGACTCTTGCCATCATTTAGAGTAGAAATGGTGAAAGGGACACATCAATGAATAATCAGATAAGAAAAATGACCTTTGTACATAAAATTTACTAAGTTTGAGTAAGGAAACCTTTCATGTATGTACCCTAGTTGAAAGTTGGCTTTATTTACCCCTATATCTTGAGATTTCACGAGCTTTGCATAAGTTTAGATGAGACTGGACGATCCCTTAAATAAGAAAGGACTTGGATGAGAAATTCAAAGTTTTAGAGGTCCTTATGGTGAAAATCAGCCTAATCTATATACACACCTTTCTTTCCAAACCAAGCAAATGTATTCCCTTCACTTCCTCACTTCTCATCTTTCTCAACCGACCAAGGCAAAGCTCTGGAGCTCAAGGGGACGACCAACCTGTTCTAGGTAAGAGAACACCACCTTCTAGCTTGATTTCATGGAGGAAATCGTGTTACAAGGTTGAATTGTTAGTTTTCTTACTTAGGTCCCTTGTTCTAGCCGACCATCCCCATCTTTTTCTTGAAGATTTGAACTTGTGAAAGTTGCTGATTTCAATATAGATCTTGTTGAGTTTTGGGTTGAAGGACCCAAACGGGTTCCAACCCGTTTGGGGGTTCATCCAAACGATCTCACACTCGTTTAGTGACACCCCAAGATCGTTTGGAGGTCTAGGGTTAAAGAATTTGATGGTTTGAAGGTCCAATTATAATAAGTTGATGAATTGATAAAATTGCTGATTTTAGACCTAATTAGGGTCAACCCTTATCCAACCAACTTGATTTTTTGTCAAACTTTGGGCAAACGGTCTCAAGACCGTTGGGAGGTCATCCAAACGATCTCAAGACCGTTTGGGCCAAGTTTGGGCCCAATTGGAGTTCAATTGATGGGTTCAATTACACTTTGTTTCACATTGTTGAAAATTGGTGATTAGCCGATTGGAAACCCTATTTGAGTTAGACTTAATCCTAATTAGCTTTCAATTGAGGGTCAACTTGGAGTCCAATTGATTTAGACTCATCCTAATTGACTCAATTTGTAAGTGGTTAACATAGCCTTGGCCAATTAAAGGCTTAAACATAGAAATCCTTTTCAAACATAACCTATGTGTCACCTTTTATGTTCATGCGGTTTGGACCCAAGTGAGTTCACACTCGTTTGTGTCCAAATGGGTTCACACCCGTTTCATCTCAATTGGGTTGACACCCGTTTCATCTCAATTGGGTTGACACCCGTTTCAACTCAATTGGGTTGACACCCGTTTCATCTCAAATGGGTTGACACCAGTTTCATCTCAATTGGGTTGACACCCGTTTCATCTCAATTGGGTTGACACCCGTTTCATCTCAATTGGGTTGACACCCGTTTCATCTCAAACGAGTCCTCACTCGTTTCATCTCAAACGGGTTCACACCCGTTTAAGCTCAAACGGGTTCACACTCGTTTAGGCTCAAACGGGTCCACACTCATTTGGACTTAAATGGGTCCACACCCGTTTAACATCAAGGGGGTCCACACTCGTTTTAGGCCCAAATGGGCTCTAGGTCGTTTAAGGTTAAACGAGTTCAAGGTCATTTAAGAATCAAATGGGTTGAAGGTTGAAGTTTAAACCCTAAACCATTTGGAGACCTTCAAGGTTGATTATACTTAATCACTTGAAGGTGTAAATGGTTCAATGATGATCTAATCTAAACCCTAAAGGTAACCTAATATGTTAAAAGACTAAGTGGCTAATGAATTGACCCATGATGATGGTCAATGGGTAAATTACCAAAATGCCCCTGAAAGGTTCAATTGAGTGATACCTTGTTTTAATCAAACCCTAATCACATAATAGTGATAAGTTGACTGGTGTTAATCAATGAGGACTTAACCCAACCTAATCTAGAATAGTGTAGTCACCATCTACTAGTGAGAGGAGAGAGAAAGTACCATTTATGGTGGAAACCTAAGTAAAATACCTTCAATATACATGAATGTGCATGATTAGGGTATGATCCATTTATGAGAGATCATGGAAACCCTAATTATGATAATTGATGAATCTTAATCTTATCTGAGGTCTTTAATGTTGATGTTTCTCATACATGAGGATATTATGAGATCATTTCACCATGAGGTGAATAGTAAACCCTAATTGATGAAAACCAAGAAAACCTAGCTCTTGTATGAGTAGGGAGATACAACTTCTTTAAATGAGTTATTTACTGTTATCAGTTGATTTAACCATGCAGGTTCCTTTATGAGGATGATCATATCTAGGTATGGATGATGATATTATATTCATTGAAAGCATGTTGTTAGCCTTATGAATAGTGATATATCCTGATGCCTTGTTAATAGCATCTTATGAGATTGATAGGCTGTGAGAGCCATGAATACCATCAGGGTCATGCTTTGAGAGATGACTTGTGATGAGAATATTGAGAAATGATAATTGATGAAAGTTAGGCTTGTTACATTTAGTATTCTTCCTTCATAGCTGCTATGTTAATGATTAATGTTTGAAAACATGTATGATGATAAAAGAATACTGAAATGTACCTAACTAATCAAGTATAATCATACCATGTAGAGCCTTGATCATAGATCCATCAATGTCAGGAGTTAAATGATGGTGAAACATGTTTTCCTAAGGGGATTCCTGGAGCACATATTCTTGAATATGTTGGGAAATATGGATGTGAATTTCCTTACATCCTAGTGTAGGAATTGATGTAGATGTATCTTAATCTATTAATCCTTCACTATGTTTTATGCCGGGGTGATCGAACACTAATCTCCCGAGGAAATCTTTTATACCGCATCGATGAGAGATAAACATGAAATCTTTTGATAGCGAAGAGAGTGCAGAATGCTACTGTGACTCTAATAGCGAAGTATCAGAATACCCTGGTAAGCTATATTAGCAGGGACACTAGATGTCCTGCATGTTTATCCTCATTCTGACTGAGGTAGTTGAAGGTCATGAGAATCCGGCTCTTTCGATGACCTAGTATGATACCGATGCGACTTACTAGTGATCGGTTGGAGCATGTGCGGTATACCTCATCTCCGCAGGGCATAATGATGTTTGTAAAACATAATCAACCGCGTAGCATAACTGCTTAGGTTGAACTACGAGAAACATTGAATGATATTACATTGCTTGTTTTAATATCCTATTCAAGCATTAGTATATGTGTTCTTCATATTCCTTGAATAAAGATGAGTATTTGTTAGCAAGCCTGCTGTGAGTAACCTAAATTATATGCTCATGATTTTTCCTTTAATTGCTTTTCACAAAGTTTCTGGCGGAGAGTTATAACTATCGCTGGGACAATTATTTAAAATTGTCTCACCCCGTATATTTCTACCTTTAAGTGGACGTCGAGGTCGAAGGAACCGATCTGCAGGTGGACAACAACAACAACAGTAATTTCCGGAGCAGCAATGACTTCAGGTGGAAACACTGTGCTGTCTAGTCTTGTAGTTAGAATAGTCTTATGTCGTCTCTGTACACTCAGGTCCTAGGAGTTTGTTGATCTGAGAATTTTGAAATCTTGAGATTTTGTATCATGACGTATATAATCACTCGAGAAGTGATTTATCAGAGATGTAAACAGTTCATCCTAATTTTATAAAAGGAGTTTCAGGTTTTTAAGATCTCGTTTTCGAAAAGTTTTAATTTCTCGTGATTTTCGTATTCCGCTGTTAATCGAATCGCTTCCGCTATGTTTATCTTGTGTTTTGGAGATCAGAGCCCACACCTATACCCCTTGCTGGCGCGTTTTCAACGCGTTTTCGGTGGCGCACGAAGGGTTGTGGCGTCGGTTTGAGAACCGACGCGTAACGGTTGGGCTTTTAGCGGCGCCCACATAGATGTCGCTTAAAAATAGACAGTAAAGGTCTTAAATAACCGACACTAAAGGTTGGTTATGTACTAGTGAGTACAGTACCCAACAAATAATTAATCACTTATACAATTCAACAATAAGTACAATACATAATTATTATTCTCATATCAGTAACAACCCTAATTACACTACTCAACAAGCCATTAGTCACCCATGTGGTCCATTTCTAAGTACAGTACCTAAAACTTATTGTATGTCATAATCAACCCTAAGTATTGTATTCAACATAGTACAACATTATGCAAAATCATATCAACAAGAGGGACTAACAAGTACAGTGCACATCAGATCAATAATCTGCGATAAAATGCAACCATAAGTACTATATCCACTTGTTATTTTTTTTTTGAGGTAGTATCCACTTGTTATTTTAAACTCAATTACTAATGGATAAGTACAGTACCTAGTAAATTACAAAATCAAACATAATTGTATAACTGATCTAGAAGCATAAGTACAATACTCACGTATAACTGATCTAGAAGCATAAGCATAGCTGCATCTATTTAGTAGTATATTTACGTTCAACAAATAAGGTAGGTAATACATTCACAATAATAAATAAAATAATATTATGATGGTCAAAATAATATAAATAAGACAGTTCAATATAAAGGATAAAAGTACAGTACTCACGTATTTGTGAAGGAACACAAAGCAAAGAAGCAGGAAGATAACATAATTTAATAAAAAATTCAAAAATTGAAAAGTTGTACGCAAGGGATGAAATTTTAAATAAGAGTGTCTGTCAGATTTTGTGAGAAGTAGGACATCACAAATGTAGTTTTGCATGGCTTTTGCATGAAAATTAATGCAGAATCTGTAATGCATTTTAATACATCTTGGAATCTCGGAATGCGGAGTAGTTGATAGTTCCGGAGGGCATGAGTAGAATTTTTCTATTCCTGCAAGCTCCAACTGATCCAGCTGTAAGGGAAGCCGGCAGCGCCACACAACACACACAGAAAACCAAAAAGGAAATGCAAGATAAGGGGAAACAGGGCAGAGAGGTCAACCACTTCTTCGGGGCTCGTCGCCACATCAGACCCGGCAAGAAATCGCATATGACAGGCGTCAGCACTACAGGGCGAATCAGGGACTGCCTCAGTGAGGAGAGAGAACTCCCCACGGCCCCGCCGTTGCGATCCCCATTTGTGTTGCCTTGCTTCAGGCCCACCGGAAGAACCACCCTAGCCAAAGGGCACCCCGACCCCGGAGAAGAAAGGAAGGAGAGGTGGTAGAGATGGAGTGCCCGAGGAAGAAGGGGACAAAGACTCCCAGACCGTCACCCTCTCCCCCAAGCAGCGAGAGCACCGTGAGACCTAGTCGCCTACGGGATCGCCAGAATGAGGGTTACCGGAGGAATCCTTTTTGTTATAGTACACATATTTAGACTCTACTAGTGTTATCTTTAATCCTACTAATAAACACACACGTGCACATACACCTAAAAATATAATGTAGAAACCCGGTCAGTGTAGCGCAGATGGTTCGGTCCGGCCTGTCCTCCCCGGAAAACGCAGATTGAAAACCTCCTGTTGCGCATTATATTTACAATTCCTTGGGTCATCCGGGCTTTGGCACCTGTTTGAGGGAGGGGGGAGACAAAGTCTCCTTCTAACTCAAATATAAAACATAAGGTAGAATATTTAATTATAGTAACCAATTTATTTAATTTTTCTAATATGTATATTGTCAAATGTCTACCTTATTAATTTGAGGTGATACAATATTATATTCTTTATTTTTAATGTCTTAAGGTATAAGCATGTTTTTCTAGAAATTTTGCATTTGCGGTCACTTAAGAACTGATTATTATAACCGTTTTGTTAGTTTAGAATAGAAAATGAGACAATTAAAGATGAGAGACGGTGTGTAAGTGGTAATTGGGCATACTCTTACTTAATTTGATTTAATATAATCACTACTTGAGTATGAGCAAGGAACATGAGGTAATGATAGGGTGGAGAGAGAGAGAGAGAGAGTTTAAGTTGTTTGGGAACCATTGCCTTCGAGGTTTAAAAACATGAATTATCAGAGGTACTCTGTGTGTCTATAAAAAGTTCAATTTTGTTCATACATTAGCAATGCAAATGATAGGAGAGACACAATGTGAGACAAAGATAGGTGGCGTCAGGAACATGATTGATAAACTTGATAGATTTGATACTATATTTGGTTTCGTAAAAAGTGCACGTTCTAGATATTTTTTATAATATTTTTTCGTTTACATGATTGGAAATATAAACATTAATATTTGAGCAAAAAAAATATTTTGGAGATGAGCCAATAGGAAAAGTGTTCATTAATTACTTGGATTTTGTAGTAGGAGAGAGTGGAAAAAAGATTCCAAAATTGAGATACTACATCGGGTAGGATTGGTGGAAGACAGAGATAGAGAATTAGAGCATGAGGTAATAAGGTAGAATGGTTTGTTAAATAGATGTATTTTGTTATTATTATTGATTAATATAACCAAACAAAATAAAAATTAAAAATGGTAATGTGTGGTATGAGAGAGAGCACGCTAAGAAGAATGCATGGTTTTATTAATTTATAATTTGATTGATTATATTTTATTAAAGTTAAAAAAATCATTACAACAATTAAGCAAACGATCTCGTTATAAAAACCTTCAATATCCAATATGTTCTTGCGGACATTCTTTAGAAGAATGAGTAGAGATGATCCAAGTTTTACAATGTTTTATGTCTTCATTTGTTTTTTTTAGTGGAAAGTATATCAGTGAGTATTATATCAGGGATGTTGGTTATCACATGTCTCTTCAACTCTTCAAAACGTGACTATCATAATCACATGTCTCTTCAACTCTTCAAAACGTGACTATCATACTGCTCTTTCATCATTACTTAACAAGGAATTTAGTAAATTAACATATTATAGATGTCCAATCTTTAATTTAGAAAAAAAACATGCCATTAATCTTTTAATACATAAAAAATGATATATTATTTTTAGATGTTTATTTTGTTACAAAAAGAAAATTGGACTTACGCTTATAAGATAAAAGGAAATAGTGTCGACGCAATGACATAAATTAATTGTTCACTTGCAACAAAAAATTGAGGATAAAAGTAGTCCAAAAAAAATTCTCTATATAAACTAAAAATGATTATCCGGTATAATCAATCTGTATTGAGATAACAAAAATATTGTTAAAATATAAATATTTTAGGAGAGATATACATTCTTTAACAGATTATTTTTCTACGCACACAAAACATGACTTTGTCTTATTATATATAAGCAAGAAAAATTGAGAAAAGACATAAGTACATGATAATGTTATTAAATTACATCCAATACTTGGTTGAATGCTAACAAAAAAATCAAAGGGCGACATAGTGCATGAAATTGGCCTTTGTATGAGCTAAATAATATATTATTTGGTACAATAAATAGTGATTGAGATAGAACAAATCATTGCAGTCACCACCCAAAAAGCAATCGAGTAGTTACAAATCTGTATGAATAGTTCAAGACAGAAACAAAAAAATTAAATGGTTAATTGCTTATACAAAAATAATAATAGGACTTTGGCTTATAAGATATAATGAAGTGGAATTGCAAAGAAGACAAAAATCAATGGACAACTTATTAAAATTATTTCCAAAATAGTTAGGTGAACAAGTCAACCAATTTATATAAATTTAGGTATAAATTTTATCTGTTTAGGTAAACCTAATATAGTCTGAAACATTCTTAATTTTTATCAAGGACAAAATCAACAAAGGACACCAATTTTTATGACTAAAAGATCACACAACATATGTTTTTGCAAAATTGTTTATACACGGGCTAGTAAGGAGAGGTCGTCTTTCATTCGCCAATTAATAATGCTCGACTGAAATGTCGAGAGTAAATAAGATGGTATTCAAGGGGTACTGAAAATGATTATATTTCCTTATGTATATGACAATGCAATTGATGCAAGTATTACATTTTGATGACTATATATACACGTTCCGCGGTAAACAATAAGAGGCATCCATGAACAAACTACTAAAAAAACAAAAGGCATCTAGCAAAACAGTTGAAATAAGGTTTGATTGCAGTGCCTCGAGCTCCAAGTGGGCAAATGGGGAGTTTTGGAGAACATTGATGTGCCTCCTGGAATCTAGTCCCGCAGCGAGGAGCAAGTAGTTGAGGCATCACCACCATATAAGACTGATGGAGTCCTATATCAACATGTGAATGTAGGCTTTCTCTCCATAATTACCGCGGCAAGCATACTGTGGAACATGTTCACTGACTACACGGCACGTGATGCATAAAACTCTTTTATATGAGTAAAATGATGAGCTAACTATACGAAAATATTTGATGAGTAACACATACCTTTCACACATTGACCATGAAGTAGTCTTTACTGCCCGACGGATAGAGAAGATAAAACAAAACTTCATATGCAGAAAATATGGGTAATGATAATCACTCTTAGTCTGGCAAATATTAAAACAAAACCTACAAGACACGAGACCAACAATAAACAGTGCTTGATAATGATTAGATATTGATACATGACCAGTAATCTATTGCATACTCAAAGTCATTGCCTAGACGGAAAGACTGATTTTTTTATTACTGGTCATACCTTTTCTCTCGTCTTCTAATGTGCTTTTTTGTGTTTTGGATCATAGTTTAATTGGCTTTGTATGATGCAATGATGCATTGAAGATGCATATTTGTAAAAAGAGAAACATATTAGTGACCTACAAAGACAAAGAAATAGACTTTTTGGAGTTTCCATTTGTACCTTCGAATCAACCATTGTGACTGGAGGGAGTGGCTCATAATTGTTGACGTTTGACGGTGACTATTCACATACTCCGGAACAGAATACTTGCTGCCAATGTACCTGTTAGCGAATGCAACAGAAAGTTTCAGATGATAATGATCGTTGGTGGAGATGACTTCGTCGGTCGCCATTTACAAGTTAGGATACAAATTACCATAACGATGTAGGTGCTAGTGTTCCGCAACAGAGAGTTGTGAATGTGTTGTCGCTTTATAGCTTGAGATGATGGTGACGAATACATGTCGCACATATTACATGTAGGGTGATAATCGCAGAAATGATGGGGCAAGGTCTCAGTCGTTGCCGATATCTATAAAAGAGTGCAAACCGTTGAATTGAAATGGTTGCTCTTCCACCCACCATGACCGCATCTTCTGGTTAGTTGTTGTTGTGAAATTTTAGATTTTGAAATCATCTTGCCATAACTAGTCGGTTGCTAATCTACCCACGATCCTATAACAAACTATTCAAATATATAGAAAACCATAAGTTGAGGAATTTAGGGAGAGAGTGGCGGTGGTTGGTTACGACTTAAAAGGGAAGATGGTTTTTAGTTTCGCCAATCGTGAATGCATAATGGCCGTAGTGGGCAGTTTTTACAAAGACATTTAGGATGATAAAACTACAAAAATTCCTCAAAAAAAGGAGAGAAGAGTAAGACTCAAGGAGATTCAAGGATTTTGAATTGTTTTCTTGTGATTGGTCAAGAAGTTTTTTAGAAACAAATAATGACATATTTATAATTTGATGGACAAACTCGCTCTTTTTATAGTAGTATAGAATAGATATAGATTATAGACATTTCAAAACATCTCATTTTGAGATAGTTAAATTGAAGTTATTTGCAATAAATACTAGCTATACATGGTTTTGAGGTGAATTATAAGAAATTAATTATGGAAGCCAAGTTTGGCTCGACTAGTGATAAGATTGGTCTATGAACAAGAGGTATTGGGTTCAGATCTTCTCATGGATGAATTTGAGGTATAAAAAAAACTCATATAGACACGTTGGTTTGGAGCAAGCCTTGCAATGATAGTTCATGCTACTGGTCATGGCATGAGGGTGACTTGCCACCACGTGTCTGGTCCCTGACATCTGTTTGGGGGGTGGATCCAACGTGGGCCTATCAGGGAGGGATTCCTTGACATCATAAAATATAAAAACTGTTGTGAAAATTGTATGATCATTGAGTTGTTTAAAATATGTAATGATCGTTCATTTCTATTAAACATATTATATTTATTTTTAAGTTGTTTATATCCTTTTATGATGAGTTAACCCTTATATTACTGATATTACTAAAAATGATCTAACGTGGTGTAGTGAAATGTGTGTTAGTGACATGATTATGGGGTTTACTTATTCATCAATTTCAGATTTATGATTTTAACCATGTTATATTATTTATAGATAAATAGAATTCTTTGGAATAAATGACCAAAAAATTTGTTGGAATAACTTTACCAACTTTAGAGGTTATATTGATGAATTAGGCTCAAAGGAGTTGGTTGGTTGGTTTCTATTTAGAACATATGGATTAAATTCATACTAGTAGATACTAGGGTTTTTAACCGTAGTGAATGGAAATATTCATCGTTTAACATGCTTAAATGAGATTGGTATAAGTAATGTATTTTTAGGGTAGTAATGTTGTAATACCTTCAGGTTAACTATAAAGCCAACCATTAGGATGTATTTAGGCGAAAGCCCAACTTAATCTAACAAGTCAAAATACACGCTTAAAACAGTAATTGTAAAACACATGTAAATTTATATTTCCATAAAATATAAAGAAAATATCATAATCCACATGAAACTGAATCTATAACTAACATCAACACTCCACAAGTAGGTTAGGTGACACTATTGTAGTTGGACTAAGAACACATCATGTAGTCCTTAAGATATGTGACACGAGAAACACATAATACATACTAGATAGAAATAACAACATTTAATCTTGATGGGAAAATTGATCTTATCATTTTTATACAGTCAAATTTACTCAAGTTACATGTACAACAAGGAAAATATTTTAATTTACAACAATAATTGCACTCACCCCTAATACGGTGAGTGTAAATGGACAATATATTCCACTTAAATCACACTATTATATCCTTCTTAGATTGCCTTATATGTCAAATTGGTTATACTTAAAATATCAAAGTTGCCTATATAAGGCATATTCACAATGAATGATAAAACACCCAAAGAAAGACAGAATATACTATTTATAGTAATACAATTAAAGTAAAGTTAATATGCATTTTAAAAATGTATACATTGATCTTTAAAGCATATTCACTAGTAATTTATATATGTTAGGACAAACTAGGCAATTTATGCCAATAAATCTATTTATAAGTAATGTGTGTATGATATCTATTATTTATTTAAATATACTCGGTTATCTTATTTTGATTGTTGGATTAGCTTGCTTATACCTGCCTAACTACATATAGATGGATTAAGTTCATGTAGCCTACCTATAATATGAATCACATGGTTAGCGAATATTACTAACACTACCTACTTAACGGCTTAGGTGAGGAAATTTGTAAGTGCATAACATATGCAACCTATATAAGACTCAGTTCTCACATCCTATGTATTCATGATTAAGCTAAAAAAAATCAAGGGAAACAAGTTTTATTAAACCAAGGGCCAATGGTGTTATATGTCATTCTCCCTAAAGTAAGAGTACAGAGGAGTATTAAGTATAACATTATGTACCCTACTCTAAATGAACATTTGTGTTGGGTTATGGGTCGCCCTACTACATGAGGTCTTGCACTCCACTCTTTACTATTAGTGAAATTGTAGATCACTTCATCATGTGAAGATCCAAAACACCCACATATACACCACATATACATGATTCTAGGAACCTTCTTTTGCCTTCTAGACTAGTAAAAAGGAATCTATTTCACTTCATGTTACATGCCCGAAGGGAACGTCTATGGTGATCAAGGAACTTTAGAACTCATGTGATTTAGGATTCAATATTTAGATTATACACACTACTCATCTTTCCAAAACACATTTTGAGTATAAATCATTTATCTAATTATATAGACTCAATACTAATTTATTTGGTTGGTAATTGTACAATTCAAAGTACATATTTTCAATAAAACCATATCATGTATATGAAAAATAGAGACAGAAGTGTCACAAATGTGATGTTCTAGTAAGAATATAGGATGGGAAAAAAATCTTGGCACGAGAGATACCTAGAAAATAAAGTTAAGGTTGAAAGTCCTTAAGCAAAAGTATGCAATGGGGGTCGGCTTCCCTGAAAACAACATACACTGGTATGTGAAAGAAAACATGGTATCACCAACAATAGAAAATGATACTAATGCCATAGACCTCCCAGTAGCATGTCCCCTCCTTATGCCTCCTCATCTAAAGCCTCCAAAAGTGACTTAAAGGAGATGGATCCTTACACTACCACCCTCTCCCCATTTTTTTAAGGTGAAGGCCTTAGGTAACTTTACTTTGTCCTTCAAGGTCAAAGCAACATCACTTGAAAATGGAGAACCAAAAGAAAAAGAGAGAAGAAATAGAATCATGAATAATAGTAATGTTGTTATTATGATTATTGGGAAAAAAATTGTTCTATTCACATCAAATAGTCCAAATTTATAATGTCTCTAGCATAGATGTTAATTGTATAGATACTTATCTCTAGTATAACATATAAAAAGTGCGACATACACAAGATTGATAGGGTTGAAACAAGTATTGTCTATAAAAGAAGAGAAGAAGTGAGACCATACCGCATTAGCCACATGGCAAGTGAAAAAAACACATGAGTGATGTATTCATAGTCAAAAAAATATAAAAGCAATTAAAAATCCATGAACACCTCAAGAGTGTCAATGAGTGCCAAAGTTCAACTATTTTGAGAAGTTAACCATATTTGGCATTTGATTCTCCAAAGAGAGGACCCTAATGAATCTTTCACATCAGGATGAATGAAACTATAGTATATTTTTGTAACCTCAAACTGAGGTCTAAAATTACATTGCATCTAATTCAAAGTATTGATGAGGATATAATATGAAAAAAGAACTAAATCATCTACTGAGAGACCCAAATGAAACATAACACTTTTAAGTTTATTTGATCTTGAGGAGGAAATCAATATAGAAAATATCAACCAAATTTAACTCTAAAGGTATATAGAAATGATTACATGGTTGCATATTAGGCTCATTGTGTGCCAAGAATCCAACCAAAAATGGATATTAGGGAAGGGTCCACGTGTAAAGATTTATCCACAACAAGATCTGAAGTGTTGTGTTTTTTCATAAAGAGATTCAAGGATTTGATTTAATAGACAAGGATAATGTATCTTAAGATCGATAACCCCAACCTCCTAAACTATAAGGTTTGCAAAGACTACCTTAATTAACTAGACATGCATGATTTTCAAAATTTATTCCTCCCCATACAAATTTCCTTTCAAGAGATCCATTGTATTTTAGGATAAGAGTTTTGGGATAACCCCGACTAACCCAGTCCAGACTATAGAATCGTAGTCCCAAACCAGACAGGGGCTTAGTGTTTGATCGAGTTTTGGGATTTTGGTCCTCTCTTGCTATTTTTGTGTTAGCCTTTCCCTGGTTTATGGGGCGGTCTTGGTGGATCAGGTGCTTAGCTACTACTGGTGGGAGCCCTTTTGATGGATGAAGCCTTGGTGGTTATTCTGATGATTCAGGGTTTGGCGATTGAGTGCTTCCTCAAGGGATCTATGTACAAGACTAATGATTGCATCCTCCAAAAAGTCAACGATGAGCTTATTACAAGGATCTTGAGCAGAATTGTCCCATATATCTCCACTCTTATCCCTTTGATATATCTCTGGTCACATTCACTTGTCTTATTGGTCTATGCCGTATGGTTTCCATTCATATATTAAACATGTTTCACTCTAAAAAAAGAACTTGTACTATATATCTTCATCAAAACTTTCTCTAGGCATCACTAAATCTGAAGTACACTATCAAACCACTTATGTAGGTTAGATCTCAATCATACAAGCAAGAATGAGGAAACTGGGATGAAATAAATGGTTATAACAGAAAATTAGGTTAAAATTATTCCAGAAAACAAGTTTCCTGATATTCTAACAATTATAACAAGTTGAGAGGTCTTGATATTCTAACGATTTACCAACCTTAAATGATCATATGTCATTTGATAGATGGATCAACCCTTTACACAACCAAGAATCCATAAGGTAAAGAAACCTTCAAAAATTGGTCTTCCCCAAAGGTGGGGCCGAAGATAAGCAAATCATAGGCCCCTACAAGGAAAGTCAACCAAGACTATTTGTGGGACAATTATAATCAACTCATTTTATTATTCTAACTTCCGTTTTTGGCTTAAAACTAACCCTAATATATCATCTGCTCATCACAGAGTCAAAATTTTAAGAACTCATTTTAAAGATACTCGATATGTCCCCAAACTCCAATTCCACCAAAATTAAGGTTTTGTCCTATCAAACACTAGCTAAGGAACAAAAATACTCATACATACAAAGATAAAATATAAAACACTGAAAAGAACATAAATCAAATAGATATAAAAAACAACTAATAAGATAGTGACAATTTGTCTAAGCTTGGTTCAAGGTTTCACACTTGTTACTTTTAATTGTTAGCGGATAAAATTCTCCTCCATGTTTTTGAGAAATCCAATATATATATATGTATATATATATGTATATATATATATATATATATATATATATATATATATATATATATATATATATATATATATATATATATATATATATATATATAGTCAGGCTATAATACACTCGAGTGTACAGATCACGCCGTACACTCCAATGGTGTTTGACTATCTAGACCATGCTTTTACAAAATCTAATCCATTGATCTTCATGGTTACTATAATAATAGGTCACATACAAAATTTGAACTCATTTGGATGAGTGTAAGTTTCTCATCCAAGGACAATAAAATCAACGCACAAAACTAATTTGAAATACATGATTTTTGCCTCCTTTAGAAGCACGACCTATAAGTGTCCAAATGAGCTAAAATTTATTATATAGTATGTTCTTATGATAATTAAGAAGATCAACAGTTTAGACTTTTCAAAAATTTATTATATCTTCAAAAATGACTGAGGTGTACGGTTCCTCCGGTACTATATATATATATATATATATATATATATATATATATAGTTTTTTTAAATTTCAACACGAATGTATCTTAACAAAATATATATTTCAATCCTAGAGAGCAATGATTCACAAATCGAGTAGCCCTACATACATATAACTTTTCATTGAAAAAATATCTTGCTTGTTTCTTCCTTTTTATAAATGTATAGGTTCTATGTATTTTCATAGATTTACATGTTCAAAATATTCTTTATCTTAATTCTCTAATGTTGAAATCTCTTTCCTCTTTCACATTCCATCATTGTCAACCGTCATCAATGTTTTACCCTTCAATGATTATTTTTTTCTTCCATCCATACTTGTTAGATGTCTTCATTTATATGCTCCAACCAATGATATATGTATAATAATAAACATTCCAAACAAGAGAATTAGTAACTATACCAGAATCTTGACTTTGGTCTCATATACATAGAATGTATTAGTGGTTCGATGAGATTTGAACAATATTTACCCTAAATACCAAAACTATCAAATAAGGGAATACACCAAAGAAAGTAGATAACTTCATGACACTTGATTTATTATCATTGAGCATTCATTCACTTTTGTTAAATATCACTAAAATAGTATTGATGAAACCGTTTAAATTTCATCATATAGTTGACATTTACCCCCAAATGTCCTCACAAAGTACCCTACATTATTAAAATATTTACCACTTAGGATGAGTCAATTATAAATCATGCTAAACAATCTTCTAATAAGGAGTTCAATAACTCAATTCCTGCTGAAGCATGCAATTTTCTTAATATCCATGAATTCCCTATAAGCTTATTGCAAATTAGAAATACGCGGCTGAAACCCTAAGCATATTACTTTCCTGCTCATGAGAAAGAATATCAAGGGAAAGAAGTAGGAAGATTGCATTTTTTTATAAACTTTTTTAGGGAATCTTGGTCAAGAATATGAAATGAATTAATTAGTAGAAATAAGTGAAAAGAGAATGTTTCCAAGTTTGAAACACCATCTGGGGAAGAACTATGTTAAATTTGATTCTACCAATGAAACCTACCCAAAACTCCTCTCCTTTCTCTATATATAAATTTAGAGCTTTGCATGGTGGTTTTAAGATGATTTATCTTGTAAATAGATATTATAGGTCATTTCAATCTTGGAATATAATATTAATGTCCAATATTTGATAAGTTGTTTTTACCTACTTGATCTCAAAGGTCGGAGGACCATCCCTTGTATATGTCAACCAACTTTGCACAAGTAGACAAAAAATGGTCATGGCATTGTCAATCTAGTTTATGGGAATTATATCCTATTAATTCCCTATTAGTTCCATAATACTAAATTATGGTTATATGTTTCAGAATTTCCACAATTTACTTTTCATCAAAACCATTCTTAAATTATAATTGACTAACATTTTCCCATCATTCTAGTCCACTTTAGTATAAAACAGAAACCCACAATAAGATAAAACCAAATATTTTATTAAAATAGACCTAGCTAATTAATACTAACATTTATATAGTATGTAGGCTATAAGTAAATTTATAAAACACACATTTGTCACCCTTTGGACGAAGTTTCAATACTATAACTTGAATGCACTTTTAGCACACACAATTTACCCCTAAATCTTAAGTTGACTAAAGTTAATGTTTTACCTTGTCAAACCTTGGCTAAGAAACATGATTTCATACAAACATAGTAATTCATAAATAAAAAATATTTAACAACTAATCATGGTACAAGAATAAACACACCTCAATCATACAATGGAGATGATCAGACAAACAAGATTTAAAAATCCCCCTATTTCCAGTATTTCAACCAAAAACCCAGAAAAGAGTGGGGGAAAGAGATTATCGCATAATCACTTGACTCCTTATTGATATCTTTATATTTTCCATAGATCAATCATCTATATCTATATAACCCATTTACTTGTTTTTTACATTTTTATCAACTTATTACTAAATTTGTAAACATCGAAGAGATTTATAATTTATTGAAAGAAGTATACTCAATTCAACATTAATTTTTATTTATATATCAATTTTGGATTTTAGTTGACTGTAATTTCTCATATACACGGGTTTTTATACCATGAATTTCACTAGTACACAAATTAAATTTATTTTTATATCATTTTTTAGTTGTTTGTTTTGGATTTCAACATTTGATATGATTCAAATTGTAAGTAAAATTTTATCCATTAGGATAAATTTCATGTTTTTGAGGATTATTTCATCACAATTATGGTAACTTTCTCTTTGTTAATTAAATTATTAATTCTATATGTTCTTTCTTAATTTAGGATTTGACATTCATTTTAGATACTATTATATTCCTTGGATATATTCAAATAGTTCTTGATCAAATCAACCATAAGAAGTATGTTCATCTAGTTTCCTACTGACTTACCCCTATACTTTGACAACAAGGATACACGACTACTATGTTATATCAAATGCTTTTCATTTTAATTATATTTGATATCCAAGTTGACTTTGAATTATTAATCCTATCATTCATGTAGACTCATATAAACTACTCCTTAATACCACTATTTAATGACTAAGGTTTAGGTTAAGTCTAATGGAAACCATAAGGATGTCTTTAGAATCAATATAATTAAACATATGATTCAATAAAAAATAACTTATAAATTGTCAAAAGACACATGTAATTTTTCCTATTTTTAAGTACTTGAAAATCTCACAGTCAACATGATACTAGACTTGGTTGCATTAATTTATGTCAGTATTTGAGTACACAGGTGAAACATTTCTACCTAAAATAGGCACACGTCCAGTATAACTAAATTCATGAGCCACAAGTTACATAGACCACCCACTAGATAGAAAAATTTGAAATTTAAAATTCGTACACTAAAATTGATCTTACCATCTACATTAGTGTAATTTACATCAAGTTACATGTATAAAAAGGTACACAAAATTTTTTTACAAAACAACCACATCATCCCCAAGTAAGTGAGAATATATGAACAATCTATACCATATAGATTTCACTTACCTTATCATTCTTAGCTCGTCTTTTCCATTTCTGTCATTGTAACTTATAACATTAAAATCACCTATATGAGACACATAGTCCCAATTTGTGATCAAACACCCAAAGATAGATATAATATGCATGTGTATTCAAAAATTGTACAAGTAAATGTATTATGTAGTTGTAAAAAGGAAGAGCTTTACATTTTTCTAGAAATAAATGTTAACATGATAAAAACTCAAAATATAGTCAAATAAATGTATTTAAATATAAAAAACATATATAAGTATTCTATTCATTTAATTCTACTCAAATGATCAACATATTTCATTTGCTTCCTAATTAGATTATTTTATACCCAACAAGATATAGATGGATGAACCAAGTCCTAAAAGTCAATCTACAAGGCTTAGGTTTAACCCATACTGCTTATGCTACCTTCTTACTTTCCCTACTGAGATTGTAGGGTCACAAAGTCTTGCAACCTACTCAAATATTACATGTGTCATCCTAGTTGCCCATGATTGAGATACAAAAACTCACTAAAAGCAAAATATGTGGAACTATGGTAAGTGAAATGATACACTAGATTCACAAATGCAAGATTACATAGGATACTAAAGTAAAACATTGCATGCCCTACCAATTGTAACAATCTATGCTAAGATAAGTTCAATCAAGTACATGATGGTAGACATTACACTCGTTTACCGTTAATGAAGTAATGGATCACTCACAAAGTGAATATCTAGAAACTCCTACATATACAATTACAATAATATAGAGAAAAATAAGACAATCAATTTCACTTCCATGTACAAGCTTGTAAAGAAGATAAACAGTGCTCATGAAATTCTAGAAATAAAGTGATTTAGTGTTCCACTAATTATGAATCCACATTTTTTTTTGATAAAGGGCGCCCGCCATTTTATTAAGTAATCAATCGTCTGCAACAAGTATAAGGATCCGATCCTCAAAACCCTCCCTTACGCAGTGAGGGATAATAAAATGACAGGAAGAAGAGGCCAAGGCATGAGCTACTCTATTACCTTACCTTCTAACAAAACAGAAATTAAAAGAAAGAAAACTAAGGGAAAGATCGATAATGTCACGGACGATGATGTCCTCGTAGCCCCGACCACCACTACCCTTCTTGACCGCCTCCACTAGAAGAAAGCAACCAGTCTCCACCACCACGTCCAAAAAACCCTTCCTGAGCGCAAGCTGCATGCCATTTAGAGCAGCCATACCCTCAGCACTAAGCACTGAGTACAGCTTCTCTAGACGGCATTGGAAGGTCCATGAAAGCTGTCCGTGCTCATTCCTAAAAGCTGCACCGCAACCATTCTCACCCGATGAGGAAAACGATGCATCCGTGTTGATTTTAATGCTGCCCGGTGGTGGTCGACGCCAAGAGATAAGTCCCGAGGTCGAAGAGTGCAAATCTGATCTGCTCACTACAGTGTGGTATCGTGCATGCTCCTTCACAAGATTGATGAAGCTCGCTGCTAGACCCGGAAGAAAAGGTGGGTGCTCATCAAAAAGAAATTTGTTTCTAGCCGCCCACATAGCCCAAAGAAGTGCGCCTCCCTCTTCTTTGCACCGACTGTACTCCTCATCCATGAGGCTGCTCACAAATCTCCACACGTCATGTACGCCCAGTTGCCCCAACCAATCAAAGTCCCCCGTGGCCCATATCTTCCTCGCTATATCACAGTGAAGCAACACATGTGAAGTGTCCTCCCGCTATCCACAATGGTGGCAATCATCGTCTTGCATCACCTGCTTCCTTTGTAACTCCACCTTGGTGGGAAGTATGTTCCTAAGAGCTCTCAAGATAAAGTGCTTTAATTTTGGTGGCCAGTCCTGTTTCCATAATTTTTTCCAGGACTCCTCGTCAACTCCATCCACCAAATCAGCACTCACTCTAATAAAGAAATATGCACTCCAGATAGAAAAAAGCCCCTTACTCCCTGTCTCCCAGAAAAGAATGTCCTCTACAGTCTGCCGGGGTAGTGGGATGTTAAGTACGATCCTGGCAATGTGGTTGGGAAAGCAAGTTTCCACCACCTCCCTACGCCACCATCTCGTCTCGCTACAAATCAAATTGCTCACCCATCTATACTCCATCGGGCCGTTAACCAAATACCTGTGCACCGTGCCTCCAAGTTGAGGAATCCACCTATCCCTATAAATGTGAATCCCTTTTCCATCCCCCACCATCCAAATAAAGCCATTCTTCACTAGCTGCAAAGCTCCCCATATGCTCCTCTAGGTATAGCTGGGATTACCCCCCAACTCGACATGTAAGATAGATGAGGACTTGTAATATTTCACCTTTAAAATCAGGGCAGCTAGGGACTCTTCATGCACCTCCAACCGCCATCCTTGTTTAGCTAGCAACGCCTGGTTGAAAACCTTTAGATCTCTAAACCCCATCCCTCCTCCCTCTTTGGGCCTGCACATCCTCTCCCAATTCATCCAGTGAATCTTCCTCTCCCCTTCCTTGGACCCCCACCAAAATCATGCCATCATCGCGTGGATATGAATCCACATTAATCATCTCAAACTCACATTTAAAGTAAGAAGCATTTATTTGTTACGTTGATAGTTTTTGAATTGCAAGTACTAAAATTTTGCATTAAGTATACAAAAAGAAAATTCATCATATCAACAGGTCTATGGCAAGGCAACCTTTTAAATATCAGACCATAAAATAAAAAAATAGACTTCTAAGTTGCATTTTAATATACCCAAAACTCATTTGAATCTTCTCTCTCAACAACAATCCCTAATGAAAATTGTATTGTAAAATATTTTACCTAATCAAGGTTTCATATACAGTTGTCAATATCACTATCACATTAATCTCATTCATCACTTCATATCATTATTAGTATCATTTCATATTTTCATTATAACTTTTTAGAAAATATAAGTTAACCAACAAACTTAGTATGACAACACTATTTCATGTCTCACTCACATCACTAGAGTTTCACTCGAGTAGACAATTTCATCCTAAAATCATGCCATGATAGTATAAAATGAATATATATCCGTTCAATACTTGTTTGTATGTTGAGTCACAAACATATGTGTATAATATATATTCATGGTTTATTTCAATAAAATAAGAATCTCCTACATAAATTTCATTACAAGTAAACCATATAGCATCCTTTCTTATCCTCTTTTTGTGTATGTTATGTTACAAGCAATCATCCATTTTCATATATTACTTAAATGAAACTTTTGGTCATTATTAATACAAAATAACCTATTAGATTTATATCTAAGGTCTCAACTATTTATGTGCATTTTCTTGACTTAGTCTTCACTACTAGTTCATCCATCATTTATCACTTTTGTCTCCATATATTAGATTATTTTATATTACAATACCTATATTGATTTGGCGAGAGACATTATTTCATGATTATGATTATATAGGGAATCATCCTTGGTCTTAATTTTGAGTTTCTTTTAACTCATTTTAAGAAATTTAGTGAAACTGTTGATTGAGATGTAGTTCAAACAACTATACTCTTTTCTTATTTAAACCAACTCATGCTCTTTTCTTATTTAAACCAATTCTATTTACCTTTACTTTCACCTTTCTCTTCTTAGTCCTTCGTATTCCACCCCATATGACGTTTAGTGATATTCTCATAGTTATTTTTAGTACTATACACTTTTAATTTAAACCATTTTATAATATGAGGAATCAATATGTTAAATTGTCTCTAGTAATATATATATATATATATATATATATATATATATATATATATATACAATAAAATGGGCATATTATATGGTTCACGGGTAGTAATTAACCCCACCTTAAAATTAAGTAAGGCTTTCATGATGTTAAGTCTTCTTACTATTTAAATGTGTACTTAAGAAGATTAGAACCTAATACTTCAATTTGATCCAAGGAACTTTTAGAGCCAATTAATATAGAACTTCATTGCCTTTTCATCACCTTGACCCTTGTTATGCATCAATCTCCAATGAATACTAAAATACACACATATTATAAAAATTTGTAGAATATTTTATTACTCTTCATATATTATTGTAATAATTAATATAGTTTTAGAGTTTGCATTGACAAACCCTAGTTTGATGCATAAACTTCCCTAGAAGGGTCAAGTCATACAAAATAGGTTTGTGAAATTACTATCCCATAACTATTTATACCATATATATTACTCTTATAAATATTGCTAAATAATGGATGTAGTTGGACTACTAGAACCCTAGGTTGACCACCATGCTCACATACATAGCAAGAAACTTACTTTAAGGTCAAGTTTTAAACAAATGGCTTGATAAAATAATTTTAATAGTTCTCATGGTATGCTAATTAAAAAAACTAATAAAACAAATTTCTGTTCACTATGACAATATATGACCATCCCTAGCATATACATAAAATAATTGCCAAAAATAACTTATAGGTTTTAGGATTTAACAAATAAGATCAACACTTACAAAATGTTATTCAACTACTATTACAGTTTTGTAGTAGATCTTATCACAATATTAGAAAATTTGGATAATTACTAACTCAAACACACAAAACACATCATATCAGGGCATAAAAAAACAAGCATATACGTTTGTGATAATCAATTTGTTACAATTCAATATAAATTCTAGTTCAAAATTAGTAATATACTTATAATAAGAAAATATTTTCTAATTTAATCATTATAACTACCATTTTCAAATGATTTCGCCCACAACATTCTAAATAAGGGTTAGTATACATCATGTAGGATGGATTTTTGTAAAAGCATGCTAAAATACCTAATTAGGGATTGTATCACTCCCTACTACATGGAATCATGTTAAGTTTAATATTTTCATAAAATCCCAAACAAGATCTTCCAAATTATTAATCAATCTCAAAAACTCCAATTAGAATCCCTTAGTAGGTAAAAATGTAATATCTGCTGAAATAAGTGGGATGTTAAGGTTTATGCTAGAATTTATAGAGAATTTTGTCCAATAGTTTGGAAAAAATGAAGTATAAATAATTGGAGCGAATGTTACCAAGGTTGAAAAAATATTTTTATAAGAATCACAACATAAGTTGATTCTAGGTCATATTCCTTGAAAATACATAAAAATCTCTATTCCTTCCTAATCAAATATGATAGTAATGCAATTTGGTATTTAGGTTCTTAAAAGGTAATTATATACTATATGCCACTAAGGTGATTTTAGTATATAATTTTACCTCCATATATAAATAATTTTATCCTCATGACCTCTTAGTTGAGTCAAACTTTGCATAGGCCGACCAACTTGAAACTGGTGGTTAGGCAGAGGTCAACCCACCTCATGCAAATGGTCTTTTATATGTTCCCTGGTAAATAGCCATATTTTTTATTATGATTCTAGAATTCATTAGTCTCTATGATCCACTTCTAATATGCATGCATTTATTAATTAGAACTGAATAAAAGTTTCCTATCATTTAGTCCAATTAGATTAATTTAAACCTCAAAGCCCTAATTTGAACAAAAGTAGGGTTTACTTTTCCATATCCCAGCTAATCAATCCCAACATGTGTGGATTATGTAAATACAAACTAAACATGGAAAACAAGTATGCAATACCATTTACGTGTAATTTATTTATTATAACTCAAATTCACATTCAAACAACATATTTCCCCAAAACCTAATTCTACTGAGATTAGGAATTAGCCTAGACAAATCTTGAGTAACAACCTATTACATACAAACATGAAATTTCAACTATAAAACATATTAATAAACTTATTGAAGGTTAATACATCATAAATAGCTATGCAAATAACAAATACCAACTAAGTAGATAAGGTTTATGACTTCACAAATTGTGTCAATGGTGGTGAATAAACTATGTTAATCTTAGCAAACCGTATATTTCCATGTTAAAAAAATGAGGATGTAATATGTAAGGATGAGCAATAGACTAAAAGAGATAACCATTATGTATGCTACATTTTTTTAACATAATATGGCATATTAAGATTCCTCAACCATTATCCCTCTTCATGATCCATTTTTGAGCTAACAATAAGTTTATGTAACAAAATAAAATCTACCCATCTTGATTGTAGAACCCTAATACCACAAATAGAACACTAATATGCTGAGATCCTTATAAATGGCCAGACCAGGCTATATATATACCACAATACACCTACTTGTACCCTAATGAATGTATAAAGCACATATAATGAGTAAATTAAATGCTAATAACCCTAACTTTAGTTATATATGATATTGACCATGTTTTGGATCAATAAACCCTAATGTGATGATAAGATGGATGTATGGAATCTAAACTAGACTTTTTACATGCTGGTCATGTGTATGAGATGAAATTTATGCATGTTGGCCTAAACCCTAGGTTGTAATTGAGTAACCCTAACCAATGCACGTGTGGTACCTTTAATGATACATAAGTGAAATTAGGTATTTCAATCAGATTACTTGTCTTAGTACACACAATATAGACCCAATAACCGAAGTGAGACTTAATATGTAAGTTGAGCTCAGAATCATGTAATACATGTCACATTGCATTCACTAATATGTACATATTGACTTATATATGATTAATAAGTAATTAGATGTGAATACATATTCATAAAGGATCAATGTGATTATGCGATTGATATACATAAATGACTTATGATTTGGGGTTTGATGTAAGTGGGGATAATAAACATGTTATTATTTAAGCGAATATCGATATTAATGAGATTTATGAGTACATAAAGGAAAAATTATATTTTGTGCAAAATCATATAATATAACTCGATAATTGAGCAAGACAACAATAACATGACTTTGTATCCTAAGTGTTGAGGATAATGGCGAGTAACATGATTAATACTAAGATAATGGAGTTCAAACCTAATTAACATAGTACTCAATGAGTAAAGTCTTATAAGTAAAATCTAACTTCAAATCATGATCTACATGATTGATTTATCTAGGAGACCTAGTTTCATCTTAAGTGGACACCTATAGATACTCTAATTATCAAAGAAGTTACACTATTTTATTTGAGTTATAGTTGATTTGAACTTTGATTTATGTCAATTATATCAATGTTAGTATGTAAGTTTCTTGTCATGCATTTTATTTTTCATTGCATGCTCTCTCTATGTTTACCCATGCCTATGTCAGACTCAAATTTGTGGGGGTTTCTGTGTCCCTCCATTATCTGACCTAATTGCCACTGGGTTCATGACTCCATTGTCCTGATTTTCACCTCCTTCCTCCTCTCATCACCTCCTTACATATTGTTTCCACTTCCTTTATGTTCATATATCTATGTCAACTCTATTGATCCTATTTTTGTTGATATCTCCCCAATTTCCTAATCAAAATCTGGTTTCCTCATCCCTACTATTACTTGCTTTGACTATAAACTTAGCTCCCTTGAACCCCTTCCTCTCTATATATTGATCACCTACAACCTCAATTGTCTCTTCCACCCTGTTGATAGATAGTTACATTACCATCAACTCTGATGGTTCCCAATGCTATCTCAAGTTCATCAGGGTCTTTCTAACCTTCATATAGCTTTAGAACTGATGAGTTTTTAATGGATCATATAGCTTCTTGTTCTCTACCTGGACCTCAACCTTTTATATTCCCATTTTTTGTGCTTTTGATGCTGTTGATCATTTTAAAAATTTATTGTGCATTGTGTAGTCATTTGTTCTTGGTTTCACTTCCATTCTATTCACCATAAGTGTTTTGTCCAATCCTCATGTTAGTCCCTATTTTGTGGTCATCGATTTTCTATTCTTCCTCTTCCATGGAGGCAAACACTAGTTGAGCCATAGCTTAATTCGCTACCATTGCTTGGGCTCATTTGGATAGGAGCAAGATTGGAAATTAGGTGAAGATGTTCCCAAAGTCTCTTTGATAAGTGGATCTACAGTTTTCCATCAAGTAGTTGTAGCACTACTGAAAAGTGTTTCTTTCATGTGAAAGATTAGAGGAAGACGGTGACTACCTGATTAATAACTATATTGCCATTGTTCTAAATCATTTTGCATCACACTACTTAGGGTATATTGGAATTTTTAGTGACCTAGTTTGATATTGATGCATGATTCGAATGTGTGTTCTAACGAATAGTATGCCTTGTCACTCCTATAGTTTGAAAACCATATGCAAGGAAAAATTGATGATTTGTTTTGTTTTTTTATTTTATTTCATTAGAAGAAGTTAACTTGATTAATTGATAACTATTATATGGTTATCATAAACTTACAACTATGTACACATTAGAATCATAAAAAATTTCTCTACATAAGTAGATATAATTTGTATCCTAGATGATACCCTCTGGCAACGAAGGGTTTGTGTAGGAGGTCGTGAATATCGTGATTCCGATGGAGAGTGCTACGGACCCTAGGGTGATTCCGATGGAGAATGGAGGAGCGAACAATGTGGTGGAGGAGGTTCCCACGGGAGTGACCAGCCAGACAGAATCCTCACAAGTAGGAAATGTCGTGGATCTGAGCAATGTAGTGAAGATCAAGGATCCTGGGAAGTCTGTTGGGAGGAATAGATCTGGTTTGATTGGTGTTTCATCGGAGATTAAAACCTGGGAAGTTCTGGTGACTATGAAGAAGGATTCATCGTCAAACATCTACAAAAAGGTTGAGGTCTAGGTAGAGAATAAGAAGCTGCTGTACTCGAACAACATTGTTGAGAGGAATTTGCAACGGTGGAATAAAGAAGCGGCTGGTTATATTGTGGGTATGACACCACACTGGCCATCACTAGTTGACGTGTCTTTTACTACGCGCTTAAACGCAAGTATACGCGTCGAGTAATATAGGCCTTGTGAGGCCCGAGTCGAACTCAGGGATACGTGAATTATTGGAGACTTCTACTAACTAATCGCAATCAGCTAGACCGATTAACAAAGTAGGGTTTTGTTGTTCAAATCAAAAGAAAATAAAAATCAAACAAAGAAAACAATCGATTAAAGGTTAATTTAATCAATTAAAAGGGATATCTTTAGGATGGCGGTTTCACCGCGGGTCAACATTGTATTAGATTTCATATAATTCCTCACACTTCTCTCTCTATCCGGGTAGTGGCCTGAATAGAGAATTACCCACTGTCGTGGTGTAATCCACTACTTAGATTTAGGTTGATTCCATCGTCATAGTAATCATTCCCCTAAACTAAGCGCATTAAGATCGGTCCCTCAGTTCCCACCATTAATTTTACAACTCCTTTGTCAAGGGTTTTATTAATTAATGTAGAATTCGTTTCTTTTCAACCATTAATCCTTCTGTCGAAGTGATTAAGGGCATTAATTTATTATTATGGTGATCAAGCATAACAATAGCAATAGAGAAAACGAATTTATACCACGGATATGAGAGAAAAATATGAATTATCAATATAAAAGCATCATACAATGTATTCCCGGGCTACTCCCGGTCCTAAAGATTGAGGGTTTTAGCCTCTCATGTTCATCTTACACAAATACAGGGTAGAAATTGGGGAATTCATAAGAAAAACGTGAAATAGATGGGAAAACCCCTGAACGGAGAAGAACCGGTGGATCCTTGGCGTAGAACACAACTTTCCCCGCCTGTCGGTGGTGGAAAGTGTCTTCGGCAGCGTCCGAATCACCCGGGATGAGCTTGTCGGCCTCCGTTCTCCTTTCTCTCCTCCTCGGCACTCGTGCAATCTAAAAAATGAGATCCTTCCAAGAAAACTTTTTATCCTTTCTCCATGAATAGTCATTGTTTCTATAGCCCTGTTGTTGCATGAATTTCACTTGGGCTTCCTCATCCTCAGATGCATTTTCCTTAGTTAGCAGCTTCTTGGCTAGAAGATCTAGCTTGTCATTCAGCTCCCTAACTGTTCTGGATTCGCCGGCAGCTTTGACATGTTCCACGGCACCTCTGTCACCCCATGACTGTTTCCTAGCCATATTCTTCAATATTTCCCAACATCTGGTATCCGTGTTATTTAGAAAGAAACCAGATCCGGCCGAGTCCAAGTTGCTTCTATCATGCTCGGAGAGAGCAAAGTAGAAGATCTTCACTTGGGTTTCCTTGTCCAATCCATGATGTGGACATCTCCTCAACATGACTTGAAATCGCTCCCAAGTCTCAGAATAGGTTTCACCCGCCTGTTGGATGAAATTGTGGATCTTTCGGATCATATCATTGGTCTTCTCAGGAGGGAAGAACCTCTCGAAGAAAACCTCCACCATGTGATCCCATGACTCAACAAACTCGTCGTCGAGGTTTTGGAGCCACTCTCTTGCTACTCCCGCCAAGGAACTGGGGAATAACTTGAGATAGAGCACATCCTGCGGAAAGCGATCTATCTTCACCATATCGCAGTTCTCCACAAACTGACTAATATGTGCCACTGGATCTTCATTTTTCAGTCCGTGAAATGCATTGGATTTGACCAAGTTAATCAGTGCTGGGTCGATCTTGTATGTAGGTATGTTTAGCCCCTGTTTCTTTATAGGCCCTTTTGATGCAGAGGAAGAAGACGCCTTGATCTTCTCCCATATTGTCTGTGCTTCAGCCATTACTTCTTCTTGTTCTTGCTCAGATTCAGAATTTGTATCACTATGGTGTTCCTCCTCGTAGTAGCCCTCGTCCTCTGGTCCCGCAGATGGAACCTCAGGTGTGCGATTCACGTAGTCTCGACTACGTGTGTGCACCATGCAAAGTACCTGAAATATGGAAAAAGGGGTTCAATACAATGCTTTGAACGAGTTAACACAATTATACAGAAATAAAGGAATTTCTAAAATTGTTTTAAAATTAATTTAAAAAAAAATGTGGCCTAGAATGGCCGCTCTTAGCACTCAAAGTGCCAATAATTCGCCGTATCCCCGGCAACGGCGCCAAAAACTTGACGTGTATTTTACTACGCGCTAAAACGCAAGTATACGCGTCGAGTAATATGGGATTATGAGTCCCGAGTTATCGAACACAGGGAGTTGTGAGGTTAAAGACTATTACTAATTAGGATTGATCAGCTAAGCCGATTAAAATGATTTGAGAGTTGACTGAAAAAGAAAAAGAAAATAAGAGAAAACAAAGCAATCGATTAAATGTTTAGTTTAATCAATTTAGATGGAGATCTTTAGGATGGTGGTTTCACCGCGGGTTATCATTGCATGAATTTCTATCTAATCACTCAGATTTATCTCTCTATCCGGGTAGTGGCCTGAAATCAGAATTGCCCACTGTCATGGTACAATTCACTACCTATGTCTAGGTCGGTTCCACTGTCGTAGTAACCTATACCCTAAACTAGGTGCATTAAAAACGATCTCTCGGTATCCACCATTAACCTTACACCTCCTTGTTCAAGGGATTTGTCAATTAATGTGATATTCATTTCTTTTTCAACCGTTAATTCTTCTTTCAAAGAAATTAAGGGCATTAGGTTATTATTATGGTGATCAAGCATAACAATAAAATTGAGACAACAAATTCATACCACAAATTTGAGAGATAAATGATGAATTATTATGATAAAAACTTCATACAATGACTTCCCGGGATACTCCCGGTCCTAAAGATATATGGTTTTTAGCCGAAAATAGACGACATGGTATCACAGTAACTCAAGAATATGCAAAACATGAATTTCGAGATACAGTAAATAGGAGAAAGGGTTAAAGAGTGGATCTGGAGAAGATGGAGAGAATTTGCCGTCGTTTTCGCCGCAAAAACGCCTCCGAGGTCTTCCGTGTAGGGTTCCTCTACTTTTCTCTCTCCGTTCGGCTGCCGTATCGTCCCCCCGTGATAGATCTCCCAATTGCGGTTCTAATGGTGTCTTTTATAGCCGTCGTACATGTTTAGGTCAAGAGGAAACCTAAAATGTAATTTTTAATACAATATGTGTTAGATTTAACACATTAAAATTTGGTCCGCAGCGTCTGAGTCGAGTCGATAGTATCGACTTGGAAGTCGATAGTATCGACTTATTCATAGTAAAACGTCCTTTTCCTTTTCAATCTCGAGCAAAAAATATTTGTACTCTGATGCCATGTCGATACCATCGAGTTGCAAGTCGATGGTATCGACTTTGCTCCAGTAAATAATAATTATCTGCAATAAAATAATCAATGAATAAAATCAAATAATTACTATAATAATTAAAACATGTAAAATGCATGTAAAATACATGTAAAAATATAAGAAATGATGGACAAGTGATTTTTACTAATTTGGTAAAATATGTATTAAAAAGATATTCAATTAAGCACATATGACACAGAAAATAACCAAATTAGATATCAAAATAACGACAATTTGTCCATACATCACACCCCTAAGCTTGAATATTGCTTGTCCTCGAGCAACACTACTCTTAGATTTGTTTTAAATAGTCAGCAAGAAGACAGGTACCTATGAATTATTTTTCCTAACCACCCTCCACCAGTCGGTCCCAAACCGGTCTTTGCCAACCACTGAACAAGTAACTACTCTAAAGCGATCAATAATGTTCATAATAGATGTCCACAATAAGATTAATGAAAAACACTATCAATATGAAGCAGTTAATATCATGGCCAGTAGGACACATGCTTGATGCACCATGTGATCTCCCTATCTACATTGCTCTGATCTACCTAAATAAGCTACTTGGAAGTAGATCCCCAAATAAACATGGATGAGGGGATTAATTGTGATGGTGGCCTACCATACAGAGCAATGGGTGGAAAAGATGGGTGGCTATGAAAATTGGATTCACAAGAATCATCCAAATTATTTATGCAAAAAGTAAAAATATGATGCACCTATATGATGGATAAAATGTGAATGTATGACTTCTAATGACTATTTTTTTATTTTGGTGGAATGATGCATGAAATGAATGTCTCATCATAATGATGAATATAGGTGGAAATGTGGTTATAAAAAGATCCACAATCCCCTCATTTGTTTCTTAGAGAGAATATGGCATTGAACTTGAAATTCTTTTCCTCCTTTTCTCCTCTTTTTTTTCTTTTTCAATAATTCTTTTTTTCTTACCCTATTTTTAGCAAGATGAACAGTTCATGCTTGGGTTTTTTTTTTGCTTTTTGTTTTATTTGGAGAAGGAGTAAGGAGATACAACTTTTTCTTTACGCTCTTTCATGAGAAAAGACCGTAGAAGATAATAAATGTGTAACATCTTATGAAATATGCAATGCAAATGCAACTATATGAAATTTTGTTATGCAAACTACAAATGCTCAAAAGAGATTATGATTTTTTTTTCCTTTTCTATTGCATAATAAAATGTACTAACTATATGCTTCCTATCATGCCTTGTAATGCAAACAAGAGAAAAATAACTTGGATTAAACTTGATCATCCTATGGTGGTGAATGAAGATGAATGGAAGGTGGATGAGATCACATGACTAAGAGACAATGTCTTTCCCAACCATGATATGTCCCTCTTCTATCAACTTGTGTAATAGGGTAACCTTAGAGTTTATTTCTAGAATTCACATTAAAGATCATGTTACTATTTGGTTGGTTTGGACTCAAACATCATCGTCATAACACAAGCCATAGGGTTAAGTTAGGTTTTTCATTCAATCAGTATGTCTTCAAGCTGACTAATCCAAACAATTCCTCCAGTTATGTACTCTTAAACATAGCAAATTTTAGCTTAAAGTGCAAAGGATAAAAGCACATTCAAATTTTTATTTAGAATTTTCAGAATTGATACCACATCATCAACAAATGGCTAATCCTAACCAAAATTTTATATTTTGTCCACAATTACACTAGATAGAAGTGGACCCTAAAAACAAAATGAAAAATCTAATTTTTCTGAAACAAAAACATATAGATGTGTGATAAAAAGAAAAGATGCAAGAGGTAAAGATAGAAGCACCGTTCCATTCCTCCCCCTAAGCTTGAATATGACATTGTCCGCAATGTCAAAAGTAAAGGAAGATAAATGGAACGATTGTACCGATATGTGAGCTCAGATCTGGGCAAAAGAGGGGTGGGTGGGATCCACATGAAGACATGCCCTCCAATAAGCACTCGAGCTCGGTGAAGTGTTGATGCTTGCTCAGCTTGTGAGATGTCACTGATGAGAACTCAGTACTACCGACAGTGAAGTCGGTGGTACCGACTCAATGCGTCCCTGCACACTGAATGCACATATCAAGGCACCTTTTTTACTTGCATCAAAACTAGATATCACAGTCTACAAAGAGGAATGTAAAAGTAGAATTGAAAGTTTAACAAAATAAACCTAATTGGTGGGTTACCTCCCACAAGCTTCCTTGTTTAACGTCCTAGGATGGACATATGTCAATCAACAATAATCAGGTGGTCGTGGAGGAGGGTGAAGCTCTCTCCGCCTCTTCCTTCTAAACTTTTGGTTCCTTGCAACAAGGATAAAAAACAAATAATAGTCAGAAGACCAGCATGTATGGTTGACGTTCCATTTCAATAGTAAATTATCATTGTAATGAACATGAACATGAACACGACTCACAATCAAATCTTGATGTGGGAGCACATGCAGAAATAGATAGCCATGAGGTGAAAGGTATAATGATGATTGCTCCTTAATTTCTATGACCATCCCCAATGGATCACTCCTATCTACACATAATGGAGGGGTTATATCAAAGGTGAATTTATGTGCCTCCTCCTCTAGTAATTCAATTCCCCCACATTTAATATCCTCACAAAAACTTTCAAAATTATCATCTGGATATATATCCCATATAGGATCCCCCATAAGGAAATGAAGAGATGGGTCTTGTGGTGAAGGAATTATGTGATGAGTAATGGGAAATTCCTCCACCTTTTCACTCTCAATATCCTCTTCCTCATTCTCTTCCTCCTCTCTAAGATCACTATCAAATAAAGCACCTTCTGGATCCTCCTCTCCTTCACTCATATCCCAAACACATGTATCAAAATTGTCTTCCACCTTATTTGCACCATTATTCTCATCTTCCTCATCAGATCCCCAATCATATTCAAAATCAATCCTAGGATTCGAGGGTGTGGGTGTGGGCTCAATGGAAGGACATGATAGAGGTGATTCTAAAACTTCTTCCAGTATGTTATCCTCACTCTCTAATTCCTTATCCTCAATCTCAACTTCTTCCATTTTCTCTATTCTACCCCATCCTCCATTAGAAATAGGACCTTTGCGATTTAAAACATATTGAACCAAAATCCTAATATGCTCATGATGAATTTCCTTTAAGGTTTTCTCATGATGTAATGAAGGTGGACTCAGACATTTATAACCTACATGTGCATTTCCACACTCAGAACAAATAGGGGCCATGTGCTTTATTTATTTATTTTTTTAATGAAAGAAAACTAACTACAAAGAAATATTTAGATGAATATGTACAATGCCTAAACTAAAAGTAAAGTTTTATGTAATGAAAAATGGGAAGAATAAAAAAAATTATAAAAAAAAAGAAAATAAATACAATGGCCTAGAGTGGACGATCCTAACTTTTCATAGTGTTAACCATGCCAACTCCCCGGCAACGGCGCCAAAAACTTGACGTGTCTTTTACTACGCGCTTAAACGCAAGTATACACGTCGAGTAATATAGGCCTTGTGAGGCCCGAGTCGAACTCAGGGATACGTGAATTATTGGAGACTTCTACTAACTAATCGCAATCAGCTAGACCGATTAACAAAGTAGGGTTTTGTTGTTCAAATCAAAAGAAAATAAAAATCAAACAAAGAAAACAATCGATTAAAGGTTAATTTAATCAATTAAAAGGGATATCTTTAGGATGGCGGTTTCACCGCGGGTCAACATTGTATTAGATTTCATATAATTCCTCACACTTCTCTCTCTATCCGGGTAGTGGCCTGAATAGAGAATTACCCACTGTCGTGGTGTAATCCACTACTTAGATTTAGGTTGATTCCATCGTCATAGTAATCATTCCCCTAAACTAAGCGCATTAAGATCGGTCCCTCAGTTCCCACCATTAATTTTACAACTCCTTTGTCAAGGGTTTTATTAATTAATGTAGAATTCGTTTCTTTTCAACCGTTAATCCTTCTGTCGAAGTGATTAAGGGCATTAATTTATTATTATGGTGATCAAGCATAACAATAGCAATAGAGAAAACGAATTTATACCACGGATATGAGAGAAAAATATGAATTATCAATATAAAAGCATCATACAATGTATTCCCGGGCTACTCCCGGTCCTAAAGATTGAGGGTTTTAGCCTCTCATGTTCATCTTACACAAATACAGGGTAGAAATTGGGGAATTCATAAGAAAAACGTGAAATAGATGGGAAAACCCCTGAACGGAGAAGAACCGGTGGATCCTTGGCGTAGAACACAACTTTCCCCGCCTGTCGGTGGTGGAAAGTGTCTTCGGCAGCGTCCGAATCACCCGGGATGAGCTTGTCGGCCTCCGTTCTCCTTTCTCTCCTCCTCGGCACTCGTGCAATCTAAAAAATGAGATCCTTCCAAGAAAACTTTTTATCCTTTCTCCATGAATAGTCATTGTTTCTATAGCCCTGTTGTTGCATGAATTTCACTTGGGCTTCCTCATCCTCAGATGCATTTTCCTTAGTTAGCAGCTTCTTGGCTAGAAGATCTAGCTTGTCATTCAGCTCCCTAACTGTTCTGGATTCGCCGGCAGCTTTGACATGTTCCACGGCACCTCTGTCACCCCATGACTGTTTCCTAGCCATGTTCTTCAATATTTCCCAACATCTGGTATCCGTGTTATTTAGAAAGAAACCAGATCCGGCCGAGTCCAAGTTGCTTCTATCATGCTCGGAGAGAGCAAAGTAGAAGATCTTCACTTGGGTTTCCTTGTCCAATCCATGATGTGGACATCTCCTCAACATGACTTGAAATCGCTCCCAAGTCTCAGAATAGGTTTCACCCGCCTGTTGGGTGAAATTGTGGATCTTTCGGATCATATCATTGGTCTTCTCAGGAGGGAAGAACCTCTCGAAGAAAACCTCCACCATGTGATCCCATGACTCACCAAACTCGTCGTCGAGGTTGTGGAGCCACTCTCTTGCTACTCCCGCCAAGGAACTGGGGAATAACTTGAGATAGAGCACATCCTGCGGAAAGCGATCTATCTTCACCATATCGCAGTTCTCCACAAACTGACTAATATGTGCCACTGGATCTTCATTTTTCAGTCCGTGAAATGCATTGGATTTGACCAAGTTAATCAGTGCTGGGTCGATCTTGTATGTAGGTATGTTTAGCCCCTGTTTCTTTATAGGCCCTTTTGATGCAGAGGAAGAAGACGCCTTGATCTTCTCCCATATTGTCTGTGCTTCAGCCATTACTTCTTCTTGTTCTTGCTCAGATTCAGAATTTGTATCACTATGGTGTTCCTCCTCGTAGTAGCCCTCGTCCTCTGGTCCCGCAGATGGAACCTCAGGTGTGCGATTCACGTAGTCTCGACTACGTGTGTGCACCATGCAAAGTACCTGAAATATGGAAAAAGGAATTCAGTACAATGCTTTGAACGAGTTAACACAATTATACAGAAATAAAGGAATTTCTAAAATTGTTTTAAAATTAATAAAAAAAAATGTGGCCTAGAATGGCCGCTCTTAGCACTCAAAGTGCCAATAATTCGCCATATCCCCGGCAACGGCGCCAAAAACTTGACGTGTATTTTACTACGCGCTAAAACGCAAGTATACGCGTCGAGTAATATGGGATTATGAGTCCCGAGTTATCGAACATAGGGAGTTGTGAGGTTAAAGACTATTACTAATTAGGATTGATCAGCTAAGCCGATTAAAATGATTTGAGAGTTGACTGAAAAAGAAAAAAGAAAATAAGAGAAAACAAAGCAATCGATTAAATGTTTAGTTTAATCAATTTAGATGGAGATCTTTAGGATGGTGGTTTCACCGCGGGTTATCATTGCATGAATTTCTATCTAATCACTCAGATTTATCTCTCTATCCGGGTAGTGGCCTGAAATCAGAATGCCCACTGTCATGGTACAATTCACTACCTATGTCTAGGTCGGTTCCACTGTCGTAGTAACCTATACCCTAAACTAGGTGCATTAAAAACGATCTCTCGGTATCCACCATTAACCTTACACCTCCTTGTTCAAGGGATTTGTCAATTAATGTGATATTCATTTCTTTTTCAACCGTTAATTCTTCTTTCAAAGAAATTAAGGGCATTAGGTTATTATTATGGTGATCAAGCATAACAATAAAATTGAGACAACAAATTCATACCACAAATTTGAGAGATAAATGATGAATTATTATGATAAAAACTTCATACAATGACTTCCCGGGATACTCCCGGTCCTAAAGATATATGGTTTTTAGCCGAAAATAGACGACATGGTATCACAGTAACTCGAGAATATGCAAAACATGAATTTCGAGATACAGTAAATAGGAGAAAGGGTTAAAGAGTGGATCTGGAGAAGATGGAGAGAATTTGCCGTCGTTTTCGCCGCAAAAACGCCTCCGAGGTCTTCCGTGTAGGGTTCCTCTACTTTTCTCTCTCCGTTCGGCTGCCGTATCGTCCCCCCGTGATAGATCTCCCAATTGCGGTTCTAATGGTGTCTTTTATAGCCGTCGTACATGTTTAGGTCAAGAGGAAACCTAAAATGTAATTTTTAATACAATATGTGTTAGATTTAACACATTAAAATTTGGTCCGCAGCGTCTGAGTCGATGGTATCGACTTGGAAGTCGATAGTATCGACTTATTCATAGTAAAACGTCCTTTTCCTTTTCAATCTCGAGCAAAAAATATTTGTACTCTGATGCCATGTCGATACCATCGAGTTGCAAGTCGATGGTATCGACTTTGCTCCAGTAAATAATAATTATCTGCAATAAAATAATCAATGAATAAAATCAAATAATTACTATAATAATTAAAACATGTAAAATGCATGTAAAATACATGTAAAAATATAAGAAATGATGGACAAGTGATTTTTACTAATTTGGTAAAATATGTATTAAAAAGATATTCAATTAAGCACATATGACACAGAAAATAACCAAATTAGATATCAAAATAACGACAATTTGTCCATACATCACTAGTGCGCTTCTTAGCTTAGATGTGGAAGGTCAAAGGTTCGCTCGAAATTAGATCAAGGAGAGGGGGGTTCTTCGTACTGCTATTCTTAAATGAGGAAGACCTGTTGACAACAATAGATGGAGGCCCTTGGTTCATTGCTGGGAAACCTTTGATTATGAAGAAGTGGGAACGCGACGAGCCTATCGAGAAGGTTAAGATCTCTAAGATCCCGATATGGTTAAAGATACATGATCTACCTTTAGAACTATGGGATGATGAGATGTTCATGAGGATTGATTCTTACCTTGGGAAGCCACTGCGTACTGATCAACTAACTGCTAACCTTATTCGATTGGAGTATGCGAGACTGTAGGTTTTGGTCTCTACTAATTTTTCTTTTCCTGAGGAGCTTGAGATGTAGAGTGATGATGGTCATATGGATAAGATCCACTTCGAGTATGAATGGAACCTGGGAAAATGCAATGTCTGTGGTCATTTTGGTCATGAGTCAGGTTTGTGTGCGGTAAAGCTGAAGGATTCTGGGGCGGTAGTAGTCTCTGCTCCTAAAAAATAGGTGTGGGTGCCGAAGAAAACCAGGACAATGACTGTGGAGGATGAATCAGAAATGTTCAGTGATGGTGTAGAAGACACCAATCTAGCTTTAGAGGGGCCTGCGTACTATGTGGAGGTGGAGAGATCCGGTGATGATGCATGAGCAGTTCAACATAATATCATCACTCCTTCTCCTTCTCCATAATGGGAAATCCAGAGAACAAGATCCAAGTCGCCTCTGAGGGTGGCCTCAAAATTGGTGTCTTCTATCAGGAATATTCAGCTCTCTCCGAATAAGTTCTCATTGCTTGCAAATCTAGGTGAGGGGATCAGTATGGAAGGCAATGCGGGGAAGGAGGACATTACTATCCCAAATGGATAGGCCCTTCTCGATATGTGCCTGGAATGTGAGAGGAATTCACAATAAGCTCTGTCGCATTCAGAATGAAATAAGTAGACTCAAGGCGGATGTTTATATCATTCTGGAGTCAAGAGTGAATAAAGATGATCTGGTGTGTATCATGGATGTTGTCTGGCATGGAGTAAAGTTTATTGCTAATGATAAATTCTATACTTACACATGCATCATCATCATGTAGATGTACTCTGACTTTGAGTTCCACAAAGTCATGGAAAATGATCAAGTGGTTCATTGTAGGGTGGTTATTGAGAAAAGTAATATAAACTTCTTTTTGTCTGCTGTCTATGGCTCGAATGGTGATTCTAAGAGATCCATTCTCTGGGATGCTCTAAATAATATTCTTGTTCCATTCTCTCTGCCCCCTGGTGCATTTTAGGCAATTTTAATGTAGTGCGCTTCTCAAATGAAAGATTGGGCAAACAACCTCCTTCTAGCAAAAGTATGTTGGATTTTAACAAATGTCTTGAATTCACTAGTCTTTTGGAGATCATTACCAAAGGACCCTTCTTCACTTGGGATAGCCATAGTAAGAAGGGGTTCAATACCTTCTCTAAAATAGATAGAACTTTTTGTAATGTTAATTTTCTTAATATCTTTCCCTCTATGTGGGAGGATATAGTGACGAATATGATCATGGATCATTGGGTTTTAGCTCTCCATCTGCTTTCGACCAAGAGGAAGAATACTCCTTTTCATTTTATCAATGCATGGACCTCTCAACCTGATTTCTTTGAAGTTGTGAAATGTGCTTGGGATGGTTCTTTTCCTGAGGGAGCCCCCATGTATAGAGTCTATAGAAAATTATCTGCGGTGAGGGAGGACCTTTTGAAGTGGAATAAGACTTGAGGATCTACAACAACATACATGTTCTACAAGATGGTGATAACACTATTAGTGATCTCAAATCCATCTCTGATCACATTGTGAACTATTACAAGTCCATTTTCAACTCTTCCCCCTCGTGTGAGGTGATTTGGAAGGATTCATGGAATTTGCCTATTTTGGATCCTAGTCAAGCCCAAAATCTGAGAAAATGATTCACTAAAGAGGAAGTTGAGGAGGTGATCAAAGGCATGAATGGAGACAAAGCTCCTGATCCTGATGGGTTCAATGGAACCTTCTTTAAAGCTTGCTGGCCTATCATTGGGCAATATGTCACTAAAGCTATTCTAATTTTTTTTGACTCTGGGAAGCTGCTTCGAGAATGTAATAGGTCTTTCTTAAATCTCATCCTGAAGATCCAAGGTGCCACTAATTTGAAGGATTTTCGTCCCATCTCTCTTTTTAATGTGTTGTTTAAAGTCATCACGAAGATTATGGCAAACAGATTGAGGAGTGTCTTACCTATTTTGATTGATAAAAGCCAATTTGCTTTCATTATGGGCAGATCTATTAGCAATGCAATTCTTCTGGAAAATGACTTACTTAGTTCCTTATCCTCTCCTAAGGGTAATGCTACTCTCTGTGTGAAGGCTGATCTTTTGAAGGCTTATGATACTGCCAAAAGGGAATATATTCTGTTTGTTATCTCAAAGATGGGCTTCCCACCTTGTTGGCTCTCGTGGATAGAGGTCTGCTTCAATTCAACTTCTTTTCAAGTCCTCAACAATGGTGCTCCTTCTTGTTCTTTTGAGGCTTCAAATGGTGTGCATCAGTTAATCCCTTAGCACCCTATCTTTTTGTGATTGCTATGCAAGGTTTTTCATCTATTATTGAAGCTTCAGTCAAAAGTGAGCTCATTTCTCCTCTTAAAGCTTCTGATCAGTTCTGGGTCTCTCATATAATCTTTGCGGATGATTTGCTTATCTTTTCTAAGGAAGATTCTCTGAATGCTCAGCAGATCAAAGTTTCCCTGGATAATTTCTTCTCCGTTTCTGGTCTGAGTTTGAACAAAACAAAAAGTTAGTTGTTTTTTAGTAGAAGCTGCACTGGTCAGGATGATATCTCCCTTTGTCTGGATATAAAGAAGACTGAGCTACCTGTTAGATATCTCGGTCTTACCCTCTTCACAGGTCATCTTACTAAAGCTGTGTGTTCTCGTATCACCGAACAAATCAAAAGGAAGCTTGACTCTTAGAAAGGTAGGCTTCTCTCCTTTGCTGGTCGTGTGGAGTTAGTGATCTCTACCTTTTCTACTTACCATGTTTTTTGGTCTTCTGCTTTCCCCCTTCCTAAAGCTGTTGTTCTTGATATTGAGAAACATATGAGGATTTTATTTGGAATGATTCTACGAGTCAAAATCACCTCCACACTGTCTCTTGGGATTCCATCTGTAGACCGAAGAGTGAGGGGGGTCTGGGGGTTCTCTTGGTGAATGATTTGTCCAAGGCGGGTTTGTTGAAGAACCTGTGGGACATTGCTTGCAACAAGGAGTCTTTGTGGGTCAAATGGCTACATGAACACTACATTAAGCAGGAATCCATCTGGTCTGTTGTTTGTAAATCTAACTCCACTTGGATGTGGAAGAGATTGCTCAGACTGAGAGATCTGCTGAAAGCCAATATTGATTTCAAGATAGGCAATGGTAAATGCTTCCAATTCTGGGGAGACCCTTGGCTCCCTAACAAGAATACCTTGTTGGATCTTTGTGATGATCAGATGGTGCTGCATTTTGGTAAAGGTCCCAATTGTTCTATTTGTTCCCGTGTTTTGAATAATGATTGGCTGCTCCCGGAGGTTAGAGGGGTTGATGTCATTCGTAGTTTGATCAATGATATGGCTCCCCTTAATGACAAAGAAGATACTATTATGTTTAAACAAAGAAGTAGTTTCAAATTGAGAGATGGATGGGAGATCATTAGAAGGAAACATTCAAAGGTTAAATGGTCTAATTGGATTTGGAAAAGCAAGTTCCCTAAAAGTTGCTCCTGCTTTCTATGGAAGTGTTTTGTCAACAGGATTCCTACATGTGATTATTTGAAAAGAGTGGTATTTTCCTTGGCTTTGAGATGTGTCCTCTGCAATTCCTGTGATAAAGATCTGGATCATCTATTCTTCAATTGCTTGTATAGCTCTGTTATTTGGAGTTCTTTCAGGTGTAAGTTCAGTAGGAATTCATGGTGGCTGGATGATCTTATTTTGCTGCATGGAGAGATGAAGACAGCTGTAGGTTTGGTGCTCCAAAGGATCTAGTTAGAGAGAAACTACATGATCTTTGGAGGTCCTAGGAAAAATCCAGATGAGATTTGGAGGCTTATTAGTACAGATACAAACAAAATTCATACTAGATGATGTATAGATAGTTGGTTTCCTTTTTTTCTTCAGTTTTGTTTTCTGTAATTTCTTTCCTTTGTCCTTGGGACCCTCCCATAGGCACTTTAAATACTCAATTTGGTAGTTAATGAAAAGAGGCACACTAGGTTCAATAATTTTTTTATATCCTAGATAATATGATAGTAAGAGTTAATAATTCTAGTTTACAATATATACACATAACTAATATATGAATGCAATAATATGTGAATGATATGTTGTCTAGATCTAGGGTTTGACCTTGACATGTTGATACACAAATTAAGGTATGTCGCATATCTCTTGAGTCATATTAAACTGTGATTATTTATTTATTCTCCATCTACTTGACTTGATTGTGAGATATTTCTTTGTATGTCACTTGGATATACATATTTAACCCAATTTGGTCCAATTTATTGAGGTTTATCTTGCAGACTATTGGGAATGAAAACGAAATCTACTTTCTTAGGTCTTGTTAAAATTTATTAAGTTAGAAACCCTAGTTATATGACATTCTATCACTGTTACATTTTATGATAGGAAATCTAATTGCTTTTTGATGTGACTTAACTTGACATGCCTCCACATTTAATGCATGTTTTTGAAGCACTATTGCATAGTTATACATTTTTTGTGGTTCTTTTTATCTCTTATGTTATGGATGTTGTGATTTCCATACCCAAATTATGTGCCCACCATTTGAATTCTTAGAATGAGGGGTTATGAGCTTTTCTACATGGAGTTTGGTTATGAGTTATTTTCTATCAAGTTTTGGGTTATGTGAAATGACTACCACATGTGTTTATATTTTCAATATTACTATGATTATCTCAATACATTTGGATTTTATGGATGATTATTCTGATAGGTCATGTTCCCTAATCTTAAAGCTTGTGCTTATGTAACACATGATGATATTTTGATATGGAAAGTATTTTTTGCACTACTAAATGGTTGTTCATATACTTGTGATTCTTATTAAATGAAGTTCTATTAAAATATGATACAATATATCTATTTCCTTTATTGCATTAGGAACTATTATACTTGACTTTGATATCCTTTGTTCATATATTGTTGAATCTATATTGTATGCACATACCAACTTTCCATTGATAAAAGTTACAATTGTTCAACTCTTGTGGGGGCAATCCCAACCCCCTATGTAAAGAGAACTTTGGAAGGATGACCAAGATGACCAGGACATACAAACATGTAGCTGATGTTCTTTGGGACATAATTGAATTGGTTAGATTACCCTCTACATACATGATGAGTTGTTATACCTTTTCTTCATGTATTCATGGTGCGTCAAGCCAGAGGTGTACACACTAGCCAACAAAGGGTGACGAGATGCACTCCATGGGACTCGAACACACGTGTGGATCTTTCAAAATTTATATTAACCCTAACCAAGTCAATCACAATACCAAAATAGGTCACCCGCAAGCGCACGGGGTACTATTGTAGCATAGGTGAAGGGCAAGCGTAGGGGTCGATCCTCAGGGACAGAGGGGGCCCTAGAGCTAGGCTAGCGTTGGCTACATTCCTAAAGCAGAGTCTACAATTGAAGGGTTTAAAAGGGGTTTGTTTTTGATTAATCTAAGCGAATGAGCAAGAAAGGGAAAAATTGAACCTAAGTTATCCTAAACAAGGAAGTTTAACAATATTGGTTAACCAAATAACTAAGCAAGAGCAAAGGTAACTTACACTACACTAGAGGATAAAGAAGCAATTTAGAAACTAAGTTAACCACTAAAGAAAGAAAAGATCTAAATTAACCCTAATTATCAAAATTGAGCAATTGACTAGGTTAAGCAAGAACAACTAGACTATACTAGCATAAGCAAGCAAACATATAAAGTTGAGTTTTAAACAAGATGATTAAGGTAGGTGGTCCGTTTGGGGATGTAACTTTAATATTAGTTGGGGGAGGTTACTGGACAAGCATGGTTCTCATCTTTCATCTAGATTACCAAACCAAACAATAAGGCAAATTCTATTAGAATGTACCCTATACTACTAGTAGAAGACTAGGGTTAGGTGTAACTCTAATAGGATTAGCCAAATCTAGGTTTTTAGGATAAGTGGTATTGAGAAATTGAGGGCCAAGGGTAGAGATGGGAGTAGAGATGAGGATATTTGACCTCATGCTACTAGCCATTCTAGCCTTTAAAAAACCCTAGGCAATCACATCAATCCCACTTATACTAGTAACTTAGGTCTCATACCAAGTAGTAGGAGAGGGGGTAGGCATGTAGGAACAAAGGGGACTAGATAGGGATCCCCTATTGGGACCTAGGAGTCATATCTAAAATTTCCACATGCATCCCAACTCTCCTAGAAACATGGTATCATCAAGCATTATCAAACAAGCAATTCATAGAAAAAAGCATAAATCACAAGCATGGCAATGGGATACGAGACAAAAGCATGAAGAAATCATCATAGATAAAAATAAGTTCATTACAAGCCAAAATTCCCTCAACATGGTATCAAAGTCACATTTTATCCCCAAATAGCCCACCACTAGGGGCTTAACTACACATAATAAATGAAATGAAAAGAATGGGGAAGAAACTCCATGGAGTTCGTGGAAGAAGCCTCCTTCTTCACCTCCTAGCTACTTGGGGACGTCCTCTCTCCTCCAAAGGTGTAGATGGGCATGGAGATATGGGGGATTATGGAGGAAAACCTAGAAACTTAGGTTTCCAAGGTGAATTCGAGATGTAAATGGTGGGTGGAGAGCATAAATGCAAAGGGAATGCACTAAATGCTCAAGGAGTGGGTGGAGAGGAGTAATGGTGGCTAGGAGAATCTAACCTAGTACTGTGGTCACCACCCATGTATATATAGGTGGTGGTGGAAGCACTAGGGTAAGTAGGGGTATTGTGGAAAAATTAGTGTAGAAAGTGGTAGGTTTTGGATGGCTGCACGGCCGTGCTAGGTAGCATGGCCGTGGTGGGTGGAGGTGAGAATGGCCGTGATGGAGGGGAACGACCGTTCTGATGAAGTGTAAAATCACAGGTTGGATGGGGCGAAGTGAAGGTTGGTAGAATGGTCATGCTGGGCAGCACGACCGTGGTGGGGGTTAGGTAGAATGCCTGTGCTGGGTAGCATGGCCGTGGTGGTGAAGTTTTAGAGGAGGTTATTCCCAAGAGCACACCCGTTCCATTATTCGGCTAGCACGATCGTGCTGGGTAGTACGACCGTATTAGGGACTTCATAGAATGACCGTACTGGGTAGCACGACCGTGGTGGCTGAGTTGTTGTAGCTTGTGATTTTTGAAGTTTCTTTGTAACTTTTGCATTAACCAACACAACCTTTCCATGGCACCATGGCTGTTCTGGGGTCTTCATAGGCAATATGAGATTGAATCACCATCATCCATGGATTTCTTTACTTGATGTCGATCCTTGGCCATTGAAGGTAGTTTGAGGGAGCTTTGGGACCCTCCTTCTCATTCATCCTAATCATGGTCCAAGTACCTGAAATGAATGCAAAGAACGTCCATAAGTGCATTTGACAGTAAAACACATATTGAGGGAATTAACTTGTAATCTAACTTGTGTAGATGTGATAAAAGTATAAAATGGCACAAGATGGAGCCCTAAAATAGGGCTACATTACCACCCCAAACTTAAAACATACTTGTCCTCAAGTATTCTCCAACTCAATCTCTCTTTTTAGTTTTCTTTCAACAAACAAGAGTGACAAATGCATAACAACAAAAAATTATTGACGACATGGTCTTAGAAGTAACTAAGTGCATGCGCTTCACCTATCTCATCTCCTCTTTTGAAAACCAATTATGAAATGAGAACTGAGCATAAAAACTTCAAATATAAAGAATAGAAAACACAAGTTGTCCATATGTCCTTCATGTCATTCCAGGTAAACCATTTCATGTTGGTGTTAATCAAAGATGACTAGGAGTACTGTTTTGCTTTCATGCATTCACTCTTGTGCCTCAAACCACACTAGATGACCCACTTGGCTGTAGAAAAGGGTAAAGTGAGCTAGATTTGATGTTTTCTATCTCAATGTGTGTGAAAATAGAGGAAAGGGTTACAGAAAGGTTTTTGGAGTGCTATTACATAGAACACTCATCTTTTCTTTATTTGAATGCTCTTAAACATGAGCATCCTTTTATTTTATTTTCAATTTCTTTTTCTTTTCTTTTCTTTGCCCTTGGTGTAGATAGGGCATATGGTGGATAGAGTGAAGTGGGGAGATAAAGATATGGCCACCCCAAACTTTTAGAGGTTGCCAAGGTTGATTATGTGCACTAGGGCATCCTTTCATGAGGCGGAGAGGCATGAAGATGATGAAAGAGTAGTCGGATCAAAAGGGGGGTCATTAGTGTAATCTTCAACATAAGATTTCCTACATGAAAGCTAATCCAACACTTCATCAAATGATATTACACCACATGATAGAGCAACATGACATTCACATTTCTACCAAGTGATTCCATAGGCTTTAAGCATTTGTAGCTTGCTCAAATCTCAAAACAACTGAAACTTTCACAAACTTTGAGAGAAGTGGTGCACATGTAAAAAGTCAACAAACAAGAACATATAGCAATAAAATCTAAGGGAAAAGCATGCATTTGTTAAAGGATTAAAAATTTCATTTCAAACAGTGGAGATTAAGTAAAAACATGCTTTTTGGGCAAGGACATTCAAGTTTGGGAAAAATTGGCCAAAATGGTGCCAATTTTCCTTCAATCACATCTAAACCTACATTATCAAAATTAAAACAATAAAGCAAGCAAATTATAGATAAAACATGCAAAAATTACCAAAAATCTACATGATATGCAATGCATGGAAAAAAGGAGCAAAAATTTTGAAAATTGAAAATTAGGCAAAAATTGCATGAAATTAACTACATGCTATGCAAGAATGCAACCAATAGAAAATCTACACTAGAAATATCAGGATCAAAATGAGCACGATCAGGTAGAACGTGAATAGCTAAGAACGAGGGCTTACTGCCTTACCATCCCAAACTTTTGAATCTTGCTGTCCTCAGCATGAAACCAAAGTTTAGGAATGATAGGGTAGACGTCATGGTTGTAGTGGTGGTGGTGGTCCTCCTTGTGGTGGGGGGTTCTAGTAGTAATGGCCCCAGTAGTCCACCTGTGGAGGTGGGTATGTTTCCTGGTAACAAGAAATTCCTCTCCAGAAATCCTCCCCCCATTAGGGGTTCCTCTGTTCCTACGCATACTGGTAGTGGTACATGTGGTTGATTTGATGATGCATCTACTGCTGATCCAAACACATGTCCTATTGCATCTTATGAATCCCCTCCAACTGTGCATGAATGGCTGACATGTCATATGCATTTGTCAGAGGAGACTGTGCATCAAAATCCTTCACTCCAGGTCTAGTGCGACATGGCTGCTTAAGTGAACGCTGCTGCTCTGACACATTTGTCTCTCGCTCTTCTTTAGGTAAGACTACATTTGGTGCTCTAAACCCCTCTCTAGAATGATCTTCCTCATACCGTGATAACAACCCTAAAAAATCATCTAGAGGTCCCACATCCATGAGAAGGGGGCTGATGTGGTATGGGAGTTCCAAGGTGACACCAGGGTTCAGAACATAGAAGATTTTTTTATCTTTGAGGGATATCATTTGGGACCTAGAAAGATAGTTTAAATCCACATATTTGCTTCCATCTACCTTGGTAAGTCCATCTAGAGTGTATCCCACTGCCCTTTCCAAAGTGGTGACAATTCCTCCCATGATGAATGCATTTTTACTCTTGGAAGGGATTGTCTTCAAGTGATCAATCACCATGACACCTATGTTTACAAATCCCCTACTTGCAACTGTGGCCATAACAAATAAATCTTTGTGAGAAGTACATCCTTGATTATCTTAGCGACCAAACAAGGTGTTTGCTAGGACCTTTTGCATGTACATCATGAAGGGTTTGTAGATCTTGCTCATCTTGGATTTCCCTATAGCAAAGGTAGATTGAACCACGATTTTCTTCTACATCCTGGAGTAATATGCTCTACCACTCTTGTCAAATCTTCCCTCGTCGAAGCTCTTTGCTTTTTCTGAATTGGTGGCAAAGATTGCATTGATCTGAGACGCTTTAAGTACATGTATTGAGCAGTTCAACTTGAACCTAATAGCATCCTCTCCTTGGTACTGTACCTTCTCTAAGGTTGCAAAGAACTCATGAGTAAACTCCAAATATGTTTCTTCAACCTCAGTTAAAATCTTGTACAGTCCACAACGTCATAGTTGATCCTCAAACATGAAGTTGATCCCTAGGGCTTGCATTGTAGGCATACATGCATATCTGGTGGGAATCACCCTCCTTGTCATGCACTCGGGGTGGAGAGGTTTCATGGCAACCCTTCTTGCTATTCCTCTGCCATATGTGGTTCCTTCTGGTTGCTTTCCCACCCATGTTAATCTATCCTCCTCTAGCCTGGACAAGAAATCCACCGACTCATCCTCCATTTCCTCACTCTCAGTGTCTTCTACCTCTTCTTCTGCATAGGTGTGTGACCCCAAACTTGTATCCAAGTTCAAGGGAACTCTCTCATGGCTTCCACTAGGTTAGGCCGATGATGTGGAATGCCTCGATGGATCTGGTCGTGACGGCAAGTGTGAGTAAGATGCCTCATTAGACTTGGTTCTCCTCTCACAAGTCGGTGCATTAACTTCAATTGAATCTACAATGTTCTCCAACCCTTCTTCTTCTTCCTCCTCCTCTTCCCCAGGGTTGTTGTAGCTTAGATCCAAGGCATGATCACTGTAGGAAGAGTGGAGTTGGGAGGTGCTCATTGATGTCGATCATCTAAAGGATCATGAAATGGAGTTGGACGGAAAGGAGGCGCTATCAGACTGCTGTGAACTGGGCGCCTATTTGGATCAACTTCTACTACCGGTGAGGATGTTCATAGTTTTCTCCATTCCCCTCTTGATGGCCTTACCCATTCTCTTCATTGTTGCAAGGTTCTTTGGTGGAAAATCGAGCTAGAACAACAAAAAATGAAGTTCTGGGATGTAGGGGCAGAATTTGCTCAGAGGTGGAGAAATTGGTGGTGATGGACGGTGGAAATCAAAGCTAGAGGTTAGGGAAAGTGATTGGGGGCCAATGGAAACTCAAATCCGGAGTTTGAGAGCAAGAGGAGGCGATTTGGGGGTGGTGGGAGCTCACCCTAATTGCCTGGGATCACGGAACGACCGTTCTCAGACGCAAAAATGAATTCGGGGTCGTGCTGGGTCAGGCGGAATCAGGCTACTTAAGTGATTTTTCCAGGCCAGCATGACCATTCTGGCTAGTACGACCGTGCTGGCGGGGAGCTAGCATGGCTGTTCTGGTTAGCATGGCCGTGCTGCCAGCGGCCAAATCTCGAAATTTGTCTGTTGTTTTTAACTTAACCAGCACAGCCGTTCCATGCCAGCACGACCATTTTGGTCAACACAGTCATGCTACCGACGACCAAAAATTTCATCCTCTTTGTTGATTTTAACTTAGTTAGCACGGTTGTTTCACTCCAGAACGGCGGTTCTAGCCTATGTCAGTGCAAATTCTATAGATTTCATCAAATCTTTTAGAAACTCATCATCTAATCCACTTGAACAATATTCCTTAGTGTTATATCCACCACTTTGATTGAATGTGCCTTAATTCTCAACTTGATCTTGTTTCACTTGTCATTTCATCAAAACTAAAGACAAAAACTATCAAACATGAGTGTGCGTATGTGTTTTGTGTAAAATAAAATTGAAGTATCAAAAAAGTAAGGTTTGAGAATCTCAAACAACGTGGGTTACCTCCCACTAGTGCTAAATTTTATGCCTTTAGTTGGGCTTATTGATTCTTGACTTCTTTCATTTCCTTGGGATTCTCAAGGCATCCTTGTAGTATATATCTTTCTCATCCGTGTCCAAACACATCTCTTCATCATATTTTTGTTCTTCTACAAGCATCACAATGTCAAAACTTTGATTAGCTGTTACAACCCCAATTTTTGGGTTCTTTTGGCGAGAAATGTAATTTCTCCTATTAAAGATATTTGAACTGATAATGATATAATTTGTTTTGAATTAAAGGAATTTCAATAAGGAAAATAAAGGAGAGATAAAGAGAAATCCTCAAAAAGAGATATTGTAATAAAGAAATAAATAAGATAATGAGAAATAATGAATATAGATGCATCTAGAAGGATAATGAGTATCCACTAAAAAGGATTTCGAAATATTAGAGTTTCTTGGGGTCCAAGGAGCCCCAATAGAGAAAAGAAAGAGAAAATACCAATAATAGAAAATAATAGGATAATATGATGCATAATGAATGAATTTTGTGGTATTGTTAAAGAGTGGAATTTTCTATTAAAAGAAAATATAATTTCATGACAAATGATTAAAAGGCAAGTACAAAGAGAATAAAAGAGGTAATTTTCAAAATCCTAATATCTAAGGAATAAAGGATATCAAAGAGTTTTGTTTAAAGAGAGAAGATTGTTTTTTCATGAAGGAATATAGTTTCCTAGTAGGAAAGAAACTTAGATCTCGTGGATAGCCATCCTAGGGCTTCATTACCCTCCTCTATAAAAGGAAGGATCCGATGGCTAAGGCCAGAGAAAAGTCCCACGCAACTCTCTCTCTCTCATCTTCTTCTTCCTTTTCGTGCAAAACCCTAATCATGGGGGGTAATGTGACCTCGGAGCAACAAGGAGCCCTGGGACGGGAGTTGTAACGACCCCGCCTCCCGGTAACCCCCAATTAAGGGAGACCAAAAGGTCGGTGCCGTTATCCAATTAACAGGATCAAAGGTTCAACAAAAATTCAATAACAATTATGAAATTCTACTAACTAAGTGAAATTTGATATAAAATTAAAACTTTACTTCCTTTGAAAGCCTTGTAAATCTATCTATCCTGGTCTTGAATTGTTCTATCTAATCCTCCTTGCACTTTATTTCTTTTTTCACAATGTGCCACTTTACTGTTTGTTCTTTCAATTGTTGTTCCTAAAACGCCGACAAACAAAACGTCAGTCAGTATATCGAAATATACTGGTATGTGGGAACAACCAAAATCTTGCAAATATGGCTAACAATTTAATAATCATAATCAAATTAATTAACAAGCCAATTTACACTTTTCAGTATGGCATTCTCCACCGCTTTTACCCTAACCCTGGCATACCCACCTTAGGGTGCCCTTTACCAATGACTTAAGGCCACCTTCTCAATCCCGAGTTTGGTGCCTGGGGGTCACCACTCATGGTGCCCACTAGTCATGCAATATCATAGTCCACCTTCTTGGTGCCTGGGGTCACCACTCAAGGTGTCCATTGGTCTACCCATCTGGGCCTGAACTTTGGCATCATCCATCAGGGTGGCATGTAGGTGTGAGAATCCATACTTCTATTATTAATGTGATAATCATAGTGACTTTATAATTTGCAAGTATGAACATCCAAACTGATAATTTGCATTCAATGCGATTAACCATCCGAAAAATCATCGGGAAACTAAGGCGGTTATTCATAATTAACCACATACCTGATCCAAAGCAACTTGATTATCCAAGCAATAAGAATAAGAATCAATCAACAAGCAATCAACAATATCCTGAAATTAATGCATGCGATCCAAGTGTTATAGTTTGTCCAAAACATTCTAAAGCTAGACTTGGATTCCACCTTAGGCTTTCTAGATCACGTTAGGGTTTTATTAGGGTTTTTGTCTCCATAACACTTTTATCATATTAACTGCTCTCTTAGTTCAATAACCCTAATTTCAACATCATAAGCCCAATTAAAGTCGATTATATCTCTTTTATACCAAAACTACCTTCTTTATCCTTTTAAGTTATTTCAAGGTCATTAGACTCAATTATCACCTTTAATTTCTTTCAGATTAACAACCCATAATTCATTATGGTCTAATTCCCATATGAACTCTATTTATTATTAATTCTACCTTGATTCCATCGGAAACCCTAATTTCTATATTAAGGCTAATTATCCATAAATTAGGGACTTTAATGCTTGAAATAACTTAGATTCAGCATATTACAACTTTAATCATGAAATTAGTCAATTAAAGCCATTAAGAGTCGAATTTACCAACATTAAGGTTTCAAGGCCCATTAAAATGTATTTATGCACAAGAAACTCTAAATTAACTAATTATGTGCAAAGTTCATCCTTTTTGTTCCTAATGTTCCTTTTTATCATTAACATGCTAATATCAACTTTAATCATTCATTAAACCCTATTAAATAAATTAATCAACTCGAAATAGGGTTCTTTAAGCATTAATACATTAAAGTTGGTAAATTACACTATTTTTCGAATTGAAATAAGAATTATGATTCAAATATATTTTTATTGCATTCTACGCATTCTCCTGATCAATTTTCATATTTTGTACATTTCCATCGGAGCTACCAATCTTAAGATATGAATTTAGCAAATATTTACCTTTTTGGACCAGTAGCAGATCGCCACGTCACCCACCCATGCAACATTGATGCGGCTTGCTTTAAAACGTTTCGAAATGATGACTTTACCCACGGTTAAGTCGTCGATCCTTCACACGCCCGAGGGGCATTTCTGTCCATCGTGTCTCTAGGTCGTCTTCAACCTTGGGCTGCTGCTCTGGCCGCCGACGGCCGCTGGTCTGCGCACAATGCAGGTGCGTCCTTGACGTGGCTTATATTATCGGACGAACAAACTCACTTAGGGTTGAATTCCCTAAGTTTTTAACCAAAACAACGTGCAATAATACCACCCGCAAGCGGACGGGTCTTATCGCAGTATAGTTGAGGATCGAATCCCAAGGGACAACATTTTTAAGAATCTTCTTTCTAGTCGAATCTAGTCGAATCAAGACTAATATTTAGTACAAGGTTGGTTGATTTTAATTAAACTAAATACGAGGAAAGTAAAAGAGCAGGATTAAAGGTTGATTAAAGATTAATGATGGAAATTGCTGGGATGGTCTCGGGTTTCACCACCACTACACATGCAATCACATCCAAACATCAAACATCCAGGCAAGATATGACCATTCAAATAGAGCTGCTGCAGAACCCCCCATACGTGCGTTAGGTTCGTGTAAGCATCACCTTAGGTATCATATGTCTCGTCACCATCCAGATCACACACTTACGGCTCCGAAGATACAATGATCCAAATGAAGTTGTGGGCCCCCTATACAGGCGTTAGGCACACAGAAGCGTCACCGTGGGCTAGATGGCTCGTCACCACACAGATCATACACTTACGACTTCAAGGAATCCCATTCTATTTCTAGTTTGGGAGTCAACCGCGTTAATCGACATTCAAAACCTACGCATTGAAGTTCTCGCAACATAGGGAACGAACATCATAAATGCAAGCAGGTGATCAATCCACAAGCACACATCAACGATTAACAACGAAATGAAAGATTATATACATGCCATGGAATGTTTAACAAAAATATATAAAGGCATGGCCAGCGGGGCTAGCCCCCGCACCCCAGCAAAAGTAAACTACTCGCTCATGGTGAGATAAGCAAGAATAACAAGAGAGAGAGAGAAGTTTCCGTCATAAGCATGGTGAAGAAGATGATCGCAACTCGGTGGAGAAATAGTCTTCTACACGATGTCGGGGCAGATCTGGAAGAAGAGAGAAGAACACCACGATAGACGGGGCAGGTCTTCTCTGTCCACCTTCTTCTTCTTCTCATAGTCCTCGTTCACCACAGGAGGAGCAGCTCGTGGATGAGATGGTGGCATGGTAGCAGTGTAGATGCAGCAGATCTAGATCTAGATCTAGATCTGAACGAGGTGGCTTGCAGATCCAAGTCTTCACTCCAGATCTGGGTGAACAGGCTGCAAAACCACCACGGGGGCAGGCTCTTGGCTATGGAGATCGTCTCCTTAGGCTCTGGATAGACCGGCAGCCTAACGGCGTCTCGAGATGATCCTCTTACGGGCTGGGTTTGCCTTCTATTTATAGGCAGGCATGCACCGACTTAAAGCCATGATCACGGCTATTATGCAGATGCCGCGGTCCCGGTGTTTGGTTGTTAACAGGTCATGGCTTTTCTGTGCTGTATATGGGTGCCGCGGTCGCGGAATTTGGATGCCACGGTCGCTGCTTTTTTTTTTGCCCTGCAGGTCGCGGCCAGTTGTAGCGATGGTGGGTGTGAGCGAGGGCAGATCGTAGAGGTAGCTGGGTCGTGGGCATAAGCCACGAGATGCAGCAGGTCAAGGAAGACCTTGGGTTAAGGTAGAAAAGGTGAAGAGGAAGGAGCAGCAGAGAGCAGAGGGTGGAGATTACAACGATCTGCTGTGGTAGGTCACGACTTTTATAGGTCGCGATCCTTGCAAGGTCGCGGCGTCATTGCTCGATGGGTGGACGCAGAGGACATGTGGTTGGGTTGCAGATGATGGCAGAGGTGTCGCTGCTGTCGAAGGGAGTAGCAGCAAGGGTGATGAGAGGGACCCCGAGCGTGATTAGAGCGGAGCAGAACGAGGAGGTGAGGTGTGGCGTAGGCCACCGCAGGTCGCGGCACTTGCACTCAACGCCGCGGGTCACGGGAAGTGCCGCGGTCACGGGAGTGGAAGTAGGTCGCGGCGCTGTTTGGTCGCGGGTGTCTACTTGGAGGAACCGCGGGCGGGAGACTTACAACTAGTGTGTTGATCGCGGGTGTGTGGAGTGAAGTCGCGGTCGCGGGGGCAATGGGTATCAAGTCACGGCTACTTAGGGCAGAATGCCGTGATCACGGGAGTTGGGGTAGGTGCCGCGGTCGCGGGAGTGGGCAAGGAGGTGGGCCCAGCAGGCGCAGGTTGGTTACAAGCCGCGGGTAGCTATTAGGGTAGATAGGTGAACAGGAGCCGGATGGGCACTGTGGCTGTGAAGGAAATAGAGTCTCGTCCCCACTTGTGGGCCTTGGTGTTTCTTGGGCCCAAGAGTTACAAATTAGCCTTAGGCAAGGTCTGACCAAGCCTGATCCAAGGCTAAACAAAGGGCCACAAGGTTATAGTTGCATTGGGATCAGGCCCACGAGCTCCAAATAGCCTGGGCGTATCCACACCTTGGGCATAGAGAATGTTGTAGCAGAGAACCAGGAAGGAAAAGATCCCGATTGCATGATGGGAGGTGATTTGGCCCAAGTGCCTAATTCATCCTGCAAAACAAAGATAAAATCCATTAAAAATAGGGATAAAATCGATTGGACCAAGATAAGTTGAATATAAGAAGATATGGCCAACAAAACCTCAATAAAGCGGTTAAGCCAAGTAAATGCACATATTAGAAGATAAAGCCAATAAATGCATGAATGCAACCAAAATTGGGCCAAATGAGGCAATTGAACTGTGATGAATTATGCATTCATCAGAATACCCCAAACTTAAACGTTGCTCGTCCTCGAGTAACACAAAATCTAAAACAGTCGCCAAATGAATACTTTCAACTCGCGTGATTGCCTCATCTTCACATCACGATTGTTTCTTTTCTGCTCGGTATGAATAGGTGTCTCAACATCCTGAGATCACATAACACATCTTTCCATATCTTCATACCTGAGTTCGCTTCCCAATATCACTTCCTCTCTACTTTTTCCAAAATCAAGCATGTCAGAGAGTTTCATAAGAGTCCAGAGATACCCGCAGAACAACAAGTGTGTACCTGATCTGACATTGGTATTTTTAGGATGTTGGTGAGTGTAGGCATTCATTGTGCCAGTAGGTGGAAAAGGGAGTGAAGGGTGGTATGGAAGGAAGAAATAAATCTCTCCTCTATTCGACTTGTGATTTTTATTATATGATTTACAATTTCATTGATTACATTTTTTTGTGTGCAAATCTCTCCTCTATTCGACTCGAGATTGCATATCTTTTTGTGTGCGCTTAGGCATCTTTTCTTGGTGATACGCCCCTATTTCATAGCGAGGGGTATGGAAGAAGCGTAAAGAGAGAGAGTGTGCCACCCCGAACTTAGGGTTTGGCACTATATTGGCTATTTTTGTTTGTTTTTGATGAACAGAGGGGTAAGAAGATGATGGAAGAAGTGTAGAAAAGAGTTCAGATCAGAGTGCAACTTGATTTACAATTCAGTGCATCGGGTTGTTCTCCTTATCATACTCTGCTCAAATAATGACTTGATGAGGATCCGATGGAGATTCCATGCTATTGTTCCACTAGTCAGATAGGAAGCACAACATGTTTGATCCCTCTCAGTTCGACAGATACTTGTCATATCTATTGATCATGATGTTAGGATTCATAAGCTTCACACGATGATTTCTAATCATTGGCTAGTTTCAGAGATTGTTCTCCTTGAGGCTTCACTTCAAATAAGGAGGGTATAATGATTCAAAACTGCATGGAAAAATAGGATAGCCGACTAGGTAAAGGCTTTAATTGAAACAAAAAGTGTCACAACTTCATCAAGATTCTATACAAGTTGCTATGAAAACTTTTGAAAAAAATTTGAAAATTTTTGAAAAATTTGCTCAAAATTGCAACAAAATTTCAACGATGAAAACTTAAGTCTGAAATGGATAGGAGAGGGTGGAAAGTAGAGTACGTACCACCCACCCTCCACCTCGAACTTAGAATTTTGCTCATCCCGAACAAACTCTAAATTCGAGATGGAGGGGAAAACTCGTGCCGGTTGGTCCACCCAGTGTGGTTGCATTCCTTTCGGCGACGCATCCTCCATCTGAAATCTAAAAATGGAAACTATCAGAACATAAGACTGCATCTTGCGATGCATTGCCTACCGGTTGCAAAATTTTCTAAAAAAAAACTAAACGTAAAAGCTAAGTTAAAGATCAGGTTGCCTCTCGACAAGCGCCTTTGTTTTACGTCGATGGCTCGACGTGATTTCTTCAGTTTTCAGGTGGATATGTCGGTTTGAACAGATTCATCAATTCTTCAGTGCTGGTATCGACTGTGGTGAAATATCTTTTCAAGCGTTGGCCATTTGCTAAAAAATCACCTGACTTCTCACTCCATAAAGTAAATTCACCATGTGGATAGATGCTCTTGACGATGTATGGTCCAGACCATCGAGAACGGAGTTTTCCTGGGAATAACCTCAGTCTTGAGTTGAACAGCAGAACCTGGTCTCCCACTTGAATGTCCTTCCTCTTCAGATGACCATCGTGCCAAAGTTTTGTGCATTCCTTGTAGATTCGTGCATTTTCATAAGCTGTCATTCGGAGTTCATCCAACTCTTGAAGTTGTAGAATCCTGGCTTTGCCTGCTTTCTTCATGTCAAAATGCAACTGTTTGATTGCCCACCATGCTTTATGTTCTAGTTCCATAGGCAGGTGACATGATTTTCCATAGATGAGTCTGAAGGGTGTTGTTCCAAGAGGAGTTTTGAATGCAGTTTGGTAGGCCCATAAAGCGTCATTGATTTTCACAGACCAGTCCTTCCGGTTGCATCCTACTGTCTTTTCCAGGATAGCTTTGAGTTGACGTTTCGAAACCTCTACTTGCCCACTTGTTTGTGGGTGGTAGGGGGAAGCTACGTTGTGCGTTGCACCATATCTTCTCAACAACGCTTCAAAGCTTCTTTCCAGAAAATGAGAAACTCCATCGGAGATCACAGTGCGTGGAACTCCAAAATGGGGAAAATGATGTCTTTGAACATTTTAATGACGGGTTTTGAATCGCTAGTAACCGTTGGAATTTCCTCTACCCATTTGGAGACATAATCAACTGCGACTAGGATGTAGGAAAATCCATGTGAGGATGGGAATGGACCCATGTAGTCCACTCCCCAAACATAAAAAATCTCAACTTCTTGCCATAGCTTAAGTGGCATCTCATCTCTTTTCGTAATGCTTCCCATTCTCTGACACTTGTCACATGACAGAACAAAATTGTAAGCATCTCTGGATATGGTTGGCCAAAAGAACCCACATTGCAAAACCTTCAAAGAAGTTTTCTTAGAACTCATATGGCCTCCGACTGGGCCTGAGTGGCATTGCTCTAAAATAAGTTGGGCTTCTTCCTTAGCGATACAACGTCTGTAGAGACCATCAGCACAAAGCTTGAAGAGGTACGGTTCATCCCAGTAATATTGCCTCACATCATGCGTGAATTTCTTTAGAGCATTGCCAGTACACTCAGGGTGGATGATATCGGCGGAAAGGTAGTTCACATAATCCGAGTACCAAGGGGTAGCTTCTGAGACTTTCATAAGCTGGTCATCTGGAAGAGAGTCGTTAATTGGTATCTTCTCAGTTTCCAGAGTGTGGATACGACTTAAGTGGTCTGCTACGACGTTTTCTGTGCCTCTTTTATCTCTAATCTCAAGATTGAACTCTTGCAATAGGAGAATCCATCTTATCAACCTTGGTTTTGCATCTTTCTTTTTTAGAAGATAACAAATAGCAGCGTGATCGGTGTAGACAATCACCTTTGAACCAATAAGGTAGGATCTAAACTTATCAAAGGCATATACGACTGCTAGGAGTTCCTTCTCAGTAGTTGCATAGTTCCTCTGAGTTTCGTCAAGGGTCTTTGATGCATAATAGATGACGTGATGTTTCTTCTCTATACATTGGCCCAGAACGGCACCCACAACGTAATCACTGGAATCACACATAATTTCGAATGGGTGATCCCAATACGGGGCTCGAATGATGGGTGTTGTTGTAACGGCATGCTTTAGATTGTTGAAACTCTTGATACACTCTTCATCGAAATAGAAGTCAGCGTCCTTCAACAACAAGGTTGTCATGGGCTTGGTTATCTTGGAGAAATCTTTGATGAACCTTCTGTAGATGCCTGCATGACCAAGGAATGTGCAAACTTCTCTTACATTGGTTGGGATAGTGAGTTTAGAGATCACTTCGATCTTTGCTTTGTCAACTTCAATTCCTCGATTACTGACCCTATGGCCGAGGACAATACCTTCTTTTACTATGAAATGACATTTCTCCCAATTAAGCACTAGATGTGTTTCTTCGCATTGTTTGAGGACAAGGGAGAGGTGCCTTAGGCATGAATCATATGAATCTCCATATACGGAGAAATCATCCATAAAAATTTCCATAATGGTTTCGGTTAGACCAGCAAATATGGCTATCATGCAGCGTTGGAATATTGCAGGCGCATTACAGAGTCCAAATGGCATCCTTCTAAAGGCGTATGTCCCAAAGGTAAAAGTAAAAGTAGTTTTCTCTTGATCATCTGGATGTATAGGAATTTGGTATAATCCAGAGTAACCATCGAGATAGCAAAAATATTCCTAGTGAGCCAATCACTCTAAGACTTGATCTAGAAAAGGCATCGAGAAATGATCTTTACGTGTTGCCTTGTTTAACTTCCTGTAGTCGATGCACATCCTCCACCCAGTGACCGTTCGAGTGGGGATGAGTTCATTTTCTTCATTCCGTATCATAGTAGTTCCACCCTTCTTTGGAACGACATGCACAAGACTCACCCACGGTGAGTCAGATATCGGATAGATGATGCCGGTAGTGAGCAACTTGATAACTTCGCGGCGGATTACTTCCTTCATATTAGGATTCAACTTCCGTTGATGCTCAACAGTTGGCTTGTGGTCTTCCACCATAAGGATTTTGTGCATGCAAAGTGCTTGACTGACCCCAGTGAGATCGCTCATCTTGTAGCCGATAGCTTTCTTTCTTTCCTTTAATTCTTTCAAGAGTCTATCTTCTTGTTCGGTCGTTAGATCAGCGTTTATAATAACTGGACAAACCTTAAGCTCATCCAAAAACATGTATTTAAGTCCCTCGGGAAGGGGCTTCATTTTAGGGGCTTCTGGCTTCTCACATGGCTCTTCAGATACATTCACAGCTTTGAGTTCCTCGAACTTGGCTTCAGGATCTTCCTCTACAGAGTCGAGGTGAAGGACACAATCCTTAACTTGTTCGTTGATGAAATTTTCAGTAGATGGGATAGTTAGAGCCACTTCTAAAGGATCGTCTTGTTCATATTCCTCTTGTGTGAGGTGAGACATTTGCTCAATGCAATCAATCAAATAGACTTCTTCCTGCATGCTCGGTCTTCACATGCTTTCAAAAACTTTGAACTCGAGGGTTTCTTTCCCCAGTCTGAGCAACAAGGTCCCTGCTTCAACGTCAATCAAAGCTCTTGCAGTGGTGAGGAATGGACGGACAAAGATAAGAGGGTATCTGGCGTCTTCTTTTATGTCCATGATGACAAAGTCATAAGGGACATAAGAGTCTTTTCCAACCTTGACAGGGACATCTTCGATGATTCCCAAAGGAAGAGTCATAGAGTTATCTACAAGTTGAATGGTCATTCCAGTTGGGAGTAATTCTGCAAACCCTAGCCTCTTGCAAAGGCTAAGTGGCATGATAGAAATGCTAGCACCAAGATCGGCTAATCCCTTCTTACACGAAGAGTCACCGATATGGCATGAAATCCCAAAGGATCCCGGGTCTTTCTGCTTCTTAGGCATCTTGCTTGGGATGATATCTGAAGTGGTTGTTGCTAGCTTAACAGTCTCGTATTCTTTAGTTATGTACTTCCTTGTGAGGAGATACTTTAAGTACTTAGTCCAGGCTGGTATTTCAGCTAGCGCATCTAGAAAGGGTATATCTACATGAAGCTTCTTCATAGCTTCTTTAAACTTGTTGAATCGAGTATCGAGCGTTGTCTGCTTCAAACGAACTGGGAAAGGAGGACGAGGCTTGTATACTGGCACATCCGACTCGGGTGTGTCTTCAGCCTCCGCAGTCAACAGTTCCTCCAATCTTGCTTTGTCTGTCCTATCAGCGGTTGGTTGTTCCTTCGGTTGGGACTCAGGTGTTGCAGATTCTGGGTCATTTGCAAAGTTATCATCATTTGTTTCCGCTATTGGTATCTTAGCAGGTGAGTCAGAATGGTTTTTCTCGGACCTGGTGGTTACAGCCTTAAGTTGCTCAGGATGTTTAGGATTGTTTTCGGGTTGTCCAACAAAGACTCCAGCAGGTGGTTTCATACTGGCCGCAAGTTGATCTAGTTGAGATTCAATAGCCTTCTGATGGGCTTGCTGGTTAGCTATCATAGTCTGCTGCGACTGCAACATCTTCTCAATAGATGACAATTTGTCATCAGGAGAGATGGGACTGGCTTGTTTCCCTTGTTGCTGTTGTTGATAGGGGACATGGTTGGGGTTTTGAAACTGAGAATTGTTTTGATAATTGTTGTAGTTTCTATTCTGGTAGTTTCCTCTAAAGTTTCCTTGTTTCCCAAAACTTGGTTGTTGGTTATACTGAAATCCTGGAGGGCCTCGTTGTTGAGTATTTGAACCAATTTGTCGCGAGTTTTCCGCTCCAGAAGGGTTTCCATACTGAAAACCTAGATGGTTCTTATTTTGATTCAGATTATAGTACCCTTGACCAGGGATGGTATTGATGGCGTTCAGACTTTCCATTTGACCATTATCTCCTTGGGCACATGTATTACTTAAAACAACATCATAGAGAATGTTACAGGCTAGAGTAGAGTGATCAGTCCCTTTGCATGCTTCACAGAAGAGTGAGGCTGACTTAACTTGCTCTTGTTGTCGAGGGGGCGAACGTCTTCTTTCATAAGCTGCGAGAGACGATTCTAGATGGTCTTGCTTTGCAAATAGGAGTTTGAGAGATTCAGCAATAGACTTGTACTCGGGTGTTGCTTCAGACATAACTACCTTCAACACTCCTTTGCCCACGGGTCTTCCCCAGTTGGCTTGATTTTCAGCTCCAAGGGTGACAACCTTCCATGCGCTATCATAACTCTAACGCATGAAGTTTCCTCCATACGAGGAATCCAAAAACCTCTTGATATCATCGTCTACACCTCTATAAAAGATTTCGATGAGTTGATTCTTTGGAATGCCATGATGTGGGCACTTGCATAGAAGCTCCTTGTATCTTTCCCATGCTTCAGCTAGCGATTCTCCAGGGGCCTGGGTGAATTGCGTTATTCGTCCCCTAATCTCATAGATGAGAGAAGGTGGATAAAACTTTTCCAGAAAAACATTTTGAAGTTGTTCCCAAGTGGTGATGGGTTCGCATTGCAAGGAGTTATACCAACTCATCGCTCTATCGACAAGAGAGTACTTGAAGAGACGGAGTCTGATGGCGTCATCTGTGACTCCATTATGCTTTATCATGGCGCACAAGTCTATGAATCTCAGAAGATGTTATTGACTATCTACTCCTTGCTTACCATAGAAAGGATTGTTTTGAAGCAACGTGATCCAATGCGCCCGTATCTCAAAGTTGGGGGTGTTGATGGGAGGAGGTTGCACTGGGTGATGAACGTCAGCAGCTTTAGGGATTGAGAACTCCCTCAGGTCGTTTTGTAATTCTTCTTGCTGAGCTGCTGCTTGAGCTGCTTGGATTTCTTCTTGAACTGCAACTCGGGCTTCTTGCATAAGCCTATCTCTTTGTGCATTAAGGGCTTGAGCTACCCTTTGAGAATTTCCTCCTCTTGAGCAATTCTTGCTTGGTTCTCTCTGTACTGAAGACGAAAGGTTCTGTCTATCTTAGGGTCAAAGCTAGCGGAGAGTCCGAAACTGTCTGAGCGGCGCATACACTAGACTTTGTGTGCACCTAGGATAAAAGGATCTTTGGATGATGAGATGGACGGAGTAGAACCAAATTCAAGTATATGTGATCGATAGTATCAAAAGTAAAAGAAAAACCTAAATTAGTCTCAAAAGAACTAGATTTAACTAGATGATTCCGTTGTCCCCGGCAACGGCGCCAGAATTTGACGTGGCTTATATTATCGCACTAACAAACTCACTTAGGGTTGAAGTCCCTAAGTTTTTAACCAAAACAACGTGCAATAATACCACCCGCAAGTGGACGGGTCTTATCGCAGTATAGTTGAGGATCGAATCCCAAGGGACAACATTTTTAAGAATCTTCTTTCTAGTCGAATCTAGTCGAATCAAGACTAATATTTAGTACAAGGTTGGTTGATTTTAATTAAACTAAATACGAGGAAAGTAAAAGAACAGGATTAAAGGTTGATTAAAGATTAATGATGGAAATCGCTGGGATGGTCCCGGGATTCACCACCACTACACATGCAATCACATCCAAACATCAAACATCCAGGCAAGATATGACCATTCAAATAGAGCTGCTGCAGAACCCCCCATACGAGCGTTAGGTTCGCATAAGCATCACCTTAGGTATCAGATGTCTCGTCACCATCCAGATCACACACTTACGGCTCCGAAGATACAAAAGTCCAAATGAAGTTGTGGGCCCCCTATACAGGCGTTAGGCACACAGAAGCGTCACCGTGGGCTAGATGGCTCATCACCACACGGATCATACACTTACGACTTCAAGGAATCCCATTCTATTTCTAGTTTGGGAGTCAACCGCGTTAATCGACATTCAAAACCTACGCATTGAAGGTCTCGCAACATAGGGAACGAACAACATAAATGCAAGCAGGTGATCAATCCACAAGCACACATCAACGATTAACAATGAAATGAAAGATTATATACATGCCATGGAATGTTTAACAAAAAGATATGAAAGCATGGGCAGCGGGGCTAGTCCCCGCACCCCAGCGAAAGTAAACTACTTGCTCATGGTGAGAGAATCAAGAATAACAAGAGAGAGAGAAGTTTCCATCATAAGCATGGTGAAGAAGATGATCACAACTCGGTGGAGAAATGGTCTTCTACACGATGTCGGGGCAGATCTGGAAGAAGAGAGAAGAAGACCACGACAGACGGGGCAGGTCTTCTCTCTCCACCTTCTTCTTCTTCTCGTAGTCCTCGCTCACCACAGTAGGAGCAGCTCGTGGACGAGATGGTGGCGTGGTAGCGGTGTAGATGCAGCAGATCTAGATCTAGATCTAGATCTGAACGAGGTGGCTTGCATATCCAAGTCTTCACTCCAGATCTGGGTGAACAGGCCGCAAAACCACCACGGGGGCAGGCTCTTGGCTATGGAGATTGTCTCCTTAGGCTCCGGATAGACCGGCAGCCTAACGGTGTCTCAAGATGATCCTCTTACGGGATGGGTTTGCCTTCTATTTATAGGCAGGCATGCACCGACTTAAAGCCATGATCGCAGATATTATGCAGATGCCGCAGTCGCGGTGTTTGGTTGTTAACAGGTCGCGACTTTTCTGTGCTGTATATGGGTGCCACAGTCGCGGCTTTGGATGCCACGGTCGCGGCATTTTTTTTTGCCCTACAGGTTGCGGCCAGTTGTAGCGATGGTGGGTGTGAGCGAGGGAAGATCGTGGAGGTAGCTGGGTCGTGGGCATAAGCCACGAGATGCAGTAGGTCAAGGAAGACCTTGGGTTAAGGCAGAAAAGGTGAAGAGGAAGGAGCAGCAGAGAGTAGAGGGTGGAGATGACAGCGATCTGCTGTGGTAGGTCGCGACTTTTGTAGGTCGCGATCCTTGCAAGGTCGCGACGTCATTGCTCGATGGGTGGACGCGGAGGATAGGTGGTCGGGTTGCAGATGATGGTGGAGGCGTCGCTGCTGTCGAAGGGAGTAGCAACAAGGGTGATGAGAGGGACCCCGAGCATGATTAGAGCGGAGCAGAACGTGGAGGTGAGGTGTGGCATAGGCCACCGCAGGTCGCGACACTTGCACTCAACACCGCGGGTCGCGGGAAGTGCTGCGGTCGCGGGAGTGGAAGTAGGTCGTGACGCTGTTTGGTCACGGGTGTCTGCTTGGAGGAACCGCGGGCGGGAGACTTGCAGCTAGTGTGTTGATCGCGGGTGTGTGGAGTGAAGCCGCGGTCGCGGGGGCAATTGGTATCAAGTCACGACTACTTAGGGCAGAATGCCGCGATCACGGGAGTTGGGGTAGGTGCCGCGGTCGCGGGAGTGGGCAAGGAGGTGGGCCCAGCATGTGCAGGTTGGTTACAGGCCACGGGTAGCTATTAGGGTTGATAGGTGAACGGGAGCCAGCTGGGCACTGTGGCTGTGAAGGAAATAGAGTCTCGGCCCCACTTGTGGGCCTTGGTGTTGCTTGGGCCCAAGAGTTACAAATTAGCCTTAGGCAAGGTCTGACCAAGCCTGATCCAAGGCTAAACAAAGGGCCACAAGGTTATAGTTGCATTGGGATCAGGCCCACGAGCTCCAAATAGCCTGGGCGTATCCACACCTTGGGCATAGAGAATGTTGTAGCAGAGAATCAGGAAGGAAAAGATCCCGATTGCATGATGGCAGGTGATTTGGCCCAAGTGCCCAATTCATCCTGCAAAACAAAGATAAAATCCATTAAAAATAGGGATAAAATCGATTGGACCAAGATAAGTTGAATATAAGAAGATATGGCCAATAAAACCTCAATAAAGCAGTTAAGCCAAGTAAATGCACATATTAGAAGATAAAGCCAATAAATGCATGAATGCAACCAAAATTGGGCCAAATGAGGCGATTGAACTGCGATGAATTATGCATTCATCAATCCTCTCTCCCTCAGGGCTTGGGGGTTGCCGCCAAGGGCCGCCCCATCCCCAACGCACCTAGGCGCACATAGGGGACCCTTCAGATCGCCGGTTGTGTGGCCGTTTCGTCCTGCTAGGCTCTGCTACTCGTGGCCAATCTGCAGCCATGCAACGGCTGTTGTGCACGCTCCAGAGTGCGGGAAAGATGGTTGCACTCTTCGTGGTGTCGTGGAAGCATCTCGTTTCTATTGAACTCCCGTCCATGGCTTCTCATGTCCCAGGGGTTGGACTACCCTCTTGATTAGGGTTTTCACAAAAGAAGAAGAAGATGAAGAAGGGATAATTTCATGGTTTCTCTTTGGAACTTGATCCAGAGGCTTTCCCCCTTATATAGGGGTGGCTATCCATGCCTAGGACGTTCATCCATGAATTAGCAAAGCCCTTTCCTATTAGGAATGTGATTCCTTCAAAGAGAAGCAAGATTCTCTCTCCTACTTGCCTTTTTATATTCTTTATTGCATGGTTAATTAGAAATATGAAAATCTTCTCTCTTACTCTCTTTGTTCATGCCTTTTAATTCATTGCCCTCGAATTTATATTTTCCTTAAGTAGGAAATACCTTCTTTCTCAACAAAATCACATATTTCCTTAATTAGGTATTCCTATTATCCTTTTATTTTGCAATTTGATATTTTCTCTTTCTTTCCTCTTTATTGGGACTCCTTGGATCCCAAGAAACTCAAATATTTTGAAATTCCTCATTAAGGATACTCATTATCCTTCTAGATGCATCTAAATGCATTATTTCACATTATCTTGTTTATTTCTTCAGTAAAATATATCTTTTTGAAGTTTCTCTTTGTTTCTCTTTTATTTTCCTTATTGGTATTCCTTTCACCATTATGAATCCTTGGGATACGATATTCCACCAAGAATTACTCCATTATACCTCTTTTCACTTATTTTCTACATTTCATCAATATTTTCAATTTCTTTCTTAATAAAGAAATACTTAATTGATGTTTTCTTTTCTTATTGCTATCTTTATGCAACTTTAGACTCCTTGGAACCCAAGGAACCTAAGTGGCACGAAATTCATTCTTGGATTACATTCCTTTTCCTTCTAGAGGTTTCTACCTCATCTCTTTTTTCTCAACAACTCAATTATTCATTACTTAATTGAATTTCCTTGTTATTGGGCCCAATAGCCAATAAAGCCCACAAATCAAACAACAAGGATATTTTAAATGAAATCCATTTATTCACAACAAATTATATCATTATTTGTCCAAATATCTTTAATATGAGAAATTACATTTCTCACCAAAGGAACCCAAAATTTGGGGTTGTAACATGAGTATGATGGAGGAACGATGTTCCCACGTCACCGGAGGGAAGCTCGACCACCCGCTATTGGCCCTGGTACTTGTGCATCACCGGAAAGAAAGTTGCAAGTCATCCGCGATTGCAGACCTTACGGGCTGAAGCTCAGCCACCATAGCCGCGTTGAAGGGCATAGCCGTGCACAAAGGGATGCGGCGGAGGGCGGCAGAGGTAATGGGGTGGTCGCCGGTGCCCTAGGGACCAAGGAGGCGGAGGAGGAAGCTTCCCTGAGCCGCTGTGGTCGGCGTAGCTAGGGCTGCATGAGGAGGAAGATGACCACGGGTCCGTTGGACAAAATTTCCCCTCCGCGGGCTGAAGCGTCAAAAACTTAAACAAGGGCAAAACCAACATCTCGAAATGTTTTCAAACTAGCCAAGCAACGTTGCATGAATAGGGTGACGTGGTAGCTTCCGATGGGTCCAAAAAGATAATTCTTGCAAAATTCATATCTAAATAATGGTAGCTCGGAGTGGTACATACAATATATGAAAGTAATGGAAGTTATCAACTTTAATGCATTAATGATTAAGAAACCCTATTTTGAGATGATTAATGTATTTAGTAGGGTTTAATGGATGATTAAAGTTGATATTAACCTGTTAATTGTAAAAAGGTACATTAAGAACAAAAAGGATGAACTTTGCACGTAATTGGTTTAATTTAGAGTTACATATGCATAAATATGCTTTAAAGGGCCTTGAAACCCTAATATTAGTTTTTGGCGACTCTTAATGGCTTTAATTATTCAAAATTGTGAATAAAGCTAAGATATGATGATTCTAAGCTATTTTGAGTATAAAGGTTCCTAATTGTGAATAAAACCTTAATATGGAAATTAGGGTTTTCTAATGGATAAAATGTGGAATTAGTAATAAATGGAGTTCATAGGTGAATTAGACCAAAATGAACTATGAGTTGTTAATGTGATGCTAATTGGGCATAATGATCGTGTCATGAATTAAAACGATAAAAATGGTAGTTTTAATGTAAAAGAGGCTTAATGGAATTAATTGATGGATAATGATATATATATATATGTATATATATACGTATATATATTATTATATACATATATATATATATATATATATATATATATATATATATATATATATATATATATATATATATATATATATATATATATATATATATGAGTTTAAAATAGTAAAAATGAAGTGAAACCCTAATTGCAATGGAAACCCTAAAAGTGGACTAGAAACCCTAGGAAGCGAGCTAGGTTTAATAGATCTTGATGGCATGATCAATAATAGGAAATTGTATGCATATTTTAGGATTTCATTGCGTGCTTGCTTGCCTATTTGGAATTATTGATTGATTGGATTATTCTGTCTCAAATCATCCTGACAGGTATGTGGTTATGCTTATGGACAATCACTTTACTTTCACAGTGATTCCCAGAAGTTTTATCGGTTGCCTGAAAATAACTGCTTGGATGACTTTTATTTCATGCAACTATAAAGTGACTATGATTATTACTATAAATATGTATATATAACTGGCTTAGATCTGGGTCCTCCTCTGTGGCTTTGCAAATGCTAAAAAGGGCAACATAGAGCAAGGTCTAGGCTATCATGAGTTAGAAATTGGGCTACCCACGTGTAGTACGATGAGACTCTCTAGCACACCATGTGTTAAGGAGTGGGCAACCTACGGGTAGTGCCATGTGACTCAAACCTAGAAATTGATTCACATGTTAGGTAGGATCATGAGGGATTTAATGGGGATATACCATAAGGAAGGTAGCATCCGGGTCCACTGCAGGGACAACACAAAGGATAGGATATGTATGGATCGCACAGTTATATTTAAAACATACAGTTGTTTGTTAAATCATAGTTGACTGCAATATGTTGTTACAGTTAATTGCACGATTATTGTCTCCCCCACATACTAGCATAATTCATTTATGCTGACCGACGTTTTGTTTGTCGACATTTTAGGTTCAAGTGAAAAGAACAAACAATAAAGTGGCATATGTGGAATTAAATGAGAATTAAAGTACAAAGGAGGATTGGTTAGAATAGAATCCAGATGTGGATAAAAGTAGATATCCAAGTTTTTAAAAAGGTATGCAAAGTTAATTTTTATTACAGCCTCTCAGTTTAGTTTAGTAGAATTTGATAATTATTATTGATTATTTGTTGAACCTTTGATCTAGAAATTGGGATAACAACTCTGACATCTTGGTTTCCCTTAATTGGGGGTTACTGGGAGGCAGGGTCGTTACATTTGGTATCAGAGCACATGTTCCTCATTTAATCCTTAATAATTATTAAATTTTACAAACTCTGTAGAACCCAAGGGAGTTATTAGAGGATTTTTCGAAAGACATAGGTGTCTAGAAAAGGATCACGTCCGGGGGCTGGCAAGATTTTCCTCCGCACCACTAGTTAGAATACGAGGACTCCCAGATTAGTGTGAATGCCTGGCCAATGTCTCAGGATTTGACTCGAAATAAGATACCTTTAGGACTCTCTCATCTTGTTCATCCCTTATCAACTCAAATTTGTTAAGGACCTTAAGGATTAGGGTTTTTTTCTCTTTTCCTCACCCTCTTGAGATATGGATAAGGTTGATAAGGTTTAAGGAATCCTCCACCAAATTAATGAAAAGCATGTAAATAAGATGTCATGGACATAAGCTTAATAGATTAAGCATAAACTAAAGAATAGATACATGCTTAGGTCATATGGCATAATTTGTCATGCCTTCAGGAGAGATCTGAGGCTAGACCTTCTTGTCAGGAGGATGAGTAGAGAGAGTTGTTCATAGAGGTAGAGATCTCCATTAAAAAAAGAGACCTAGCACATCCTCTAAGGATGATGCTCACCCTAACCCTAAGTGGTGGTTAGAGAGAGAGATGACATGATGAGTTAGATGTCATGATAGACTAGGTGTGTGGACATGCTTTTGGATGCCCATGACGTTATGAGCCATGTGAGGTTGGATGACCTAGTGCCCTTGGCGACCCAACCTTGGAAAGGGTCGTGCATGTTAGAGAGAAGGATATATCCTTCAATGATGAGGTTAGAGAAGAACCTATTGAAACACTATGGGCTTATATGAGCATGTCATAGTAGACACCCAGAATACATCAGTAGTGCACGCAGTAGGTTGACACCCTGGCCTGGATAGCCCGTGAGATAAGCATAAGGAGCTATGGATAACCTTGAGCAAATGTAAGCTTGAACATAGGCTTCACCATGTAGGGGTATGCTTGTACGTGTGGCCCACCTTCATGGAGAGAGGACCTCAAGTAGTAAGGTTGTTTGTAGGGTTAGATATAGAGAGAGAGAGAGAGAAAGACCCATGTAAGAGAGTTGGAAGCCTAGACTCTGAGATATGAGGAAAAGTGGGGAGTTGAGGATGATGCGACCTAAGTGGATGATAGTGGTTGCTTCATGCTTGATCCCTGGAGGCTGATGATATATTGGTTGCCATTAGAGGAACCAAACCCTAGAGAGAGGATGAGGCTTCTGGTACCTATGTGCCTATGGTATCAATGTTTACCTTCTGAGATAGGAAGAAGAGTTCCTTAGACCCTGAAGAGGTTTAGTAACAGGTTGTGAGGCCTTATACCTTGTTGGTGGTCCGTGAGGAGGACTCCACTCTGAAGTATTGTTCAAGTAGGAGGATCATGGGAAGTGCGTGTCATACCCTGTACATGCTTGGCTCATGGTTAAAAGTTGAGCAGGCAGTTGGTCATCAGAAAGGTGAACCTAGGGATCCTAGGCCTAATAGGGGAAGTGGTGTACCCGATGCTCATGATGAGATTTGAGTTTCTATATATTCGAGCATGGTAATCCTCATGTTTAGAGGAAAAGGAAACCCCTTAAGTTTAAGGTATGTTTGATGAACCCCTCACAGCTAAGTTGATGACATGGGAAGGTATGATCTTGATACAATGTTGAGGAATGAGAACAAGTATGACCTAGCATGGTTTAGTAGGTGGTCTGCTTGTGCCTTAGTAGCTTGCTAGGGTTAAGCATACTCATGTGGATGTAAACCCTAAACCTAAGGACGTTTGTGACCTTTGTTGTCAAGATGTAGTTTCCTCCCATCCTGGGAGAGATACCCACTTGTAGAGTGTATACCCGTTTTGCTGGTTTAAGGTAACCTAAAGAGGTCTCATAGGATCTTGAGAAACTAAGTGAAAGGTACACGGTATGAGAATGAACCTATAGACCCATAGATAACCCTCTCTAAGTGCATATGGATGTGTTACCGTGGAGGTAACCAATATGGGGCCTGACCAAGGTAAGCAGGTCGTCATGACTCCTATGAAAGGATGAAAGTCAGACCATGAATGCAAAGAGAGATGATGAAGGCTTGGGTAAGGTTCTAAGTTGGATATGTACTATGTTAGAATCCTAAGTCTATCCTAGGGTCAGGTAGGGATAAGACCGATGGAAGTAGGGTTTACCTGATTCCCTAGTTGCACATGACCATAGGGTCGGGAGGTAACAACTAATCATTGTTTGAGGGCCATGGGTTAGGAGATTGATCACCTTCATGAACCCATGGGACCCAAAGGGCAGATGAGTAGGGCACCCTCTAGATGCATGACGGAAGAGGGATGACCCCAAAAGTGCCGGCCCCCTATAGACCTAGAAGAGATGACCAAGGAATGTGTGTGGACCCAAGTAGGTTCGAAACCAGTTTTCCATGGAAGTAACTTTGATATAGAGATGTAGAGATATATGTGGAACATTTCAACTTAGATTTAAAGGTGTACTGGCAAGGTGGGATGTACCATCTCTACTCTTGGAATAAGAAGAACTCTGTATTTGGACTGTAGCCAAATGCTTATTTCCTCTTGTTATGGGAGTGAGAGATAGGACAATACACATGACATACACCAAGGATAAAGATGATGTGAGTTGGAACGTTGCTATGAGGTATGAGGACAGAGATGATAACATATCCTGGTGGAGTGAATGATACAAGGATGGTTTACAAACACTAAGAGGAATAATGTAGTCATCTTATGAGGATGCTTTATCATGAGCTATGAGTTATACAAGGTTGAGTTCGAAAAACCAAGAGAATAAGCTTAGAGTCTTCTTGATGAAGATAGACTTAGAGCTGAGATGAGATAATAAATGGAATACATGGAGGTGTATGTCTTCAACATTACCTTACACCTAAGGATGTGAAGTGGTAATGGATGATCTGGATGAGATGGAGCTGCCTAGTTTAGCTAGAGGCTAGAAGAAGTTGTTAGGCTAACCCTAAGTTTTAAAAAGAGATAATTTTGGCTAACACTCAGATGTAACAAGATCTGTTTAACAAGTTAGTTATTGTTTGGTTAGCCAGCCTAGGCCTTGATGCAATGAAAGGATGGTTGTAGAACCTCAGATGAACTTCTTTGGAAAAGAAGGTGATAAAACCCTGATGAGAGTGGTTTAGGGTTTCTGAGGAATCGATCTTGAGGAATCATGACATACAGGAGATCATGATTTAGGTTCATCGTACACCGTGGTACTACTAAGATAGTAAGTTATATTAGTATTTTTGATGCCTAAGATGAAAAGTGTACAAAGATGCACGTGGCTCGTCGCCATGCATGTCAAGAGGTGAAGGACGAACACCAGTAACCCAGTGTAGTGATATAGAGGATAAAGAGTCCCCGAGAGGGAATGGGAGTGGATCACTATGGATGTTGTGGAAAGTCTCCCCTAGACCAAGGAAGGTGAAAATGCAATATGGGTTATGGTAGATTGCCTTACCTAGATGACACGAGAAAGAAAAGAGTACTGCCAAGGGACAGATCCGGTTGAACTACATATGAAAAAGAGATAGTTCAACTACACTATGATGCGAGTTCAAAGGTTATTGAGTTTGACCTAAAGGTTCACTTACATAAGGTGGAAGAACTCAATGTTAGTATAGTTTATCACCCCTAACTAATGGTTAGTACGATCCAGACTAGAGGGTCTGATGAGAGCACGTGTGCTCATTCAGGGTGATATCTAGAGACAGTTCTTGTCTTATGTAAGATGTAATGATAACCACCATAGCCAGTGTCGAGATGTAAAGGGGCTCTGTAAGGGAGGTTGTGTCAGTCACCATGATGTTGGTGAAGGGACCTCATGAAGGCCTGAAAAGGACCATAGTGAGTGCAGATGAAGTCACTTTGATCGTATGATGGCTGAAAGGAGCACAGGGACGACATGAATCATAAGCTGATGCAAAGTAGACTAACATGCAGTTCACTGTGGGGGAATATGTGACATGAAAATCTGACCCCTCTAAGTTATATCTAAGAGAGATGAGTCCCCGATGCATGGGTTCTTTTTGAGATGGTTTGGTGGAGAAGGTTAAGTTTTCCCTTACCCCTCAGGATAATGTGATGTGTGATGAGTTCCATGTGTCCAATTTAGAGCACTATGTGAGGTACCTGGGCCATGTGCGGAGACATGAACCTAGTGAGCCCCAAGGGAGGCTGAAATGACCTGAGTCACCTGTCAGGTTTATAGATGCCAAGGTGAAAGAACTCAGAGAAAAGAATATGTGATGATAAAGGTTCTTTGGAAGCGCCATGGATAGGGCAAAGCCACATAGGGGCCAATGATGGACATGGAAAAGTCTTATCCTGAATTGTTTGTTTGCTTGATGGAATTTTGAGGACAAAATTCCTATAAGAGGGGAAGGATGTTACAACCCCAATTTTTGGGTTCTCTTGGTGAGAAATGTAATTTCTCCTATTAAAGATATTTGAACAGATAATGATATAACTTGTTTTGAATAAAAGGAATTTCAATAAGGAAAATAAAGGAGAGATAAAGATAAATTCTCAAAAAGAGATATTGTAATAAACAAATACATAAGATAATGAGAAATAATGAATATAGATGCATCTAGAAAGATAATGAATATCCACTAAAAAGGATTTCGAAATATTAGAGTTTTTTGGGGGTCCAAGGAGCCCCAATGGAGAAAAGAAAGAGAAAATACCAATAATAGAAAATAAGAGGATAATATGATGCATAATGAATAAATTTTGTGGTATTGTTAAAGAGGTGGTATTTTCTATTAAAAGAAAATATAATTTCGTGACAAATGATTAAAAGGCAAGTACAAAGAGAATAGAAGAGGTAATTTTTGAAATCCTAATATCTAAGGAATAAAGGATATAAAAGAGTTTTGTTTAAAGAGAGAAGATTGCTTTTTCATGAAGGAATATAGTTTCCTAGTAGTAAAGAGACTTAGATCTCGTGGATAGCCATCCTAGGGCTTCGTTACCCTCCTCTATAAAAGGATGGAGCCCATGGCTAAGGCCAGAGAAAAGTCCCACGCAACCCTCTCTCTCATCTTCTTCTTCCTTTTCGTGCAAAACCCTAATCATGGGGGGTAATGTGACCCCAGAGCAAAAAGGAGCCCTGGGACGAGAGTATGATGGAGAAAAGATGCTCCCACATCACCGGAGGGAAGCTCGACCACCCGCTCTTGGCCCTGGTACCTACGCATCGCAGACAAGAGAGCTGCAAGTCGTCCGCAGTTGCAGACCTTGCGGGCTGAAGCTCAGCCAGCATAGCCACGTTGGAGGGCATAGCTGTGCACGAAGGGGTGCGGAGGAGGGTGGCAGAGGTAATGGGGTGGTCGCCGGTGCCCTAGGGACCAAGGAGGCGGAGGAGGAAGCTTCCTTGAGCCGCTGTGGTCGGTGCAGCTAGGGCTGCGTGAGGAGGAGGATGACCACATGGCCATTGGATGAAATTGCCCCTCCACGGGATGAAGTGTCAAAAACTTAAACAAGGGCAACATCGACCTTTCGAAATGTTTTCAAACTGGCCAAGCAACATTGCATGAATAGGGCGACATGGCAGCTTCCGATGAGTCCAAAAAGGTAATTCTTGCAAAATTCATATCTAAATAATAGTAGCTCAGAGTGGTACATACAATATATGAAAGTTGCTCAGAAAAATGAGAGGAATCTATTAAAAATAGTTTTAGAAGCTAATTCCCTTTTCAATTCGAAAAGTAATGGAAGTTATCAACTTTAATGTATTAATGATTAAGAAACCCTATTTTGAGATGATTAATGTATTTAGTAGGGTTTAATGGATGATTAAAGTTGATATTAACCTAGTAATTGTAAAAGGTACATTAAGAACAAAAAGGATGAACTTTGCACATAATTGGTTTAATTTAGAGTTACATATGCATAAATATGCTTTAATGGGCCTTAAAACCATAATATTAGTTTTTGGTGACTCTTAATGACTTTAATTATTCAAAATCGTGAATAAAGCTAAGATATGATGATTCTAAGATATTTTGAGTATAAAGGTTCCTAATTGTGATTAAATACCCTTAATATGGAAATTAGGGTTTTCTAATGGATAAAATGTGGAATTAGTAATAAATGGAGTTCATAGGTGAATTAGACCACAATGAAATATGAGTTGTTAATGTGATGCTAATTGGGCATAATGATCTTGTCATGAATTAAAAGGAGGCATTTTTAATGTAAAATAGGCTTAATGGACTTAATTGATGGATAATGATGCCTTTAATCTGAAAATAAGGTTATATGTTGTTAAAAGGTAACCTTAATATCTTTCGTGAAGAATAGATGAGATAATTAGGGAGAATTAGGGTTTAAAATAGTAAAAATGAAGTGAAACCCTAATGTTGATGAAAACCCTAAAAGTGGACTAGAAACCCTAGGAAGCGAGCTAGGTTTAATAGATCTTGATGGAATGATCAATAATAGGAAATTGTATGCATATTTCAGGATCTCATTGCGCTTGCTTACCTATTTGGAATTCTTGATTGATTGGAGTATTCTGTCTCAAATCATCCTGACAGGTATGTGGTTATGCTTATGGATAATCACTTTAGTTTCACGGTGATTCCTAGAAGTTTTATCGGTTGCCTGAAAATAACTGCTTAGATGACTTTTATTTCATGAAACTATAAAGTGACTATGATTATTACTATAAATATGTATATATAACTGGCTTAGATCCGGGTCCTCCTCTGTGGCTTTGCAAATGCTTAACAGGGTAACCTAGAGAAATGTCTAGGCTATCATGAGTTGGAAATTGGGCTACCCATGTGTAGTGCCATGAGACTCTCTAGAACACCATGAGTTAAGGAGTGGGCTACCTACGGGTAGTGCCATGTGACTCAACCCTAGAAATTGATTCACCTGTTAGGTAGGATCATGAGGGGTTTAATGGGGATCTACCATAAGGAAGGTAGCATCTAGGTCCACTACAGGGATAGCGCAGAGGATAGGATATGTATGGATTGCGCAGTTATATTTAAAATGTAAAGTTTTTTGTTAAATCATAGTTGACTGCAAGATGTTGTTACAGTTAATTGCACGATTATTGTTTCCTCCACATACCAGCACAATTCATTTATGCTGACTGACGTTTTGTTTGTCGGCGTTTTAGGTTCAAGTGAAAAGAACAAATAGTAAAGCGGCATATGTGGAATTAAATGAGAATTAAAGTACAAAGGAGGATTAGTTAGAATAGACTCCAGATGTGGATAAAAGTAGATATCCACATTTTTGAAAAATATATGAAAAGTTAATTTTTATTATAGCCTTTCAGTTTAGTTTAGTAGAATTTTATAATAATTATTGATTATTTGTTGAACCTTTGATCCAGAAATTGGGATAACAACTCTGATCTCTTGGTCTCCCTTAATTGGGGGTTACTGGTAGGCAGGGTCATTACATTAGCCTTGTCCATGCCTATTTCCACAACTGGCTTCAATCTTTGGCCATTCACGGCGAACTCTTTTGCTCCTTCTTTCTCACAAATCACTATATCCCCGGATGGATACACTTTCTTGATGAGATAAGGTCCTTCCCATCTAGACCAGAGTTTTTTGGGAAAGAACTTCATCCTTGAATTGTACAACCATACCTATTTGCCGGGCTGAAAATCCTTCTTTTTGATCATCGTATCATGAAGAAACTTAGTCCTCTCCTTGTAGCTCTTAGACATGTCATACACTTCATGCACATTTCCTCCAACTCATTCAGTTGAAACTTCCTTTTCATTCTTGCAATTGTTCTGTCAAAATCCATAATTTTCAAAGCCCATAGTGCCTTGTGTTGCATTTCAACCGGCAAATGGCAGATTTTTCCTAGACAAGCTTGAATGGTGTAGTGCCAATCAGGGCTTTGTATGCAGTCTGATATGCCCATAAAGCTTCATTGAGATGAAGTGAGGGATCCTTGCGGTCCAGTCTCACCATTTTCTCTAGAATGTGCTTTATCTCCCAATTGGCCAACTCAACTTGACTACTAATTTGAGGGTGGTAAGGAGTGGCTACACAATGGTTTACCCCATGCTTCTTGAGCAATACTTCAAAAGTGCGATTAATGAAATGACTTCTGCCATCACTAATCATAGATCTTGGAATGCCAAAATGACTAAAAATGTTGAATTTCATGGTCACACACCACCTTGTGATCATTCGTTCGGGTTGCAACAACCTCAATCCATTTTGACACGTAGTCCATGGAAACCAAAATATAGACGTACCCAAAGGAGGGAGGAAAAGGACCAATGAAGTCAATTCCCCATACATTAAACACCTCCACCACAAGAATGGGTGATAGAGGCATCATGTCCCTCTTGGAGATAGTGCCCACTTTTTGGCACTTCAAGCAACTCTTGCTAAATTCATGGGAATCTTTGAACAATGATGTCCAATAAAACCCACATTGGAGAACCTTTGCAGCTGTGCATTTTCCTCCAAAATGACCTCCACATATTCTGAAATGGCACATGGATAGGATTTCTTGCTGTTCCATCTCCGGAACACATCTCTTAATGAGATGATCGGGACAATATCTGAAGAGGTGAGGGTCATCCCAAGCATAGTTCTTGACCATAGCAAACAACCTTTTTCTTTCCTCCCTTGTCCATGTGCTAGGTATCCTTCCACTAGCTAAGAAATTAGCTATGCGTTTATACCATGGCTTTTGAGTGGATGAGATAAGGAAGAGTTGTTCATGTGGAATCATTTCCTTGATTTGATTTGTATCATCAAAGGGCTCATCAATTCAGGAGAGATGGTCAACATCGCCATTTTCCACTCCCTTCTTGTCTACAATCTCCACATCGAACTCTTGAAGCAACAAAATCCATCGGACTAGCCTTGGCTTTGAATATTATTTTGCCATGAAGTACTTTAGTGCAGCGTGGTTTGTTTATATCACTACTTTGTTTTGCAAAAGATATGATCAAAACTTATCAAGAGTGAAGATAACTGCAAACAACTCCTTCTCAGTGGTTGTGTAGTTTCTTTGGGCTTTATCTAGAGTTTTTCTTGCGTACTAGATAGCATGTGGAATCCGACCAACTCTTTGGCCCAGAACATCCCCCACTGCCATGTCGGATGCATCGATCATAATCTCAAATGGCAAAGAGAAATCCGGGGCTATATGAAAGGAGCGGAAACTAGTTTTTCCTTCAAGTGGTTGAAGGCTTCAACGCACTTGTCATTGAAATGAAATTCAACATCTTTCTCAAGCAAGTGGCATAGAGGTCTCCGGATCTTGCTAAAGTCTTTTATGAATCGGCGGTAGAAACCTACATGCCCCAAGAAGGACCGGGCATGTCTTATGGTGGAAGGAATAGTAAGAGTAGAAATGAGGCCCACCTTGGCCCTATCGACTTCAATTCCATCCTTTGAAACCCGATGGCCTAGAACAATGCCTTTGGGTACCATGAAATGGCTCTTCTCCCAAGATAGCACTAGGTGAACCTTTACACATCTCTCAAGAACAGTAGCCAAATGAAGTAAGTATTCATCAAAAGTTTTACCAAAGATCGAGAAATCATCCATGAACACTTCCAATGATGAATCAAGCATATCTGCAAATATTGAGGTCTCACATCTATGAAATGTAGAAGGGGCATTACACAACCCAAATGACATTCTCCGGTAGGCAAATGTGCCACTTGGGCAAGGGAATGTTGTCTTTTCTTGATCCGCATGATGTACAACAATTTGGAAGTATCCAGAGTACCCATCAAGGAAACAATAGAAGCTTTGCCCCACTAGCCTCTCTAGAATCTGGTCAAGAAATGGGAGAGGGTAGTGGTCCTTTTTGGTCTTTTCATTGAGCTTCCGGTAGTCAACACACATTCTCCACTTTGATTGTTCTCTTACCAGGATAAGTTCACCATCAACATTTTCCGCTACAGTGATCCCACCTTTCTTAGGCACAACCTGGATGGGGCTCACCCATGTACTACAAAAAATTGGATAGATAATTCTAGCATCTAGAAACTTCACAATCTCTTGAGTTACCACTTCTTTCAGCATTCATTCAATCACCTTAGCATTTAGAGGGTCAGCCTTGCATCATCCTCTAGATAGATCATGTGTACATAGATGGAGGGGTCAATACCCCTCAAGTCAGCTATAGACCATCCAATGGCATGGATGTTCTTCTTCAAGACTTTCATCAATGCCTCCTCTTGTTCTGGTGAGAGAATGGAGGAAATGATCACTGAGAGGGTGTCATTTGAACCTAAAAGACATACTTCAATCCTTCTAGAAGCGACTTCAACTCAAGAGTGGGAGGTTCTTCAAGGGAGTTCTTTAATGGTTCATAAATCAAAGGAAGGTATTCATTTGTAGTCACCAAGGCTAACTCATTCTCTTCATCAACCTCATCATCATCATCTGGGAACTCAACTATCGGCTCTGGACCACTACCTTGAGTGGCAGTTTGAATCCACACAGATAGACATTCCTCCACAATATCATCCAAGCAATCAATGGGGGTAGCGATCTTCTTTAGTGGCCCGTCTTACCTCGGCTGTGGCTGAAGATTTAAAGATGTTCAACCAGATCTTCATGTGCATGAATGTCACGTACATAGTACCGGTCCTCACATGAATTACTGCATCAACTATGGGTAAGAATGGCCTTCCTAAGATTATAGGCACCCTTCTTGTGTCTTTTTTCATGTCTAAGACAATGAAGTCGGCATGGAAGAAAGAAGAAGTTTTATCATCAAGCCTCACAAGCACATCATCAACACACCCTCTAGGCGTCTTTATTGATCGGTCAGCCAACTACAAAGTACAATGAGCCAAACTAAATTGCCCCATTTGTAGCTCGACAAACACATCATATGTCATTAGGTTAACGCTAGAACCCAAGTCTAGGAGGGCTTGGTCTATGCGACATGCCCCAATGTAGCATTAGATGATGGGAGCACATGGATCTTTTCTCTTCCTTGGCATGGTGTGCTGCAAAATTGAGCTCACTTGCTCAGTGAGCTTGACTTTCTTTAGGGTTCTCCCTGTGGTCTTTCTCTAGAAGGTGCATATATATTTCAGGAATTTAGCATAAGAAGGGATTTCTTTGACTGCATCAAATAGAGGAATGTTGATTTTCACCTGTTGGAAAGTTTCAAGGATGTCTTCAGTATGCTTCTTTCTTCTCCTCTCAACAGAAGGCTCCTGTAACATCCAAGGATTTGAGTCCTCATATTAAATGATCTTATAAGGAACATGATTGGACAACCCATATCACCAAGGTGCACCTCCTTTTTCAGAAGCCCATTACTAAAGAACTCCATAGTTAAGTGTGCTCAGATTGGAGTAGTACTAGGATGGGTGACCAGTTAGGAAGTTGATCCTGGCTTGTGCGTGAGTGAGGATAAAGCGCGCAGTTAAGGCCAATGGTGGTCTGTGGGGCCAGTCATCATTCTTGAAACTCTACCAGACCCTTGGGTAGTGGGAACAAGTGTTACAAATGGTATCACAACCAATTCCCCTCCAGTAGGTGGGGCCCACATGGGCATGTGGCATGCCACTCTTTAGCCATGTAGTCTAGGCATGTTGGAAAGGGCTGTCCATGGTTGACGTAGCCACCCTTGCAGTGGTATTTTGTGGTCGAGAGCTAGGTGTCCATGGGCCATTATGGGTCTGCACTGAAACAAGGAAATAATATGAGGCCATATAGTCGAGCCTTGACGAGGACATCAAGAGTCTAAGTAGGGGAGATTGTAACATCCCATGATTTAAGGTCTCAGATAAAATGATCTTATAAGAAATGATTGGACAACCCATATCACCAAGGTGCACCTCCTTTTTTAGGATCCCATCACTAAAGAACTCCATAGTTAAGCGTGCTCAACCTAGAGTAGTACTAGGATGGGTGACCAGTTGAGAAGTTGATCCTAGCTTGTGCGTGAGTAAGGATAAAGCACGCAGTTAAGGCTAGTGGTGGACTGTGGGGCCAGTCATCATTACTGAAACTCTACTAGATCCTTGGGCAGTAGGCCCAGGTGTTACAACTCCTTAAGAGCTTCAAGAAACAGGGGGAGTTGGGATCCCACATGGTTTGAATCAACATTATTGTCAACGGGAATCACAGGAATCACAATATCACTGCCCGGTGTCACAATATCAACTCTGGCTCTCGTCATAGTATCCTCAGGATGTATCTCAGTATCAACTTGTCCAGCCTCAATATCACCTCTATCAACAACAACAGTATCATGGGGGTGCTCCAAAGTTTGGCCATTCCTTAGAACAGTCATCGCCTTCACATGCTCATGGGTAGTGGAAGAAGAGGCTTGTGGAGGTGGTTGTGGCTGTTGGGGTGGTGGTGGCCTTTGGTGAGGTGACTTTGGGTTTTGGAGGATGAATTGCAATTGTGGTTGTTGTGGTGGCTGTTGTTGTTGTGGTTGGGGGTGGTATTGTGGGGGTGGCTGTTGGTATGAATGAGGTGGAGGTGGAGCATATTGGTAGTTAAGAGGTGCCTAAGGAGGTGGTGGATCATATGGATTCAACGGTGCTTGGTATGACGACAGAGCATATGAACTTTGAGTGTTCCCTAGAAAAGTACCATCATTGTTTGGGTTGGGCATCGGTTGAGATGGGAGTCTTCCTTCTTCCCTCCTAGAAAGAGAGAGAGAGAGATCTGATCTAGTCTTTTCTCAAGGCAGTTGATGGACTGCCCATGTGAGGACACATCCTTCTTCACCTCATCCAAACTTCTTAATCTTCCAAGCACCTCCTCTTTGAACTTTGAACTATAGCGTGGGCTCGGCTGCCCTTATCCTTTCCCATCCCCATTTTGTTGCTTCCATGAGAAATTTAGATGGTTCCTCCATTCGGGAGTATAAGTGTTGGACATGGGGCCTTGATTGTTTCAACCGCCAAAAGAGTGTAAGGCATACACTTCTTCATCAACAGAATTGACCACCATGGTGGGTTGGCTAGGAGAACCACCAAATTGGTTCTTCATCTTCTTCATCATATCCGCCATCATCCTCATCATATAGGGGTCGGCAATGTTGTGGGTTGGACATATGGAAGAAGGTGGAGGGATGTAGTTTTGGCCGCAATGCTCCCCTTTTGTAGAAACCCGATGGCGGGAATTTTCAGCAAGATGCTCGAACAAAGGCCACAACTCTTTGGGTGGCTTTTCCATGAAAGTGCCCCCACATGATGAATACACGTTGTTTTGGATCAACTCTTCAAGCTCAGTGTAGAATGCTTGAACTAGTTGCCACAATGGCAATTCATGGTGGGGGCAATCGCGGAGAAGTTTCTAGAACCTCTCCCACGCCTCATGGAAGGGTTCATTCTCTTTTTGGGCAATGGAAGTGATGCATCTTCTCATGTAGGTTAGCTTAGAAATTGAAAAGAACTTTTTGAGGAATTCATTCTTAACTTCATTCCAAGCTACCAACCCTGTCTTCAAAACATACCATTCTTTAGCTTTTTCTTTTAGGGAGAACGGAAAGAGGGTTCTCCGGATGGAGCCATCGGTGGCGGTGATGGTATGAAAAGTGGAGCACATCTCAAGGAATGCATCGATGTGATGGTAGGGATTCTCATTCTCCATCCCATAGTAAGTGGGGAGGAGTCCAAGGAGTGCAGGTGGAATGGAAAATTGTTGACCCAATATTTGGTCAACTAGGGTGGCAAGGGGGGAATTGTAGTTCCCCGGGGTGAAATACTCGTGGAGTGGGCGGTTGGGCTGCGGTGGAGGTGGTTGAGCATTTGCATGAGGGTTGTTGTCTGCCATCTCAGATTTTTGGTGTTGGTTGCGGAGACTTTGGCGACTCCTTCTACCTATCTCGGGATTGTACAACACCAAGTCGGTACAAGTGGAACGCGTGTGGCGCATACACAACTATCACTTGCACGATACACAAACAAGCAACAAGAAACCAAGTTAGAATGGCAATATGCAAAAGTGAATAAAGAATAAAGAATAGTAATGATGAGGGAAAAAGGAAAGATGAAGCTACACTAACTAGCTAGGCCGAGCGCCTCTATTCCCGACAATGGCGCCAAAAAGCTTGGTGTGTCAAGCCAGAGGTGTACACACTAGCCAACAAAGGGTGACTAGATGCACTCCATGGGACTCGAACACACGTATGGATCTTTCAAAATTTATATTAACCCTAACCAAGTCGATCACAGTACCAAAATAGGTCACCCACAAGCACAAGATGTACTATTGTAGCATAGGTGAAGAGCAAGTGTAGGGGTCGATCCTCCGGGACAGAGGGGGCACTAGAGATAGGATAGCGTTGTCTACATTCCTAATGCAGAGTCTAGGGTTTAAGGGTTTAAAAGGGGTTTTTTTTGTGATTAATCTATGCAAACATGCAAGAAAGGGAAGAATTGAACCTAAGTTATCCTAAACAAGAAAGTTTAACAATCTAGGTTAACCAACTAACTAAGCAAGAGCAAAGGTAAGGTACACTACACTAGAGGAGTAAGAAGCAATTTAGAAACAAAGTTAACCACTAAAGTAAGAAAAGATCTAAATTAACCCTAACTATCAAAACTGAGCAATTGACTAGGTTAAGCAAGAACAACTAGCGTATACTAGCATAAGTAAGCAAATAAAGCAAGTTGAGTTTTAAACAAGATGATTAAGGTAGGTGGTCCGTTTGGGAATGTAACTTTAATATTAGTTTGGGGGGGTTATTGGACAAGCATGGTTCTCATATTTCATCTAGATTACCAAACCAAATAATAAGGCAAATGCTATTAGAATGTACCCTATACTACTAGTGGAAGACTAGGGTTAGGTGTAATTCTAATAGGATTAGCCAAATCTAGGTTTCTAAGATAAGTGGTATTGAGAAATTGAGGGCCAAGGGTAGAGATAGGTGTAGAGATGAGGATATTTGACCTCATGCCACTAGCCATTCTAGCCTTTAGAAACCCTAGACAATCACATCAATCTCACTTATACTAGTAACTTAGGTTTCATACCAAGTAGTAGGAGAGGGGTTAGGCATGTAGGAATAAAGGGGACTAGCTAGGGATCCCCTATTGGGACCTAGGAGTCATACCTAAGATTGCCACATGCATCCCAACTCTCTTAGAAACATGGTATCATCAAGCATTATCAAACAAGAAATTCATACAAAAAGCATAAATCACAAGCTTGACAACGGGATAAGATACAAAAGCATGGAGAAATCATCATAGATAAAAATAAGTTCATTACAAGACAAAATTCCCACGACATGGTATCAAAGTCACATTTTATCCCCAAACAGCCCACCACTAGGGGCTTAGATACACATAATCATTGAAATGGCAAAAGAATGGGGAAGAAAGGGGAGAAACTCCATGGAGCTCGTGGAAGAAGCCACCTTATTCACATCCTAGATTCTTGGGGACGTCCTCTCTCCTCCAAAGGTGCAGATGGACATGAAGATATGAGGGATTATTAAGGAAAACCTAGAAAATCAGGTTTCCAAGGTGAAACGAAGATGGAAATGGTGGGTTAAGAGCATAAATGCAAGGGGAATGCACTAAATGCTCAAGGAGTGGGTGGAGAGGAGTAATGGTGGCTAGGAGAATCTAACCTAGTGTTGTGGCTACCACCCATGTATATATAGGTGGTGGTGGAAGCACTAGGGTAAGTAGGGGTATTGTGGGAAAATCAGTTCAGAAAGTAGTAGGTTTTGGGTGGCAGCACGACCGTGGTGGGTGGAGGTGAGAACTGTTGGTATGTATGCCCTGAGAGCCAATCATGGGATGATTGGTGGGATACATTAAGATTGATTTTATAAACATCAAAGGCAAGCTTCCAATTCTTTCTAGATCAGTCATATGAGATAGTGATAGAACATATTGAATGTCTAGAGAATGACAATACTCAATGACGTATGCCTTCAGGTTAAGGACCTGAACGATGAGATCATACAGATGCTAAGAGTTTGTACATTCTTGTTATGTCCCTAGTCGGATGTCATTGTGGAAGGTAGATAGACAGCATTGACACACAAGACTAGATTGTGGTGTTGGTTGATGACAGAATCTCATTAGTCATGATATAGAGATATCAAACCAAACACATAGGTACTTGTTAGAGAACAAGTGTACCTGACAGACCCACCGTGAGTTTGACACATGGAACCATGACATGGTAGTCACAGTCAGTACTCACAGTGATGGTGGTGAGTGTGATTCTTTGACCTGAAATCACTACACTCAACACATGTCGTTGGGCACACTTTGACATCATCAAACGCAGTCCTGAAACATGGGTTGTTATAAAGGTGATGATTGGGTGGCTTTGACACATGGGGCTTTTGAGGGGTGATTGATAGATATGGGATTTGTCCCTCCTGAAGGAGTTTGATATCCAAGGCCACTTGATGAGTAGGATTGAGATAGGCGTGCGCACGCATGTGTGAATCAGTATGTGATATTGATGTCATACATATCTCCTTCAATATATTCTGAGATCAAGAAAGTGAATGAACATTGACAAGATGACTGTTCCATGCCATGAGTTCATTCGGGATATCAGTGACAAAGGAATTATACATTCACTGTAACACCATTCACGGATTGTAGGATGAAAGCTATTCTCCAACTTTCTACTTTCACTTGGGTAGCAATGATGTGTGACTAGGCACTGCTCTTTGCTTGTGAAGTCATAAGTGTTATGGACTTTCACTGCCAACGTGAAATGGACCTGCAGGGTCACACACATAGGATTTAACCTGGAAGAGGAGTTTTGTCCACAAGCAATGTTTAGATTGATTACTAAAGGAGTTTAGTAGTTCAATTAAACACTCAATTAATCGATAGCTCAATATCATATTGTTCAAGGTGTCAGACGCATTGATTGGAGTATCAGATTGATTGAAATCGCAATTGACTGATTCTGCACAACCTGCACTCCCAACCGATCGACTCAAGTGTTGAACAGGCGGCTGAGGTTGCTGAACTGGTCGGGTCAAGTGTTGAGCCGATCGGCTCAAGTCCAGGGTGAACCGATTGCTTCAAGTATTGAAACGATCGGTTCAACTGGTGCAACCGAGCAAGTTTGGAAAGTCAGGTCGGTGAGAATTTTCCTTGCGTTTCACTTGCCCAATTTGATTGGAAAAAGGATTGGTATTCGATACCAATTAGAAACGAAAGAAGGAAAGTCAATCGGGAACCGACCAGGACCACGAACCGACCGGTTCAGAAGTGAACCAATCGTCTCATGGGTCCCAACCGATCGGTTGGTTCTCCAATCGACCGGTTCAGATCCCCAACCGACCGGTTCACTTGTGAACCGATCAGTTCAGGTTGCGAGTTGGTTGCTTTTGTGGAAAATCTCGAACCCTTCTACTCCTGCTTTTAGTCCCGCATTGCCCGGGATGGAGAACCCTGTCGCATGACCCTCCTATATATATAGGGGTATTGGGGGCTTCTCAGAGAACAACTTAGTGCAACCAGTTTCTCTGCAAGTTGTCATTCTCTATGGTTTTGGTAACCGAAAGAGAGCCCGAGCAAGTGCTTCCCGCAAAGGGAGGTGCAACAAGGGAAGGACAACTGTAGTTGCAACTGGCAGCAGGAGAGTGTGTTGGTGACTAGTACGTCAATAGGAGGGTGCGACTCCTTCCACTTCCTTGTGGGACAAGGAGTGTGGAGTTCCAGGTGGTCCGTGTGGACTACTTTAGAGGCGGGAGGTTTCTGTCGCTCAGGAGGACAACTATCATCTGACAGTCCGGTAGGAGGAGGAGTCGTCAGTCCCGGTGTGACCAGGAGCTGCACAGACATCGTCCAAGACCGGAGTTGAAGACCGCGCATTGCGCGAGGTATTGTCTCTGAGCAAGCCTTGGGACAAGGTATGATTCCACAAACCATCCTTTCCTATTATATAGACGTTGACGCGTTTCCTCGGTATGGGTTTGGGGGAGAAATTTTTTTTTTGTTTCCACTGCCTTCTCTATCTCCCCTAAAACCCAACAGTGGTATCAGAGCCATGTCAACTGCTCTATATTTTAGGAATATCGATATGATCGATTTTGGTTTGTCGCCTTCATTTATTGCATGCGATGCAAATAATATTGGCTTTATGCATGTCCAATACTAAATCCACAAATCCCAATTACATATATGATATGTATTATTAATGCACTCGATACGCGTCTCCCTTAAACAAGTTTTGTGGTGGATGTGTGTAGCGTGATTATGGCCTATAAACCCCTATCTGTGTGTGGTTGTTTATGGTTGCTTGCATTTCGGTCTGCGCACCGATCTTCCCTCTCTTATTCCTAATGTAACTCGAAATAATTCGAGATTTTTTCCTACCTTTGCTCCCCCCAAATTTAACTCGGGGTTTCCCTTTTAGGCAATGTAAAAATAGGATAGATTTTATTTCCTATTATGTCGAAGACCGGCGGACATCTGACGACAGCTGAAATGATCGGTTCAAGGAGTGAACCGATCGTTTGACGTTCCAGATGGTCGGTTCAAGGAGTGAACCGATCGGTTGATGACTGGTTCGAGGAGCAAGACGAGTGGGTGGCGGCCATGAAGAGATGCACGACGACCAGGTGAACTGATCGGTTGGAGGAGCCAACCGATCGGCTGGTGGCACCCAGACGACCAGCTGGAGAGAACAGATCATTCATGTGATGAGATGATCTACTCCGAAGGCAAAGACACAAAGTTCATCTTGTACAGGTTGCATGTGATGTAGACCTAGATGACCGTGATTCCTTTTGGCTCGAGGAATCACATTAGGATGGCCATAATCATCACTTTTTATCGTTTGTGCATGTTTTCTGTGGGATATAGCATGTATATGATACATACTATGTATTGTGGTGATTGGATATGTATATGTATATAAAAACCAAATCCCTCATTAAAATATTAAGTTTTAGATGCCTTCCAAATGCGACACACGTGAAAAGCTTGATCGACCAAGTGTGGGCACGCCCTAGCGTGGTGCCCGTCTATCTCGTGGAAGCGTGAAGGATGAATGTGTGGGTCTGCCCTGAAAAACTACTAGAGGGGGGGTGAATAGAGTTTTTGAATTATTTTAACAATTTATTGAATTCAAACAACCACAATTGAAATTAGAAGAAAGAGACAGGTGTTTAGAGTGGTTCCAACTATAGCAAATACTATAGTTGTCAGTCCACTACCCAGTTGCTTACCCAACCGGGATTTGAAAGTATTTATTTTATTACCTCTCGAGGATTTATACAAAATACAATACTTTCCTTTACACCCTTTGAACAGCCTTCACCCTGAAGTAGGTGCACCAACTTTGAGGTAGCCTTCTATGAAGTAACTCCAAGCTCCCCCTTGAAGTAGCCTTCCTCTCTAGAAGTAACCTCCCGTTGCACCAACCTTCTGAAGTAGCTCAAAGTCTCCTTCTTCGCCAAGAAGATCTTCACCCTCTCCAATCTGCAACCTCCAACCTAGGAGTAGCAAGGAGAGTACAAACAATAATAGGGAACAAGAAAGGAAATAGAAATTACAACTTATCCTTTAAAGCCCAAGGCTTGATTTTCCTAGATCAAGCATATAGATCTCCTAACCAAGTATGTGAACTTGTGATTGCAGTGGGTAGGAGATACTAGCCTATAGGACACGAATTATGAGCTAAGGAATGAAATGGCCAATTGTCACAATGCTCAAATTGCTCACAAACAGATTGCACAAAGTATACTCAAAGGTTTCTCAAGTGTAGCAAGTGTAAAACAAGTGAGTTTAGGTGTCCTATGGCTTTTCCTATTTATAGGAATGGCCTAAGGATGCTTAAGGACGTTCTAGACAACTTCTAGGGGTTTCTAAGTGCTTAACCAGCCGTTAGGTACAAAGTTGTTGCTTTAACAACGACTAATTAATTAATTCTGCAGTTGCTGTCAGAGACCATCTCGGTCGACAAATGGTCGACCGAGACACCTACTCGGTCGAACTTTTGTCAACCGACAGGCTCTCTGGAAAAAGTGATTTGCAACGTCTTTCATCAACTGCCAACTAACTTGTCTGTTGTGTCTAACGGCTACTTTGGATCTTTCTCGATCGAGAAGATTGTCGACCGAGAGTGTCTCAGTCGAGGAGTTTGTCGACCGAGATTGACCCTGTTTCAAGGTTTCAATTTAGGCACTAATTATGTGTGTAAGTGTGCATATGTAATCCTATTTGAATGGGATGACTTGTCTAACTGTGGTGTTTAGCTAGGGAGAATCTAACGCTTGATTTACATGCAATTCTAAGTACTTGTACATTATATTTTTGTACAAGTTTTTACAATAGTGATTACATTGCATGAAATTATAAATATGTAAGCTTGTAGATTTTCCCTTGTTGCTTTGTCATCCTGCACACTCAAGTAGCTCGTTAGATTAATAAGAATGAAATGTTTGTCATAATCAAAACAAAGGGATTTATAGATGTCCATTTAGCCAACAATCTCCCCATTTTTGAAGATGACAAACATTTCCAAAATATAAATAAAACATATGAGTTTCATACCTTTAGATTACCTTTTGTAGCTTTTTCTCTTGTGTATAAAATGTGTTCTTATTATTCCCCATGAATTATGGAACATGAAATCCAGATCATTTGGGAATATAGCAACTTTCAATGTAAAGCCAAGAGTTTATTTATGAAACTCATTAATTGAGTTTTACATAATTACTAAATTTTAGTTTTATATTTATCTCTCCCCCTTTGTCATTTCAAAAAGATAACCGTTAAGAATAAAAACTCCCCCTTAATTAGATATCCCATCAAATCTAATGAAAAAGATGTCCATTGAAAAGCCAAAAATGTAAACAAGAGTTTTTGTTTAAGTAGCACAAATATCAAAGAAAACATCCTCCAAAGGAGTGATAAGCAATTGCTTCCTAATGTTGTTAAATTGATCTAGTGGAAGCGGTTTTGTAAAAATATCAGCCAATTGATCTTCTGTATCAACATGATGAAGGGAAACATGATTGATTTGCAAATATATTCAGTTTTATTGCAGACTTGACAACAAAAACCTGCTCGGTCGACGATCTTTCGACCGATAGTGTTCTCGGTCGAACAGTTTCTCGACCGAGACTGTGTCTGGATTTGTTTCATAACTGTTTTAAGTAATTGTGTCATAGATCCTTGTCAATTTTGCCACAATTTTTAAAGGTTGCATTTTTTATTTATTACTCCCCTTATTTTGTATGATTCTACAATGATGATCTTATAATCCATATTTTGAAGATGTCTCACATGCTCTTTATAAAAATATCCATTGGAATCAAGTAAAGATGGCCAATTTCATTAAAAGTATGTATTACAGCATAGAAAGATAGACACATCATATAGAGATGACCCATTACAATTATTCAAAAGATATCATTACAATAACTCCAACACTTACTGGAAAGACTTAAGAATTACATCAATGTCAGGGTCTTTCCCAAGAAAAGGCTCAGTTCCATAATACTGGACCAAGGTTTGCCAATCTAGAGCACCTGTCTTAGTTAGAGCATATGCTTCCAAGAATGTAGGAACTCGGTCAAATCAGAAATGAGCGGCAATATCTTGCAGTTGCATGGATGAAAACTGAGTGTGCGTAAGATCCACAGATGGTGGAGGTGGAGTTTGATAATAGTTGTACGAAGGATTGTATGGATTGAGCATGCCAGGATTTAAAGAATACGGATATTCATCAGGTTGGTTTGGTGAAAGGGTTTGCATTCTTTGGTTTATATAAGTCATGGCATGATGGTTATAGTCTAGTTGTTTGCTTAGGTGATATTGGGAGCCAGCAATATAAGTAAGAGTGTTTTGAATGGGGTCATGTGATAGGTTAGTAGAAGGAGGGGGTGGTGGTATGTCTTGATGAGATGTTTCTCCTTCAACTCTAGCCCTTTTATGACCAAAATCAATTCCCATTTTTTCTACTGTATTCTTACTTATTTTTTGTGGTCTACGCTCCCATGTATATCCCATATCCTCAAGTTGGGTCTTAAGGAAATGTTGAGTAATTTGGCATACAAAATCGGCATATGGAGGATTGCCAGAAAACTCAAGCATGTTTTTAAGAATGATGCGGATAAAATTTGTGGGAATACGTTGGATAATGGCATATATTAGACACATACGAAAAACATGAACTTCAGACTTATTGGCTCTAGGATGTATGTTTGTTGAAACAATAAGGTTTACAATCCTAGCAGCTGGTTTGAGATTTATAGCATAATATGTGCCTCTATCTTCGTGACAGGTTGTATTGGATTTAAAAATGGTTCTTTTGATGTCACTAAGACTAATGGTATGGTCATCTTGGAGAAATTGGTTAAGGGGGTTTCCAGAAGTAAGGTCAAGGGTGTCTTGATATTCATCTATGTCAATGTTTAGCATGTCAAGAATGTCCCCTTCAGTAAATCGGAAGCTATGCCCATTGACCATAGTATAGAAGAAGATGGTTTCATTTTCAGAGTGGGAAATGAGGTTTGCATAGAATTCATTCACTACCTTGATTGAATAGGAAGGAAAAGAAGGGTTGATGAATTCTTTTAACTTTTGCACTTCGAAAAGGTCCTCCAAGTCGACGATGTTGATGAAGTCCATAACTTCAACTGGTCGTCGTGGGAGAGGAGCTTTGGAGGAAAGCTGTAGATATCGATCACCAGCATCTCCATCGACGAAGGCAATGTCGTTGATGATCGTCAGTGGTGGAGTAGCTTCCCGAGCTTCCCTTCCTTTCCTGCCGGCGACCTTCTTCTTCCCACGAGCAGATGATGAGGCCATTGTGTTGCTTGAAGGTGGAGAAGAAGCAAGGAAGGCTTGGGGATGAGGATGCTAAAGAGTTGCACAAAAATGCACTAGAGAGAGCCTATGGAAGCAAGAGTATGCAAGTGTGAGGAAGTGACCCGTCTTTGGTTCCTTTTATAACAATCCAGTGACCTAGTCGGTCGACGATTCGTCGACCGAGCGTCCGCAACGGTCATGTTGCAGACGCGCCACTCGGCTCCCCAACGGTCATATAACGGTCATAAACGGTCATAACGGTCGGTTTACAACGGTCATATCCAACGGCTATTTCTCGGTCGAACAATTGTCGACCGACATTGTCTCGGTCGAACATTTGTCGACCGAAAGTGTGTCCGATACTAAATCTGTCTAGTTTCTGTCGGTCGAGAGAGAGGGGCTGACCGAAAGGTTTTCGGTCGAAGAGTTCGTCGACCGACAGACTTACTGAGTACGAATTTGAAGCTGATTTTTAATGTAATTGATAGACTATTTTTGTAGAGCATATATATAGATTTTCTAAGGGAGTAATATTGTGTTTATTATTGACAATATTGGGACAAGTTGTGATCATAAATTAATTATTCTTTTAATCATAAAAGGATATCCAAATAGTTATTATGTCAAACTTATTTTAGGTCGAATTTGACTACGACCATAGCGCCCCTTGGTCAAATTTTATTTTGACCAAGAGGCAAATTTTGCAGATTTTCAGATTGAATATATTGAGTATAATATCTGCATAAAATTAAATGTCGAGCTGAAGCATAATACTTAATATGATTCTTAATTGAAGGCACAATTAATTATCTCGAATCTTCAAAGATACCAATTTATGGATTTTTATTTTTATGTGTTGCAAGCAATAACATATAACCAATAAATCATTTTGCTTGCCTATGTATTTTCGCGCACCCAATGATGAAAGCATGGTATAATGATAATAACAGTCATACAATGATAATTTCATCACATGATTAGTATATGAATAAACCAGAAGATATTTTGATCAATCATGTGAAAATAGGAATTTTCTTTTCATTTGACTAAGCATGATTTCAGTTTAAACTTTAACACATCTAGGGAATAAACTAATATTAATTTCATTTTCATTTGTAGAGATGATTTCCAAAAATATATCCAGTCATCAATCATAAGTAGATAGCAATTTCATCGGAAAAATAAATACAACAATTTTGTAGTAGACTGGAGAACAGTGATGTTCTCGGTCGATAATTGTTCGACCGATAGTCTTTCGGTCGACAGTTTTTCGACCGACAAGATTCCTGGAACTGTTAATAAAACATAATTGTGTGAGTTAACTATTTAGATATTTATTTGTAATCTCATTATGTTGAGTTGAGATAGACATAGAAGTATGCAACTAATGTCTCTGGTCATATCTCAACTAGATTCTGTTCATTTAGTTTGGAGGTTTTGGAACCCAAACTAACTCTACATCTTTTCTCTTATAAGGACATGAAAAAGAGTAATGTCCAAGACGTGAGCAATAATGGCAACATATAGAATCAACCTCAAGTCGTTTTCTATGGTTTTGTTCTAGGTTGTTCTTTGGTACAAATGTATTTGTTCCTTTAGGTACATATATAGATTGATGGGTTTGTGACCTTTTCCAACTAGGTTGATAGGACTTCCCTTTAGGCTTATAACCTAGTCCTCTTCTCCCAATTTGATGATAGGAATTATCTAAGATTTGATCAAGAATGCCATTATTATTTAAATTACTGACTTTTTGTTGTAACTTGGCAATCTCTTCCATTTTCTTCTTAATATCTAGTTTTTCTTGATCTAGATTAGATGACAATAAATTTCTTTCTTTGACAATAGAATCATAATCTAGATGGTTGCACAAAATAGGTTGTTTTTGAAGTTCATTCACTTGTCTTTGCAAATTATTTTTCTCTAAAGAAAGTAGATTACAATTTGCCTCTATAGATTTTATATTAATATCATGATCTTCAATGATCTGTTTAAGATCTTCATTTTTGGATGTAATAGCAAGAAGTTTAGCATGTAATTCATCATTTGCTTTATTTGACTTCTTTAATTTCTTCTTGCATTCAACATATTTTATATGTGTTTCTTCAAGGCTTGCAACTAGTTCTTCTTTAGATAAATCAAAAAGACTTACTTCTTCTTCTTCTTCCTCGCTAGTTGTAGCAATGAGACAATCTCTGTTCTCATCTTCCTTCTTAGATCTCCATGGGCATCCAGTTGTTGGGTGGCTTGTACCTAAGCACCAATTGCAATATGTTGTAGCTTTGTCCAAGCAGCATCTTTTGTTGTGGTTGTAATCACTACTACCCTCCATTCTTCAAGACCTTGTTAGGGTTCCTTGAAGCCTGCTCTGATACCAATTGAAAAACTACTAGAGGGGGGGTGAATAGAGTTTTTGAATTATTTTAACAATTTATTGAATTCAAACAACCACAATTGAAATTAGAAGAAAGAGACAGGTGTTTAGAGTGGTTCCAACTATAGAAAATACTATAGTTGTCAGTCCACTACCCGGTTGCTTACCCAACCGGGATTTGAAAGTATTTATTTTATTACCTCTCGAGGATTTATACAAAATACAATACTTTCCTTTACACCCTTTGAACAACCTTCACCCTAAAGTAGGTGCACCAACTTTGAGGTAGCCTTCTATGAAGTAACTCCAAGCTCCCCCTTGAAGTAGCCTTCCTCTCTAGAAGTAACCTCCCGTTGCACCAGCCTTCTGAAGTAGCTCAAAGTCTCCTTCTTCGCCAAGAAGATCTTCACCCTCTCCAATCCGCAACCTCCAACCTAGGAGTAGCAAGGAGAGTACAAACAATAATAGGGAACAAGAAAGGAAATAGAAATTACAACTTATCCTTTAAAGCCCAAGGCTTGATTTGCCTAGATCAAGCGTATAGATCTCCTAACCAAGTATGTGAACTTGTGATTGCAGTGGGTAGGAGATACTAGCCTATAGGACACGAATTATGAGCTAAGGAATGAAATGGCCAATTGTCACAATGCTCAAATTGCTCACAAACAGATTGCACAAAGTATACTCAAAGGTTTCTCAAGTGTAGCAAGTGTAAAACAAGTGAGTTTAGGTGTTCTATGGCTTTTCCTATTTATAGGAATGGCCTAAGGATGCTTAAGGACGTTCTAGACAACTTCTAGGGGTTTCTAAGTGCTTAACTAGCCGTTAGGTACAAAGTTGTTGCTTTAACAACGACTAATTAATTAATTCTACAGTTGCTGTCAGAGACCATCTCGGTCGACAAATGGTCGACCGAGACACCTACTCGGTCAAACTTTTGTCAACCGACAGGCTCTCTGGAAAAAGTGATTTGCAACGTCTTTCATCAACTGCCAACTAACTTGTCTGTTGTGTCTAACGGCTACTTTAGATCTTTCTCGGTCGAGAAGATTGTCGACCGAGAGTGTCTCAGTCGAGGAGTTTGTCGACCGAGATTGACCCTGTTTCAAGGTTTCAATTTAGGCACTAATTATGTGTGTAAGTGTGCATAAGTAATCCTATTTGAATGGGATGACTTGTCTAACTGTGGTGTTTAGCTAGGGAGAATCTAACGCTTGATTTACATGCAATTCTAAGTACTTGTACATTATATTTTTGTACAAGTTTTTGCAATAGTGATTACATTGCATGAAATTATAAATATGTAAGCTTGTAGATTTTCCCTTGTTGCTTTGTCATCCTGCACACTCAAGTAGCTCGTTAGATTAATAAGAATGAAATGTTTGTCATAATCAAAACAAAGGGATTTATAGATGTCCATTTAGCCAACAATCTCCCCCTTTTTGAAGATGACAAACATTTCCAAAATATAAATAAAACATATGAGTTTCATACCTTTAGATTACCTTTTGTAGCTTTTTCTCTTGTGTATAAAATGTGTTCTTATTATTCCCCATGAATTATGGAACATGAAATCCAGATCATTTGGGAATATAGCAACTTTCAATGTAAAGCCAAGAGTTTATTTATGAAACTTATTAATTGAGTTTTACATAATTACTAAATTTTAGTTTTATATTTATCTCTCCCCCTTTGTCATTTCAAAAAGATAACCGTTAAGAATAAAAACTCCCCCTTAATTAGATATCCCATCAAATCTAATGAAAAAGATGTCCATTGAAAAGCCAAAAATGTAAACAAGAGTTTTTGTTTAAGTAGCACAAATATCAAAGAAAACATCCTCCAAAGGAGTGATAAGCAATTGCTTCCTAATGTTGTTAAATTGATCTAGTGGAAGCGGTTTTGTAAAAATATCAGCCAATTGATCTTCTGTATCAACATGATGAAGGGAAACATGATTGATTTGCAAATATATTCAGTTTTATTGCAGACTTGACAACAAAAACCTGCTCGGTCGACGATCTTTCGACCGATAGTGTTCTCGGTCGAACAGTTTCTCGACCGAGACTGTGTCTGGATTTGTTTCATAACTGTTTTAAGTAATTGTGTCATAGATCCTTGTCAATTTTGCCACAATTTTTAAAGGTTGCATTTTTTATTTATTACTCCCCTTATTTTGTATGATTCTACAATGATGATCTTATAATCCATATTTTGAAGATGTCTCACATGCTCTTTATAAAAATATCCATTGGAATCAAGTAAAGATGGCCAATTTCATTAAAAGCATGTATTACAGCATAGAAAGATAGACACATCATATAGAGATGACCCATTACAATTATTCAAAAGATATCATTACAATAACTCCAACACTTACTGGAAAGACTTAAGAATTACATCAATGTCAGGGTCTTTCCCAAGAAAAGGCTCAGTTCCATAATACTGGACCAAGGTTTGCCAATCTAGAGCACCTGTCTTAGTTAGAGCATATGCTTCCAAGAATGTAGGAACTCGGTCAAATCGGAAATGAGCGGCAATATCTTGCAGTTGCATGGATGAAAACTGAGTGTGCGTAAGATCCACAGATGGTGGAGGTGGAGTTTGATAATAGTTGTACGAAGGATTGTATGGATTGAGCATGCCAGGATTTAAAGAATACGGATATTCATCAGGTTGGTTTGGTGAAAGGGTTTGCATTCTTTGGTTTATATAAGTCATGGCATGATGGTTATAGTCTAGTTGTTTGCTTAGGTGATATTGGGAGCCAGCAATATAAGTAAGAGTGTTTTGAATGGGGTCATGTGATAGGTTAGTAGAAGGAGGGGGTGGTGGTATGTCTTGATGAGATGTTTCTCCTTCAACTCTAGCCCTTTTATGACCAAAATCAATTCCCATTTTTTCTACTGTATTCTTACTTATTTTTTGTGGTCTACGCTCCCATGTATATCCCATATCCTCAAGTTGGGTCTTAAGGAAATGTTGAGTAATTTGGCATACAAAATCGGCATATGGAGGATTGCCAGAAAACTCAAGCATGTTTTTAAGAATGATGCGGATAAAATTTGTGGGAATACGTTGGATAATGGCATATATTAGACACATACGAAAAACATGAACTTCAGACTTATTGGCTCTAGGATGTATGTTTGTTGAAACAATAAGGTTTACAATCCTAGCAGCTGGTTTGAGATTTATAGCATAATATGTGCCTCTATCTTCGTGACAGGTTGTATTGGATTTAAAAATGGTTCTTTTGATGTCACTAAGACTAATGGTATGGTCATCTTGGAGAAATTGGTTAAGGGGGTTTCCAGAAGTAAGGTCAAGGGTGTCTTGATATTCATCTATGTCAATGTTTAGCATGTCAAGAATGTCCCCTTCAGTAAATCGGAAGCTATGCCCATTGACCATAGTATAGAAGAAGATGGTTTCATTTTCAGAGTGGGAAATGAGGTTTGCATAGAATTCATTCACTACCTTGATTGAATAGGAAGGAAAAGAAGGGTTGATGAATTCTTTTAACTTTTGCACTTCGAAAAGGTCCTCCAAGTCGACGATGTTGATGAAGTCCATAACTTCAACTGGTCGTCGTGGGAGAGGAGCTTTGGAGGAAAGCCGTAGATATCGATCACCAGCATCTCCATCGACGAAGGCAATGTCGTTGATGATCGTCAGTGGTGGAGTAGCTTCCCGAGCTTCCCTTCCTTTCCTGCCGGCGACCTTCTTCTTCCCACGAGCAGATGATGAGGCCATTGTGTTGCTTGAAGGTGGAGAAGAAGCAAGGAAGGCTTGGGGATGAGGATGCTAAAGAGTTGCACAAAAATGCACTAGAGAGAGCCTATGGAAGCAAGAGTATGCAAGTGTGAGGAAGTGACCCGTCTTTGGTTCCTTTTATAACAATCCAGTGACCTAGTCGGTCGACGATTCGTCGACCGAGCGTCCGCAACGGTCATGTTGCAGACGCGCCACTCGGCTCCCCAACGGTCATATAACGGTCATAAACGGTCATAACGGTCGGTTTACAACGGTCATATCCAACGGCTATTTCTCGGTCGAACAATTGTCGACCGACATTGTCTCGGTCGAACATTTGTCGACCGAAAGTGTGTCCGATACTAAATCTGTCTAGTTTCTGTCGGTCGAGAGAGAGGGGCTGACCGAAAGGTTTTCGGTCGAAGAGTTCGTCGACCGACAGACTTACTGAGTACGAATTTGAAGCTGATTTTTAATGTAATTGATAGACTATTTTTGTAGAGCATATATATAGATTTTCTAAGGGAGTAATATTGTGTTTATTATTGACAATATTGGGACAAGTTGTGATCATAAATTAATTATTCTTTTAATCATAAAAGGATATCCAAATAGTTATTATGTCAAACTTATTTTAGGTCGAATTTGACTACGACCATAGCGCCCCTTGGTCAAATTTTATTTTGACCAAGAGGCAAATTTTGCAGATTTTCAGATTGAATATATTGAGTATAATATCTGCATAAAATTAAATGTCGAGCTGAAGCATAATACTTAATATGATTCTTAATTGAAGGCACAATTAATTATCTCGAATCTTCAAAGATACCAATTTATGGATTTTTATTTTTATGTGTTGCAAGCAATAACATATAACCAATAAATCATTTTGCTTGCCTATGTATTTTCGCGCACCCAATGATGAAAGCATGGTATAATGATAATAACAGTCATACAATGATAATTTCATCACATGATTAGTATATGAATAAACCAGAAGATATTTTGATCAATCATGTGAAAATAGGAATTTTCTTTTCATTTGACTAAGCATGATTTCAGTTTAAACTTTAACACATCTAGGGAATAAACTAATATTAATTTCATTTTCATTTGTAGAGATGATTTCCAAAAATATATCCAGTCATCAATCATAAGTAGATAGCAATTTCATCGGAAAAATAAATACAACAATTTTGTAGTAGACTGGAGAACAGTGATGTTCTCGGTCGATAATTGTTCGACCGATAGTCTTTCGGTCGACAGTTTTTCGACCGACAAGATTCCTGGAACTGTTAATAAAACATAATTGTGTGAGTTAACTATTTAGATATTTATTTGTAATCTCATTATGTTGAGTTGAGATAGACATAGAAGTATGCAACTAATGTCTCTGGTCATATCTCAACTAGATTCTGTTCATTTAGTTTGGAGGTTTTGGAACCCAAACTAACTCTACATCTTTTCTCTTATAAGGACATGAAAAAGAGTAATGTCCAAGACGTGAGCAATAATGGCAACATATAGAATCAACCTCAAGTCGTTTTCTATGGTTTTGTTCTAGGTTGTTCTTTGGTACAAATGTATTTGTTCCTTTAGGTACATATATAGATTGATGGGTTTGTGACCTTTTCCAACTAGGTTGATAGGACTTCCCTTTAGGCTTATAACCTAGTCCTCTTCTCCCAATTTGATGATAGGAATTATCTAAGATTTGATCAAGAATGCCATTATTATTTAAATTACTGACTTTTTGTTGTAACTTGGCAATCTCTTCCATTCTCTTCTTAATATCTAGTTTTGCTTGATCTAGATTAGATGACAATAAATTTCTTTCTTTGACAATAGAATCATAATCTAGATGGTTGCACAAAATAGGTTGTTTTTGAAGTTCATTCACTTGTCTTTGCAAATTATTTTTCTCTAAAGAAAGTAGATTACAATTTGCCTCTATAGATTTTATATTAATATCATGATCTTCAATGATCTGTTTAAGATCTTCATTTTCGGATGTAATAGCAAGAAGTTTAGCATGTAATTCATCATTTGCTTTATTTGACTTCTTTAATTTCTTCTTGCATTCAACATATTTTATATGTGTTTCTTCAAGGCTTGCAACTAGTTCTTCTTTAGATAAATCAAAAAGACTTACTTCTTCTTCTTCTTCCTCGCTAGTTGTAGCAATGAGACAATCTCTGTTCTCATCTTCCTTCTTAGATCTCCATGGGCATCCAGTTGTTGGGTGGCTTGTACCTAAGCACCAATTGCAATATGTTGTAGCTTTGTCCAAGCAGCATCTTTTGTTGTGGTTGTAATCACTACTACCCTCCATTCTTCAAGACCTTGTTAGGGTTCCTTGAAGCCTGCTCTGATACCAATTGAAAAACTACTAGAGGGGGGGTGAATAGAGTTTTTGAATTATTTTAACAATTTATTGAATTCAAACAACCACAATTGAAATTAGAAGAAAGAGACAGGTGTTTAGAGTGGTTCCAACTATAGCAAATACTATAGTTGTCAGTCCACTACCCGGTTGCTTACCCAACCAGGATTTGAAAGTATTTATTTTATTACCTCTCGAGGATTTATACAAAATACAATACTTTCCTTTACACCCTTTGAACAGCCTTCACCCTGAAGTAGGTGCACCAACTTTGAGGTAGCCTTCTATGAAGTAACTCCAAGCTCCCCCTTGAAGTAGCCTTCCTCTCTAGAAGTAACCTCCCGTTGCACCAGCCTTCTGAAGTAGCTCAAAGTCTCCTTCTTCGCCAAGAAGATCTTCACCCTCTCCAATCCGCAACCTCCAACCTAGGAGTAGCAAGGAGAGTACAAACAATAATAGGGAACAAGAAAGGAAATAGAAATTACAACTTATCCTTTAAAGCCCAAGGCTTGATTTGCCTAGATCAAGCGTATAGATCTCCTAACCAAGTATGTGAACTTGTGATTGCAGTGGGTAGGAGATACTAGCCTATAGGACACGAATTATGAGCTAAGGAATGAAATGGCCAATTGTCACAATGCTCAAATTGCTCACAAACAGATTGCACAAAGTATACTCAAAGGTTTCTCAAGTGTAGCAAGTGTAAAACAAGTGAGTTTAGGTGTCCTATGGCTTGTCCTATTTATAGGAATGGCCTAAGGATGCTTAAGGACGTTCTAGACAACTTCTAGGGGTTTCTAAGTGCTTAACTAGCCGTTAGGTACAAAGTTGTTGCTTTAACAACGACTAATTAATTAATTCTGCAGTTGCTGTCAGAGACCATCTCGGTCGACAAATGGTCGACCGAGACACCTACTCGGTCGAACTTTTGTCGACCGACAGGCTCTCTGGAAAAAGTGATTTGCAACGTCTTTCATCAACTGCCAACTAACTTGTCTGTTGTGTCTAACGGCTACTTTAGATCTTTCTCGGTCGAGAAGATTGTCGACCGAGAGTGTCTCGGTCGAGGAGTTTGTCGACCGAGATTGACCCTGTTTCAAGGTTTCAATTTAGGCACTAATTATGTGTGTAAGTGTGCATAAGTAATCCTATTTGAATGGGATGACTTGTCTAACTGTGGTGTTTAGCTAGGGAGAATCTAACGCTTGATTTACATGCATTTCTAAGTACTTGTACATTATATTTTTGTACAAGTTTTTACAATAGTGATTACATTGCATGAAATTATAAATATGTAAGCTTGTAGATTTTCCCTTGTTGCTTTGTCATCCTGCACACTCAAGTAGCTCGTTAGATTAATAAGAATGAAATGTTTGTCATAATCAAAACAAAGGGATTTATAGATGTCCATTTAGCCAACATGCCCTAGCAGGGTGCATATTCATCATGTTTGCTTTGGGTCGGACTTAACAAGGTGATCTAGATGGGATCTAGTACCTTGAGGCATGGAGATGATCATTGCAAGGAGTTGTATATGACATCTTACTAAGAGTTGCGTATGATGAAATTGGCAAGAGTTGCCTACCTGAGAGATCTAAGTTATGGGCGATCAGCCCTAGCTGACTCACGACTTAGAGGATTTCAGGATCTTGCCCACTAGAAGGTTGTACACTGCAATCTTCCGAATTGATGGTGAGGGCTATCAATTTGAAGTAAAATAGTGGGAGCGATAATTAAGTAAAGGCCTAATTTTTATCGTCAACTTTTCAAATCAATCAAATAAGTCAAAAAATGAGTTTTTGGACTAAAATTGCATATTTCCTTTTGTTAAAATAAATGGTTAATCAACAATAATCACTTTATTTGCGATCGGTCTTTGAGACCAACAAATTAAATGGGAATCATTCCACGATTGGTTAGGACATTGAGAAGTGTTCTCAATCGTAGAGTGAAAGCTCTGAGTCCTAGTTATACCAGAACCAGATGAACTCAATCCCACCACATCAAGATGACATTGATGAGGAGTGCTTGATGTTGTGTTCTCTGAACTATGAGTTGCAGAGACAACATGAGACATATGATGTCTCCAAGACACTGTCCTAGTATGTCATGATAGAAGGAGACCCAGTAAGGTATTCACACACTCAATGTGATTGGGTATGTGAAAAACCTGACTAAGAAGGATTCCCTCTGAGCCAAGAGTTGGCTATTGGTATGATACTGCAAATGTTGCGAGAATCATACAATTCATGGTAAGCTACAACATGAACAACTTTGGCAAGCGTTGACAGAGTTGTTGGACATGTTGAGGATAGTAGAGGCAAAAATGAAGAAATACAAACCATAATCTTTGATGCTATCAAAGAAAAGGTAATTCTTAAGGGCAAGGACAAGGGCAAAGCAAAGAAGTGTTCTGATGCTAGCCAGCAATCCAAGCCGTCTTCAGCCTCAAGGCACATGGGAAAGGGTGTATGAGGGAATTGCCCTCTATATCTGGAAGAACAAAAGAAGATGAAGGAGGGGATGGAGATCTCCACCTAAGGTATCATGAAATGAACTGCTTCTTTATATGAGGTATATGATACCAAGATATGGATATGTCATATATGATATGCAATATCCACAAAGAAGTGATGGCCTTTGTGAAAGGACCAAGAAAGGAGTACCCATCATTGGAGCAAGTGTTGCTGCCATAGATAGGAGTATCTTTCAGTTTATTTCAGCCTAAAGGGCACGAAATAGAGTTGAGAACTGCTATTTCATATATTGCCAATAGATAGAAACACTTTATTTTTCCATATTGTATGACAATGATGGCAATTAATAAAGTTGATGTTTCAATCTTAAAGATATGATCTTTGCGGCAATGCCTTGTTTATCTAGTGATACATGGTATGCATAAGATAAAATGATACCTAAAGTTATTGATAACTCAAACAATCAAATTAGCATCAATCATGAGAAATTCATTTCTAGTTTCCATGTGATGGATAAATCTAGACTCTTTTGGTTAGAGAACCAGTAAGAGACATGAATCTCTTATACATGATTAATCAATCTTCACTAATGGTAGTGGGAGAATGATTATCCTATTAGGTATAATACATGTGATGTATTTACATACCTATTGGAACAAATGCTAAGACTTCAAATGGTGTTTAGAGAAATACCAATATGAATATCTTGAAGTGTTCAAGATTATCATAGATGAAGTACAAATTTGGTAAAGTATTAATTCTTGATGAGATCAATGAATGAAATACTTGGATCAAATGTTTGAGATCCTTATGAGTGATTATGATAGTGTATCATAGTGAACTCATGATTAAGGCATGGTGATGTCTAAATCAAGAAGGAATCATACTCTAAGGAGTTATAGAATGATTATCAAAATAATTGAATTCTTCTTAATAAAAGAATACCCCACACTAATAAAGGACATTAAGAATCACAAGGAGTTGTGAGTTCATATATCCTTGACAGATACACCTCAATTATCTATGTGATGAGTTGTTCATATGATGAGTCAACTATCTAGATGAATATGAGGAATCAAATTTTGAGTTATGGTATAAAACCATTACATCCTAAATGACTTCCATGTGAGCCATAAGGTATGACCTTGATGGTATCACTCATTGGATCATATCCATAAGTGCAAATAAGTCTTAAGTGTTAAGACACATGGATAACATTTTTTTAAGAAGGATGATGCTTTTTAATTGCAACTTAATGACTAAGACATTTGGCATATGGATACTAAAACCACATTCCTATGAGGAATAAAACCAAGATGTGTACGTGACACAACCTATAAGTTTTATGAATCCACTAATGCAAATGAAGTCTAAGAGTTACAATGGACTAATCAATATGATTGATTGAGTACAAGAAACTCAAAATTGGATCTTTACTTTGATGATATAGTCAAAGTGTTTGACTGATATGTCAAAGATAAAGAAGGGATCTGTGATTTAGTGGGAGCGTATTCATATTCCACATGTTGATGTGAAATGGAAATGTTCTAAAATCGAAATCCAAAAGTGGAAATTATCTTTAAGGAAGATAGAGATGTTTCATATATGATAGGAATAGAGATCTATAGAGATAGTTCTCGAAAAATCTCTTGACCTGGAAAGAGAAAGCATACATTGGCAATCTGTACTGAAGGGTTCAGTATGCACAGATTCAGTGGGAGAAAACTTGTCCATGTTATATGGATATTAGTATCCCAAGGCCAAGTATCCAATTCTTATGAAGAATGGGAACACTAAGAATAGATATGGATCTATCATGTATGTAATCATCCCATTGTCTTGCATGTATGACATGGCAAGAATAAAATGCATTCATCATCTTGTATGTAGGACATGGCAATATGATGTGCTCATCTTGATAACTCGTATGTAGGACATGACGAGTGGATGTCTGACTACTTCCAGTGAGGGTTACTGGAATACCATAAGAACTTGATAAGTACTTGGGAAGTACTAGTTCTATGGAGATAAGGAAGAGTTCGATGTAAAGAGTTACATTGATGCGAACTTCTGAAAGGACAGAAAATTAATCGCAAAAACATATATATAGGATATATATAAAAGTGAAAGTTTGTTGATGATTGGAAGTGTTCCAATAAAACCATTTAAAAGGAAAATGCCGAGTATCTGTGTGTTAGTGAATAGAAGTAGATACTATATGGATCTGAAAGTTCATGAGATGAACTTATATTCCACTCATTGATGACAAGTCTGGAATCCTTGATCATGCAATGTGGCTAAAGGTTAGAAATGGAATACTAGATCGCATATTACGACAACTCCATCTCATACGTGTGACGTACATTGAAGAGATGAGAGACATGCAATTTATACTGACTTTGGCAAGGTGTTGCCATAACTCACTATGTTGGCACTAGAGCATAATAACATGTGGGACATGTTTGAAGATCACTATGAATATGATTCAAGAGTGATTGGCTCGCGGTGCAAGTGGGAGTCTGTTGGTATGTATTCCCTGAGAGCCAATCATGGGATGATTGGTGGGATACATTAAGATTTATTTGATAAACATCAAAGGCAAGCTTCCAATTCTTTCTGGATCAGTCATATGAGATAGTGATAGAACAGATTGAATGTCTAGAGAATGACAGTACTCAATGACGTATGCCTTCAGGTTAAGGACCTGAACGATGAGATCATACGGATGCGAAGAGTTTGTACATTCTTGTTATGTCCCTAGTTGGATGTCATTGTGGAAGGTAGATAGACAACATTGACACACAAGACTAGATTATGGTGTTGGTTGATGACATAATCTCATTAGTCATGATATAGAGATATCAAACCAAACACATAGGTACTTGTTAGAGAACAAGTGTACCTGACAGACCCACCGTGAGTTTGACACATGGAACCATGACATGGTAGTCACAGTCAGTACTCACAGTGATGGTGGTGAGTGTGATTCTTTGACCTGAAATCACTACACTCAACACATGTCGTTGGGCACACTTTGACATCATCAAACGCAGTCCTGAAACATGGGTTGTTATAAAGGTGATGATTGGGTGGCTTTGATACATGGTGCTTTTGAGGGGTGATTGATAGATATGGGATTTGTCCCTCCTGAGGGAGTTTGATATCCAAGGCCACTTGATGAGTAGGATTGAGATAGGCGTGTGCACGCATGTGTGAATCAGTATGTGATATTGATGTCATACATATCTCCTTCAATCTATTCTGAGATCAAGAAAGTGAATGAACGTTGACAAAATGACTGTTCCATGCCTTGAGTTCATTTGGGATATCAGTGACAAAGGAATTATACATTCACTGTAACACCATTCACAGATTGTAGGATGAAAGTTGTTGTAACATCCCTGACCTGGGTTATGAGTTAACCCTAGGTGTTTTGCCTAAATATGTAATTAAATCCTTGTGATTAACTTTGGGCATGTAATTAAGTTTCTCAGAAACATATATTTCAGTTTTTGCTCCTTTTTATATAAAGTTGTAGCATTGTTTTGTAATATAGGGACCTATGTGCAAATTACCCAGTTAGAAGGGTTAACTTGCAAATTGCACATGTTGAGATGTTCCTCTGATATTGAGACATCATGAGAATGATGATGGTAAGGTTTGAGGGATTTCCCAAGCTTGGGCACCAAGGTGCAGCTGTGGAAGCAATCCCAGTGCTTGAAAACCCTAAATTGGAGAAAAGTGCAATTTACCCAATTTGAGGGGTGCAACTTGTAAAATACATCATCTAAAATATCTTTTAAGACTCTTGTCATCATTTAGAGAAGAAATGATGAAAGGTCACTTCAATTGATTAATCAAGTTATGAAAAAAAAACACCTTTGTGATTGAATAATCAAGGTGTATGTGCCATAGCCCTTTTATGTGTATGCTTAACTAATAAGTTGATCTTCTTTGCCCTCATTTCTTGACCTTAGAAGAAGGTTTTTCCTTAGAATTAATATGAAGGGACAAGCATAGAAGGATGGAGGGAATTAGTTGAAAATATGGAGAACTTATGAGCTTATGTTGAAAATCTCACCCCAAGTATATATACTCTCCACTTCACTTAGCAAGGAAACCCTCCCTTCGTTCCTTTCACTATTCTATTCACCCAAACCGACTAAAGAGAAGCTATGGAGCTCAGGAGGACGACCAAGGAGGGAAAGGTAGGTTTGAATCCTCCCTTTTGCTTAAGTTCATGGTTAGAACTCGAATTCAAGGTCAAATTGATGGCTAGCTCACATAGCTCTACCTTTCTAGCCATCTCTTCTCGACTTTCCTTGGAAGGATCACCTTGTCCGACCTATGGAAACTCAAGGACGCCATTAAAAGCTTGGAGCTCGAAAGCTTTGAGCTCAAGGAGCAAGCTTTAGGCGGGTTTTATAACTCTAAACCTATGCTTTGTTATATACATCTCGTTTATGCTTTTAGATGATAGTTCTTCTTCTTCTCTACCTTCCTTTGTTACCTTGCAAGCAAATCCGTGCGAAATCCTTGCTGTTCTTGAGCTAGGAGATGAAGACGTTATTTCCAAAGTTAATCCACTACTTTTCACTTTACTAAACGGTCTCCACAAATTGCTCTCTCGGTTTGCAAAACCGTGTAGTGAGCAAACGGTCTCAGGACCGTGTAAGGGAAAACGGTCTTCAAGACCATTTAGCCGCATTGACCGAGCATGGACCGTATAAGATTTATGTTCATAATTATGTAGGCTAATCACCCACAAAATTGGAGATGATAACTTCAAAGGAATCCTGAGATATGTCCTTTTTAATCAACAACTTTAATTGAATTTACTCCTGATTTCCAATCTGTTGAAATCGCCCTTTTTGGGCAAACGGTCTCAAGACCGTGTAAGAACGTTGACCAAGCATTGAACGTATGAGTTTACTGTTCAAAATAATGTTTATTAACAACTCACCAAATTTGATAGACTAATTCCAAACGAGTTAAGAGTTGAAGGATGATTACTAGGGCAAACCCTAATTGAAATCATTACTGAAATCTCAATGATTTGATTAAGTGTTTTTGGGTTGATTAACCTAAATGGCCACAAGACCGTTTGGGGATCAATCAAACGGTCTCAAGACCGTGTGGGGAATCACCCAAGACCGTGTGGAGGTCTGGGGTCAAGTATAGTTGACCAATTGAAAGTACAAAGATACCAAATTACATTGTAATTAAGTATTGATATGATAATCAACTCAATAGATCCAACCTTGAAGAATTTACACTAGAATACAAAAGTTGGATGGGAAAAAGGTCTCAAGACCATTTGGAACTCATCCAAACGGTCTCAAGACCGTGTGGTGACAACCCAAGACCGTTTGGAGGTCTAGGGTTAAGGTAATTTGATCAATTGAGGGCCCAATTGCAATAGGTTATTGAATTAATCAAAATATTGATTTGAGACTCAATCAAGGTTCAACTCCTATCAAATCACAGTAGATTTTGATGAAATCTTGGGAAAACGGCCTCAAGACCGTGTGGAGTTCATGCACACAATCTCAAGACCGTTTGGGCCAAGTTTGGGCCCATTTGGAGCTCAATTGAAGGGTTCAACCTTGTGTTGATTCACATTGTTGAGTGTTGATGGTTGGACGTTGATGGACCTTAATTGAACCAACTTCAACCCTAATTGGATAACAATTGAGGGTCAATTGAGTGACCAATTGGTTAAGAATAATCCTAATTAACTCAATCTATAAGTGGTTACCATGGCTTTGACCATTTGGAGGCTTCAACATTGATAATCATAAACGATTGAAATCATTGAACCATGTTGGAGGTCCAAACGGTTTGAGACCAAGTGGACCAAACGGTCTCAAGACCATTTGAGGCCTCACGGTCTCAAGACCGTTTGAGACCTCATGGTCTCAAGACCGTTTGAGGTCTCACGGTCTCAAGATCGTGTGAGGCCTCACGGTCTCAAGACCGTTTGGGGCCAAACGGTCTCAAGACCGTTTGAACTCAAACGATCTCAAGATCGAGAGACACCAAACGGTCTCAAACCGTGTAAGCCCTCTCGGTCTTGAAGTCAAACTTGTTAAATGGTCTACACCCTCACACGGTTTGGGCAAACGACCTTGAAGGTCACACGGTCTTGGAGTCAACCCTAGCAAACGGTCAACTCATCCAAACGGTCTCAAACCGTTTGGAGGTTGAAGGTTGAAACCGTTTGAGGTTTTCAAAGGTTGATTTCACTTAATCAATTGAAGGTGTAAATGGTTCAATGATGCTCTAATCTAATCCCTAATGATAACCTAGGATATTAAGGGATTAAGGGACTAATGAATTGAACCATGATGGTGATCAATGGGGTGAATTACCAAAATACCTTGATGGGTTCAATTGAGTAAAACCTTGTTCAAATCAAACCCTAATCACATGATAGTGATGTTTTGGCTTATGTTAGCCCATGAGGACTTAACCCAACCTGATCTAGAGTGGTGTTATCACCATCTACTAGTGTGAGGAGAGAGAAAGTATCTTAAGAGAGAGAAAGTACCTTAAGAGAGAGAAAGTACCCCTTTTAGGGTGGAAACTCAAGTAAAGAACCTTCAATACACATGAATGTGCATGATTAGGGTATGATCCACCTATGTGAGATCATGGAAACCCTAATTATGATATATGATGAATCTTAAGCTAATCTGAGAGCATCAATGATGATGTTCCTCATACATGATGATGTTATGAGTTCAATTCACCATATGATGTGAATAGTAAACCCTAATTCAAGGGTAATGACATGTGATGTGAATAGTAAACCCTAATTCAAGGGTAATGACATGCGATGTGAATAGTAAACCCTAATTCAAGGGTAATGACATGTGGTGTGAATAGTAAACCCTAATTCAAAGGTGATGACATGTTATATGAGTATTAAACTCTATTTGATAAGAATGAAAGAACTTAGCTTTTATGACAAGAGTGGAAAGTATAATCATTGTTTTGAATTACCTTTATTAGTTGAATTAACCATGCAGATTCTGATATGGAGGTGATCATATCCAGGTATGGATGATGATACTATATTCATTAAAGGCATATTGATAGCTTTATGAATAAGTAAAGTATCTTGATGCCTTGTCAGTGGCATTCTATGATAATAATGGGCTGTGAGAGCCATGAATACCATCAAGGTCATGCTTTAGAGATGACTTGCGATGAGTATAATGAGAAATCATGATTGATGTGAGTTAGGCTTGTTACATTTAGTATTCTCCTTTTATAGCTGTTATGCTACTGTTATTATTTGAAGAACAATGTGTGATGTTAAATGAATACTGAATGTACCTAACTAATCAAGTATAATGTAGAGCCCTGATCATAGACCCATCATTGTCAGAGATCAAATGATGGTGAAATAGGTTTTCCTAAGGGAACTCCTGGATCACATACTATTGAGTATGTGGGGTACATGGATGTGTAGAAACTTACATTCTAGTGTAGGGATTTGATGTAGATAGGTAATCCATCAATCCTTCACTACTTTTCCATACCGTATCAGTAGTAGGTAAACATGAAACCTCCTGACGACGAAGAAAACATAGATATCCGTATCAGTGGAGATAAACATGAAATCTCCTGATGAAGAAGAGAGTACAAAACGCCACTGTAACTCTAAAATAGCGAAGGACCAGATTACCCTGGTGAGCTATAATAGTAGAGACACAAGATGTCCTACAAGTGATCCTCTTACTGACTGAGGAAGGTGAAGGTCATGAGAATCCGACTCTTTCAATGACCTAGTATGATACTAAGGCACTTAACAGTGATTGGTTGGGGTATGAGTGGTAAACCTCATCTCCACAGGGCATAATAATAAGACTGTTTGAAAAACATAATCTACAAGCGTAGTATACCTGTTAAAGGTAACTATGAGCTAATTGATTTATGTTACAGTGAATAGTGCATATGTTCTTTATGCTTGATAAATGTTGAGCTCTTGTATACAACTGTATCTGCTATTGAATACTTTGTAAGCTTTTACTGCTTAAGTTATTCTTTGATGTTATTATAAAGCTTATGGCGGAGAGTTATAACTCTCACTGGGACAATTATGTACAATTGTCTCACCCCATAGACTTCAACTTTTTAGGTGGACGTCGAGGGCGGAGGAACAAGTCTACAGGTGATCAGTCCCAACAGTAGGAGCACCAGGAGTAGCAGTAAATCTCAGGTGGAGATTTAGCCTGCCATGTGGTGTAGTTAGAGTCAGTCCTATGTGTCCTCTGTACTCTCAGGTCTTGGAGTCCTTTGTTATGAGTTCTTGAGATTTTGTATCTTGATGTATATAATTACTCAAGAAGTAATTATCATGAGATGTAAACAGTTTATCTCTTGTTATAAAAGAAGCTTTTAAGGATTCAAGCTCTTGTCTCGAAAAGTTTTAATTTCTCGTGATTTTTGTCTTCCGCTGTTTATCGAATCGCTTCTGCTAAGTTTAAATCGTGATTATATCGTGGTTTGGAGATCAGAGCCCACAATTAGTGGTATCAGAGCTCTAGGTCAGTTGAGTCTACAGAGGCATAGGACTTAGGATGTCGAGTCTATCTTTAGTACTCTTTCCCTATCTAATAGAATCTTCTACTCCTCAGGAGAAGAAGATACATAAGGATGGCTAAGCCTCATGATGAGTACGTGACAGAGAGTAGTGCTAGTGCACCTCAAGGCGGTGCAAGGGTTCCAAGAATAGAACAGCCTGCACCAGAGTCACGAAGAGAGCCACCCCAGTTTGACCTAGCCGACATGGGTAACCCAGCTATATAGACAATGTTCGGGCAGTTCATGACTGCCATGACACACATAACCGACAGGATGCCCATGCCTACACCTACGGCACCTGTCCAACCTGAAGCACAAGGTATCAGTAAGACGTTCGAACGACTTCATCGTGTCGGAGCTACCGAGTACTTTGGGACTGCCGACCCCGCAGATGCTGACCTATGGTTGACAGAGTTGGAGAAGGCTTTCAGGATTCTTATTATCCAGGAAGCTGAGAAGGTTAGACATGTTGTCTATCTTCTCAAAGGCAGTGCTGGTCACTGGTGGAACATGGAAGAGCAGAAGAGACCTGGAATAGAGTTCTCATGGGAAGAGTTTCGTCGGGAATTTATCAATAGATATTTTCCAAAGACCTTCCTAGATGAGAAGATCTCTCAGTTTGAGAGACTAAGGCAGGGTATGATGAACATTAGCGAGTATGAAGCTAAGTTCATGGAATTGCTGTGGTTCTGTCCGCACATGGCTGCCACAAATGAGGAAAGAATCAGGAGATTCGAGAAGGGTTTGAATGCTGATATGTCAACCCCTGTGTCTGCCTTAGAAAACCGAGAGAGATTCTCTACCATCGTTGAGTCAGTTCGAAGAATAGAGAGATCTGTGGTTGAGAAGAGGCAAACCCAGAAAAGATATCCACAGTTCCAGAGTTCTTCATCTAGGGATTTTAAGAAACCTAGATTCTCTGCACCTAATCCTCCACCACCCAGACCGAGTTCTCAAACTCAATGGTCACCAAGCAGAGGTAGAGGACGGAGTCAACCTCTTCAAGGGACTCACAGTTCTGCATCAATGTCAGTTACTGGACCACCCCGACCACAACAACAGGAGAGGAGATGCTACAACTGTGGTAAGGTGGGACACTTGATGAAGGATTGCCGTTCTAGGCCTGTCAGTGTGACACAACCTCCGAGACAGAATCAACAAGGATCTCAGAGGATACAATCTCAAGGAGCAGCTCGAGGACGTGGACAAGCATCTCAAGCTGGATCATCAGCACCACCTCAACACCAGGCGACAACGAGGTTCTATGCTATGAACCCACCAGATGCAGTGGTCAATCCACGGGTAGTGGCAGGTCAGATGAAACTTTTATATCTTGATATGCCTACATCCTGTGTTGTATCTGTTCTGATTGACCCGGGTGCTACACACTCTTTCATCACTCATAGAGTGATTCGTAACTGCAATGTGACTATTAGTCATAGGGCAGATAGTTTGTTGTTGGAGACTCCGTTGAGTGGGTCTGCCGTTTTGCAGGAGGTATGCTCTCCTTGCATCCTCTTCTTTTTTGACCATCACATTCAAGTGGATCTTATACCGCTTGATATGCAAGGATTTGATATAATCCTCGGGATGGATACCTTAGAAAGGTATAGAGTTGTCTTGGATTATGAGTCCAAGTTGGCTGTGTTTGCTGATGAAAGAAACACATGGATCTTTCAAGGAGAAAGAAAGATTCTGCCCACCTGTCTTGTGTCAGCTATGGTTGCTGATAAGTTGTTGAGGCAAGGATGTTATGCATTCTTAGCCCATGTGGTAGATGTTACCAAGGAAAGGTCCAATCCTACTGAAGTTCCCATAGTCAGGGAATTCGAGGATGTGTTTCCTGAAGAACTTCCTGGTATACCACCACCTCGGGAGATTGATTTTGAAATCAATCTGATCCCAGATACGAAACCCATAGCCCAGACTCCGTATAGGACGGCGCCTGCCGAGATGGCAGAACTCAAGAAACAACTTCAAGAGTTACTTGAGAAGGATTTTATCCGACCGAGCACTTCACCTTGGGGTGCTCCAGTCTTGTTTGTTAAAAAGAAAGATGGGTCAATGCGGTTGTGCATCGACTACAGACAACTCAATAAAGTAACAATAAAGAATAAGTACCCTCTGCCGAGGATTGATGATCTCTTTGACCAGTTGCGTGGTGCAATCATATTTTCCAAGATAGACTTGAGGTCTAGATATCATCAACTTCGTATTAAGGATAGTGACATATCCAAGTCTGCCTTTAGGACAAGGTATGGTCACTATGAGTTCACGGTTATGTCGTTTGTACTAACCAATGCACCAGCTGCATTTATGGAACTCATGAATAGAGTTTTTTGACCTTTCCTTGATCAGTGTGTTGTCGTCTTCATAGATGACATTCTGATCTATAGTAAGGATGCTCAGCAGCATGAGCAGCATCTTCGCCAAGCTTTGACCTTGCTAAGAGAACACAAGCTGTATGCTAATTTTAGCAAGTGTGAAATCTGGCTGCCAGAGGTATCTTTTCTTGGACATGTGATATCTGCCTCGGGAATTCGTGTTGACCCTACAAAGGTAGAATCTATTCTACAATGGGAACAACCGAAGACACCGACGGAGATTCGAAGTTTCTTGGGGTTAGCTGGCTATAATCGAAGGTTCATTAAGAACTTTAGTTCTATAGCCTTACCTTTGACCAAGTTGACCCGAAAAGATGTTCCTTTTGCTTGGAGTGATAAGTTTCAACAGTCTTTCCAGTTGTTGAAGGAGAGGTTGACAAGTGCACCTGTGCTTGCACTACCTGAACAAGGAAAAGGATATGTAGTTTTCTGTGATGCTTCCAAGAATGGACTAGGATGTGTGTTGATGCAGGATAAACAAGTGATTTCTTTTGCTTCCCGACAGCTTAAGAAACACGAGGAGAATTATCCAACACACGATCTGGAGTTAGCTGTTGTGGTTCATGCCTTGAAGATCTGGAGACATTATCTCTACGGAGAAACATTCCAGATTTTCACAGACCACAAGAACCTTAAGTATATCTTCTCTCAGCATGAGCTTAACATGAGGCAACATCGCTGGATGGAGTTAATCAAGGACTACGACTGTATAATTGATTATCATCCAGGCAAGGCCAATATTGTTGCAGATGCCTTGAGTAGGAAATCAGCAACATCAACCATGAATAGAGCACAACTAAACTCTTTAGTATGCTCTAGGAGAGATATGCTTATCTCTTTAAGGCAAGACAATGTACAGTTGAAGGTGTCATTGTTAGCCGGGTTGTTGGCTAAGATGCATATTAAACCTACCTTAAGAGAGCAGATTAAGGAAGCACAGCAAGGTGATGATGCAGTTCAGCAGTTTAGATCTGAGTACGGAAATGAGAAGCGAGATGGTTTCCCTGACTCAGATGACCAAGTAGCCTGTTATAATGGAAGGATGATAGTGCCGGATGTGGATAACTTGAGGAAGTTAGTCCTGGAATAAGATCATTCTTCCATGTATGCTATGCATCCAGGGAGCACCAAGATGTATCGGAATTTGAAAGATCTGTATTGGTGGCCTGGAATAAAGAAGGATGTTGCAGAATTTGTTCTGAGGTGTCCTGTGTGTCAGCAAGTTAAAGCTGAACACCAGAAACCTGTAGGAACAATGCAACCTTTACCCATACCACAGTGGAAGTGGGACCATGTGACCATGGACTTTGTTGTTGGCCTACCCAGGACAAGCAAAGGACATGATTCCATTTGGGTAGTTGTTGATAGGTTGACTAAGACAACACATTTCTTACCTGTCAAAACAACCTATTATGCTGAAAGGTTATCAGAATTATATGTTCAAGAGATAGTGCGTTTGCACGGAGTTCCTGTCACAATAGTTTCTGACCGAGGTCCTCAGTTTACAAGTCGTTTTTGGGAACAGTTACACAGAGCCTTAGGCACCAAGCTAAGGTTTAGTACGGCCTTTCATCCACAGACTGATGGACAGTCAGAAAGGACCATACAGACTTTAGAAGACCTTTTGAGAGCATGTGTTCTCCAGTTTACCGGGAGTTGGGATCTACACCTAAGCTTGATATAGTTTGCCTATAACAATAGCTATCAACATAGTATTGATATGGCACCTTATGAAGCCTTGTATGGTAGACGTTGTAGATCACCTCTGTGTTGGTTCGAGACTGGTGAGCGTCAGTTGTTAGGTCCTGATCTTGTGCAGCAGACCACAGAGAAGATTAAAGTAATACAACAAAAGATTAAGACTGCACATGATAGGAAGAAATCTTATGCTGACAAGCGTCGTAGACCCTTAGAGTTCCAGGTTGGAGACAGAGTATATCTCAAAGTCTCACCTTGGAAAGGGGTCCTTCGTTTTGGAAGGAAAGGGAAGTTAGCTCCTAGATTTATGGGGCCTTATCCAATCATTGAACGGATTGGAAAGGTAGCATATAGACTAGAGCTGCCACCAGAGTTACAGAGGTTACATCCTGTGTTTCACATTTCTATGCTGAAGAAATGTCACCCAGACACCGAGTCAGTTCTACAACCTATGGAGGTAGAATTGAATGATGATATATCCTATGAGGAGGGACCAGTGTCAATCCTTGATAATAGAATTAAAAGGTTAAAGAAGAAAGATATAAGTCTTGTGAAAGTCCTCTGGAACCACCATGGTATTGAAGAAGCCACTTGGGAATTAGAGGATGAGATGAGAAGGAAGTATCTTGCCCTTTTCTCTTAATATGTTTTATCGATTTCGGGGACGAAATCCTTGTAAGGGGTGGATAACTTGTAACATCCCTGACCTGGGTTATGAGTTAACCCTAGGTGTTTTGCCTAAATATGTAATTAAATCCTTGTGATTAACTTTGGGCATGTAATTAAGTTTCTCAGAAACATATATTTCAGTTTTTGCTCCTTTTTATATAAAGTTGTAGCATTATTTTGTAATACAGGGACCTATGTGCAAATTACCCAGTTAGAAGGGTTAACTTGAAAATTGCACATGTTGATATGTTCCTCTGATATTGAGACATCATGAGAATGATGATGGTAAGGTTTGAGGGATTTCCCAAGCTTGGGTACCAAGGTGCAGCTGTGGAAGCAATCTCGGTGCTTGAAAACGCTAAATTGGAGAAAAGTGCAATTTACCCAATTTGAGGGGTGCAACTTGTAAAATACATCATCTAAAATATCTTTTAAGACTCTTGTCATCATTTAGAGAAGAAATGATGAAAGGTCACTTCAATTGATTAATCAAGTTATGAAAAAAAAACACCTTTGTGATTGAATAATCAAGGTGTATGTGCCATAGCCCTTTTATGTGTATGCTTAACTAATAGGTTGATCTTCTTTGCCCTCATTTCTTGACCTTAGAAGAAGGTTTGTCCTTAGAATTAATATGAAGGGACGAGCATAGAAGGATGGAGGGACTTAGTTGAAAATATGGAGAACTTATGAGCTTATGTTGAAAATCTCACCCCAAGTATATATACTCTCCACTTCACTTAGCAAGGAAACCCTCCCTTCGTTCCTTTCACTATTCTATTCACCCAAACCGACTAAAGAGGAGCTGTGGAGCTCAGGAGGATGACCAAGGAGGGCAAGGTAGGTTTGAATCCTCCCTTTTGCTTAAGTTCATGGTTAGAACTCGAATTCAAGGTCAAATTGATGGCCAGCTCACATAGCTCTACCTTTCTAGCCATCTCTTCTCGACTTTCCTTGGAAGGATCACCTTGGCCGACCTGTGGAAACTCAAGGACGCCATTAATAGCTTGGAGCTCGAAAGCTTGGAGCTCAAGGAGCAAGCTTTAGGCGGGTTTTATAACTCTAAACCTATGCTTTGTTATATACATCTCGTTTATGCTTTTAGATGATAGTTCTTCTTCTTCTCTACCTTCCTTTGTTACCTTGCAAGCAAATCCGTGAGAAATCCTTGCTGTTCTTGAGCTAGGAGATGAAGAAGTTATTTCCAAAGTTAATCCACTACTTTTCACTTTATTAAACGGTCTCCACAAATTGCTCTCTCGGTTTGCAAAACCGTGTAGTGAGCAAACGGTCTCAGGACCGTGTAAGGGAAAACGGTCTTCAAGACCATTTAGACGCGTTGACCGAGCGTGGACCGTATAAGATTTCTGTTCATAATTATGTAGGCTAATCACCCACAAAATTGGAGATGATAACTCCAAAGGAATCGTGAGATATGGCCTTTTTAATCAACAACCTTAATTGAATTTACTCCTGATTTCCAATATGTTGAAATCGCCCTTTTTGGGCAAACGGTCTCAAGACCATGTAAGAACGTTGACCAAGCATTGACCGTATGAGTTTACTGTTCAAAATAATGTTGATTAACAACTCACCAAATTTGATAGACTAATTCCAAACGAGTTAAGAGTTGAAGGATGATTACTAGGGCAAACCCTGATTGAAATCAGTACTGAAATCTCAATGATTTGATTAAGTGTTTTTGGGTTGATTAACCTAAACGGTCTCAAGACCGTTTGGGGATCAATCAAACGGTCTCAAGACCGTGTGGGGAATCACCCAAGACCGTGTGGAGGTCTGGGGTCAAGTATAGTTGACCAATTGAAAGTACAAAGATACCAAATTACATTGTAATTAAGTATTGATATGATAATCAACTCAATAGATCCAACCTTGAAGAATTTACACTAAAATACAAAAGTTGGATGGGAAAACGGTCTCAAGACCATTTGGAACTCATCCAAACGGTCTCAAGACCGTGTGGTGACAACCCAAGACCGTTTGGAGGTCTAGGGTTAAGGTAATTTGATCAATTGAGGGCCCAATTGCAATAGGTTATTGAATTAATCAAAATATTGATTTGAGACTCAATCAAGGTTCAACTCCTATCAAATCACAGTAGATTTTGATGAAATCTTGGGAAAACGGTCTCAAGACCGTGTGGAGCTCATCCACACGATCTCAAGACCGTTTGGGCCAAGTTTGGGCCCATTTGGAGCTCAATTGAAGGGTTCAACCTTGTGTTGATTCACATTGTTGAGTGTTGATGGTTGGACGTTGATGGACCTTAATTGAACCGACTTCAACCCTAATTGGATAACAATTGAGGGTCAATTGAGTGACCAATTGGTTAAGCATAACCCTAATTAACTCAATCTATAAGTGGTTACCATGGCTTTGACCATTTGGAGGCTTCAACATTGATAATCATAAATGATTGAAATCATTGAACCATGTTGGAGGTCCAAACGGTTTGAGACCAAGTGGACCAAACGTTCTCAAGACCGTTTGAGGCCTCACGGTCTCAAGACCGTTTGAGACCTCACGGTCTCAAGACCGTTTTAGGTCTCACGGTCTCAAGACCATGTGAGGCCTCACCGTCTCAAGACCGTTTGGGGCCAAACGGTCTCAAGACCGTTTGAACTCAAACGATCTCAAGATCGAGAGACACCAAACGATCTCAAACCGTGTAAGCCCTCTCGGTCTTGAAGTCAAACTTGTTAAACGGTCTACACCCTCACACGGTTTGGGCAAACGACCTTGAAGGTCACACGGTCTTGGAGTCAACCCTAGCAAACGGTCAACTCATCCAAACGGTCTCAAACCGTTTGGAGGTTGAAGGTTGAAACCGTTTGAGGTTTTCAAAGGTTGATTTCACTTAATCAATTGAAGGTGTAAATGGTTCAATGATGCTCTAATCTAAACCCTAATGATAACCTAGGATATTAAGGGATTAAGTGACTAATGAATTGAACCATGATGGTGATCAATGGGGTGAATTACCAAAATACCTTGATGGGTTCAATTGAGTAAAACCTTGTTCAAATCAAACCCTAATCACATGATAGTGATGTTTTGGCTTATGTTAGCCCATGAGGACTTAACCCAACCTGATCTAGAGTGGTGTTATCACCATCTACTAGTGTGAGGAGAGAGAAAGTATCTTAAGAGAGAGAAAGTACCTTAAGAGAGAGAAAGTACCCCTTTTAGGGTGGAAACTCAAGTAAAGAACCTTCAATACACATGAATGTGCATGATTAGGGTATGATCCACCTATGTGAGATCATGGAAAACCTAATTATGATATATGATGAATCTTAAGCTAATCTGAGAGCATCAATGATGATGTTCCTCATACATGATGATGTTATGAGTTCAATTCACCATATGATGTGAATAGTAAACCCTAATTCAAGGGTAATGACATGTGATGTGAATAGTAAACCCTAATTCAAGGGTAATGACATGTGATGTGAATAGTAAACCCTAATTCAAAGGTGATGACATGTTATATGAGTATTAAACTCTATTTGATAAGAATCAAAGAACTTAGCTTTTATGACAAGAGTGGAAAGTATAATCATTGTTTTGAATTACCTTTATTAGTTGAATTAACCATGCAGATTCTGATATGGAGGTGATCATATCCAGGTATGGATGATGATACTATATTCATTAAAGGCATATTGATAGCTTTATGAATAAGTAAAGTATCTTGATGCCTTCTCAGTGGCATTCTATGATAATAATGGGCTGTGAGAGCCATGAATACCATCAAGGTCATGCTTTAGAGATGACTTGTGATGAGTATAATGAGAAATGATGATTGATGTGAGTTAGGCTTGTTACATTTAGTATTCTCCTTTTATAGCTGTTATGCTACTGTTATTGTTTTAAGAACAATGTGTGATGTTAAATGAATACTGAATGTACCTAACTAATCAAGTATAATGTAGAGCCCTGATCATAGACCCATCATTGTCAGAGATCAAATGATGGTGAAACAGGTTTTCCTAAGGGAACTCCTGGATCACATACTATTGAGTATGTGGGGTACATGGATGTGTAGAACCTTACATCCTAGTGTAGGGATTTGATGTAGATAGGTAATCCGTCAATCCTTCACTACTTTTCCATACCGTATCAGTAGTAGGTAAACATGAAACCTCCTGATGACGAAGAAAACATAGATATCCGTATCAGTGGAGATAAACATGAAATATCCTGATGACGAAGAGAGTACAGAACGCCACTGTAACTCTAAAATAGCGAAGGACCAGATTACCCTGGTGAGCTATAATAGTAGAGACACAAGATGTCCTACAAGTGATCCTCTTACTGACTGAGGAAGGTGAAGGTCATGAGAATCCAGCTCTTTCAATGACCTAGTATGATACTAAGGCACTTAACAGTGATTGGTTTGGGTATGAGTGGTAAACCTCATCTCCACAGGGCATAATAATAAGACTGTTTGAAAAACATAATCTACAAGCGTAGTATACCTGTTAAAGGTAACTATGAGCTAATTGATTGATGTTACACTGAATAGTGCATATGTTCTTTATGATTGATAAATGTTGAGCTCTTGTATACAACTGTATCTGCTATTGAATACTTTGTAAGCTTTTACTGCTTAAGTTATTCTTTGATGTTATTATAAAGCTTCTGGCGGAGAGTTATAACTCTCGCTGGGACAATTATGTACAATTGTCTCACCCCATAGACTTCAACTTTTTAGGTGGACGTCGAGGGTGGAGGAACAGGTCTACAGGTGATCAGTCCCAGCAGTAGCAGCACCAGGAGCAGCAGTAAATCTCAGGTGGAGATTTAGCCTGCCATGTGGTGTAGTTAGAGTCAGTCCTATGTGTCCTCTGTACTCTCAGGTCTTGGAGTCCTTTGTTATGAGTTCTTGAGATTTTGTATCTTGATGTATATAATTACTTAAGAAGTAATTATCATGAGATGTAAACAGTTTATCTCTTGATATGAAAGAAGCTTTTAAGGATTCAAGCTCTTGTCTCGAAAAGTTTTAATTTCCCGTGATTTTTGTCTTCCGCTGTTTATCGAATCGCTTCCGCTAAGTTTAAATCGTGATTATATCATGGTTTGGAGATCAAAGCCCACAGTTGTTCTCCAACTTTCTACTTTCACTTGGATAGAAATGATGTGTGACTAGGCACCGCTCTTTGCTTGTGAAGTCATAAGTGTTATGGACTTTCACTGCCAACGTGAAATGGACCTGTAGGGTCACACACATAGGATTTAACCTGGAAGAGGAGTTTTGTCCACAAGTAATGTTTAGATTGATTACTAAAGGAGTTTAGTAGTTCAATTAAACACTCAATTAATCGATAGCTCAATATCATATTGTTCAAGGTGTTGGACGCATTGATTGGAGTATCTGATTGATTGAAATCGCAATTGACTGATTCTGCACAACCTGCACTCCCAACCGATCGACTCAAGTGTTGAATTGGTCGGTTGAGGTTGCTGAACCGGTCGGCTCAAGTGTTGAGCCGATCGGCTCAAGTCCAGGGTGAACCGATTGCTTCAAGTATTGAAACGATCGGTTCAACTGGAGCAACCGAGCAAGTTTGGAAAGTCAGGTCGGTGAGAATTTTCTTTGCGTTTCACTTGCCCAATTTGATTAGAACAAGGATTGGTATTCGATACCAATTATAAATGAAAGAAGGAAAGTCAATCGGGAACCGACCAGGACCACGAACCGACCGGTTCAGAAGTGAACTGATCGGCTCATGGGTCCCAACTGATCAGTTCACTTGTGAACCGATCAGTTCAGGTTGCGAGTTGGTTGCTTTTGTGGAAAATCTCGGACCCTTCAACTCCTGCTTTTAGTCCCGCATTGCCCGGGATGGAGAACCCTGTCCCATGACCCTCCTATATATATAGGGGTATTGGGGGCTTCTCAGAGAACAACTCAGTGCAACCAGTTTCTCTGCAAGTTTTCGTTCTCTCTGGTTTTGGTAACCAAAAGAGAGCCCGAGCAAGTGCTTCCCACAAAGGGAGGTGCAGCAAGGGAAGGACAACTGCAGTTGCAACTGGAAGCAGGAGAGTGTTTTGGCGACTAGTACGTCAACAGGAGGGTGCGACTCCTTCCACTTCCTTGTGGGACAAGGAGTGTGGAGTTCCAGGTGGTCCGTGTGGACTACTTCATAGGCGGGAGGTTTCTGCTGCTCAGGAGGACAACTGTCATCTGACAGTCCGGTAGGAGGAGGAGTCGTCAATCCCGGTGCGACCAGGAGCTGCACAGACGCCGTCCAAGACTGGAGTTGAAGACTGCACATTGCGCGAGGTATTGTCGCCGAGCAAGCCTCGGGACAAGGTATGATTCCACAAACCATCCTTTCCTATTATATAGACGTTGACGCGTTTCCTCGGTATGGGTTTGGAGGAGATTTTTTTTTTGTTTCCGCTGCCTTCTCTGTCTCCCCTAAAACCGAACAGTGGTATCAGAGCCACGTCAACTGCTCTATATTTTAGGAATATCGATATGATCGATTTTGGTTTGTCACCTTTATTTATTGCATGCGATGCAAATAATATTGGCTTTATGCATGTCCAATCCTAAATCCACAAATCCCAATTACATATATGATATGTATTATTAATGCACTCGATATGCGTCGCCCTTAAACGAGTTTTGTGGTGGATGTGTGTAGCGTGATTATGGCCTATAAACCCCTATCTGTGTGTGGTTGTTTGTTGTTGCTTGCATTTCGGTCTGTGCACCGATCTTCCCTCTCTTATTCCTAATGTAACTCGAAATAATTCGAGATTCTTTCCTACCTTTGCTCCCCCCGAATGTAACTCGAGGTTTCCCTTTTAAGCAATGTAAAAATAGGATAGATTTTATTTCTTGTTATGTCGAAGACCGGCGGACATCTGATGACAGCTGAAACGATCGGTTCAAGGAGTGAACCGATCGTTTGACGTTCTAGACGGTCGGTTCAAGGAGTGAACCGATCGGTTGATGACCGGTTCGAGGAGCGAGACGAGCGGGTGGTGGCCATGAAGAGATGCACGAGGACCAGGTGAACTGATCGGTTGGAGGAGCCAATCGATCGGCTGGTGGCACCCAGACGACCGGCTGAAGAGAAAAGATCATTCATGTGATGAGATGATCTACTCGGAAGGCAAAGACACAAAGTTCATCTTGTACAGGTTGCATGTGATGTAGACCTAGATGACCGTGATTCCTCTTGGCTCGAGGAATCACATTAGGATGGCCATAATCATCACTTTTTATCATTTGTGCATGTTTTCTGTGGGATATAGCATGTATATGATACATACTATGTATTGTGGTGATTGGATATGTATATGTATATAAAAACCAAATCCCTCATTAAAATATTAAGTTTTAGATGCCTTCCAAATGTGACACACGTGAAAAGCTTGATCGACCAAGTGTGGGCACGCCCTAGCGTGGTGCACCGTCTATCTCATGGAAGTATGAAGGATGAATGTGTGGGTCTACCCTAGCAGGGTGCACATTCATCGTGTTTGCTTTGGGTTGGACTTAACAAGGTGATCTAGATGGGATCTAGTACCTTGAGGCATGGAGATGATCATTACAAGGAGTTTTATATGACATCTTATCAAGAGTTGTGTATGATGCAATTGGCAAGAGTTGCCTACCTGAGAGATCTAAGTTGTGGGCGATCAGCCCTAGCTGACTCATGACTTAGAGGATTTCAGGATCTTGCCCACTAGAAGGTTGTACGCTGCAATCTTCCGAATTGATGGTGAGGGCTATCAATTTGAAGTAAAATAGTGGGAGAGATAATTAATTAAAGGCCTAATTTTTATCGTCCACTTTTCAAATCAATCAAATAAGTCAAAAAATGAGTTTTTGGACTAAAATTGCATATTTCCTTTTATTAAAATAAATGGTTAACCAACAATAATCACTTTATTTGCGATCGGTCTTTGAGACCAACAAATTAAATGGGAATAATTCCACGATTGGCTAGGACATTGAGAAGTGTTCTCAATCGTAGAGTGAAAGCTCTAAGTCCTAGTTATACCAGAACCAGATGAACTCAATCCCACCACATCAATGGCTGAAAGTATGCTTATAGAAGCATACCAAAGATGACATTGATGAGGAGTGCTTGATGTTGTGTTCTCTGAACTATGAGTTGCAGAGACAACATGAGACATATGATGTCTCCAAGACACTGTCCTAGTATGTCATGATAGAAGGAGATCCAGTAAGGTATTCACACACTCAATGTGATTGGGTATGTGGAAAACCTGACTCATAAGGATTCCCTCTGAGCCAAGAGTTGTCTATTGGTATGATACTGCAAATGTTGCGATAATCATACAATTCATGGTAAGCTACAACATGAACAACTTTGGCAAGCGTTGACAGAGTTGTTGGACATGTTGAGGATAGTAGAGGAAAAAATGAAGAAAGACAAACCATAATCTTTGATGTGATCAAAGAAAAGGTAATTCTTAAGGGCAAGGACAAGGGCAAAGCAAAGAAGTGTTCTGATGCTAGCCAGCAATCCAAGCCGTCTTCAGCCTCAAGGCACATGGGAAAGGGTGTATGAGGGAATTGCCCTCTATATCTGGAAGAACAAAAGAAAATGAAGGAGGGGATGGAGATCTCCACCTAAGGTATCATGAAATGAACTGCTTCTTTATCTGAGGTATATGATACCAAGATATGGATATGTCATATATGATATGCAATATCCACAAAGAAGTGATGGCCTTTGTGAAAGGACCAAGAAAGGAGTACCCATCATTGGAGCAAGTGTTGCTGCCATAGATAGGAGTATCTTTCAGTTTATTTCAGCCTAAAGGGCACGAAATAGAGTTGAGAACTGCTATTTCATATATTACCAATAGATAGAAACACTTTATTTTTCCATATTGTATGACAATGATGGCAATTAATAAAGTTGATGTTTCAATCTTAAAGATATGATCTTTGTGGCAATGCCTTGTTTATATTGTGATACATGGTATGCATAAGATAAAATGATACCTAAAGTTATTGATAACTCAAACAATCAAATTAGCATCAATCATGAGAAATTCATTTCTAGTTTCCATGTGATGGATAAATCTAGACTCTTTTGGTTAGAGAACCAGTAAGAGACATGAATCTCTTATACATGATTAATCAATCTTCACTAATGGTAGTGGGAGAATGATTATCCTATTAGGTATAATACATGTGATGTATTTACATACCTATTGGAACAAATGCTAAGACTTCAAATGGTGTTTAGAGAAATACCAATATGAATATCTTGAAGTGTTCAAGATTATCATAGATGAAGTACAAATTTGGTAAAGTATTAATTCTTGATGAGATCAATGAATGAAATACTTGGATCAAATGTTTGAGATCCTTATGAGTGATTATGATAGTGTATCATAGTGAACTCATGATTAAAGCATGGTGATGTCTAAATCAAGAAGGAATCATACTCTAAGGAGTTAGAGAATGATTATCAAAATAATTGAATTCTTCTTAATAAAAGAATACCCCACACTAATAAAGGACATTAAGAATCACAAGGAGTTGTGAGTTCGTATATCAATGATGTATAATAAGTAATGCTAATATAATGGCGATTGACCCTATTTTAATTGGAAATCAATGAAAAAAGTCTTAAAAGTTAAGTTTTACTTCAAAAACGTGATATGCATGTTTGACTTAGCTAGGATGCATAGTTTCATCTTGATTAGGAACCTATAGATACTATAACTATTCAAAGAAGTTAAATAATATCATTTGAGTCATAATTTCTATGACCTTAGCTTTTACTCGATTATTCCACTGATTTATCAAAGTGGTGGTCGCATATTTCATTTTTCCACACATTCTTCTCTTTTGACCCTTATATGTGTCAAACTCATATCTATAAGGGTTTTTGTGTACTTCCATTGTCTTGACTCAACTCCCACTAGATTCAAGACTATGCTATCCCACTTGTCTCCTCTTACTCCTTCCTCCTCTACTTCCCTCCTTACCTCTTTTTTCCACATTAATCATATTCCTCTATCAATCCCAACTCTTCATATCCTTATTTTGATTCGATTCATCTCCCCAAGATCCCAGTCAAACTCGATTCCCCTTCTCCCTAACGTTACCTACTATGGCTAAAAATGTATCCCCATCGAATCCTCTCCTACACACACAAACACACACACCCACACCCCCCCACACACCCACACTAGGCCTCCATGCAATCCCCTATATATATATATATATATATATATATATATATATATATATATATATATATATATATATATATATAGGCTAAAAGAATTGTGTACCTGAGTACATGTAGCTTGGATGTACCTACCTTCATTTATGATAATTATCAAATTAAACTACACTATCCAACCTTATGGATGTGGTCTATACTACTTAGATAAGATGTGTATCAAAAATCACCAACATATGATATTCATAGACCATCCAATGAAAGAATTTATGTCTTATCTAATCAACGGTAAGTTGGAGAAATTACAGAAACCGTTCGATGATATATTGCTATATCTCATGATCTATGTGAGATATTGGTATGATTTTTGAAACACATGTAATATATATAATTATGAGTCAATCCATATGGTTGGAGTTTATTAACATGCTCTGCATATGTCATTTTAATGGCTGGTACACGTATCTTACATGTACCGGACGGTACACAATTCCTAACCCCATATATATATATATATATATATATATATATATATATATATATATATATATATATATAATTAGACCTCCGTGCAATCCATAACAATGATCTTAGGTGTACTTGCCTGTTGCTGATAGTGTAATACACTCATGCCAACTCAGTTTTTCCCTATGCTTCCTTGAGTTCATCAGTGTCCCTCTGGCCTCCGTGTGTCTGCGGAACCCACATTTCAATTGAATGGATCATCTTGATGGTTTATAAACACATGCTTTTTCCTTCTTCAAGGTATATTACATTTCACCTCTTTTTTGTGTTTTCAGCTTCCATTGATCATTTGAAATAGTGATTGTGCATTTTTATGTCCGCTTCTACTTGGTCTTGCACCACTATGTTCTGAACAAGTGTTTGAGTCATTACATGTTTTCAACCCTTGTGTTAGTATCATATTGTGGTCACCAATGTGATCTCTTCATCTTGCTTGGAGGAGGCCATAGGTTGAGCCCTGGCTCATCCCATGGCCTTTGCTTCAGCTCACTGGGATTGGATTAGAACTAGAAACTGGTGAAGATGTCATCGTAGTCCCTTTGATTAGTGTATCTATAGTTTTCCATCATGGATATGTAGCACTACTGCATGGTGTTTCTTTTGCATGGAAGATTAGAGGAAGAAGATGACTCTTTAATGTATTACTATATCATCCTTGTTCTAAAATATATTATCTCATCCTATTAGGGTATTTTAGTATTTTCATTGACCTAGTTTCATATCATTATGAGAGTGTAATATGTATTTATTTGACCAACATGCCTTGCCATGCCTATTGTTGAAAAACTATATGCAAAAATTGGGCATTTGGTTTCTTTTTTTGAAATTGTATTTATAAAAAATGAATTAACTTGATTAAGTCATAATTAATTCTTGAGAAAATTAAAAGTAACTAATTGTTGGAACCAGGAAGCATTCTCTACATAAGTATATATATATATATATATTTAAATATCTAAATGCAATAACAATAATAATTTTCAATCTAGGTTACAACTTATACTTATAATTAATGATATTTTTTGGATTGGAATGAGAGGTGAATGATTTCCTTATCTGGAATGGGTTTGACTTGACTAGTTGATGCAAAAACTAGGGTAGATGCATATATATTGAGTCATGTTGGAAAATTATTTATATTCTCTCACTATTTTACTTGATTGTGGTATTTTTATTTTTATCTCACTTAGTTAGACATATTTGACCTGATTGGGTCCAATTCATTGAAATTTATCATATGGACTATTGGAAGTCAAAATAGAATCTATTTTCTTTGATATTGTTGATATTTATTCATCTTGTGACCTTTATTGAATTATCGCCTCTCAATGTTCCAGATTATGATGGAAACATTGATTTATTCTTGATGTGTCTGAATTTGAGTTCCCTCCATATATATGCATGTTTATGAAGTAGTAGTTCTAGAGTAATATAACTTCTATAGTTCTATTAATATATTTTGTATGGAACTTGGGTAAAGTAAACACCATTTAAGTATTAGAATGAGGGGTTATGACCTTCTTTGTGGGGAACTTCTCCACAAGTTTTGGGTTATGCACTATGACCTCCATATATTATTATGTTTTCACTAGTACTTTGATTACCTTAGCACTTGTAGATTTATGGATGATTATTCTCATATGTCATGTGCCCTAATCTTATTGTGCACATCTTGATATTTTGTTGTGGCAGTATTGATGCAATTCAAATCATGTCTTCAAATATTGTGATCCTTACCATATGAAGTTATCTTGAAATTCAATTTGATATATCTACTTGTCTCCTTTTTTTGAGAACCTTTATAGTTAACTTTGATATCCTTTAATCATATATTGTCCAATCCTTATTTTATGAGTATATTGGTTTTTAGTTGATGTTCTTTGAGAGATATAAGTTAAGTGGTTGGACTAGCCTCTGCATCCATGATTAGTTGTTATAGATCTTTCCCCATGTATTCACCCATGTGGGTACCAATGATGTTATCTTGTAGAATTGTAATAGTCAAAATGATTTCTTTTGCTGCTAAACTATGGTGCTTGAAGACACTAGTTAACTCCATTGGAATTTTGCACTTTTGTGCAATTATTTGTGTGGTTGGCTTTGGGTCTAGAGTTCTATTCCTAAAGGAGGTATTTTCAGCCAAACAAAAGACCTTTTGATGATGATTCTAGAGTTTTAATCCAAATTGACGAGCAAGTTCATATTTGGTAATCAACATTACAATTTTTTCATATAAATTGAAAATCAATTTGTAGTATCCTTGGCGACACTAATATGAAACATGAACAAATGCTATTTGGTGATGTAGTTAGGGTATGTTGAGCATCAAATATTATTTCTATGACTAAAAATGTATGTTAATCCTTATTACAAATTCCAATAGAACACAAATATGAAATTTATGATGAGAAAAATTGAAGTATGTATTATGATAAATGAATACCTATGAAACGATGTACACGGTAAATCCTTGAGGATATGATCTTATTCAAGAATAGTGTCCTAATGACTATGTGAGATTTGGATAGAATCCACATGTTATTATTTACTATAATATTATGCCAATTAAGTGATTGCTAATCAATCTAAGATATGAACTAGCTTATTGCATGAATAGTTTGTAGGGTTTTGGGGAAGGGGACACAATGGAATAATAAACATTTCCTTCTCATATTACCCTAGCCTTTAGATCCACCTTCACTGTGAAACATTTAGTTAATAAAATACATAAAAAGGATAAAGGTTATACCATCACACACACTAGTCATCCAACAAGTAGACACATCTTTGTTGGTGAAGAACATGATCCTTCACATCTAGATCTGAATTAGCCACCAAGAAATCTAAACAAGGAATCAAGAATGACCACCAAGCTACTATATGGTTTTCATTATATCTCCTTGTTGTTATCTTGTGGTATAGCTTCTCTAAGCCTCCACACGTGTTCCATGGCCTCTACTTTGTCCATGCCGATGAAGGAGAATGTGGTGCACCACCTTGGCCATCGAGTCAAAATGGAAGAAGAGTTGTCAATGTGCTAGTCATTATAAAATTCCTTTTTTTCCCTCCTATCTTGGGTAGTAGTCCTTCAAAAAATTTACTCTCTCTCTAAGAGAGAAGTTTGATAGCCAAATTATCTCACAAGTTGTCTCAATATCTGTGTCTACCCTTTGGGGCATGCCCCCTTTATATAGAATAATAATGGGCTTCAAAAAACCTAATTCTGATCCCTTTCTTAATCCCATTCTAAAAAATAGTCTAATATTAGACCCTCAAATTTGAATTTGATCGACCAACTGGGACATCCGATAAGCTAGATGGATCATCCATATCTAGATATTGAATTCCAATGGGCCAACCTGCATACCCACTCAGCTGATACTTGATCGACTGACTGGGTCAATGCAGATCTAAATCTAAATTCGTTTCAAAATTGAAACCTTCCTTGTTGTATTCCAATTGGTCGAATGGGTTAGTGCAGTGTAGAATGTAGCTAACTTATTGAAAATCATTTGATCCATTGGTTCAACCAATCCGACCAGCTACCTGGAAATTCTAGTCACTTGACTAGATAGAAAAGCAACCTATACACAATTCAAAACCATTAAATCATATGTTTTATTGCAAACATAAATTCCCTTATGCATCCTTATACATGTGATTCAGTAGGTTCCTAATTATGCTGGTAGAGATGTTCAAAACCTCACAAACAAACATTGGTGTCTAGCCACATGTCATTGCCACCTAAGTAATAAGAGTAAGTTGGTGGACAACTTCATCATGTAAAGTGAGCGTTGTTACCATGAATGTATAATCCCTTCGTCATAGATATCCATATTGAAACTAAGGCATGGAATGTAATGATTTTAACATTCAATATGTGTCCCTTGAACTAGAGAAGACTATTTGAGATATTGTGCACTCAATATCATATTTTGAATCACATGAGCATGTCCACACATTTCATAGTCTTTCTTATCAAGTGTCTAGTGTATCACTCCAAAGGAGGGACAAATTCCATCTAGATTACTCACATTCATCCCCATGTGTCACAATGCACCCATCTAGCTTCCTTTTTAGCAGCCCTTATTCAGAGCATGTTGGGCTAGTGGTCAAAGCACATAGAACAATATGTGATTATTGTAGTGAATTTAGGCCTAAGGATCATAGTCACCACTATCGTATTGAGATATTGTTGGATCAATGGGATCTAGAGAGGGGGGGTTGAATAGAGCTAAAAGCACTTAAACAAGACTCATTAGACCTTCAAGTTACTTCAAGATATGGGATTGCAAATATTGAATTTGTAGTGCAACTAAGCATACATAGCAAGTATAAGAGAGACTGAACAAATACAAGAACATGCCATGTAGAGTGGTTCCAATATACAAACTAGGAGAAAGTCAGTCCACTACCTAGAGAGGTGATGCTCTAGGATTTTTCAACCCACATATATTTATATTCCATTATAAGACATACAATATGATTGGAAAAACTTCCTTTTATGAGCCAAGGATACCCAACCTCCTTTTTAAGGACCAAAAGGATATAATAAACCAACCAAGGACTTACCTATCCTTTGAGTTAGAGTCTTCTACCTCTAAAAGGTCTTACCCACTCTTGCAAGTAGCTGGGCACCTTCGCCAAGGAGATCCCCTTCTTGCACCGAGTCTTTTTCCTTGAAGGATTTACCTACTCTACTCTCACATCTTCAGCCTTTACTTGCTCCTTCACCTTGGAGAAGCTTTTACACCTTCTCCTTCCACTTGGAGAAGCTTTGCACCTTCTCCTTCACTTGGAGAAGCTTTCACCAACTTGATCTTGAATAAAGGGGTTAGGGAAAGGGAAGCTTTGAGAGCTTTAATATAATGACCCCACTTCTCAGTAACCCCCAATCAAGGGAGACCAAGAGGTCAAAGACATTATCCCAAAATTTGGGATCAACAGTTTGACAATTTAATAAAAAATAATTATCAAATTCTACTAATACTAAACTGGAAAGCTGGAATAAAATAAAACTTTTGCATACCTTGTAAAATTAGGATCTATGACTTCTATCTGCTAACAAAATCTATCTATCTAATCCTCTTTTGAATTACTTAATGTATCTTCATAAATTCTATTTTACTAATTGTCCTTTTTAGATAATATTTAAAATGCCGACAAACAAAACGTTAGTCAGTATATTGCTATACTGGTATGTGGGGGCAATCACGATATCACAAATAGGCTCTAACAACCTAAATATAGCAAATAGGTGATTAACAATCCAAATTACGATTTCAATGAAACCTCTCAACCACTTTTACCCTAAACCCTAGATTTCCCTCTCGTAGGGTTTTTCCCTTTCAAGGGACATAAGGCCACCTTCTCCATCCTAAGCTTGGTGCCTGGGGTCACCTCTCGAGATGCCCAATGGTATTCCCTCTGGGGCTTGACCAACTCAGACCTTCCCTCCGGGGCTGGGTCTTGCATCATACATTAGGGTGGTATGTAGGTCCGAGAAGTACATTCATAATTCATTCTTATACACGTAGTCACTTTATGATATTGTAGAATTGAACAATCAAATATTTTAGGTTTCACATCAATCAAGAAACCTTGTAAAACTCAATGAATCATAAGGCAAATATTCATAAACTAACCACATACCTGTTCAGTAGATTGAAGAAGCTAATAGTAAATCCAAGCAAGAAATTGTCCAAGCAAGCAGTTCAATCCAGACAAGTAAGGATCTTGAAAAAGTACATGAACTCTATTTACTATCCACTTGATTAGATTCTATCTTATTTATCTCGAAATCGCTTCCTAGGGTTTCCTATTTCTTATTAGGGTTTCATTAGGGTTCATCTTTATCATTGTCACTATAAACCCTAAAACAACAAAAATAATTACAAACCCTAACTAGCTTGTTAAATCCTTCCTAACAGGCTTAGGATTGACTCATAATTGCATTCATCTAAGGAATCTCAAATTAATCATATTAATCACCTTTTAGCCTAGATTAGGGTTTCTATATGCATTATCATAGATTCATGTGTGAAAACCCAAAAGCAAGCATATTATTATCTAAATCAGATTCAACTCTTACTTTTCCTCTCAATAGGTTACTATAACTTGAAATAACCTATTTAAGACCTTAAACTTGATTTCCAACATAATTAGGGTTTTAATCAAGGTTTAATGCATAACATGATCCACTTAAGGCACTTTTGCAATTAGAAACGTCATCATGCTTTAATAACTTTTTTAACAGGTTCCTCATGATTTGTTGATCTAATTTCACACATAAAGTTTTCTCATACGATCATCCTATGATTTTCTATGATTTTTTCAAGAAAAGGCATTTCCCACCAATCAGGGACTGCCGTATGGATTATCCACTTGGATAATCCGTGCCAGCGGGTCAGGCCGGAGCCACCCAATTCCCCACCACATAGATGAGTGGTTCCCGCCTCAATGGACATGCTCACAAGATAATAATGATTGTGAAAAGACCAGAAAGGGTCTTACCTCAAAGCTGTGACTTGGGGGCAAAGGTGTACAATCACCATGGGTCGTCTTCCTCCTTCGACTCTGCATTGTACGAGTCAGGTGGTCAACCCAATGGTTGACTCGGCACTTCTGATCCTCTATGAGAAAACGAACGGCATAGGGGCCTTCACTGTTACAACCCCACCTCCCGATAACCCCCAATTAAGGGAGACCGAGAGGTCGAAGCCGCACCCATAAATTCCGGATCAAAGGTTCGACAATTAACCAAGAACAATTATTAAATTTTAACAGACGAAACTGAAAAGTTGCAAGAAAATAAACTTTGCATACCTTTTGAAAACTTGGATCTCTAAACTCTTATCCACTTATGGATTCTAGTCTAACTAATCCTCCTTGTATTCTACTTCATGTATTTTACCATATGATGATTTACTGTTTGTCCTTTTGGCTTGTACCTAAAACACTGACAAACAAAATGTTGGTCAGCCGAAGGTGGTATGTGGGGAAAACAATAAACGTGCAACTATGATAACCACATAATCATTCAATTAATCATTTAACAACCAAGATTACATTTTAAATATAACTCTGCGATCCATGAGTACCCTATCCTCTGTGCTATCCCTGCAATGGACTTGGATACTACCTTCCTTATGGTAGATCCACTACTACAGAAATGCCTTATAAAGTCACTTTTTAAGGTGTCGGTTGTATACAAAAACCGAAACCTAAGCTCTACAGTGTCGGTTGATAACATAAACCGACATCCAATCTTGAAGGTCGACCAGACACGTGTACCGCTTTTATTAAGTGTCGGTTAATTAGTAAAAAACCGACACCTAAAATCAACTGCCAAAACCAAAATTCCAGTGAAAAATTTGCCTCCAAAATTTGACATAAGGCGTCGGTTTATAAATAAATAACCGACGCCTAAAGGGTATTCGCGAGACAGGAATAGTTGTCGGTTGTCTTTTAGTTAAAAACTGACGACTATAATGTAGTATAGGTGTCAGTTTTTTGAAAAGAACCGACACTGTAGGTTTATTTGTCGGTTTTTGTAAATAACCGACACTTGTTGTCAACTTAATAGCTCACCAGCGCGACCGATTCTTCACCTTTCCCTGTTGCATTCCTGATTTCTTGCTCCGTGCGATTTTTGCTCCGTGCGCTCCGCCGCTGCTCCGTTCTCCGCCGCCGCTGCCGTGCTCCTGCTCCTGCCCTCGCCGCTTCTCCGTGCTCACCGGCGACCGTGCTCACCGAAGGCCGTGCTCTTGCTCCGCTCCTGTTGCCGTGCTCCTGCTCACCGGAGGCCGTCCGTGTCCTAGCCGTTGCTCCGCTGCTCCGTGTCCTCGCCACGGTCGCCGCCTCCGGCTCCACGCTGCTACCAATAGTAGGCCCTCCATTCTTCGTCTTCCTTCTCCTTCTCTTCTTCTTCCTTCTCCCTCTCCTTACCAACAGCAACCACGACCGTATGGGATGGCACGGCCGTGGCTGTGTCGGCCGACCACACGGCCGTGCTACCCAGCACGGCCGTGTGGTTGGCCAACACAGCCACGGCCGTGCCAGCCCACACGACCGTGGTTGCTGTTGGTAAGGATGGAGAAGGAAGAACAAGAATATATATATATATATATATATATATATATATATATATATATATATATATATATATATATATATATACTAAAATGAAATCAATTATGAGTTTGTGATTAAATCAATTATATGATGAAATCCCTATTGCATGATGAAACCCTAACATCTGGCCGAGTTGCATGATGAAACCCTAACATCTACATGAATCCCTGTTGCATAATGAAACCCTAACATCTACATACTCTATATGATACCTAAAATTGTGATGAAACCCTAACATAAATTGTGATGAAAGTTGGATTGTAGGTATTGGAATGACAATATACATGTATTGGGACTGTTATTGAACACCTAATCTGAATTAGGATATTTTGTTTGATTTAAACATTATTGGGCATTATTGCATATTTGAAACTATTGAATTCTTGATTTATTATATAATAATGCTCTAATTGTGAGTGATGCAATGTAAGTGAGCAAATACATGTAGTGGATATGTACTGATTAGCCTAGAACCCCGTCCAAGATTTACTCATTAGGAGTAAATCTTGGATAGTCCCCGGTTTGGGACTGTTATTGAACACCTAATCTCACTTAGGATGTAAGTGTATAATGTGTATTGGGTTTTCAAGAAAATTTTGGTAGCATTTCCCCGTTTGTTCTCTAAGTACATATGTACTTGGAGAACAGCGGGGAAATGCTGCCGAAAGTTTCTCGAAAACCCAATACACATTATACACTTACTAGTGAGATTAGGTGGTCAAGAATGGGATAGGTGGTACACATTTATTATATAGAAGAATGACATCACATGTATTTGTTGGCCTAAAGTTTTAACCATGCAAAAAATCTAATCTGTTAACCCTAGACCCTAATCTTGTCCTAATATATACTTATTTTCTCTTTGATCATACAATGGATAGATCATGGATGTCCATTCGCAATCACTGCACCCCAGAGTTTATTTCTGGTCTTGACCAGTTTATTAGATTTTCCGAGGAACATAGAAAACAACCTGAAGATAGGTTCTACTGTCCATGTAGGCATTGCGGTAACAACTTGAAAGTCAACACTGGTGACGAAATCAAAACTCATGTCATGTGCAACGGGATTATACAAGGCTATACAGAATGGCACTGGCATGGAGAGATTTCAAACCCAAAACCAGTGGATGTCGATAGCAGTGCTTGTGTGGAAGAAGAAATTGCCTACGATGACGTATATGTGAATGAACCAGTTCCAGTAGACATCGTTGATGCGATGCTGGATAGTTGTGGGGTAGAGCACACCGATCCACCTCCAATTTTTAGAAACATTGTGCATGATGCTGAGATGTCATTATACACAGGTTGTACTAAGTTTACGAAGCTTAACGCTGTGTTGAGATTGTATAAGTTGAAAGCTAACAATAGATGGAGCGACAAAAGCTTCACGTCATTGCTGTCTTTGTTGAAAGAAATGCTTCCTGAAGGAAACGAGCTGCCAATCTCAACATACCAGGTAAAGAAATTGTTGTGCCCAATGGGAATGGATGCCAAGAAGATACATGCATGCCCGAATGATTGTGTATTATTTCAAAAGGACTACGCGGATTTGAAAGATTGTCCAAAATGTGGTGCGTCACGGTATAAATTGACGACTTCGGGGGAGTCCAAAACTGGTTCTCCTGCCAAGGAGATGTGGTATCTACCTATAATATCACAGTTTCAACGCTTGTTTGCCAATCCGATAGATGCGAAGAATTTGAGGTGGCATGCAGATGTTAAGAAAAATAATGATGGGATCCTACGACATGCGTCTGATTCCCCACAGTGGAAGAAGATTGATCTATTGTACCCTGAATTTGGTGAAGAAGTCAGGAATCTAAGACTTGGGCTTTGTACAGACGGGATGAATCCGTACGGGACATTGAGCAGCCAACATAGCACTTGGCCAGTCATGAAAGAGTAAAAGACTGTGTCAATGAATTAGGTAAGAGATCACAATGTACTACACTGAGTGACAATTCTTCATTCAAGAAGAAGTCAATATTTTGGGATCTTCCTTGTTGGAGTTCTTTGACAGTCAGACATTGTATCGATGTAATGCACGTTGAGAAAAATGTCTATGATAGCATCATTGGTACTCTGTTAAATATACCAGGTAAGACTAAAGATGGAATAAAATCCAGACTGGACCTACATGAAATGGGAATAAGGTCAGAATTAACAGAATTACGTGAAATGGGTAATAAAAGAACATACTTACCTCCCGCTTGTTACACGTTGTCTAGAAAGGAGAAGAAAGCTTTTTGTGAATTCTTGGTAAATGTTAAGGTGCCACATGGTTACTCATCCAACATCCGTAGATTGGTATCAATGAAAGATCTGAAGTTGATAGGTCTTAAATCTCATGATTTTCACACTCTAATGCAACAAATATTGCCCGTGGCAATTCGATCTATATTGCCGAAGCATGTAAGGTTTGCAATCACCAGACTTTGTTTCTTTTTCAACAGTCTCTGCAGCAAAGTTATTGACCCTGAGACTCTCGATAATTTGCAAAGAGAAGTGGTTGTTACCCTATGTCAGCTTGATATGTATTTCCCTCCTTTGTTCTTTGATATCATGGTACATCTTGTTGTCCACTTGACTAGGGAAGTGAAAATCTTGGGACCGGTTTTCTTGCATTGGATGTATCCCTTTGAACGATACATGAGCATTTTTAAAGGTGATGTTCGAAACCGTTATCTACCTGAAGGGAGTATTATTGAAGGTTATGTGGCGAGAGAGGTTATGGATTTATGCAATGACTTTCTCAGTGGTAATGACACTCCTGATAATGACAAGAATATTGACGAGCTATTTGGCAAAGGAATTTTGGGATCACGTGTGAAAGTAATCAGCCGTGAGCAGTTGGAACAAGGTCATTTGTATATTTTACACAACATGGATGAAGTGAACGTTTATATCGAGGAACATACCAATTTCATCAAAAGACAATATCTTCGAGCCAATACAATGTGGCTTGCTAGAGAGCATAACAAGACTTTTATTAAGTGGTTTGAAGATAAAGTCTTACATCAACTATCTCAAACACCAGATGATATTACTGAAACTATCAAATGCCTCGCCTTTAAACCAAAGTTGACTGTTATGTCTTATGAAGGGTATGACATTAATGGATTCACATATTACACAAAGTGCCAAGATGATAAGAGTGTCATCCAAAACAGTGGGGTCACCTTCAAGCATCGACTATGTTTTTTGCAAGTGCAAAGGATAAGAGTCCTCGTGAAGCTAAAATGTCATATTACGGTGTGATTGAAGAGATATGGGAATTTGACTACATAGATTTCAGAATTCCGCTCTTCAAATGTAATTGGGTTGATAACACCAAAGGAGTTATAGTGGATGAATTGGGTTTCACTTTAGTGAACTTTGAAAAGATTGGCGAGAAGGCTGAACCATTCATATTGGCATCACAGGAGAAACAAGTATTTTATATCGATGATCCTGCAAATGATAAATGGTTGGTTGTTCTTCATGGTAAAAGATAGTTCGTTGAAGATCCTATAGATGAAGAACAGTACTATGATAAGTATGATGAATCCAGTCTATTCTCAGTTGGGTTGCCAACACCAACAAATATTGAAGCTAATGATGACTTGTATGTGCGCGGAGATCACAATGAAGGATTGTTAATTGATAAAAAATCACAATATTAGAGGTTTACAATGTGATCTTTACACTTTGAATTACTTTACAATGTGAGCTTTACAATTTGAATGTAAATTTGAACTTTATAATGTGAGCTTTAGAATTTGAATTACTTTACAATGTGAACTTTACAATTTGAATTACTTTACAATGTAAGCTTTACAATTTGAATTACTTTACAATGTGAGCTTTACACTTTGAATTACTACTTTACAATGTGAACTTTACAAAAGGGCAATGGACCCAAACTTGTTGTGGATTTTGATAATGCAGGAAATGCATGTGGTGTGAATCACAATTCATTTGTTTCATATCTTGGGTTTGTTACTCGTAGCCATTGCAGTTGTCGCTTAGATTCTTGGCATAACGTTTCTAAGGAGAAGAAGGACTTAATATGGAGGGATTTATGCGTGAGTTATTATTAATTTGCAATTCTATTTTGTAGATTACTAAATTTTTGGATACTAGTTAATAGCAATTCTATTTTGCAGAGTATATTTGAATTGGATGAAAAGTTGCATCGTAAATGCGTGATGCAACGCTGTGGGAGAGTCCTAAGGAACTATAGGACAAATCTCACCAGAGAATACATAAAAGAAGCTGACAAGAGGAAGAAGACAACAACCGAATAGTGGAACTTCCCGGACAAAGAAGAATGGGACGCGTTTGTCGCTTCAAGACAAACTGATGAATTCAAGGTATTAGGCGTCAGTCTCAATCTCATTAATTAATATATGTTGTATTCACCTAGTCAAGATTAACATTTAGTGTTACTAACCAAATCATTAATTTGCATACTAACTAGGTCCTCAGTGAGGCACAAAGATCAAGGCGTGCACTGAATGTGCATGACCACAGAATGGGTCCAAAGGGGTATGCATGCGTTCGCAAAAGACTACAGTCTGAGGCTACTGCTCAGTCTGCTTCTACTCAGGAGTCCTCTACCATAGGTAGCACACCTCTACTTCGCCATGATGTCTGGATAGCTGGGAGGCCAAATAAGAAGGGATAAATAACTAAGGCCGCACCTGCTGAGGCGGCTGCAAAAATGGTAAAATACAACTCTTACAGCAATCATTCGAATATTGATTATTTGTGTTGTTTACTTAAGTACAAATTTTTGTTTTGGCGATTAGCGGGAGCTGCACGAGCTGAGGAAACAAGGAAAGTTCATCCCTGAGGGAACAAAGGATGAATTGACAGTTGCTCTGGGTAACCCAGAGCATCCTGGATGTGTTAGGGCTGCAGGCGCTGGTGTGGGCATCAAATCTTTTTTTGGGTCATCCCAGCGCAAACATGTCCCAAAAGTGGGACTTTCACAAGAAGAGGTAACACATTCTTTCTTTATAATGTTACTGTAAAACATAATTCAAAAATTAGAATTTGACGTTTCTTTTATCCATGTATAGGTAGATAAGCTATTTGATAGGAAACTCGAAGAAAAACTCGAAGAAGCAATGAAAAAGTGGCAGGCATCTCAGACTGCCACTTACCAGACAATACCTACTGCAGACTCTACTCCTACTCCTACTCCTACTGCAGAGGTTGGGAGTAATCCTATAGAACCACCACCTAGCACATCCACTGTAAGTATTTTTATGACATAGTAACTAGTTTTTTAATTCAAGATGATACGTATATATGAAAATGTAGTCATTTCAAAAAAATATGATATGTATATATGTATATAACATTCTTTACACAAAAATTTGTAGGGGTTGAAGCCATGCCGTCTAAAAAGTAAAGAATATGTCATTGCAGAGGCATCGACTTACCCATCCCTACTAGGGGAAACGTGTCACGGGTCTCCAATACCAGCTGGTTGGATTTGGGTGAGCCCGATACATATATTCCCCCAGTGGATGGATCTTCCACTGCCATATGCCCACCCAGATTGTGAAATGCTTGGTGAGGCAGTAGGAGGAGTGATATTGTGGATAAAAGTGGATGTCCTCTTTACTGAAAAGGTATGGTAAATTTACATTACGTTCAATTGTTAGTGTGTGTATATGATGGCAGTTGATATGAAATTATATATATATACAGGTTAAAAAGAAGACACCCACAACATCTAGGCCTCCACTTCCACCTCCTACATTACCTAGTTGGGTTCCACAGGACCTACCTATCCCGTTAGGTCCTAACTGTAGGGGTATGGCAATATGGTTAGGGGAACATGATATAAACTCCCCTATAACTATTTCTTCCGATTCAGATTCTATAGGTCAGTCATACGAAACAAAACTATTTATAGAAGATATTTTGGAGTTGTTTCGATATGATTGGCTAAATACATCTGTGATAGAGCTATGGATAAGGTGAGATATTCTTTATACATCCATATACCTTATGTATGATCTGGTGATCTGGTTTCTTATTTATTAATGCATGCGTAATTAATACATATTTTGCAGCTACTTAGACAACATATGTGCAGATTTTGGATTCGAACATGTAGGGTTTTTGATTCCATCTTTGATTAGTCTAGTAGCTAAAGACCCTACATCAGTTCAACAATACTGGTGTGAGGCTTTTTCAAATTTTGCTATAAAAAAGAAGACGGTGATAATGGCTCCAGTCAATGTAGAGTAAGCTTACTTTGCTTATTATAATTTGGACTTAAGAAAATTATATTTTATTGTGGATTTTGAGTTATTAATTTTTAACTTTTTTTCCTCTAGGGGTAGGCATTGGGAGTTACTGGTTATTGCCCCCGAGACGTTCACTGTGTATTATCTAGATCCTAAGGGGGGTAAATTGAATACAAGATTTGGACACATAATGAAAATGGCAATATTCCGGTGAGAAATATTTCATTTTTCATATCCGTTAACATATGTTATTACATTACTATTTAATTGCAATGTTCTGTGTTACATTAACATGTAGGGGTTTTGAGGAGTACAAAAAGGCTGGAGGAAAGGTCCCCACGAAAAAGAACCAGCCAATAATTTGGAAGAACGTGAAAGTAAGTTCCCGATTGCAATATATGTATATATTATTTATGTTAACAATGCTTAATTAGTTGTATTGTTTAATATTTTGTATGTTTGAATTTATAGTGTGCTACACAAGACAACGGATGGGCATGTGGATACTATGTCATGCGATATATGCACATGATTATCAAACATGCCACACTGGATATCGAGTGTATTGCTCAGGTATTATATAGTCTCATTAGATAATATGATCAAAATATATCAGTCTTATTTATAGCTCGTTAATTATATATATACATCATTCTCTTTACAGGTGTTTAAAGCTGACCCCATTACAGGAAAGGACTTACCAAATGTTAATGCTCCCTATACGATGGGAGAATTAAATGAAGTAAGAGAAGATTGGGCAACAACCATACAAATAGTGGGGGCTTTAAAATATAATTGGGATCCTAATAGCGAATAATGACTAAACAATGATATTTTGTAAATGAATTTCTGAATTATAATATATGTGTGAATGTTTCTACATGTCTTGATGTTTCTACATGTGTCTGAGTGAAAATGAATGAAAGTGTTGGTTGCTATATGAATGTTTCTACATGTGTGAATGTGAATGAATGGAACTACAGATTGCTAGCATGTGTGAATGTTTATAAATGTGTGAAAATAAAATGGAACTGCAGGTTGCATTGCTAAATGCATGTGCTACTTTTTTATTGTTAATTTTGTATGTTTGCGGCCTGTTGTCGGCTGATATCAATGGATGTCATAAAACCTGCAGTTCATAACTGAACGGAACAAGTTTCTCATCCTGCGACCAGCCACAGCAGGTCTGCAGACTGATAGAAAAAAAAAACAATAGGCGTCGGTTATTTGTAAATAACCGACACATAATGTTATAGTGTCGGTTTCTTATCCAATAACCGACGTCTATTTCCATAACACTACGGCCATGTTGGCCAGCACGGCCGTGGCACCTGACCATACAACACGTAGTTACAATGTCAGTTTCCTACTCGTAACCGACGTCTATTCCCTTAACAACACGGCCGTGCTGGCCAGCATGGCCGTGGTGTGAAGATATATGGTGTCAGTTTTTTACTTATAACCGACACTGATAGTGCCCAACATTGCGCCCTTTCTGTGGCGCGAAGGGTTTGGGCGTCGGTTTCTTAACTAATAACCGACGCCTATAGTCCCATGATGGCGCGTTTTCGGTGGCACACGAAGAGTTTGGGTGTCAGTTTCTTATCTAATAACTGACACCTATAGTCCCCTAATGGAGCACTTTCGGTGGCACACGAAGAGTTTGGGCGTCGGTTTTGGAACCGACGCCTAATGGGTGAGCTTTTAGTGTCGCCCACATAGGTGTCGCTTATAAACTGACACTAAAGACTTGAAATAACTGACACTAAAGGTAGGTTCTGTAGTTGTGATCCCATTAAACCCCTCATGGTCCCACCTATAAGTAAACCCATTTCTAGGGTTGAGTCACATGGCACTACTTGTAAGTAGCCCACTCCTTAACTCATGGCAGGCTAATGGGCCTCATGGCACTACACTTGGTAGCCCAATTTCTAACCCACGATAACCTAGACCTTACTCTAGGTTACCCCTTTTAGCCTCTACCAGCCACAGAGGCAGACTCGGATCTAGCCAGTTATATATATATGTTCATAGTGATATTCATAGTCACTCTATATAGTTGCATGAAATAAAAGGTATCCAACAATTAATTTCAAGCAACCGATAAACACATTCGGAAATTGCCGTGAAACTATAGAGATTATTCATAAGCATAACCACATACCTTATGTCATTGCAGAACTGTGCAGAACATCATATGTACTTTAAGAATATATCCAAACATCCAAGCAACAAGCATTCAATCTGAAATATACATACTACATATGTGTCACCATGTATTCACATTACATTACTCAGATCTAGATTTGCTCCTAAAGTAGGGTTTAGAGTTATCTCATGTTTGGATCAGGCATTAGGGTTACAAACCCTAGTTCCATCATATCACAGTTTCTAATATTACAATCTCACTTATGAATATTAGGTTAAACCCTAATTATCATCTTAAGAAAATTAGACTACTCATTACATTTAATTCACATTATCAGCATTAAGATTATCTCAAGATGTTCCCATTAGTTTCAAAACCCTAAAGCAGCATATATAAGATCACTAATATGGAACTGTCCATTATTCAACATTATCAAGGTTTTACTCATTATACATGGCAAGATCAGGTGTTAGCCTAACATGAATGAATCTATTCAATTAAGCATCATATTAAGGCAAATCTAGGTTTTCTTTTACATTAAACACCTCTAAATATGCATTGCATAAAATTTTCGAACATGAATCTTAATTAGTTTCCACAAACAATTTATTTAGATTTATCTTATTAATCTGATAAACTTTCATATATTGTATGTTCCCATATGAGCTACGAATCCCTAGTTATGATTTTTGCAAGTTTATTATTATTGGGCCAATCGATTTGAGCTAAGTCAGCCCAACGACCATTATTTACTTAATCCATGTGGCCAGGCCCACCTCAACCTTGCACTCTAGTGAGGCTGTGACTTAAAACATAAATGAATTACATTTTTACCCTTACCTGCGTGGACAAGATCCCATCCCGCGTGGGGGCGTTTGGGTCCTTTGAGCCTTGCCGTCTTCAAGCTCGCATAGGGGATCCAACATCATTCCTGTGCACGCTGAAGTGCCGCTCAACGTCATCTGCCCATGCCCTCCCATCCTAGACACTGACTTCCTCCCACACGCAGCCCCCATCGCCGTCCAACATATCTGGCCATCGTGGCTCTAGCAAGGGAGTCATCTTCTTGTTCCCCTCGCTGCGCTGTAACAGGGTGCCGCCCAGCCAGCCATCAACGCCGGCTCCTCTCCTTTGGACAACAGGAATCCCTAGTCCATGTCTGGACGGTAGTAGATAGCCCCTTAGTGAACCCTGGTTGTTGATGGCGTGAGGTAGTTGGAACGACAAAGTCTCGTGGAGGTCACCTTTGGTTAGCTATGGAGTTGTAGCCCCGAACAAAGGCAAGGGAAGAGAGTCGTCAGATTCCTTCTGAAGGCCAGAGACCCTCCTGTGGCACCATCTCGTAGGTCCGTGAAAGGGGTCCCTGGGGCGATTGATTTGGCAAGTTTGGGGAATGGGACTCGTTTCCCTGGCTACCGAGACCAGGGACATCTCCTTCCACGATCTTAACAATTTCCAGGTTGTCTCTTTGTTCCTGGAATCACACCTTTGCTTGTTGCTACCGCATGGTCCTGACAGACCGGTTAAGAGAGGAAGATAGGGAAGAAAGGTCTTCTTGCTCCGATGAAGGAAGGATGTATGGATGAGGAAAGCATCATGCACTGATCATAAGGCAGAAGTTCTTGGGTTAGGGGTGTCAAATGACAAGGGCGAACCCTTATATATATATTGTTTTACAGAGATCATCTTCTGATCTGGTCCCCTCATGATTAGTCTCTCTTTAACACTTTCTTTATCCCATTATTTTCCTATTCTCTCGTATGGTCTTTAAGGACAAGTTTCCAAAGCTATATTGGCAAGGTACACACATCAACAACCTTAATTACATTCCTTTCTCTTATGGCCATGGGTGAGAGAGGAGTTATAGCGTGAGTAATTGATATAGAAAGGTATTTCTATACATACTAAGAATTAACAATATAATCTCTCCCTTTATTTTCAATATTTTCTTATCAAGCACACGATCCAAGTGTTTATTTTCCTTTCTTACATCAAAAACCTATAAAGGAAAGCACGACACATATTGGATAATGGATTCAGGATTATTCATCTATTTCTCTCCTTGATATATCTTTCTCCTTCAAATATTAAAGGAACCTCTGGCTTGGCATTATCCACTCGTGTATTAAATTTGGAATCCAAATTCTAAAGGAAAAGGATATTTCCTTCATAAGCAATTTATCCTTTATTAAAACCAATTTAATTGGTAATTTCTCTTTCCTATGCCATTATCTTGGTATCTTTTCTAATATTTGGACTTTTCTTCTTTTCTTCTCTTTGATATACATTATTGGATTAATATAATAATAGGAATCACAAAATTCATATCAAAGGAAATATTTGCAAAGAAACCCATCCTTTGAAGCAAAGCATACAACCTTTTCAATTAAGTCCATATTCATTACATTTCAATTATGAAAACATATGCAAAATTGAGGTTGTAACATTCACCTTCTAGTGCATGGATTCGTTCGAGTTTGTTCTGGGAAAACTTGGACGATCCTGGGCATTTTCCAAGATTAATGCAAGGCATCAATCAAGTTTCTAGGAAGGAAACTCGACCGAGCATATAACTTGTGATCAATTTAGGAAAATGTCATTAGAGTGATTAAACGTTAGAATTAGGGGCACCTAATTTTTACTCATCTTCGTTACAAGTTATAACATCAATACAAATGGTTACAAAAATTGTCCTAAGGGTTTTAGGGCGTTATCCAAGAAAGTGCATTTGCATAGCTTTTGACTTAAACTAGATCAAGCTAGGGCTTGATGGAAGTGATCCTTTTCTTGTACCTAATGCCTGAAATTAATCTCAAATAGACATATTAGATACATATGAATGGAATGGTTAAGTCATCATCAAAATATGGACAATGTGTAACACTTAGGTCAACATTCTCCCCCTTTCTAAAGATGACAAACCATTCCTCAACATATTGAAAAGGATTTAGAAATTAAAACTTTTACCTTGTGAATTGTAAGGGGATACATGATTGAACAATTGCAATTGATCCCCCTCATTTCATTCTTACCCCAATTTATCTTTTCTTTCACTTGTATGGTTATTTTTCCAAAATACCACAACCATAGCACACACATATATAATGAGTCCTCTTGCAATTCACATGACATTTTTGAAAATAGACTAGAAAAGGATCACAATTCAATATGTACTTGAGCTCTAATCTCCTTGTGGTACCTATAGTACATGAGCTCTCATCCCCTCCATTTTCATTCAAAAAGGTAGGGGGTAGAAGAGATAAAAACACAATTCTTATCTAGAGGCACAAACTCCACAAGCTTCCACTAAATCAAGCACCAACAATAGAGCAGATAGAACAAACATACTAGAGTCATAATGAAAATATGGTAGCACATACCAAGAACTCATAGGATATAACCAAACATACAGTCAAGGTACATATGATGAGATTACAACAAAAGATATGTCCGCTCAAGATGAACACTACAAAGCAACAAAGAAAACAACAAGATGTGAAAAATTGTAAGCCTCAGTTACAGTGCCCAGAAGTTCAATGCATAAAAAGTCTACAAGTATATATCTAGATAAGCACACTATAGACCAAGAACTAAATAACTATGTCATCTATGTCATCTGGGTCATCAACACTGGCAACAAGTATAGCCTCAACACCATCACCATCATTAGAAGATCCATCATGAGAACAATCAACATCATCCTCAACATTTTGATATGCCATCTCCTCATCCTTGGAAGTATAAAAGAGTGAGTGGTTGGCCCCTTGGCATGCTACTCAGGCCAAGACATGCCACATGCAATGAGTGCATTTCCTTACACAAAGGTGGGTTAAGAAACCGTATCATAGACAACAAGTAGAGTGGCATCATGGCCAATAGGGAGAGCAAGAAGCTGAGAGACATCACTCAACTGAGGAACAATAGGGGCATGTCCACCATTAGAAGAAGGAGAAGCAACAAAAGAAACAAGTGGAGGGTTCAGGTAGAACTCACTATATGCATGAGAAGCATTGTAGCACCTGGGTAGGGCCGATACGTGGGGTAGGGATGGCCACATAATAGGTTCATGTGTGACATGATGTAAACTAACTCCCGATGGATGTGGTCCTGAACCTAAAGGTTATACCCCCATTGTTGTTTTGTATATACCATAAGGGCTTCATTATACACCAAAAATGAGGAACAATTAGGTATAGGAGGTGGTGGAGGAGCCTGGGTGGAGGAGTAAGCATCTGGTGTGGTAGAGAAAGTAGGGTCGAAAAGCTTCTTGATTGGTCTCATTAATGCAGACTCCTTCCAACTAGGTTTTTAGTCAAGGTCATTGAAGAGAGATTTCTCAGCAATGTGAGCAATAGATGACATATCAGGTTGGGATAGGGGGGATGGGTGCCAATGGTGTTCTTCCCAGAGTCAAAATAGGACATACAGTGAAGGATATAATGAGACCATTTGACTCTTACATCACTCAAGAGACAATACATCATCATAGCAGTGTTCTCTATAGTATACGTTTGATTTTTCTTGGGATGGATACTGCAGTTCACTACTAAGGCTATGAGATGGTTCTTGATGTCGAGGGAAGAAGATGTAAGGATGGATTTCTTCCTAAAGGATACATCTAGTTTCTTTAAAAAATTGTGTATATCAGGAAGGGTAAGCTCAGGTTCAAAGCTTTGGTAGACAATATCAGGGTCAAGTAGGTATATGTACCTGGGATAGGAAGCCATCCATGTATTAGAAGCTCCAGTACCATTGAAGTAGGAATTCAAAGAATCCTCTGAGATTGTAAGCTTGGTACCAACTATCATGGAATTCAAGGTGACTTTGGTGTTAGGTGGTGTCACAGTGGTAGTGTAGTTCCACGCGAGGTTCACATAAATTTTTTGGACAACCTTTATGCTAGACATGGAATTTGAGAAGCACAAACACTCTACACACAAAGCACTAAGATAGTGTGCTTTGAGCGCCTTAGTAACCTCTTTCATCACCTCACTTGTTGTAAAATGAGGTTCAAATGAAGCACAAAAAGGAAAACAATTCCTAGTAAGGATTTCCTTGTACCTATTCATGGCTTGGGAGGAAATGAAAGAGGTGCCGTCAAAGGATACATGCCGAGGAGCAGTAGAGGAGGATGAAACTCCAGCTGGTCCGGTTCATTTCCTATTGTTGGAGGCCATTTAGGTTAGATTGAGAGAAGATGACCACCAACCAAAGAGGAAAATTGTAACGACCCCGCATCCCGGTCACCCCCAATAAAGGGAGACCAAGAAGTCAGAGGCGTTATCCCAAAATAGGATTAGTGGTTTTGCAAATAATCAGCAATAATTATTAAATTCTACTACAACTAAAATTTTCATGGAATAAAAAGTTTTCTAATCATACCTTGTAAAAACATGGAAAAAGGAAGTCTTTACCCGATGAGAACTGATCTATCTAAAATCCTCCATATCTTTATTTAAACTTGAATTCATCAATGTCACTTTAATGAATATCCATTTTCTTGTTAACCTAAAACACTGACAAATAAAATGGTGGTCAGTATAATGAATTCTACTGGTATGTGGGGGAACCAATAATCTCATAATTATTGATAACAACATATGCAAGCAATTATTATTTAGCAAACAACTTTATGTTTTGAACAAAACTACTCAATCCATACCTATCCTTGCCTCTGTGTTGTCCCTACAGTGGACATGGATACTACCTCTCTCACATGGTAGATCTCAACTAACCCCCATGATCCTACCTTACAGGTAGATCAATACCTAGGGTTGTGGAATCGCATGGCCCTACCCAAAGGTAGTCCAATCCCAGACTCGTGAGAACTTGATGGTCCTACCTCGCGGTAGCCATATACTAGGTCATCATTACCAAAGCTACAGAGGAGGACTAGGATCTGAGCTAGTTATGCATATATTTATGGTGATAGCCATAGTCACTTTATAGTAGCATGAAATAAATGTCAACCAAGCAGTTAATTTCAAGCACCAGGTAAAACCTTGAAAATTTATGTGAAACTAGAGCGATTAGCAATAAGCGTAACCAGATACCTGATTTGACAATAACTTGATGTCCAAGCAAGATCAATTAGGATTTATCAAACAATCAATCAAGAAATTAATAGAGATCCTAAAATTAATGCATAACACCCATGTGTCATTACTTTATCCAAAACATTCTCAAGATTGACTTGGGTCCCACCTTAGGGTTTCTAGGCTAACTTTAGGGTTTTATTAGGGTTTTAGCCTCCATCATGCATTTATCACTTTTAATGCTCTTTTGATCCAAAAACCTTAATTTCAACATCGTAGGCATGATTGAATTCCAATTAGGTTAAAAAATATTTGTTTTACACTAAAACAACCATGTTCATCCTTTTAGGTCATGTCAAGATCATTAAGGCCAATTATCATGTTTGGGTTATTTTGAATTGACAACTCTTATTTCATCAATGATTACCATATTTCACATCTTCTAGGTTAGCAAACCCTAATCTATCATGAATTCTTCTTTTATACACTAGGAAACCCTAATTTCCACAATTAAGGATTTTCAGCCACATAAAAGTCCAAAAATATTATTTCATGACTTGTAGATTAATTTCCATATTTAAGTTCATTGATCCTCATAACTATCAAAATTAGGGTTCTTAAGGCCATTAATGAACTTTCAAAGTCATAGAACCTTAATTCGGCAAATCATGTGTTATTCATCTTAAATCACATCCACATTATCTTTTTTTTTTTAATGTCAAAAACCTAAACTTTGATCAACTTAGGTCATTAAACTCATTACTAATAAAAAACTAGTATTTTGATCCAATTAAAGTATTAAAGACACTATCTTATGTAATTTTTGAACTAGAAGCAAATTCAGACTTCAATTATAATTTTATTGGATTCCTTACGTTTTTTGATCAATTTTCATGTATATATATATATATATATATATATATATATTGTCTCCATGCGATTTACCAATTATTAGATATGAATTTCGTGAGATAATTACCTATGGGCCAATCGCAGAGCACCACCTCAGCATCTGGTTCCTTTTCCCTTTTTCCATGTGTGTAATTTGTAACCAATTGGATGTGGCCCTCTCAGCGGCTTGCTCCAATGGGGTCGGGATCCTAAACACAGCCAAAGGACAATTTCACCCTTTCCTTTCTTCACAAATGCTGGGAGCAGTCTTGTCTTTTGCATCTTTCTTTTCTTCTTCATTCTCACCGATGAACAACAGCTGTGCGGCTACACCACGACAACACGTCATCGGAGCACTAGCAACTGAGAGAGAGGGGGAAAACACAGACTGAAATAGGTCGTTGGCATCCGAGATGCAAGGGCAAATCTAAAGGGTTAGTATTTATAGGTGTGGGGGGTCTAGGGTTAGCTCTCCAACCCCGACACCAAAACCTAGTCTGATTGTGATTTGTGCAGTTCCTTGAATGACCCAAGAACCTAGCGAAACCTAGGTTTATCTGGTGCGAAATTAGCTCCCGAACCCAACCAAGCAATTTCCTAGCTTGCACATGCATTAGATCTCACAAAAAAAGGAGTCAAAGATCAACTTTCCTCCTCCTATTCTGATTCTAACTAGATCTAAGCAGATCTGTGGCTACCCTTGGATTCTAGATCCATGGCTCCAATCACACGTGCAGATCCTAAGTAAATTCGAAAAAGGAAAATCATATGCAACATTTAATACAATGCATTGATTATCCTACCACTTTAAGAAAACCCGCAAAAACCATAACTCTCTCTTCGTTTGTCCTTTTTCATCCAAATTTTAAGGGAAAGTCCATGATGACATAATATATTTGTGTGCCAAGTTTTAGACTCAAATAAAAAAGTATGATGGACTTTTCTTTATATGCAAGTTATTACTTAAAAGACATATTTTATGCATATTCTCTCTCTCCTATTCTTTTATATCATTTATTTGGATTCCTTTTCACCATTAGAAACCATGTGGGCTCAAAATCTCATCCATGATGATTCCATTATCCATATTTCCACATATTTCTTACATTTACACCATTATCTCATATTTCCTTCTTAATAAAGCAATATTTGACTTCTTCTTTTTCTTTTAATCACATTGGATTCATTAACATGTTATAGTCCACGAAATCACATCCTCAAAGAAAATATTGCAAAGGCAATCCATAAAATACACCTAATTCATACAATTCACATAATCATACATTTATTGGGAAAATTGTATTTCCCACCATATGAACCCAAAAAAATTGAGGTTGTAACATCCTTCCCTTCTTATAGGAATTTTTCCCTCAAAATTCCATCAAACATACAAACAATTCAGGATAAGACTTTCCTATGTCCATCATTGGCCCCCATGTGGCTTTATCCTTTCCATGGTGCTTCCAAAGAACCTTGATCATCTCATATTCTGTCCTTTGAGTTCTTTCACCTTGGTATCTAGAATCCTCACAGGTGACTCAGGACATTTCAGCCTCCCTCGAGAGCTCACTAGGTTCATTGCTCAACACATCGCTCGTGTACCTCACATAGTGCTCTAGATCGGACACATGGAACATGTCACACATCACATTATCCTAAGGGGTAATGCCAAACATAAATAACTCCACCAATCAATCTCTAATTGACTCACATATCAGGGACTCAACTTTCTCAACTATAGCTCAGAGGGGTCGATTTTTCATAACACATGTTTCCCCACAATGAACTGCATGTCATATTGCCTCGCATAAGCTCATAACTCCAGGCGATCCTATTTTTTTTCTTCTTTTCAAAGCATCTTTATTTGCATACACTTGGTCTCTCTTTGACATTTGCAAGGCCCTCTCACCAACATCATCCAAGTGAAGTGGTGTCTGACACATCCTCCCTTAAGAGCTTCATACCTCCCGATACTGGACATGGTGGCTATCATAATAAGCACATTCTGCTAGGGACAGGAACTGCTCCCAAATACCACCCTGAACGAGCACACATGCTCTCATCAAACCTTCTAGAGTCTGGCTCATACTTTCTTGATTGTCCACCAGTCATGGGCGATATGTTGTACTCATCTTCAATCTAGCATCAAGTTCTTCTTACACTTACTTCCACCACATGGAAATGAACTTGAGGTCATGCTCAAGGTATTGAACTCAGACCACGATGTAGTTGAACCATCCCTCTCATGTATATATATATACGGTTCAGCCAAATCTGTCACACTGATAGTGATCTCTCTTAGGCAAGGGATTAGGTCAACTTGGTAAGGCGATCCACCATAACCCATTTTGCATCATGACCTCTCTTGGTCCAGGGGAAACCCACCACACTATCCATGGTGATCCACTCCCATTCCCTCTCAGGGTCTTTTCATTATCTATAGCAACTTGCTGGTTTACTGGTGTTCGGCCTTCACCTCCTAGAATGCATGGCGACAGGCCCCATGCAACTCTATATACTTCTTCCTCACATGTATTCAAAGTACTACTGTAGACCTTTTATTATCTTAGTAGTACTGCGATGTACGGTGAACTTAAAATCATGATCTCCTGCATGACATGATTCCTCAAGGGTGACTCCTTAGAAACCCTAATACACTTTACTAGCAGATTTCACCACCTTCTTTTCCTGAGAAGTGTGTCTGAGGCTCTTAAACTACCCTTTTATCTAATCAAGTTCTACGCTGGCTAACTGAGTAACCACTAATTTGGCCAATGAGTCAGGTTATATCTACGTGTTAGCCACATAGATCTCATCTTCTAACGATCGTAAGGTTCACCTAACAACCTTTTCTAGTCTCTCTACTGGCTATGGAAGATCGATGTACACCTGAGCCGTATTCTACTGTGAACATCTTGTTACCACATAAGCATCCTTACAGACTAGGTGATGGTGAAGACATAAACCCTCATATACTTCACTCCTCATCCTCATCTCGGGTTTATGTCTAACTGAGTCAAGATGACATTGAGCTCATCATCTCGATTATCAAACCCAAACTTATGACTCATAGATTCCAACTACTTCCAGGAAGGTACGTTCTTCATATTAAAACCATCTTTCCAACATACTCTCATAAGGTGTGGTACTTCCTTTATCCTCAATCATCTTAGAAGGGTTTCAAATCATATCACTTTCATCCTTAGTATATGACATGCATTTTGCCCTATCTCTCACACCCATAAAAAGATGAAATAAGCATTTGGCTGCAGTCCAAACACATAATTCATCACGTTCCAAAAGTAGAGATGGTGCATCACACAACACCATTACATTTTCCAAAATAAGTTGAAACATACCTCTCATGTCTCCACATCATAACATCTCCAATCTATGTTTACATCCATGTCAAGGCTATTCCCAAACATTCTTGGGTCTCCACATCATTCTTTCATACAACCCTTAGTCATTACCTTGAGGTCTCTAGGGTACCATTACTTTTGGAGTAATCTGACCCTTATGCATCTAAGGAGTGCCTCTCACTTTTATCTTTTAGGCCTCATGAACTCATGAAGGTGGCCCACCTCATAACCCATGGGCCTCGAGCAAAGGTAGATGTTACCTCCTGACCCTATGGTCTTTTTCATTTAGGGAACAAACAACTCCTATTCCCATCGGTCTTATCCCTACTTGACCTTAGTGCTGACTTAGGATTCTACGGTAGTTCATGGTTTCTATGTTGATACTCAAGAACAACTCATCCTTGAATTCTCATATGAATTTCCATCCTCTTTCTGGTCATTCATGGCTAACTTTGCATCCCCCAAAGGAATCATGGCGACCTTCCTACCTTGGTCTAGCCCTATACAGGTTGCCTCCATGGCAACATATCTTCATGCCCCTTTAGAGATGATCATACATGAGTCTATAGATTCATGATCATTCTAGGTGCTCTTCACTTAGTTAGTCAAACTCTTACTGTAAGGACCCTGACCTCCGTTTAGGGTTTACCCTGTTTTCTTTGCTTAACCCTGATGCTTAGTTGGTTGCTAATCACCTTTAGTGGTGATTAGGGTTTGTTTGTGCTTTGTTGAGAGCTGGAGGTGCTACTTGCAATTAACCCAAGTCTAGGGTTTGTGGGCAAGTTTGCCACCTTGTGAGGTGTTCCTCCCTCTCCTTGCTTCCTCTAGTGTTGAGAGGAAGGTTTGGGCTTGTTGCTTGAGTTCCTTTGGGCTTGGTTGAGCTAGTTGGTCTTTGTGGTGCCTTGTACTTGCTTCTTTGGACCTTGTGTCAGGCAAGAATGCCCTGTGTCAGTCAGTGGTGTGTCGCCCAGGGTGTGTGTCAGCCATGGTGTGGAGGTGTGTCACCCATGGACCCTTTGACTCTCTTTGACCTCGTTTGTGTCACCACTAGTGGACACTTGGTGCTTGATGCTTGCATGTGGCAATGGCCTTAGACATGTGTTTAGGACATGTTAGAGTGGTGGCTTTGCACATCGGCAAGTGTCCCTAGGTGGGCGACACCTTGCCTTGTCTTACTTTGGTTTCTCCTCCATCCCCTCCTATATATGTGTTTCCTTTCTCTTGCTAAGGATCCCTTTAGTTCCTTAGTATCCCTCTTCCTTAGTGCATGACACCCTCTTCTTTTGCAAGCTTGGTGGCTGATCCTTCTTGGAGTCTCCTTCTTCCTCTAGTGGTGGCCGAACCCTAGAGTGCCTTGCTCTCTTCTTGTGGTGGTTCTTGGAGCTAGGATCTAGGATCTTGCTTAAGGCGGGTTACATAACTCCTAACCCTAACTACACTACCTTCTTTTATGTTCTTATATGTTGCTATGATCATATCGACTATGTGTGTTGCTAGTTTGGTTTCTTGCTTAGTTGTTTATTGTTCGCCGATCCATGTTCTAGGGTTTCTTGTTGAGCAACACCCCTCTCCCTCCTTTGGTCTTGAGAAGTGAGCTTGAACTCTAGTGATATGAGCAATACTCCTCTCTCGTTTGTGTTGAGAGGTGAGCTTGTGTTCTAGTTGCTTGAGCAACACCATTCTCTCACCATTGATTCGAGAGGTGAGCTTTGTAGTAGATGTGGACCTTAGTTGTGGTTGTTCCTTGTGTGGCCCGATTGGTGTTAAGAAGCTTGGTAAGACCTCTCTCTCTTGATAGTTGAGAGGTGAGTCATCTTCTTGATCCATTAGGGTTTTGGTTCCCTTGTTCTTGAGGTTGGTGGTGATCCTTTCGGGTTGGATCTTGGCCGATATGGCTTGGGGTTGGTGTTGCCCGATAGCCCTCTTGACCTAGAGCTTTGGACATTATGATGTGGTGTTGTGTCGGGTGTCACACACCTAGTTCCTGCCTTGTTGTGTTGGGTGACACCCCATTATAAGTACCCTGCCCGACACCCTTCACTTCGTTATACCTTGATGTTGTGAAGCTTTGCTAGCTAGTTCTGTGGTGGGCATCACCCCTGGCCCTGACCTTGTGGGTTGGCCGATAGATGAGGATAGCTAGCTGGACGACATGTTTTCCTTGCTGTTGTTTGAGGTTGTGCCCTGGTCATTATACTTAGATGAGTAGATGTTGGTTGTTACCCTGGTGTGTCGGGCATCACACATGGTTGTGTCCTCTGCCTGACACACCTGGTTCAGGTGGTAGCCTTGTTTCTGTACCTTAGACGTTATGGAGTATGTGGCTAGTTGGTGCCGGGCATCATGGTGTTGTGGTGATGCCCGACAGAGTGTCACCTAGTATCCCTAAGCCATTGCTTATAGATGCCTGTTGCACCTGATGAGCGACACACCCTTGAGCTCAGTTGCCCGATAGGCTTCAGGCTGTTGTACTCTTGATACCCGGCGCAACGTTTCCTGACTTGAGGTGCACGACATGCATTGCACGATATACATGTATGCATGAAATGGCTTGGTTCCTTGTTGCCCTATTTATGTGGTAGCTTGATACCCTGCTGAGTGCTTGGCCGATATATATATAGAGCAGTTTCTTGGCGGTTAGGTGGTTGTAGTGTTGGGTGACATGTGGGGAATGATCTGCCCGATACCATCTCTTGTGAGGGTGCCCTACCCGTCACACCTTTGGTGAGGATAGTGGGCATTTCTAGTGAGGGTCTTGTCTCTTATGGAAAACCTATACGTTAGCTCTTGTTCATGAATCACGTTGATTTTTGATAGTAACCCTTGACATGCTTGATGGTAATCGTGATAGTAGGTTACATCTATGTATCTTTCCATGATAAGTACCTATGTTTATGATCATGTTGAATCATCTGTATAATGCGGAGTAAATGATAAGTATATAAGATGCTTTGCATGATGATATGAGCTATGCCTATGGTCACAAGTTGAGGCATGAATGATAAAGCATATAGTCATCAATGTTGCCCTTTGTTTGATAATAAGATTCTTCTGCCAATCCTTGATGATTGTACGTACTAACCATGCAGGTGTTCCATACAGATGCATATCCAGGTAAAGGGCTATGAGGTATATATATGTTTGAGCAACACTGATTTGATGGTTACTCTTAATGATGAGACAACATGCATGATGTGATGGCCTGAAGACCTGAGTTGGCTAAAGTGCCTAGTGGAGGTGTTATCCACTGATGATGATCTGGGGCTGTACCCCAAGTGATGAGAATGCCTGTTGAGGTAGTGGTTTCTTGTGATAAGGGATTGAGATCCCGGAATAGCATGATGATGGTAATAATAATGTAGTTTTATGTTATGCATGCATTGCAACTTGGTTGCCTCAACAATCCACTTAAAATATACTAACTAATCACAGTGGAACATATCATGTAGTTTGCCCTGGCCATAGATCCATCATCGTCAGGAGCTGGTGATGGTGAAATAGGTTCTCCTGCGGGTTAACCCGGAGCACATATTGTTAAATATGTGAGGTTTCTCCTAGCCTAAAATAGAGAGGACATGAGTGCAACTACGGTTGCAGACTCAGAATATATATAGAGCATGGTGAATAGGCCCATGCTCACGATATGTGATATGGGAGCATGAATGCATTCACGGCTCAGAGCACGGTGAACAGGCCCGTGGCTCAGATATACTAGTGCTGAGACCTATATCGAGACGGGCTAGAGGAAGGGTAGCCTTTGGAGCTGACCCTGTGGCTGAGGCCACTTAAGCACGATACTATGGTCCTGCTTTGGTTCTCGTGCACTGACCACGAGGTGGGAGGTTGTGGAGTCCGGCTCTTCCATTGACCTTGTATGCCACCGGCTTTGGGTTTCGCAATTGAAGGTTGGATTTGAGCGGTACGGCTCACTTCTTCAGGGCATAACAATACGTAATCCAACCGAATAGTATTTACTACTCAAGGCAAAATACAGAACATTGGTTGAGGCCTTGCTTGTGTAGTTAATCTTATTTTACTTTGCAGTTACTTATACATTTCTCATGTTATGTGGTAAGACCTTATAAATCTTATCTTGTCAACCATGTTCCATAAAGAGATACTTGGTGATATGCCTTCCGTGCATATGGTAAGCTTGATGGTATGAATAGCTTTACTTTATAAATTGCTCTTGTTATACCTCTTATCAGTTATTTGCTGTTGTTGCTTTATCTTTCTGAGGTTTTGTGGTTTTGGCGGGGAGTTATGTTTCTCGCTGGGACTGTGTGTCTCACCCCGCTGGTTTGTAACCTTTTTAGGTGCTTGAGTTAGATGTGGTGGTGGTCGTGGAGTTGCGGCCGAGCAGTAAGACGAGCAGTAGAAGGCAAGAGATGGACATGCTGCTGTTTTGGTTGTTTTGTAGTAGAGTCTTAGAGTCATCCTTGTACTCTCAGGTCCTTGGAGGTGTTTTGATGTTGTTTCATGATGTATAGCTGATGATATTTTGTATATCCTGCTTTGGGACGGTTGTGGGCCGTTCTGTATGTATAAACAGGTGATGAACTCATGTGATGGCTAGACAGCTGATCTCCTAAGCTGTGGACATGTGTCAATATCTTGTAAATGTTTATATAACATGTTTTCTTGCAGGATAAGGATCAGAATGTAATAGTTTCTCAATGTATCTACTTTCTGCAATCGATTTTAATTAACCCGTGTTTTTGGTAATTTGTGGTTTATGGTGTTTTCCACACGTTTTCACGTAATACCTCGCTGTCTGTGTGACAGCAGGATGTGTTGCCACACTTACAAGAGACCTCTTTAGGTTACGACAAACCTAAAACAAAAGGTGGTACTCATCCTACATGTAGGGTCCCTTCCTAGGATGGGAGGAAACTATCTCTTGATAGTAACAAAGGGTCAGAAACGTCCTCACCTTTAGGGTTTACCTCATCAGGTATATGCTTAGCTCCTAACATGATACTTGTGCACGTATCTAGCAAGAAGAAAACCTACTAAACCATGATAAGTTCCTTGGTACAGAATACATATCCATCATTCCTCAAGGTTGTACCAAAATCATACATGCACTTGTCACCAACATGTGTGAGGGATTCATCAAATGTATATCTCAACTCGAGTGGGTTTCCTTTTGCTGTATTGCATGAGGGGTGCTATACTCAAATACTATGAACTCAATCAGTCTCGCAATCATCATGTGCACCAAGTACTGCTGCTCCCCCTCTTTGGTCTAGGAACCGCAGGTTCACTTCATATGCATCATCAATCTAACTACGTGCTCAACTTTCCCAACATGCACCAAACCTATGTCAGGTAAAGCATACACATCATAACACTCTTCTACATGAACAACCTTTAGAGTCAACAGGGTACAATGTCTCACAACTTGTTATCATACCTTTTCAGGGTCTAAGGAACTCTTCTTTATGCTCCTAAAAGGTAGTTACTCCTCACCTCTTTCTCCTTCTAGGGTTTGGTTCCTCTAAAGGCATCCAAGGTACAACAAGCCTCCAAGGATCACGCATGAGGATACCATAACTATCCACTCAGGGTCATCTAAACCAGGGCATATCATATCCAACATGGTTCCTTATGTCTCAGAATTAAGGTCTCCAACCTCCTTCATCAGGTTCCTTCCTTTCTCTAACCCTACAATGAGTCCTACCACTGGAGTTTCTCTCTCTAAAGATGGTTCAAGCTCTTAAGGTTACTTGTCTACACTTACCTGGGTGACAAGTATGATCCAAAACCTTTGTCTGACCAAAATTATCCAATGCTATGCATGCTCATCTCATGAACATCAGGTATAACCCTTCAGGTCTAGTCTGAAACCTACTATCAGCCTTTTTCCTGTTCTCTTCTAGGTAGGTGCACACCTCTTCTTCTACTCATATATGGCAGTTAGGGTTCTTATATGGTTACCACTAACCTCCTTAATGAGGGAGTCATCCCTCACCCTAACAGGCATGACCCCTCCAAAGTCGGGTCGCCACAAGGCACTAGGGACAACCAACTACACCTAGTTCATGCTTCTTATGGATACTCAAAACCTCTATACAACATGCATGTCTATCCCATGTACGTACATGCATGGTCAACTATGATATCCAACTCATCATGTCTTCTCTTTCTCTATCCACCGCTTAGGGTTTGGGTTAGCATCATCCTTAGAGGATGTATCAGGTCCATCCTCTTCATGGATGCTTCTTCCTCCAAGCCTAACTCTCTCCTCCTATTCCTACAAGATGGTTTAACCTCAGAGCTCTCATGAGGGGTAACCAAGAGCATGGCAATGCGGCCCGTGCAGCCTAAGCATGTAACTAAACTTCGTCTGAGTTTATAATTATCAAAACTAATGTCCATGGCATCTTTCTTACATGCTTTTTATTATTTGGTGGAGGATTCCTTAATCCTTATCATCCTTAATCCCAAAACTCAGAAGGGTGGTGGAGAGATAGGAAAATCCTAATCTCATAAAGCTATACAATGAATAAGGTTGAGAAGGAACGAAGATAGATGAGAGAAGACCTAGAAGTATCTTATTTCAAGTCAAATCCTTTGATTTCAGCTAAGCAGTCACACATATCTGGGAGTCGTTATAGACCGACTAGTGGGGTGGAGGAAAATCCTGCCATCCCCCGTATCGTGATCCTTTTCTAGACACCTCCATCATCATAAAATCCTCTAATAACTCCCTTAGGCTCTAAAGAGTTTGTAAAATTTAATAATTATGAAAGATTAAATGGAAAACCACGGCTCTGATACCAAATGTAACAACCCCACCTCCCGGTAACCCCCAATTAAGGGAGACTAAGAAGTCAGAGGCATTATCCCAAAACAGGATCAATGGTTTTGCAAATAATCAACAATAATTATTAAATTCTACTACAACTAAACTTTTCATGGAATAAATTTTTTTCTAATCATACCTTGTAAAAACATAGGAAGAGGAAGTCATTCCCGATGAGAACTAATCTATCTAAAATCCTCCATATATTTATTTAAACTTGAATCCATCAATGTCACTTTAATGAATATCCATTTTCTTATTAACCTAAAATGCTGACAAACAAAATGGCAGTTAGTATTATGAATTATATTGGTATGTGGGGGAACCAATAATCTCACAATTATTGATAACAACATATGCAAGCAATTATTATTTAGCAAACAACTTTACGTTTTAAACAAAACTACTCAATCCATACCTATCCATGCCTCTATGTTGTCCCTACAGTGGACATGGATACTACCTCTCTCACATGGTAGATCTCAACTAACCCCCATGATCCTACCTTACAGGTAGATCAATACCTAGGGTTGTGGAGTCGCATGACCCTACCCAAAGGTAGTCTAATCCCTGACTCATGATAACCTGATGGTCCTACCTCGCGGTAGCCATATACTAGGTCATCATTACCAAAGCTACAGAGGAGGACAATGATTTGAGCTTGTTATGCATATATATTTAAGGTGATAACCATAATCACTTTATCGTTGCATGAAATAAATGTCAACCAACCAGTTGATTTCAAGCAACTGGTAAAACCTAAAAAATCATCGTGAAACTAGAGCGATTAGCCATAAGTGTAACTACGTACCTGATTTGACGGTAACTTGATGTCCAAGAAAAATCAGTTAGGATTTAACAAACAAGCAATCAAGTAATCAACATAGATCCTGAAATTAATGCATAAAACCCACGTGTCATTACTTTATCCAAAACATTCTCAAGATTGACTTGGGTCCCACCTTAGGGTTTCTAGGCTAACTTTAGGGTTTTAGCCTCCATAATGCATTTATCACTTTTAATGCTCTTTTGATCCAAAAACCTTAATTTCAACATCATAGGCATGATTGAATTCCAATTAGGTCAAATATATTTCTTTTACACTAAAACCACCATGTTCATCCTTTTAGGTCATGCCAAGATCATTAAGGCTAATTATCATGTTTAGATTCTTTTGAATCGGTAACTCTTATTTCATCAATGATTACCATATTTCACATCTTCTAGGTTAGAAAACCCTAGTCTATCATTAATTGTTCTTTTATACACTAAGATCCCCTAATTATCCACAATTAACTATTTTCATCCACAAAAAAAGTCCAAAAACATTATTTCATGACTTCTAGATTAATTTCCATATTTATGTTCATTAATCCTCATAACTATCAAAATTAGGGTTCCTAAGCCCATTAATGCACTTTCTAAGTCATAGAACCCTAATTAGGAAAATCATGTGTTATTCATATTAAATTACATCCATATTATCTTCTTTTTTTTTAATGTAAAACACCTAAACTTTGATCAACTTAGGTCATTAAACTCATTACTAATCAAAAATTAGTATTTTGATCCAATTAAAGTATTAAAGACACCATCTTATGTAATTTTTGAACTAGAAGAAGATTTAGACTTCAATTATATTTTTATTGGATTCCTTACATTTTTTTGATCAATTTTCACATATATATATATTGTCTCCATGCGATTTACCAATTATTAGATTCGAATTTCGTGAGATAATTACCTCTGGGCCAATCGCTGAGTGCCACCTCAGCATCCAATTCCTTTTCCCCTTTCCCATGTGTGTAATTTGTAACCAATCTGGTGTGACCCTCTCATCGACTTGCTCCAACGGGGTCGAGGTGCTAAACACAGCCAAAGGATGATTTCACCCTTTCCTTTCTTCACAAATGCTGGGAGAAGTCTCGTCTTTTGCATCTTTCTTTTCTTCTTCATTCTCATAGGTGAACAATAGCTGTGTGGCTGCGCCACAGTGGCACGTCACCAGAGCACCAGCAACCGAGAGAGGGGGAAACATGGATTGAAACAGGCCATTGGCATCTGAGATGCAAGGGCGAATCTAAAGGGTTAGTATTTATAGGTGTGGGGGGTCTAGAGTTAGCTCTCCAACCCCGCTGCCAAAACCTAGTATGACTGTGATTTGGGCATTTCCTTGAAAGTCCCTAGAACCTAGCAAAACCTAGGTTTATCTGGTGCGTAATTAGCTCCCGAACCCAACCAAGCAATTTCCTCGCTTGCACATTCATTAGATCTCCTGAAAAAAAGGAGTGAAAGATTAGCTTTCCTCCTCCTATTCTAATTCTAACTGGATCTAATAAGATCCAAGGGTACCTTGGATTCTAGATCCACAACTCCTATCATGTGCATAGATCCTAAGTAAATTTGAAAAAGAAAAATCATATGCTACATTTAATACAATGCATTGATTAGCCTATCACTTTAGGAAAACTTGTATAAACCATAACTCTCTCTTCGTTTATCCCTTTTCATCCAAATTTTAGGGGAAAGTCCAATATGACATAATCTACTTGTGTGACAAGTTCTAGACTCAAATATGAAAGTATGATGGACTTTTCTTCATATGCAAGTTATTACTTAAAAGGCAAATTTTATGCATATTCTCTTTCCTATTCTTTTATATCATTTATTTGGATTCCTTTTCACCATTAGAAACCATGTGGGCTCAAAATCTCATCCATGATGATTCCATTATCCATATTTCCACATATTTCTTACATTTACACCATTATCTCATATTTCCTTCTTAATAAAGCAATATCTGTGATGGAGCTTCCACTCGCATGGAATTGCACGCACTACTAAAAATCCTAAAGATGGTAAGTATTTAGGTTTAGCCTTGCTTATACTAGATTTAGAACTCCACCCATTTTTGCTAGGATACGTGGAAGTCTTATCGTAGTATAGTTAAGGGTCGAATCCACAGGACAACAGTCTTGTTGGGAGTAACAAGATGGAAAATGTTGGAATTTCGCTTAACCTCTTAACAGTTGGTATCTAGATCGAAAGGTAGATTTGGTTGTTTTAAACTAAGTGCAAGTAAAGTAAAAGAAAGAAATTAAACTTAAGGTTGTTTAACAATGATAAGGAACCACTAGGATGTGACCGGTTTTCACCACCACTACACATGGATCAAAACATGCAACGCAAAAACATAACCTGCAATAAGAGTCTAATCAGTTAGTATCCTTGTAGGCTTAGCTTCCTTTTGGAGAACTAACTACGAGGAGAGTGGGAATGTTGCAACTCCAGCCATCCCCGAATGAATGGTCACTTACATTACATCATTTCCTTTGCAAAGCGCGTTCCTCGACTTATCAAGGGTATACTTTCATACGTCAACTGATTCCATTTCATAGTATGAAAGCATAACAAATGATAAGTGAGTATACTCCACTCCTTGAAAAACACTCCTAGATACCGAAACTAATGCATGGTGGATACATGCATTAAGAACCAACATTCAATCGAGATTCGAATCTGATAGTACAAACATAGAAAATTCATACTAAAAGATAAAAGATAACACGAGTTGGTGATCAAGCAACACGCATTCATTAAATGATTGATGTTGAACTGAAAAGAAAGTATATCTCTATTGAAAACCATGGATTACATTACAAGAAATGAAAATATGGGTAGCGGGGCTACTCCCCACACCCTAGTGAATGAGACGACTCACTCAAATATAGAACAAAGAAGGAGGCGAGAAGAGAGAGAGAGAACGCCATCTCCACAAAGGAGAGAGGAAAGTCAACCCCTTGGAAGGAGAGAGAATGACGATCTTCACACTTCACAGGTTGCTCGATGATGAGGTCTCCTCTTCCCACCTTCTTTGGTGAGGAGAGAGAAAGCAGCTTCAGGATGGAGTGTGGATCTTAGACCGGTAGCCTTTGGGGAGAGGATGGAGGTTGGAATAGCTCTGGAGTAGTAGAGGCAGCCTCTGGGCGTCTGAAAACTTGATTCCTTTGGTAGGACCCCTTGGGTCTTATTTATAGGCTTTAAGTGAAGTCCAAACGGTTTGGTCAGGTTTGGGTCCAAACAGTCTTGAAGACCGTTTGGACTCTGAGACCGTTTGGACGCTGAGACCGTTTGGACATCGAGACCGTTTAGCTTCGTGCGGTCTTGAGACCGTTTGGTTTCATGCAGTCTTGAGACTGGTTGGCTTCATGCAGTCTTGGGATCGTGTGACTCCATGCGGTCTCGGGACCGGTTGGCTTCATGCGGTCTTGGGACCGTGTGACTCCATGCGGTCTCAGGACCGGTTGTCTTCATGCGGTCTTGGGACCGTGTGACTCCATGCGGTCTTCGGACCGGTTGGCTTCATGCGGTCTTGGGACCGTGTGTGTCAATGCGGTCTCAGGGCCGGTTGGCTTCATGCGGTCTTGGGACCGTGTGAGGCTTTTGTGATTTTTTTGTGTCTTTTTCTGTAAGTAAAAAGGAGAAAGGTTAATCTAACAATATATTTGCAATAAGAGAGGAAAGTTAAGGATTCTGTCTAGTTTATCTGAGAAAGAGTGTGGAAAACTAAAGAAAATTACTAAGATAACATCACAAAATTGGAGGTTATCACCCCCCTAACTTAGAGTCTAGCTTGTCCTCAAGTTAGATAGAGTTGAGGCATGTAATGGCGAAGCGATTTTATTTAGTTAAGATTTCCATACTCTTGCTTCAATTCTAAACCCGAGATCTCCTAAGGTAGTATCGGAGCTTTTTTCTTGCCTTAACTCTTTCAGGTATTGATCGTTGCTTGGATCTTAGGTTTCTTCCATATCTCGTAGCCCGCATTGGGACCACTTTTTATTTTGTGCATGTCGTTGACTCTAATCAGTTTTATACTTCTCTGAAAATTCTACCGGAAGCTATAGTGGGTATGAGGGTTGGCTAAAGGCTTGATGTGTAACTCCCCCTTCGAGTGGAGGAGGGGTTCTCTATGCTTTTAGGATGTCACTACCGGGCACGATACATCTGCCTTCGTGAGGGCAGCTGAATGTACCAGCCAGGCGAGTCCTTTATAAGCCTTTCATATATTTAGATACCTTAGGGTTTCACTACCGGGCACGACACATCTACCTTTTCTTAGGGCAGCTGAATGTACCGGCCGAGCGATACCTTCATTGGTTCTTTATATAGATCCTTATTCATGGCACAACTCTCATAGTTTTATTCAACACTCTAGCTTTTATTCATAAACTCACATGCTTAGGATTTGGGTGTTTAGGAATTTTGGTTTGGGCGGCCAAGCCTCTTTTATTTGAAGAGAAGAAAGTTGTTCTTAGAGTTGCTCGACATGCACTTATTTGGTTTCTACTAGTGGTCCACTTGTAAGGCTTCATGATTTGTATGTCACCTGATGTCCCTCCCGTCCTTGAGAGTGTTTGGCTTATTTCGGCCCTAATGTTGACCTGTGGAAAGTCAGATGTAAAATTGAAACAAAAGCATGAAAATCGAGTAAGATAATTTATTAACTCGTCGTTACATGTCTATGTGCTATTCTCATTATTACTCTTGAGGACTACTGGATTCTAAAGTTAGGCGGGGATGACTTTGTTCCAAGAGGGATGTTATTCTTCATGAGTAGGATTTATTATCGGGGAAGAAATTTAAATTAGAAACTAAATGTGCAATGAAAGCTAAGCAAATTTTTGTACAAATTTGAAAAAGAAGATAGAGAGGGAAGGATTAGAAATGATGCCTCGCCCTTGTCCAATGTACTCCCCCCCTAACTTATCAGTCACTCTATCCTCAGAGTGTCAAAGTGATAGGTTGAAAAGTACAAGGACAAGGGCATCAGGCGTTAGTGAGTCCTTTAGTAGCGCCATGTGTGCGAAGGAGATTAGCAGTGAACTTTCCACATGATGCGTTGTAATCCACATATGTCATGTCCTCTACTGGGCTTCCAAGGACCATGATGATGTATATCCAATAGAGGATGTAGAAACCACAATCATTTGACTCGCGAAGCTGCTGGGGGCATTTGTGGCTGAAGGCAGGGAGATGAAAGTGTTCTTTGTCGTATGCCCTTGTGTGCTTGCTCAAAAGATCGTGTAACTTGTCGGCACACTCCTTTTCCAACTCCTCCATAGGCGTTCTTGGTGTCATAGTGTACTTTGTCTCATCTGGATTTTACTGGCTGTCAGAACTATTGTAGATAGTAGTCGTTCCTTCAGGTAAATTAGTTGCTAGTAACATCCAGTGTTCTTGGTGAAGGAAGGGGAGCATGATGAACTTTGGAATTGTATGTTGGAGGCAAGAGATAAGTGCCTCCGGCGTTCTGAAGTTCTTTATCCCTAAGAGGTCATCCCTCATGTAAGCTGACACCATGTAGATAGTAGGGTGATTTCGTCCGAGTAGATATTGATAAGAAGTCATCAGGCTCACTGATGGAGACCCTTTGAGTTGTATTGTCTCTCGGAGGGTATCTGCCATGACCAAGATATCTCCAGCTATAAAAAGAGATCATCTGTTTTAACATGTAGTCTAGACATAATGAGCCAGAGTTCATTGTCGGAGAGACTCTTACAAGCTTCGAGGTTGAAATTTGGAAACGTTGGTTCAATGGCAGGTAGCGGGACCATTTGTGTATGTTTGTTGATGATGGCTCCCATTATCAAGTCAGTGTCCCTTTTATCTTCTGCCAAATCAAAAGAGTAAGGGTCCCATGGTTTTTTCTCGGGAACCATGGAGGGCTGTTTTTGCTTCTCCAACTCCTTTAAGGTTTGCCAAAATGGTTGTTTTTTAGGACGTTGGATGGCCGAGTAGAGATACTGAGGCACGTCATCTGGTGCCATAGTAGGGTCCTTGAAGAACCGTCTATCACAGATGAGCTCCATGGCGTATCGCCCTCACAGAGAGTGAAAATATTCTGCGGCCAGCTCGGTGAAAGGGATTTGTTGATTTAGCGCTTGTATGTGGCGTATAGTGCAGAAAGCGCAATCCCCAAATCCTTCAATTGCTTGGACTTGTGGGTTAATTATTTGGAACCAAGGTTGGCTCCAATCCTGGAGGAGGGATGGGCATGCGGCTGAGATTAGTTTCAGAAGCCGGAAAGGGATGCACCTTGCCTCCCCGAATTCAATACCAGCAAAATTGATTATTCTGGCTCTTAGCTCATTGGCGCAAAAATTGTACACCTTGGTGTCTCGAGCTACGGTGTCCACAATCATTAACAACCAGTGGCCGGAAACTTGAAATCGCACGGTTATATAACGTGCCTTTCTTGCTATCCCTCTATTCAACCGCTTGGTGGATTTGGTTTGTAGTTCTTTGTATAACAGACTCATTGCTAGAGCAGGTGATGCGTTGAGCACTAGTTGCTGCCGCTTTGAGCTTCTGTAGGTTTCAATATAATTGGCAAGGAGAACATGGAAGATCGCCATCTTCACTGTTGACTGGGGTCAGAGGATGGTGCGACAATCTTCACGTGTCATCTTGCGCTTGGTTTTTGTATTTTTGTAGATAACGTCCCCTCCTTCTTTGGCATAATCTATTATAGTGTTTAGGATGAAGATATCCTGAGCATATAGGGTAGAGATGGCCACCATATCTATATCGTGCATCTTGTGAGGTAGAGGTGGTGGCGGGGGAAGCTCTTGCGGAGAGGGGGGAGTCTGCTCCAAGTCGTCTATATAGTGTTGCAAATCTTTTTCTTTGTCGGAATCAGATGCAGAGTCGAGTTCTTCATCAGTATCTAAGATGACTCTTTCTGATTCTTCCTGTTCTGGGGGTAGGGGCGTCGATTGTTCTGGTGCGGAGAAATGTTGAGCTGCTGATGCTGCTAGGCTATTGCTAGTTCCCAATAGGCATTGATGGAACTTAGCAAAAGCCGCATCTTTTGCAGCCTCCCCCAATGATCCCATTGCTGAATAGTCAAGAAATTGATCCCCATATGACATATTAATGTTGTCATTGTGAGTTGGGGATTTAGGATCTTTGTCACCTTCTTGGTGGTCTTTCTTTTATTCTGGCTCTGCCCCTCGACTGGGGCCCTTCGCAGCATTGTTTGTATCATCAGATTTATCATCTGGGGAAGTTCTATTGTTAGAGTCAGCCGAGGAGTCAGAATCATCATCCTCATCTTCGTCTTCCTCACCTTCTTCGTCTGCTGCCTTATCTATGATGTGCTATTGTGTAGTCTTTTTGCACTGCCGATGGGTTGCTTGTAGCTCATCAAACGCCACTTGCACATGCTCATGGGATTCAAGTAGTGCGTCGTGTGTTTCCTTAAGATCTGAGTATCATCCCTCAACAAAGAGGAGTCGTGATGTAAGATCTGTCACCTGAGCTCGTAGTTGGTTAAGCTCGTTGTTTGCTGACTCCTCTTGGCGACTGTGGAGAAGTGTGAGGGTGTTGTCGGTGTCAACCAAGCGCGTTCTTAAAGCAGTTTGTTGCTACTTAAGCTCACGCAGGGTTTCAGGCAGAGGTTGAGTCTGCGTAGAGATCCTATCAATTTGCTTGGCCATCCCTTCTTGCTGGCTTTTTACTCCAAGGACCAGCTTGGGCAAGCTTTTGTAGTGGTCATCAATGTGATCGACTTGCTTGGCCACTACGTCCTGTCGTTGATGAATACTTTGGAGGATGCTTGGCAAGGCGTTGTTCTACTCGTTGATCTTGGCGACCTGTTTAGAAATACCCTACACACAAGAAAGAATAGATTGCATTATGTTAGAAGGGTCAGTGAGGAGGTTTCAGATGGCATCAAATTGACGTCTGAATTCCTCACCGACATTTGTAAAAGGGACCCCAGATGTGGAAGGGTGGTATGGCTGGGGTCGGAGTGGAAGGGTGGTAGTGTCTTTCATAAGGGACACTGTTGAAGGTTCCGTGAACTGTGTAGTGACTGTGGATGAGGTCACCAACAGTGTCGGGGTGGTGGCAGATGAACGAAATGGTGATAGTCCCGGTGAGAATGGTGGGACCGAGAATGTTGAGGGGAAATTGGTGGAGATGGGAGTGGAGGGGTTGATGTCAGGCGTTGAAGTGGAGAATGGGATGCCTGAAGAGAAAAAGGTTGGGGTGGAAGATGTGGATGGAGGTGTAGATGTGAGGAAAGGGGTTGTTGTTGGAATTGTTGTGGAAATTGGTTGGAGAGGGGTGGATGGTAGAGTGGTACGGATGGTGGTGGAAACAAGCTCAACATCTAGATTTTTAATGAATGAGTCTAAAGAGGAGGTGGTGATGTTTTCTTCGGGGAGGGGCTCAGCCTCTTGATTTGGCTTAGATGTCAGTGTCCCCGACAGCTGTTGTAGTTGTAGACGTGCCTTAGACGGTCGCTTTACTGGTATTTGTGTTACCCTGGCTGTCGAGGCGGTAATACTAAGCTCTGTCTAGCCCGCTTTAGTCTTCTTCTCTTGTACTTTGATCGAAACCAAGATTTTGGTAAGCTCTTCGTCAGTGAAGAGGAGCTTTTCTTTATCGTAATTCGCAAGTTCCGGAAGCAGTAGCAGAGTTCGGGAAGATCGTACTGTGGGGCAGAAAATGTAGTATAATTTCACATCCTTTTCTTTGATAACAAAGGAGTTCTTCAATGTTTTCTCATCAGTAAGGATGTCACCCTTGATCTGCGTGCATCGAGGAAGCAATCTGTCCATCTTGAGATATTTGATGATGGAAGTTATGTGCCAACCCATGCAGATTTCTTTCCCTATGGCGTAGACTGAGAATTTTTGTATCATGTGCCGACCAATGTTGACCGGCATTCCATGCAGAATGGACCATAGAAGAAAAAGGTTAGCGGTTATAACATTTCCTCCCTCCATTCTGGGGAAGAGCACACCAGTGAGAATTTTGTGAAGCATGCACACGAACCCAGAATGGATGTTGGAGGCTTTGCATGTCTTTGCTTCATAAGATGGGAACCCTGTTAGGGTTTTCCAGAAGCTGTGTTTATTGAATTGGGAGTTTTCCGTGCCTACATCTTTGGCCTTTTTGAGCTTCTCTGGGTTGTCTATGAAAATTTCGTTCAGAAGATTTTCTGTTATAACAATGTTGTTTCCAAAAAGTTTGGTGACCAGCCCGTGGTCACCTCTGTCCCTTGCTCTATGCATAATGTCCACTGCTTCTTTGGTGAGATGTGTAAAGAATTTTGTTGTGGGTTTGACATATGAAATTTTGGGGACTAAGCAGAGTCTGGAGAGATTAGCATTGTCTAGCATGGTGAGGATTCTATCGTAGATCCCCATATTAAGTAGTACACTTGAGCAGACATACTTTGTTGGTTTTAGTATTTTGTCGATGGAGGGGAGGGTGTGGATGTAAAGGTTTTCTGGTGGTGGTGCGGTGGTGGTGAGTACTGAGAAGACAGGGGTAGTGGTGGTTGCAGGAGTGGTAGTGGGGGTGGTGGTAGCGGTTGATGGGATATGGCCTACTAGGGTTTGTTCCCTAGCAGTGGTGGGGCGGACCTATTTTCTTGCCCGCTTTTTTGGGGGTTGTTCGGTCGCAGGTTCTTGGACCTTTTGTTTCCCCTTGGACTTTTCAGCTGGGGATTCTTCCTCGGAATGTGGCTTGTATTCAGAGCCTTCATCACTGGAAGAAATTTCTTCCACTTCTTCTTCAGGCTCCTCAGCTAGACTTTTGTTGATGCGGTCAATTTCACACAAAATCACTATGATGTTGACCTTTGGTGGGGCCTTTCCAGTCTCGTTGTAGTTATCTATGATCTTTTGGAGCCTGGCTCGGTCCTCTATCAGTTCTTCTGTTGTCCAGAAGGGGTTCTCAGCAGTTCCGGCCATATCTGAAATTTTACAGAAAATCATGTGTTAGAATGTTTTGGATTGGCAATGATAACAAAATTATTTAAAATTATGGTGTGCATGTGTTAATGTTTTTGTTCGGGTTTTGGGTTTTAGTGTAATTCAAATAGATCAAACGGTTTTAAGCCCGTTTGGCTCCAAATGGTTTCAGAACTGTTTGGATCCAAACAGTTTGGATCCAAACAGTTTCGGGACCGTTTGGCTCCAAACGGTTTCAGGACGGTTTCGGGACCGTTTGGCCCCAAATGGTTTCGGGACCGTTTGGCTCCAAGTGGTTTCAAGACCGTTTGGCTCCAAATGGTATCGGGACTGTTTGGCTCCAAGCGGTTTCAAGACCGTTTGGAAGGTAGAACGCCGGGGGCGCAGCGGATGGTGGATAAGCAAAATCGGCGGCAATAGCGATGGTGGTGGCGATAAAGACGAAGACGTTAGTAGAGATGATGGCGGCGATGGAAAAGGGGGCCGTGTTTGTAACGTAAACGTCAGCGATGGCAGAAATGGAGGTGGTGCAAAAACGGAAGCGCCGATGATGTGGGGGTGCTGGTCTACCTTGCAACTGCTGATGAAGATGTCGATGACGATGCAAAGAGAGGAGGTGACTGAGGTGCGGTCACCGTGAAGACACACAGAAATGGGAGTGACAGTGGCAGAGAGAACTTGCGTCACGAGCTGCGTGGGAACAAGAGCAGGGGGGATGAAACAGTACGCGTAAGGGTTTTAGAAATCTCGAGAATCCGAAGAAAGAAGAAGGAGAGGGGTAGGGTTATATTTATAGGAATCGGGGGTTGACTATACAATTTCCTGAGGTCAAACAGTTTGAAACTGATTGGACTCCAAATAGTTTCCAGACCGTTTGGATCCAAACGGTTTCAGGACCATTTGGCTCCAAATAGTTTCAAGACTGTTTGGCGAAGGCTTAGGTTTTTGATTTTTATATTTTTATGTTTGTTTTGGTTATGCAAATTTTTATATTTTTAGATAATAAACTTAGGTTAAACGAAAGGAATAGAAAACAAAGATAAAAGATAAACGGTGATACTCAGATCTTGGGTTGCTTCCCAAGTAGCGCCTGGGTTTTACGTCGCTGGCTCGATGATGTTTTGATTTTGTTATGGGGATATTCTGGGGTCTCTGATCTTACTAGTCTGTCTTAGAATTTTGTCTACTGGAGTACAGTATTTTTTCAATTTATGGCCATTGATTGTCCTTTCTCCTCCATTGTCGTCAACAATTATGATGGCTCCAGTCGGGTAATTGTTTTTTTAAATAAGCCAGGGGACCATCTATTCACCCCACTCCCCTCGTGTGGGCACAACAAAGGAAAAACATACAGCTCCTGCTAGAAAGCAGGTCAAACCCCACATAGGTCAACAAAGACACTAAACCACACAAGCTAACCAAATCACCTCTTACCTTTCTGCATCACAATATAAGGCGTCTTGTGTTTCTCAAGGAACACCATGCCCCTAATCCTAGCTGGGACATCCCTAAGATCAGAAACAACAAACGGTTGATTCAAGTTTACACCCCATCTCCCTATCTCCTTTGGAATCGAGTTGATAGCTCTATGCACCAACGACCCAGCAATGTCCTTCTCCGCAAGGACCTCCTTCACCTCCTTGATCAGGTTAACGATCTTCCAAGGGGCAATATCCACTCCCCACAACATACCATAAACCGAACTATCATCAATCTCCACACTAGAAATGCATAGAAACTGGTCATCCGCAAACTTGACGCCAACTGCGCAAGCTTGGATGAGCGCCATCTGGTAACTATCAGCCGTCAACCAAGCTCTGGTAATCTGACATACTGCAGCATGATGGTTCCTAACAATGCCAGACATCCACCATCTATTATGCCCATAAGGATCACGGTTCTGCCCGACCGCAATGTTCATCTTCAAATTATAAATGTCAGGATTCATCCACCTCACCAGACTTATCTCCTTCAGAATGTACTTAGGATCCTCCACACCATAGGCCTTTAGTCTGTTATGAAAAGAAGAATCAGCTATGCGGGTGAAGCTTTTCTATTTCATCATAGCGTTAATCTGATACATCAACCAATCCACCTCCCTGTTCCAGAGAATTCTTCTGCTATCATACCTAGCCGCACATCTCATCCGCCAAATGCAATAAGGAATAATGGTGGCCATGCAGGCCACGAGCCACAGCTGCAAATCATCAGATCTACCAAAGGAGCACGTATCAAGTAAAGAAATCCGATCCGTGGGAGTAGGATAATCAGTAATCTCAGTGAATCTAGTCCAGAAGGAGGTAGCAATCTGACTATGGAAGATAAGATGGTCTATATTTTCCACACTTGGCTCATCACAATAGTCACAACGGGACGCTAAAGCAATAAAACAACTGGTAATGTTTTCATCAGCTGGAATAGCATTCTTCATCATCTTCCAAATGAACGCACACGCCTTGGGCGATTGAACGTGCCAAACTCGGTGAAGCCCATGTGGTCCATCATAACTCGTACTCCCCAAGACCGTCTTGACAGAATGAATGGAGAACTGTCCCCTCGTATCCGAGACCCAAATGGGATAATCATCCGTATCTGATACCTGTTGAGCTGCCTTCTTAATAAGCTCCACACCATGCTCATCGAGGACCTGCTGTAAAGAAAACCAATCCCACCCAATATCATGAATCCACAAATCATGCACCAAAAACGGATGGTTACGATCACTGTTATAACGTGCGTGATCAAAAAGCCGCTCATCACACCACAAAAAATCCCAAAAAGGAATGTTACCCCTCCCAACAATCCAGCGGCAGTGAGGATAAATGCTCGGGAACATATTCCAGATTCTCTTCCAGTAAGGAGACACATTCGATCTATACTTCAGACGATTGGGATATAAAGCTGAATGACTATACGCTCTACTAGCATACTTATCACTGCAAAACTTGTCCCATAAGGTGTCACCAACAATCAGCTCCCAACATGCTTTAGCCACAAAAGCGTCGTTAATGCGGCAAGTATTCGACAAGCCTAGACCACCTTTCTCCATCGACACCACCACTCTGTCCCAACTAACCCAGGCCTTCCTATGGCAATTGGCCCGATATGCTCAAAGGAACTTAGATAACATAGCATCAAGGCGATTAGGAATACCATCCGGAATACCAATAGCAGTCGCTGTGTACACCATAGTAGAAGCAAGAACATGTGCGATCAAAAGCTTCCTGCCTGCAAAAGATAACAACCTGGATTTCCACGAGGCAATCTTGTGAGAAATCTTCTGAATAAGATATTCAAAGTCAGATAACAGATTCCTTCCAACTCTAATCGGCACTCCCAAATATACAAAATTATCAACCACATTATCCATTTGAATAGTTGCGCCTATATCCATCTTAGTAACCATGTCTTTGCTGCCAAAAATACAAGAGGACATCAACCTGTTAATCCATTGGGCCGACGCTTTCTCATACATAGATTGTAAATTCTGGATCTCATCCATCGTGTTAGGAGTAGCATTCAAACAGACCATAATATCATCGGCATAACATAGAAATAAAGGAGGAGTCCCATTACCCCTAGTATGAAATCTCTCCAGTCTTCGCAAATCCCCCATATGTGTAATCCGTCTGCATAGAATTTCTTCAAACAGAATGAAAAGAAAGGGAGATACCACATTACCTTGTTTCAACCCTCTAAGCAAAGGGAAGAAACTTGCAGACTCATCCCCAATTGTGACTGTCGCCCAAGAATTAGAGAAAAAACTAATACATAACTCGATGAACTCTTTGGTAAAACCGGACCTCGCCATGATCCGCTCCAAGACGTCCCACTTAATCTGGTCGTACGCCTTAGACATATCAAGCTTAATCATGATGTTCGGCCTCTCACCCCCATGGTATATGTCATGCATCAACTCCTTCACCAACCTGACATGGTGAGTAATCTCCCTTCCTCTAATGAACGCCGCTTGCTCATTAGATATCAGCTCCGACATCAAGTAAACCATCCTGTTACTGACAACTCGTGCAAGGATTCTCAACGCTACATTCTCTACAGATATCGGGCAGAAGTCCTTCTCGAGGAGGGTCGGATCGTCATTCTTTGGAATAAGAACAATATGGCAACAAAACAGGCTACGGTGACAATTCTATCTAAGGAAGAAAGCCTCAGCGAGCTTCATAAAATCATCTCTAATGTATTCCCAAGCAGCAATGTAGAACGGAATAGTAAAACCATCAGGACTGGGAGCAGAAAACTTGTCCATTTGGCACATAGTTTCAAACACCTCGGCTGCACTAGGAATAGCACTGAGAGACACATTATCATCTATAGACACAACCTCCGGTATACTAGCTAGGAACTCCTCCAAAACATCCTCATCATGATGTACCATCTCACTGTATGCATTCCTAAAAAACTCAGTAGCACACGAAGCAATCTCCTTCGGGTCAGTCACCCTGTCCCCTGATGGTAGAGTAATGCATCTAACTCTTCTATTCTTTCTCCGAGACTTCACTACAGCATGGTAAAACTTTGAGTTGCGCTCACTGTCGTTTAACCATTAGATCTGAGACTTCTCTTTTCACACTTTCTCCTCCAAATCTAAGGCCTCTTGCAGCTCAAACTCCGTGATTCTCAAGACAGTCTCATTGTCCATGCAAGGGTATTCGTCAAAAGCATTTTGGGTAATGTGCACAACGTCCTCCAGATCTAGGATCTATTGGGTCACGTCCCCAAAGGTCTTCCTGCTCCAAGACTTCAAGGCCTCTCTCACCCTCCTAATCTTATAGTAGAAGATATTCGACGGGTGCCCATCCCTAGAATTGTCCCAATTATCAGCAATAATCTTTAAGCACTCATCATGTTGAAGCCACGTCTGCATAAAGGCAAAGAAACTCTTCTTTCTAGAAATAATCAGATTCCCAGACTTGTACAAGATCGGGCAATGATCCGAGACTCTATAGCGAGTAAGATGAATCGTATTGGAATCCAGTGTAAGAGCAGCCCAAGTATCATTTAACAAGATTCTATCAAGTCTCTCCCAAATAGTAGGCGTATTGTACTGTTTATTGACCCACGTAAACCTACTGCCCTCAAACTGCGTCTCCTTAAGACATCCATTCTGGATGAAAGTGTTGAAGTCCACGATTTCCTGAAAGCTCCTGTTATTGCCCCCTCTCTTCTCCTGATCACTTCTAATGATATTGAAATCACCTGCTAGAAGCCAGCTGCTATCGCCAATGATGCCTGACATCTCGAGAACGTCATCCCAAAGCGAATGTCTGCACATGTAATTACAACTCGCGTAGACCGCAGTAACAAAGAACATATTGCCACTATCATCAGTACACTTCACCGTCACATGCTGCCCATGACATTTCTCAACCTCCAGCTTGAGAGTACTATCCCCATAGCACCATATCTTTCCCCCTTCAACTGAGTTATCAGTCGCCCAATCCAGATTAACAATGTCCAAAAGTTCCTCAACAACCTGAGCATGTAGAAAAGGTTCGAAGATACACACAATCATGGGTTTATGCCTCCTGCATAACCGACCCAAGACCCTTCTAGTCTTATTGTTTTCCGCCCCCCTTATATTCCAGAATAGATAATTTGAGTCCATGTACAGGCCTTAACTACAGACGACAACTATCATTCCCTCCATCAAAAACTCCTTTCTCTGTCATCCCAATCATCATAAATGAAAGGAAGCTCACCTTCAGATAACCTTCTTCTATGAGTAGCTCTGTGAAGAATGCCCATACAAACATGTTGATCCAGACGCTCCTCACGAATAGAATCCCCATGAGAAGACAAAACATTCGATCTACCACTCTTCCTTCTGTATGCGTCACCCTCTTCCTCATGACCCAGGTGTATATAGTCATGCAGACTTCTATCATGTAGCATCTTCCTCATACCATCTTCATCAAAGACTATCCTGCGTGGAGCTACTGGCTGTGTTGGACAACAAACTTCCTCTACACTTGATTCTGTCTATGGCATCATCTGCTGCTCCTTCTCACCGGTGCCTACATCATGATTCTCCACCATCTGTCCACCGTTACTAATAAATTCTGATTCACATCCATTTTTATTTATAGACAACGCATTCATTGGTATGTCAAGGTCACGGCCAGTCGGGTATATATGTTTGATGGTGAAAGGCTCGGACGACTTTGTGCGGATTTTTCCGGGGAACACTTTGAGCCTAGAGTTGAAAAGAAGGACTTTATCTCCAATGGTGATGTATTTTATTTTTAGATGACCGTCGTGCCACATCTTGGTCTGTTCTTTGTAAATCCTAGCACTTTGATAAGTGGTAATTTGGAGCTCCTCTAGTTCTTGTAGTTGGAGTTGTCTATTTTCTCTAGTGCTTTTAAAATCAAAATTCAGTTGTTTAATGGCCCACCAAGCCTTATGTTACAGTTCCACTGGAAGATGACATGATTTCCCATATACCAAACAGAACGAGGTTGTTCCAATTGGTGTTTTATAAGCTGTTCGGGAAGCCCAAAGGGCATCGGGAAGCTTGGTGGACCAGTCAGTACGGTGTCTATTGACTGTTTTTTCTAAGATTGCCTTCAGTTGTCTATTCGAAACTTCAACCTGACCACTGGTTTGTGGATGGTAAGGCGTGGCAACTTTATGGTTGACTCCGTATTTCTTTAAGAGGGCTTCAAAGCTTCGTTCCAAAAAACGGGTCCCTCCGTTGGATATGACAGTTCGGGGGACTCCGAATCTAGGAAAAAATATATCTTTAAACATCTTAATGACTGGTTTGGAATTGCTGGAAACTGTGGGTATAGCTTCTACCCATTTGGAGACATAATCCACTGCAACCAGTATGTAGGAGAAACCATATGAAGAAGGAAAGGGGCCCATGTAGTCTATCCCCCATACGTCGAAAAGTTCGATCTCTTACCACATAGTGAGGGACATTTCATTCCTTTTAGATATGCCGTCAGAAAGTTGACATTTGTTGCATGATTTACAAAATCATGGGAATCTTTTGCTATTGTTGGCCAAAAGAAACCCGATTGTAGGACTTTCATTGCGGTCTTTTTTGAACTCGTATGTCCTCCAGTGGGGCCAGAATGACAATATTGTAGGGCATGATTAATCTCTTCTTCAGGTAGGAAGCGGCGGAAAAGTCCGTCTGCACATAGTCGAAAGAGATAAGGTTCGTCCCAATAGTATTGCTTGTCATCGTGGAGGAATTTCTTTTTGTCATGGTAAGAGGCGGAAGGGTGAATGATTCCTGTAGCCAGATAATTTACTATGTCAGCATACCAGGGGAATCCTGTAGTAATTTTCATTAGCTGGTCATCGGGGAGGGAGTCTTTGATAGGTGCTTTATCATCATCCTCAACTTCAATACGGATGAGATGATCAACAACGACGTTTTCCACTCCGCTTTTGTCTTTGATTTCCAAATAAAATTCCTGAAGCATCAACACCCAGTAGATAAGTCTGGGTTTTGCATCTTGCTTCTGAATTAGATATCATATGGCGGAGTGGTCAGTGTAGACGATGACCTTGGCTCCAATCAGGTAGGAGCGGAATTTCTCGAATGCATAGATGACAACTAAGAACTCCTTTTCTGTAGTGGTGTAGTTCTTCTGTGCTTCATCGAGCATTTTAGATGCATAGTATAGTACATAAGGTTTCTTGTCAATTCTCTGCCCTAACACGACCCCTATGGCATAATCGCTGGCGTCACACATGATTTCAAAAGGTTGTGACCAATCTGGGGCTCTTAGTATGGGTGCAAAGATTAAAGCATTCTTCAAAATTCTGAAGCTTTGTAAGCATTCTTGGTCAAAATTGAACTCGGTGTCCTTGGTCAATAATTTGGTCATGGGTTTTACTATTTTTGAGAAATATTTGATAAAACTTCAATAAAATCCAACATGACCCAAGAATGCTCATACTCCTTTTACGTCTTTTGGTGGCGACAGTTTTGAGATAACATCAATTTTTGCCTTGTCTACCTCAATCCCCCTTTCACTCACTCTATGTCCGAGGACAACACCTTCAGTTACCATAAAATGCCTTTTTCCCAATTTAAGATAAGGTTCACTTCCTCGCATCTTTGTAGGGCATGTGATGGAGCTAGAACTTACACCAAAAGATTACTCTTTCAATGGAAGTCCTAATATGCACCAAAAACCCTAGGGAGTTGATGTTCTCTCTAGGTTTACCTACAACTGGTGCTAGATAAATGCTCCAACCCCACAAGAGTGTGGAAGCCTTATCATAGTACAGATTTAGGATCGAACCTAAAGGACAACGTTAAGAATCTGAGTGTCTTTTTCTTGTTTTGTATCAATCTAAGTTAATCATCTAAGGCCATAAGTTTGATTTGAGTTATTTAACCTAAAATGTGCAAAAGTAAAGGCAAGAATAAAAACTAGTTTAAGGATTAAAATCTAAGATTTGCAAATGATGATGGATCACTGGGGTGATGCGGGTATTCGCCACCACTACACATGAATTGTACTTGTACCAAACATAGCAAGACTTGTAAGCAGGATACATGGATGTTGTACAATACCGATGTCTTATAGGACAAGAGTAATGCACACATCCTTCACGGGCTGAGTAACTCTCATCCGGTACGTATCTACGTGTCAATGAAGATATGTAGTCTCCGAAGAGAAAATCTTACTCAACCTCGTGAAATGTGCATCGGAAAACTAACAAGCGAGCGATAATTACCAAATCGATTAGTATCCTTATAGACTATCCCTCTTTCGAGGATATAGCTACGAGAAACGTGAGAGTGTTGCAACGTCAGCCATTCCCGAACGAATGGTCAAGTACTTTGCACCACTCTCTCCTCAGAGTGTGTTCCTCGACCTGTCAAGGTTGCACTTTTGTACGTCAACTGATTCCATTTCATAGTACAGAAGTACAACGATGGAGGTGAGTTTACTCCACTTCTTAGAAAACATTCCTAGATACCGAAACAGATGCGCGGTGGATACACACACCAGAAACCAACACTAAATCGGTATTAGAGTCTCAAGAGCGGTCGTAGACAAACCACAACGAAAGACAATAAATGCATACAAGAACGCGGCCAACATTCAAGCATGTATGAAACGATTTAGTATTGAATCGGAATGATAACATCTTTTTAGTACAAGATACAAGACACGGGCAGCGGGGCTAGTCTCCGCGCCCCAGTGGATGGAACTATTCACTCCTCATAGAGGGAGCAAAAAAGAAAGAGAAGAGAGAGAAAGAAAGCATCGTCGGAGCAGAAGAGTAGATCTGTGACAACCCGGTGTAGATCGTCGCAGTCTCCGGGACTGCTCTGTCATGGTCGATGTCGTCCATCTCTCCACCTCGATCGTCGTGTCTACCTCCGGGATTGCACGGGTAGAATGAGGTAGAACAATGGTAGAAGTGAGATGATAGAGGTGAGATGGTGATGGAACAACCTTCTAGATCTGTCCCCAGTCTGGCAGCACACTAGATCTGGACTCAGGCCGGGATTCTGAGGTTGTTGGTGACGTTTGGTTGGAAACGGTGCTCGGGCATTCTGGCGGCGTCCCGGCACTGGTCCCGGTCTGGCAGCCTTGGGCCGTCGTGAGATGGGATGGGCAAGACCATGCCTCTACCCTTCTATTTATAGGCTTACCAAAATATCTTGGGCCAAGGAGTCACACCTTGTGCGTGTCCTTTTGTCCATGCGGTTTTCTTAATTCATACGGTTTGGTTGCTTATGCGGTCTTGCTTTCAATTGCTTATGCGGTCTTGCTTTCAATTGCTCATGCGGTCTGTGCATGCGGTCTTCTCTACAAATGAGCATGCGGTCTTGATTTACAATTGCCCATGCGGTCTTCACTTGGTTCTTCACGTGGCAAGTGCAGCGAGCAACCGGTCTTGATTTCAGCTGATATTCCATTCGGTCCTCTCATGCGGTTTGCGCATGCGATCTCTATCCATGCGGTCTTCACTTCTTCATGTAGTCTCAGCTCAGCAAACGCTCTTAAGTGCAGAAAACGGTTTCTCAAATGCTCATGCGGTCCTCATGTCCTAGTGCCCATGCGGTCTGTGTGCATGCGGTCTTCTCTCCACTGATTTCTTTATTCGGTTTAGTGTGTCCGCAGCAGCAAGCTACCCGTTCTTGATTTCATAGTGTGCATGCATTCATGCATTCCTCACGATCGCGAGCCTCAGCCTTCATGCGGTCTTCATATGATTATTAAACGGTCTTTGCAGCGATCTTCGCTCAAGAGAAAGAAGCAAACGATCTTGCCAGCTGATCCAAACGATCATGCATGCATTCACGTGGGTGTAACTTTATTCAGCCATGCATGTGAAAATCTCTTCTCCAATCAGCTTGCATGCGTGGGATCCCTTCTCTTTGGAAATCAATATAATAACTCACATGGTTTGCAAGCAAGAAAGCTTCACGGTCTCATCAATTTGGTTTTCATATTCAAATAATAAGCAAACGGTCTTTGCTTGGTTTTGACTTTTCCAGTTGGTCTTTCACGTATACATGCCCATTCAGTTTCTTGCAATTAGCAAACGGTTTGCATGCTCGGTCGAACATCCTGCAGGTGGACAACTCATACGGTTTGCTACCATCATACTCAAACGGTCTTGAGACCGCATGGGCTCAAACGGTCTTGAGACCGCATGGGCTCATACGGTCTTGAGACCGCATGGGCTCAAACGGTCTTGAGACCGCATGGGCTCATACGGTCTTGAGATCGCATGGGCTCAAACGGTCTTGAGACCGCATGGGCTCAAACGGTCTTGAGACCGCATGGGCTCATACGGTCTTGAGACCGCATGGGTGAAACCGAATGGATCAAGATCGAATGGTGGTCATGACCGAGTGGTTGGATGAAAAGGAACCGTTGGATCTCGATTGGATGGTTGAGATTGATCTGTAGAGAAGAAGGAAAGTGAATGAGAGATAAAAAGATCAAATAATCTTGTAAATGGAACTATTAAGGCAATATTAGCATGGAACTAGGGAAATACTCAAAGTAAACCAAAGCAAGGGTAAATCAGTCAATATAAGGAACAAAATCCCTGGAATTGGCGACTGAGAGGGTGAATCTGGAGGATTCATCACCACACCGAACTTAAGCGTTGCTCGTCCCGAGGAACGAAAAAGCCCAAGACAGTCGCCAAAATGCATGCATGTTGGTCTCGTAATTACCTCACCTTCGTGCAGGTGTCAGAAAGGAAAATGAGGCGAAACAAAAATTAGGAAAAAAAACGTCAAAAATCCTTTGAATTGGTGACTGAGGATGAGTCTGGAGGATTCATCGCCACACCAAACTTAAGCGTTGCTCGTCCTGAGAAACGGAAAACTTAACACAGTCGCCAATGAAATCGTTCATCTTGTGATTGCCTCATCCTATTGTCATATCATAATTTTGTTCATGGCTCAGATCGATACAACATCAAAGCTTTCTTAGATCACGGAATACATCTTATGATATCCTCATTTCTGAGTTCACTTCACTGAAGTATTTCCTTCTCACTCTCTGTTGTATCGGTCATGTTTAAGAGTTTTATGAGACTTTGAAAAGACCCATAGAATCAACAAAATGCATATGATCTGTCACTGGTGTTGAAAAAGGAGAAAATGGGGGTATGATCAAGAGATAAGAGTCTCTCCTCTGATTGAATCAGGACTCTTATTATTAGTTGACTCATCGAGATACTTTGAATGATTTATGCACAAATCTGGTTGACTTAGCCTTACACCCGATTTTTTTTTTCTAAATGTAACTCAGAAGTGTGTATAGGTTGGCTTAAGGATTTTGGGCTATTTTATCTCTTCAAGAGGAGGTAAGGGGTTATTTTTGGATCCTTAGGATCTTACTACCGGTCACGACACATCTGCCTTTATGAGAGCAGCTAATGTACCGGTCGGGCAAGACCTTTATCGGTTATCCTTATTCAGGGCACAACTCTCATGTTTTTATTCACACTCTGGCTTTTATTCATTCTCACTTGGCTTAGGAGAAAGGGTATTTTTGGATTTTTGCATATTTGGGCTGCCAGGCCTCTTTTTGGAATCGGGGTAGATTTTTCACCAACCTTGGTATGTGCACAACCATCATTGTATACTCTTTGAAGTGAAAAGAGGGGGCGGTACTCCCCTGTTATGTATTGAGGGGTATGGAAGAAGCGGTAGTGGAAAAAGAGGTGTGGTGTACCACACTAAACTAGAGTTTTGCAGAGATGTGATTTACCACACCGAACTTAAAGTTCGGCAATGTTCTAGTTTTCACTAGAAAGGAGTGTGGCGTGCCACGCCGAACTTAAAACTTTGGCAGGGTTAGTGAACAGAGGGGTATGAAAATGAAGGAAGAAATGTAGAAGATAGTTCGGATCATGATGCAGTTTGCTTAGCGATACCATGCGACGGGTCTCTTTTCTCCATCGCACTCTGCTAAAAAACGAGACATGATGAAACATCAAATGAGAAATCCATACAACTGATCCATTAATCAGATAAAGGCGTGATGTATTTGATCTATCTCAGCCTTATTGAAGTGTTTCATCTTTTCCTATTTGAGGGTATGGCATTAGGATTTATAGACTATTCAAGATGAAAAACACGCATTGGCTAGTTTTAAGCATTCTTTTCTTGGGAATTTGCAACGAAAAGAAGTGATGATCACAGATACAAAAAACAAAAGCCGACTAGGTAAAGGCTTTATTTTTGGAAGATTACAGAGAGTAGGAAAAATTATGAAAAAGAAACTAGAATGGAAAAAAAGGAAGCAATAAAGATAGAGGGTGGAGTGAAAGTCATACCACCCGCCCTCCACCTTGAACTCATGAATTTGCTCTTTTCTGAAAAAAAATTAGGTTCGAGGTGGAGGGGAAGGGTTGCACAATGTTAACCAGGCGGTCCTCGTAGTTGGAAGAAAGTGCGGCAAGGACGTCTTGCGATAGCTGGTGCCGAGAACGAGGAAGTGGTCCGAACAACCTGTTGACTGGGTGGTTGTGGCAACTCAAATGAGTCTTCTGGATGGCTTGGATACACATTTCTTTCACCTCGTTGTCCGTCTAAAAGAATCCAGAGACCTTCCCCCGTCAGCGAGGTAGGTGAAATATAAGCAGTCGAAACTGGAGGACTATGCGAGAAATCAAGGTTATGCCCACTTGTTCCCTCCAGTTGTGGCTCACCCTCGAAGTTCAAAGTAAAACTGCTTTCTTCAAAATCTAGGGCAGTTGATTGAGGGTCGGCCACTTGAACTTCCTCCTGTCCAGGATCAGGTGGTGGATCCGGTTCCGGCTTCATTTCGTCACCAGGCTTTTCTTGTGTGGGATATGGTAGACATGATGACTTTTCTTCATCAGAGGAGTTATTTTCAGAAGTGTCATCATCTTTATCAATCTTGCAATTGGTAAGAGCGTCGTTCTTCTTTTCACAGTTTTGTTCAGGATTTTCCTCGTAGAACATCCTTAGTTCATCCAAGTAACTAGAAGAGGATTTGACTGGTAAAACGAACTCTTGCTCGGGTAAGGAAATCATGGGGTCTTGAGATAGAGGTTCCAATGATGTATCTTCATGGGAGGGATTAGTCCATGACATATCGTTTTGAGGGCTAAAATCCCCTGATGAACCCATTTCTTCTATATTGGGACTAATGTAAACCATTTCTGAGTCATGTTGTTGTTCCAGTTCTTCTTCATAACACTCCTCCGGTTCTATTGAGTGCTCAGGAAGAGTTTCTATGGGAGGAATGGAACCTAGATCAGGTAGTGGACATATCTTAGTTTCTTGAATATCAGGAGGGGCTTCTTCATTGGGATGAGTGACTATAGAGGGATAGGTTTGTGACTTGATATCTTCCCAAGGGTCCTTTTTGTCATTACAAGAGTTTACGGTAATATCGTGATCCATTCCAAAGTCAAGAGATGGTTCATGTTTCTCTTCATAGTGCACTTTCAACTCATTCAAGTGACTAGAAGGAGATTCAATAGAGAAATCATGCTCTTGTTCGAGAACTGGCTCCGTCTGGACTTCTTGTGGAGGTGGTAGCTCCGGTGACATCATCTCATGGAAAGGATTGGTCATGGATTCATCATCATGAGATCCATCATCTCCCCATGATTTTTCTTCATCACTATCGGGTTCAGTGAGAGTGGTACGGTCCGTCCTTGGATCAGGGTCTTGGTCAGCCCCATCCTCAAAGTTTGTTTCTAGATCAACCGAATGATCAGAAATTTATTCATAAGGACAAATCGGATCCTGCTCCAGTAATGGAGTCGTTTGAGTCTCTTGCATAAAAGACGTCTCCTCATCTGAATCAGTCTTGTATTCATCTGTGTCTGACTGTGAAGGAGTGTAGAGTTCATGTAACGTAGATCCTTCTTCTTTGGGATTCAACGACAAGACCGTTGAAGTTGAAGAATATTTTTCATATAGGGAGTCAATCATTGTGAATTGCCCCTCAATCTGTATGGTTGGATCTGGGTCTATGGAGTCAGGATGTGGGTAGGTATTGAAGTTTATCCCCCATTGATCTTCTAACTGTAGACAATCCTCATATCGGTTACTCAATCTTTCACCTTGGAGCATAGTGCATGAATCATTATCCGAGTCAGACCTTGGCTCGGAAAATGATTCTTTTTCTTGTGATGTTGTGAAGGAGTCATCCTTAAATTCAGTCATTAACTCTGAGGATGATTCCCCACCTTGCACTGGTGCTTGAAGATCATTGGAAGGCACCTCCCACATGATGTCGTAATCATCATCAAAATCAACATGTGGACTAGGGATGTGCTTAGTTAAAGTTGGTGGAAGTTCTACATATTGCTCAGGAGCGTTGACAAGTTGTGTAAGTTGATCTATCAACTTCTTGATCGTGGTTGTCTGATCAGCTAGTTGTTGAGCCACCGATGTCTATATAGCATGTAGTTCTTCCATCAATGTGTGTTGATCTTCATGCACTTCATCGCCTTCCAGGTTCCCTTCTACATTGTAGTCCACGCCTTGAAATCCACCATAGTTAGGTTTTTCATAGTAACCTCCAGGGTGATACGAACTATAACTTGCATTATATCCATAGTTGTATGAAGAGGCTGCTTTGAGTTTCTTAGCTATCTGATTCATGATTATTTGACGTAGAGCCATCACGTAGTGAGGAGGGACATTGAAGCAGTAAATTGATGCGTGAGAATAGTCACCACATAGTTGACATCTAACGGTTGGTGGTGTCGACTGCTTCATTCTGAAGAGAGTTGATACCTGAAATCAAGGAAAGAGTGTATCAGATTTGACCAACCACTTCAAATCCAAGAAGATATGCGAGATTAAGCCCTTCACTTTTTATGTTTTTGAAAAGAAAATGAAAAACCCAAGAAAACCTAAATTGACACGGAATTCGAAAAAGACGATTCTTATACCGTTGTCCCCGGCAACAGTGCCATTTTTTGATGGAGCTAGAACTTACACAAAAAGATTACTCTTTCAATGGAAGTCCTAATATGCACAAAAACCCTAGGGAGTTGATGTTCTCTCTAGGTTTACCTACAACTGGTGCTAGATAAATGCTCCAACCCCACAAGAGTGTGGAAGCCTTATCATAGTACAGATTTAGGATCGAACCCAAAGGACAACGTTAAGAATCTGAGTGTCTTTTTCTTGTTTCGTATCAATCTAAGTTAATCATCTAAGACCAGAAGTTTGATTTGAGTTATTTAACCTAAAACGTGCACAAGTAAAGGCAAGAATAAAAACTAGTTTAAAGATTAAAATCTAAGATTAGCAAATGATGATGGATCACTGGGGTGATGCGGGTATTTGCCACCACTACACATGAATTGTACTTGTACCAAACATAGCAAGACTTGTAAGCAGGATACATGGATGTTGTACAATAACGATGTCTTATAGGACAAGAGTAATGAACACATCCTTCACGGGTTGAGTAACTCTCATCCGGTATGTATCTACGTGTCAATGAAGATATGTAGTCTCCGAAGAGAAAATCTTACTCAACCTCATGAAAAGTGCATCGGAAAACTAACAAGCGAGCGATAATTACCAAATCGATTAGTATCCTTATAGACTATCCCTCTTTCGAGGATATAACTACGAGAAACGTGAGAGTGTTGCAACATCAGCCATTCCCGAATGAATGGTCAAGTACTTTGCACCACTCTCTCCTCAGAGTATGTTCCTCGACCTGTCAAGGTTGCACTTTTGTACGTCAACTGATTCCATTTCATAGTACAGAAGTACAACGATGGAGGTGAGTTTACTCCACTCCTTAGAAAGCGTTCCTAGATACCAAAATGGATGCGCGGTGGATACACACACCATAAACCAACACTAAATCGGTATTCGAGTCTCAAGAGCGGTCGTAGACAAACCACAACGAAAGACAATAAATGCATACAAGAACGCGGCTAACATTCAAGCATGTATGAAATGATTTAGTATTGAATCAGAATGATAACATCTTTTTAGTACAAGATACAAGACACGGGCAGTGGGGCTAGTCTCCCGCCCCAGTGGATGGAACTACTCGCTCCTCATAGAGGGAGCAAAAAAGAAAGAGAAGAGAGAGAAAGAAAGCATCGTTGGAGCAGAAGAGTAATCTGTGACAGCCCGGTGTAGATCGTCACAGTCTCCGGGACTGCTCTGTCGTGGTCGATGTCGTCCATCTCTCCGCCTCGATCGACGTGTCTACCTCCGGGATTGCACGGGTAGAATGAGGTAGAAAAATGGTAGAAGTGAGATGATAGAGGTGAGATGGTGATGGAACAGCCTTCTAGATCTGTCCCCAGTCTGGCAGCACACTGGATCTGGACTCAGGCCGGGATTCTGAGGCTGTGGGTGAAGTTTGGTTGGAAACGATGCTCGGGCATTCTGGCGGCGTCCCGGCACTGGTCCCGATCCGGAAGCCTTGGGCCGTCGTGAGATGGGATGGGGAAGACCATGCCTCTACCCTTCTATTTATAGGCTTTCCAAAATATCTTGGGCCAAGGAGTCACACCTTGTGCGTGTCCTTTTGTCCATGCGGTTTGCTTAATTCATACGGTTTGGTTGCTTATGCGGTCTTGCTTTCAATTGCTTATGCGGTCTTGCTTTCAATTTCTCATGCGGTCTGTGCATGCAGTCTGCTATACAAATGAGCATGCGGTCTTGATTTACAATTGCCCATGCGGTCTTCACTTGGTTCTTCACGTGGCAAGTGCAGCGAGCAACCGGTCTTGATTTCAGCTGATATTCCGTTCGGTCCTCTCATGCAGTTTGCGCATGCGATCTCTATCCATGCGGTCTTCGTTGTGGGTAGTAAAGCCCAATCTTTTACACATGGAGTAGGGAATAATAGATATGCTAGCCCCTAGGTCAGCTAATCCCTTTTTGCTCGAAGCATTTCCGATACAACATTGAATACCGAAAGAACCAAGGTCCTTCTTTTTCTTGGGAATCTTATTAAGAATGATATTGGAGGTGGTCTGAGTCAGTTTGAATGTCTCTTGTTCTTCAGTAATGTATTTCCTTAATAGCAGAGTTTTTTGGTATTTATCCCAAGCTGGTACTTTAGATAGAGTATCGAGGAGTGGGATATTGATATAAACTTTCTTCATCGCCTCCTTAAATCTTTGGAACCTAGTGTCCATTTTAGTCTCTCTCAATCTTCCCGGATATGGTATCCTAGGTTTATACTACAAAATTTCTGGCTCTTTGGAAGCTTGTTCTTTTTCTTTGCCTTTCACGATCTTTGCAGACTTCTCAATTCCTAAGTTCGGGCTTGCATTTGGAGTAAAGACAGGTGTATCATCATCATCATGAGCGATTCTCGTAGTTTTGTGTAGGGCACGACCAGATCTTGTGGTGATGACATTCAATTGCTTTGGTCTATTTTGATCGTGTCTAGGGTTTGAATCAGGTTGTCCTGTAAAAGTGCCTACTGGTGGCTTCAGTTGGGCAACAATTTGTGCTAGTTGGGCCTCCACCGCCTTCTGCTGAGCTTACTGATTGGAAAGCATGGTTTGTTGTGACTGTAACATCTGCCTGATCAAAGTCATCTCGTCTGTTGGCTGGGAGGGGGCATTTTTCTGAGTGAGTTGTTGTTGACCTTGATGTGGTTGTTGCGGAGGTGGTGCTAACTGAGGTTGCTGCGGTTGCTGCAACTGAGGGTGCAATTGCGGGTGTAGAGGAGGATGGGTATATTGATAGTAGGCGGAGGGATTTCTAGGGTACTTGGATCTTGGGAAGTTATTTCCGAGGTTCCCTTGATTTTGGTTAAAGTTACTTTGGAATCCAGGTGGCAACCTATTGGAGGATCCGCCTTGTGTTTGATGTTGCAGGTTAGTAGTCCCCACAGGGTTCCCATATTGAAAACCGGGGTGGTTTCTTGGTTGATTTGGATTATAGTAAACTTGTCCCGGTATGGAATGAATGGAATTAACTTGTTGGGGCATCTAATCTTCAGGGTGTTCGATGATTGGTTCGTACTGCTGTTGTGGTGGTTGCATATCCATCATCACATTGTAAAGCAGACCACATGACAGAGTAGGGTGATCGGATGCATGACAGGCTTCACAAGTCCCTGTAGCAGCTTTAACCTGTTGGAATTGGGGTTTTTTCTTCTTATCATATTCTCCAAATGAAGTTTCAAGAGCCTGCTATTTGTGAGCTATAGTCTTTAAAGCTTCAGCAATAGCCTTCATTTCCGTTGATTCCTTAGCTTTATAAACTTTGAGGACTCCCTTGCCGGATGATCGTCCCCAATTGGATTGGTTCTCAGCTCCAAGTGTAACAATTTTCCAAGCATCCTCGTAGTTCTTCCTCATAAAATTTCCTCCAGATGAGGAATCCAGAAATTGCTTGATGTCATCACTCACCCCCCTATAGAATGTTTCTATTAATAGATTTTGGGAGATGCTGTGATGAGGACACTTTCTTAGAAGCTCCTTGAATCTTTCCCATGCTTCTGTGAGTGATTCTCCAGGAAGTTGGGCGAAGTGATTGATCTGCCCCCTAATTTTGTAAGTTAACGAGGGGGGGGAACTTCTCTAGGAACTTTTCTTCCAAGGGAGCCCAGGTGGTGATGATCGGCTCCCTATCAAGCGAATTGTACCAACTCAGAGCCCTTTCGGACAGAGTGAAATGGAAGCGATGTAACATTATTGCGTCAAAGGCAACTCCAGCCTGTGGGACAAGTCAGCAAAGTGCCTTGAATCTCTTCAAGTGATCCATGCAGTCATCTCCAGATCCACCAGAGAATGAGATGCCTTGCATGATTTGAATCCATTGTGTCCGGATTTCGAAGTTGGGTATGTTAATGATCGGTGGCCGAACTGGATGATTGTCTTCATAGTTCTTAGGTACGACATAGTCCCTCAATTTCTTGTTTCTTAGCTCTAGCTGGGAAGCTTGGTTAGCTGCTTCATTTTCAGCTCGGATGTGGGCCTATTCTTCAGCTCAGATCTCCGCTTGAATCTGAGCACGGGTGTCAGCAATGAGTTGTACTCTCTGAGTGGCTATGGCGACATTGATCCTTTCCATTATTAATGCAGCTTGGCGTTGATCTTCAGCCATTTTCCTGGCTCTTTGGCGGTTAAGTCTGATGCGACGGTGGAAGCTTCTCTCTACCTTGGAGTCATACTCTGGATCAGGGGAGAATTCGAGGTTATACGATGGTTGCATACACATCTTCAACCTGAGTAGAGAAAGAAACACACCTTTTAGATGATGCAGGAGATATGATGAATTCAAGAAGATATGGACTAATGGTTAAAGAAAAGTGTAAAACACTAACCAACTAGCAAGATAGTAAATGAAATTAAAACGTTCCGTTGTCCCTGGCAATGACACCAATTTTTGATGGAGCTTCCACTCGCGTGGAATTGCGCGCACCACTAAAAATCCTAAAGATGGTATGTCTTTAGGTTTAGCCTTGCTTATACTAGATTGAGAACTCCACCCACGTATGCTAGGATACGTGGAAGTCTTATCGTAGTATAGTTAAGGGTCGAATCCATAGGACAACGGTCTTGTTGGGAGCAACAAGATGGAAAATGTTGGAGTTTCACTTAACCTCTTAACAATTGGTATCTAGATCGAAAGGTAGATTTGGTTGTTTTAAACTAAGTGCAAGTAAAGTAAAAGCAAGAAAGTAAACTTAAGGTTGTTTAACAATGGTAAGGAACCACTAGGATGTGACCGGTTTTCACCACCACTACGCATGGATTAAAACATGCAACGCAAAAACATAACCTACAATAAGAGTCTAATCAGTTAGTATCCTTGGAGGCTTAGCTTCCTTTTGGAGAACTAACTACGAGGAGCGTGGGAATGTTGCAACGCCAGCCATCCCCGAACGAATGGTCACTTACTTTACATCTTTCCTTCACAAAGCGCGCTCCTCGACTTATCAAGGTTATACTTTCATACGTCAACTGTTTCCATTTCATAGTATGGAAGCATAACTAGTGATAAGTGAGTATACTCCACTCCTTGAAAAACACTCCTAGATACCGAAACTAATACATGGTGGATACATGCATTAAGAACCAACATTCAATCGAGATTCGAATCTGATAGTACAAACGTAGACAATTCATACTAAAAGATAAAAGATAACACGAGTTGGTGATCAAGCAACAAGAATTCATTAAACGATTGATGTTGAACTAAAAAGAAATTATATCTCTATTGCAAACCATGGATTACATTGCATGAAATGAAAACATGGGTAGCGGGGCTACTCCCCGCACCCTAGTGAATGAGACTACTCGCTCATATCTAGAACAAAGAAGGAGGCGAGAAGAGAGAGAAAGAACGCCATCCCCACAAAGGAGAGAGGAAAGTCAACCCCTTGGAAGGAGAGAGAATGATGATCTTCACACTTCACAGGTTGCTCGATGATGAGGTCTCCTCTTCCCACCTTCTTTGACAAAGAGAGAGAAAGCAGCTTCAGGATGGAGTGTGGATCTCAGACCGGCAGCCTTTGGGTAGAGGATGGAGGTTGGAATAGCTCTGGAGTAGTAGAGGCAGCCTCTGGGCATCTGAAAACTTGATGCCTTTGGGAGGACCCCTTGGGTCTTATTTATAGACTTTAAGTGAAGTCCAAACAGTTTGGTCAGTTTTGGGTCCAAACGGTCTTGAAGACCATTTGGACTCTGAGACTGTTTGGACCCTGAGACCGTTTGGACCCTGAGACCATTTGGACTCTAAGACCGTTTGGACTCCGAGACCGTTTAGCTTCGTGCGGTCTTGAGACCGGTTGGCTTCATGCGGTCTTCACACCGGTTGGCTTCATGCGGTCTTCGGATTGTATGACTCCATGCAGTCTCGGGACCGGTTGGCTTCATGCGGTCTTGGGACCGTGTGACTCCATGCGGTCTCGGGACCGATTGGCTTCATGCGGTCTTGGGACCGTGTGACTCCATGCGGTCTCGGGACCGGTTGGCTTCATGCGGTCTTGGGACCGTGTGACTTCTTCTTTTTCTTTTAATCACATTGCACTCATTAACATGTTATAGTCCATGAAATCACATCCTCAAAGAAAATATTGCAAAGGTAATCCATAAAATACATAGAATTCATACAATTCTCATAATCGTACATTTATTGGGAAAATTGTATTTCACACCATATGAACCCAAAAAAATTGAGGTAGTAACAAAAATGCAAGCAACATGTATCGTAACCACCTAGGTTGAGGTTGGGAGAGGCAAAAAGGATAATTCAGGGCTAATGAGGGTAGGAAAAGGGATGGTTTAGCCTAGTGTTGGAGGATGAATGCTGGAGAGTGGATATCAATTGACTTTCTCTAGTTGAAAGAGATAAAAGTCGGCCAACACCCTATATAAAATTTTCCCAGTAGTAGTGTCAGTCGAGTTCTGTGTTTTGGAAACTCAACCCATACTACATTTCAGTTCAATCCTTAGCTAGAAATTGGTCAATTTCTACTAGGCCAAACTCGACCGATTGGTCAGTCTATCCAAAAGATAAGAAATTTAATTCTAGGACTCTAGAGTGCTATATAAATTTATTTTCTAGAGTTTCATGCATTTTGAACATATTTAGGCACATTCCACTCATCATTGGCCATTATTTTTTAGTAAAACATGTGTTTGCAAATAATAGCCAAAACAAGAGGAAAAAGGCATTAAAAGGAGGCAAAATTTAGCACATAACAAGCATAAGGTGAGAAATAACTAAGAACATATAGATGTATGAACCACTATGTATAGGCATATCAAAATCATCAAGAACAGTTATAATTAGTTTTCATCTAATTGAAATAAATTTCTCTCTAACCAGAGGTTTAGTGAAAATGTCTGCAAGCTAATTCTCTGCATCCACATGCGCGATATAAATATCCTTTCTAGAAATGAGGTCATAAAGGTGGTGACGGAACTCTATATATTTTACTCTACTATACAATATAGGATTATAAAAGAGTTTAATCACACTAGTATTATCACAATAGATAGGAGAAGCATCAAAATGAATGTTAAAGTCTTGGAGCATTTGCTTCATCCATAGGACTTGGGCACAACAACTCCCAGCTGCAATGTATTCAGCCTCGGTAGCTGAAAGAGCCATTATGCTTTGTTTATTAGAGAACCAAGAAACCAAGCAAGGTCCTAGGAAGAATCAAGTGCCACTTGTGCACTTTCTATCAACCAAGTACCCTTCATAATCAACATCACTATAGGTAGTTAGAGTATAGTCCCTTGACTTGGGATACCATAGTCTAAAATTTTGACTTTTGGCAAGATATCTCCAAATCCTATTAAATGCTATGAGATGTGATTTTCTAGGACTTGATTAAAATCGATCACATAAGCAAATACTAAACATTATGTCAAGTATAGAGGTATTTAAATAAAGTAAGCTACCAAGCATACCTCTATAGAGCTTCACATCCACTTTCTCACCTTCTTCATCTTTGTCAAACTTGGTGGTGTTTGACATGGGGGTGTCCATCAAAATGGTGTTCTCCATCCCAAATCACTTCAAGAGTTCATTTGTGTACTTGTCTTGGTTGATTAGGTTACCTTCCTTAGTTTGATTGATTTTCAAGCTAAGGAAGAAGGTAAGCTCCCCCGTCATGCTCATCTCAAACTCACTCTGCATAATACAGCTAAACTCCTTACAAATTTCAAGACCAGTTATGCCAAATATAATATCATCAACATAAATTTGAATGATAAAAAAGTTCTAGAAGTGTGTTTAAGAAATAGAGTTGAATCGAATTTTCTCATGATATAGCCATTGTATAGCAAAAAGTTCTTTAATTCTCATACCATTCTCTAGGGGCTTGTTTGAGTCCATAGAGAACTTTTTGCAACAAATAAACATGGTTAGGCATTTTATCACATTCAAAGATGGGAGGTTGAGCCACATAGACTTCCTCCTCAATTCTATCTTCAAAAATGAACTTTTAACATCCATTTGATAAAGTAAGAAATTCTTATAGCTAGCAAAGGCAAGTAACATTATAATAGCTTCAAGTCTAACAAAAGGAGCAGAAGTTTCATTAAAATAAATACCGTCATGTTGATTGCAGCCTTGAGAAACTAACCTTGTGTTGTTTCTTACCACTTTGTTGCTTTCATCTAGCTTGTTGTGGTATACCCACTTGGTGTCAGTGATCTTCCTATCATTTGGTCTTGGCACTAAGGTCCACACTTTGTTCTTGTCAAACTGTTCAAACTCTTCTTTCATAGTTAGGATCTATAAGAGATTCTTATACATTCTTGGGCTCAAGTTGTGAGATGAAGGCACAATCAAGTTTGTTCTTTTTATATTCTATTAACACTCATACAATTTTCTACAAATATTATCATGCAAACTAGTATTTATTTTTGGTGTTTAACAATATCTTTACTTGATATATTTTGAGAGGCCACCGATCCACATGCATGTATTACAATCCTTTACTGGACAAACAACACATTTGGGTCCCACCCTTGCTCCACCCTCTTGGTATCTAGTCAACTAGTTGAGCCATGACGATGAACACTGAACTACAAGGGGCAAGATGGTATGACCAAGCATGTTCAGTCTCTCTCCCTTTCAAAGATTGTATCCCTATATTTAAAAAAAATGTTTCCGCAAGGAAATACTGTAGAAGGATTTTTTATGTGATACCTGAGGAAAAGGTGAAGAATAAGAGGATTTTGGAGTTCCTCATTCCCTCATACATCCTTCCAACAATCCTTCAACACCAGAGATGGTACTAGACTTATCCTAAGTGACCTTTGCATTGGTTTTTACCACTTTAAGGCCCTGAAAGAGTGGAACATCATCCCCACAATAGTAGATCTTGATATAGTATTAAAAAGTGTCAGAAAATCTCCAAGGACTTAAAGAAAACTCCAATAGCTTGTTAATTTATGTAGTATCTAACCTAAGCTCACCTTCAACTATGACTAAGGTGGGTTTGAATGACTTGGGGGATGGTATATAACCCATACATGAACCTTTCACCAGACTTGTGGATCCTCGTCTATGACTTTACCCCTCTTAGACTCCTATATTAGGCCCCATCCATGTAATTCTATCTTGATCTCCATTTGATAGTTTATGTGGAGAGAATTATCAGGGAGATGGGTTGTTCTCCCCATTTGTTACTTCCAGATACTAAATGAGGGGTTGTTGCAAAGATAACTACTACCTAAGTCTATTTATTTAATAAATGTTCTAAAAGATATTCAGAACCTACAAGCATAGATTGTAATTTTATTGAAAACTACTTTTCTAGAGCTTTAAGATGACTTAGTGGTCCTTATATGTAGATCCATTAGTAGTGATTCAGACACACCTCCCCCTCTACAAGGCCGCACCCAAGCTTCTTGATTACTGGAACAATTATTTGAGCCCAATTGTACCAAAGTACTATCCGATTCATATATATTTCATGAAAATACAAACAATACTATTATCTCCCAAAATGATATGCCTTACCATGACCATTCGAAGGAAACAAAATTTTAAACAATAACTTTTCATTATCTAATATTCATCTCAGCCAAAATGTGACCCAAAATATAAAATTCAAACACTTAAATTAATGCCTCAAGTGGGGTATTGCAAGACATATTGATATCAACATAAATATAAAATAACCTCCATAATTACCCAAAAGTGTACATTCACTTTGACTAATGCATGTGATTTTCAAGATAGCATTTATGACCTAATTATGTATCTATTAGGTTCAAAGACCACTCAAAATAGTTATACACATGGAAATTCGACTTTATAATTTTCATAAAACACAATTCAATCACTTGAGTCTATACATCAAATAATTTACCTTAAATCACATTCTATAGTTTCAATATTTTTGATGTTAATTCTCATTTATATAATAGTTTGAATCATCATAAAATACACGACCCACTTAGACCTAAATGAGTTATTAAATCCTATAAATCTAAAACTAACATACTTTGTAAAGGGTTAGACTTTATCGTCTTGTATTTATAACATAGAAATACCATCGATTCATCCTTGACTAGGGTTTCTATGTCATTAGTCATCATATATCCTTTTGGGGTCAAAACAATATAAAGCCTCAAAAGTTAGGATATTACATTTATCCCACCTTATATGTATTCCCCCACCCTAAAGGTTGACCTACTTGTTCATAGGGTGAGAGTAAAGTGTTTCTTAATATCACGACATCTATTATTTCATGGTTAGAATAGCATGTGGTCATGATATAAATCATATTATAATTAACAATCTTATGGTTTGTATATATACCTAATCATATGGGTTGTATATATACCTAAGAGTATCAATACACCTTACAAGGTTGTATACTCTTATCCAAACATTTTAATTATCATATTTATTTTGGTATTAAACCCATCCACCAATAATCATAAGGGATTCATCATCTTTAACTACCATCAGCACATTTTATCATCATTAATGTATGTTATTATCAATACCATGCTTGTATGTCATCACTTGGGTGGTTATTATTCATATATGCACACTAGGTTTCACTCAAACATCTGAGTACAACCAAATAATTATTACTCCTTCATAACTTATTTGAGGTATGAATACCCTTTTTACAACACAATGTCTCACTTTCAAACTTAGGTCTCAAATACATGTATGAGTACATTCTAGGTCAATATTACTTGAGTGGCATTTCATATATACATTTGTCAACTTTCTAAATTAAGTGAGGTCCTTATCATATACCATACCTTGAGAAGAAAGTGTATTTCCTATGAACCCGAAGGACTTAATGCACAATTCAAAACTCCATATGAATGCAAATTTTCACAATTTTCCATAGAAGTAGCTTGAGATGATTTCTACCCGATCGAGTTATATCTACCATTAGGTTCCAAAAAGGGATAACGTGATCTATTTTTTTATATGAGGTAATTACTAAGACCAACTCTCAAAAAATTCATTAAGATTTTATACCAACCCTCACCTATATGGAACATAAACGTACACATATATTGCATAGACTCATTCTTAGATTAGGTGTACCCCCATGAAAGTAGGGTCTACATCTTGCATGGGAACCAAACTTAATACGCCATACCATGTTATAGGATGTCATGAATACTAAATTCATACAATTTTTGTCCCACTCTACTGTGAGGACTTGCATTCATTAATGGTATGTCCTAACCAAGATCACTCCAGTGTAGTGAATCTTGCTTCGCTATAGTCATCATCTTTCTCTCACTTGGATCAACATATGTACACTACAATCTATTGGAATTATGTGATACATGTAGGCTAGAACCTAATCATCCATGATGTTAATTTTTTTTATAAATATAGGCTTGCATTATTTCAAACTCAACATAAATCACCAAGCTGAATTTAAATCAACATACCGAGCTCTAAAAGTAAAAATTTAATAGTTATATTCTGAAATATAGAACTTACATATTTCATGTATGGTATGAATTATATTTCTTAGGTCAAGCTTATCTAAGTTACTTTTCATAAATAAATCAACTTTCTAGCTCAGTGAGATTATTACATTACCAGATGAAAAGGAAATGAATTTCTCATTTTCATAGAGTTTCTTATGCATCACATGTTTCTCTTAAGATCATAATTTCAAAATTACATTACTTGCAGATAATCACGAGCTTCACAAGATCTAGATACTCAAGCTACGACCTATTCTAGTTAAGGGGTAGATTTATAACCATGCGATTCATATCCATCTGAACATATTTTACACATGAATATGAAGCCATTAGATTCCTTTATACAGAACTACCAATTCCCACATAAGGGGTTTATGAAGACCAAGTCTCATTTACCTCATATATTATCTTGGGACTCTCCCTCACTAAGATGTAAGGTATTCTTACATGTATAAAGCATCAATAAACTCTTATATTTCCTCAATCTATATGGAAAATATGGTGTTTTAACTCATGTACTATGTGTAGTATGAATCTGGACTATTCCATGATATATTTAAATTTATAATATACATTTTTAGTTGTCATATATCTATGAAAGTTAGCTTTCTAGCCACATTCCCAGGCCCACAAAGTTTGGAATAAATTTTCCTCATTTAGGTCTTTTCCCTTCTAGAGGCAACTCACATCTTGTCCTAATACTAGATGACCTCTTTACTAGAGATTTCAAGTCTCATGCTTGTCCTCTGATAACATCTCATGCTTATCCTCCATAATTGCATTCATCCAACCACTACGACCAACATAAAATACTAGAAACTAAACATGGTAAGGTAACCTTAAATGGTTTCACACATTGCCATGGTTTGTATGTGAACTATTCACCTTGATTCATCAAATTTACTTAAATAATCATGGAATAAACTTAGTTACATCAAAAAACTCATAGTTCATCAAAATCATATATAATTTAACATAGATCAACTTATGCAAACTTAGACCAATAATGCTAAGATTATTAAAACTAAACTTGAATACTCAAGTTAAACTTAAATCGTCAAACTTATATTATCATTATCCAAACTTGGATCTTGTAGTCTATCTACCAAGCCTAACCTTTATCATGATCTAGAGATCTAGTTTGGTATCTATCATATAAGAAATTTGTATAGACCATTGTCACAATCTTTCTCCCAGGTTTCATGAATACCTATATCCTTTCAATATATGATAACATTTTTTTACATACATACATATATATTCGAAATCATTTTATGTAGTGTTTAAACATATGACAAGAAACACATCATACTCCTAGGAAAACAAAATAAAAACCAAAAATTCAAGTGACCAACATACATTAGACAACCTAGTCCTATGACACCTAGAAAATTATAAGAACATGATGTGTACTTTTACAAATACCCTAAGAACATGTTGTAGTCTTATTTCTAGGATTTTCTCTCTCTATGGTATCTCTCATCAATTAACTGATTTAGGTGTCCCATACCACCACATGGAAGGGGATGATTGTAACCACATGACTTTCTACCTCCCTGCACACGTTCCTACTAAACCTGCATCCCATACCACAAGGCATTAGGAGAAGAAGAGGAAAGATCCCAAGTTTATACAAATATACACCTAGTTCTAGCATCTAGGTTATAACCAAGGATCTAGGTATGACCTAGCCTCTAAAAAGCAATTCTATTAGATGTTCAAGTTTAGGTTCATGATTGATTTTTGTGACATGAGATATTTTGTGGTGTAAATTGTTCATTCTCTGAGACAAATGTAATGTCCTAGATCTTTCCTTCCTAATATTAAGGACCAAGAGAGATAGACCTAACATTTTATGAATTAATATAAAATATCACACACAATAGAAGACCGTGTATGCACATGAAAAGATACAACATTCACCGAATCAAATCTCAATGCACATATGTTTAAATGTTATATAACTTGTTACATAATTTAATTAAATATTTGCCACATATATTTTAAAAGAACGTGTAAATAAATACCATGAACTACAACATATTCGTACCCATACTATTTCTCATATCCTCTCTCTCATCATGCCCTACATTCTTGTTATCTCTGAACCATTAATTTTGAAAATATAAAACTATAAAAAACATAATTCAATCTATGTGCAGGAATAAAATTGTTAATCTATAATGCATAAAAGTGGATAAAATAATTCCCTAGACATAGTCTGAAAAGTGCTTGCCTTTTAGAAAGGTAAAAATTTCAAGTGTTTTTTTTTCATCCGATATACTTTGGAAGGACTAGAATATATCACAAATATTTAGAGAGTCACAAAGTCAAATCTTATCCACATTGTTTTAAAGAGTTCACAAGCTCCATCATGTTCATAGTGTTCAGAATATTTAGCTGAGTACAAAGAGATCAGTATGTTCATAGAGTCCCCTTGAAATAAATTGGGAGTATGCTATTTTTATCCAAAAATCTACCATGTTGAGGAAAAGCTCCCAACTATACTAGGTGGATATATAATATAATGTTCATAAATATAACAATAGGATAAACTAAATCAACATATAACACAAGAATGAGTGCCAAAATATGCAATATTGTACCACCGAATATCTAAAGGTCAATAAAAATTTAAGAAAGAAAACATATTTAGCCATACTATAACCACATACTTGATACAGAGTACTAATACACATTTTGATGCAAATCTAGCATAATCAACTTCTAGTTCAACAAGACATGCTTACCAGGCATTAATACTAGTAACCCTAACTATGTCCTAGTTAGGGTTTATCTTAGGTTATTCACGAATCTCCATTACTACAAATCTTACTATCTTGGAATATATTAACTAATTTTGAGTTCCATATCAGAGTTCATAAGTACTCATTAGATTCCAGTACCACTATATGCACATATAAACCCTAGGTTTATAAAAATAAACCAAATTAGGGCTTCATATCATAGACAAAAAGTCATCATAATTTTAACTTGGACATTATGTATGAAAATGACCCCATACCTTCATATTAGGATAAATCAATATCCAAATGTTAGGTTTCATATTCATCTTATATGCATAAATCTTATTATTTGATGCATCATCATTACAAATAAATTTCAAGCTTCATGGCACTTTAAATTCACTAACTATTATTTAATGGTTAAACTCATTATACAAATATTAGATTTATAGCCTATTTTCCAAATACTAATAGAAAGTTCACAAATTCCAGCATTTGTTGCCCATCATAATAGTAACAACATTTTAATTAGGATTTCATCCCAAGTTATACATAAAGACAATTCTATCATGTTTCTTATCCCAAATAGGATACAAGAATTTCTATATGTCCCATACATGAATAATATGCTAAATGCATATTCTCATGAAAGCTTACAATCATTTATGATTTTATATACATGAAATAAGTAGATTTTTTATAACTAATTATCTATAAAGTTTAATGCTTAACACCCTAACATTATGATTACATCATGTTCTACATATTGCTATGAAGAAATCCATGTTTTGTTCATATTCTTCTAGACACTCCTACAATTTCTTATGATTGTTTTTATTCTGAAAACTAACCTTTATTGTTGGTATTTAATTACTTCTTTACTTAAGTTTTAGAGTGGCCACTTCCCCACATGTAGGTCGATGGTCATTGACTAGGTGCAACAATGTGTCTGGGACTGGTCTTTGCTCCATCCCTCCAAGCATCAGGTCATGCATGCTTGTCGTTGATCCATGATGGAGAGAGTCAAATCATGCAGTGCAAGCTAGTCTACCCAAGAATACTTTGATCTCTCTCCCTTTTCTATAACTATCTCCCTCTATTTAAAAAATTTGAGTACCACTACTAGGTATATAAATGGGTAAGGGTAAACCGATTTACCCTTTACCCATAACCTATAGGGGAAGGGTAAGGGAAAATGATTTACTTACCTTTTACCCACCTAGCCGATATCCTATAACCCACTACCTTATTGGGTAAGGGTAGGGGTAAGACATTATCCTTACCATTTAACCTTCCACCTGCCAATATTTATAAATAACATATTAAACATACAATCATTGTGTTGTTTATGTTTATGGATTAATCAATGTTATGTGGTCATCATTTAATAAGTTACAATTTTGCAGGATTGGTGAACGAGGAGACATAGGGAATGAACAATAGAGATACTATCATGGAACCTAAATCAGAACGTCAAGAACATGCTAAATGACATTCTAAGGTATGGAAAAAGAAGAAAAACACTGGGGTTTGAGAACAAGATGAGAACACAAGGAAACATTTGGAAGTCAATCCAAAATGAAAAGTAGTGGTGACAATGCTAATTAGGAAAAAGTAGAAAGGAAGAGGGTGAACTGAAAGGAATCACATACAGTTGTCTACCCCGAATGTTGATGATGTGATTGAATTTGTAGAAGAGGCCGAATGTGAGGACATGAGTATAAATGAGGAAGCACTGAAGGATAGGGGGCATGGTTACAGTCTTGGATAGGGTGAAACATAACAAACACAAGAAAGGAGATACAACAACATTGGTTGGGTGGATGATCAAGGGAAACGACACCAGGATGAAAAGGAAGGGAAAAACCAAGGCTATGTCACCTCCAAAAATAAGAAGAAGAAGTACTAGGTGTCATGGAAAGGAGCCCATATCCAAGGTGGCTGCTGAGATAGAAGATGAATTCAAGATGATGGAAGGCCAGAAGGAGCAGGAGCATTAATGAAACATAAGCAAACAAAGAAGAATAGTCACAAGGATTCACTAAACGATCATGAAGATCAATCCAACCAAAATATTTGATCATTGTTTTGTAAAGCAACTAAAGATCTCTTCTATGCTAAGGCTGAATCGTGAGATGTCTAATCTGGAAAGTGATGCCTACCAGGTTATTAAAACCATGGTTAACTTTCACCCCAAAAACCCACATATCTCTCAATTTCATGAGAAGATGATGGACCTAGTTTCCATCATTAGTTTAGGAGATACCACTTGTATGGTATTATTAATACCATGTTTAGTTATCATTGTAACAGTTCTATCTGTTGTAACCTCATTTATGTTTGAATAAATGGTAAGGTTTTACTAAAAAATACATGATATCCTTATCCACGTATTATGTAGCTAACTTGGTCATGTATACAAATCGTTTTGGATGTGTAAGACACACATTATGAACCAACAAGATATATAGTTTATGCACCATTTTATACTTTTTTGTGTGGTGTTTTCTACTTCGTTTGGGACTTATTATATCGTGTATGCTACTAAACTTGAATTTTTAAGACACAAGGATTTGTGATATCACACATTAATCATTAATGTACCATTTGATATATATATTTTTTATGGTGTTACCTACTTCATTTTTAGTTATTTTCTTTTTTTTTCTTACAATAATATTCTGGAGGGTATAATATATGAATAAGCTTTTGTGGCTTTTGTAATTTATCATTTTAGTGTAGTTGTTTTTTAGGGTTATTTTTTTGTTCATACACCGATGTTAGGAGTATCACTATTTATATATGAAATATCCATTTCCTTGATAATATATTTTCAATACAAAACAAACCATGTGTAAAATATTATAGAAGACTACTTCAATTATTTTTGATACCAAAAAGCCATTATGGAGCATCTTTATGTTTCACTTAAATATATAAATTTATTAGACAAGCCATTATCATTAATTTGAGCACAAAGTTTTAGAAGCTATCAATTCCCCGCTTCACCCATACCCTCCCCATTAACCCTTTGGGTAAGAGGGTAAGGGTAAGGGGATGTAAGGATATTAGAGGAGTAAGGAGTCACCCATACCCTTACCCACCAAACTTGGTGTGTCAGGGTAGGGTTAGGCCCTTACCCTCCCCATACCCTCCCCATTAATGAAAAACCTAGTCACTACAACGAATACACTGATGGCTCTGCATGAGATCCTCGAGGTGAAGGTGAAAGATAAAAGGATTCTAAAGTTCCTTAGTCCCTTGTACATTCTTCAGGAAATCCCTAGACACCTAGGATGTATCAAGCTTAGCATTAATGATCTTTCCATTAGGCTGCATTTCCATAAGGTACCCGAAGCAAGGATTGTTAACCTTGCATCCTTAAGACCTTGTAGGAGTACCAAAAGTGCCAAAAGATCTCTTACAACTCAAAACAAATATCCAATATCCTCTTCATAGTGGCCATGCCCACCCTAAACCCATCTCCATCTATGACAAATATGGGGTTTGGGAGCTAGTGGTACACCATAACCCAAAAACAGTCCTTCGGTTAGCTTTGTGAAGCATGAAGTATGGTTGTACTACTCTTACACTCATGTAGTATGACCCGACCCAGACCCACTAACTAGGGTTTAACCATGTCAAAAAGGGATTAGGCTAACCATACACTTTTAATAACTTGTAGAAAATCATCCTTAAATTTTCATTTTCTTTAATTTTAATAGAATTAATGAAACACCAAGATAACTAGAAAAACAACACCCTGGATATTCAATACATGAAAGGTTACAAGAGAGTTCAACTTGTACATAGAATTAAGGGTTTTCACTTAATATACATCAAATACAACTATTTACAAATTTATCTCTTTTCTCACTCTCTCATTCCCAGGATCTAGAGGAATAATAAGAGATGGAATGACTAATCTAACTACTTATTTATAAAGACCTCTTCTCTATTTCTGTTAAAAGATGGATTATGTCTCTTCTGGAGGAGCTACCTTTATCTGAAAAATGTTTTAGTAGAATGATGAGCTATTAGGTTAGTGTGTGGAAAATCAATAGGAAACCATGATAAATTAGTTGAGAGAGATTTTACTATTTAGGATACAAGAAGGTTATACAAATAATTCAAAACTATAATATCATTCAAACATAGAATGAGTATTGATAACAACTGATTATAGTAAATCATTGATTATGAATTTGGTTCTTTAATCCATTCAATAAATGCCCTGGACCCACATGAGGTGTACTAAACATGTGAAACCATCAAAAAAGGATACAACAACATTGTACAAGACTTATAAGAATGCCTATGATTCTTAGTCTAAAATCTCTAGCTACCTTGTCTGCAACGGGCTGCGCAACATTTATTCTCGATGACTACGAAAGTGACTGGATAGATGGACTCCTCCTCAAACCTTGGGTACTCAAGTGGAGAGTCAAAACACATGGCTTACTATACTCAGTGGTTCTACTAGGGTTAACCAACTAACTAGTACCATAGATACCACCAACATCTACAATTATTGTTGGTTAACCAACTAACTAGTACCCTCACTGACCTAGACCCCCACACATTTTTGCGATATGATCCCACAATCTTGATCTAGACTTATCCTCCAACCAGGAAGCACATTTCCTTCCCACAACACATGCCTCATGTGAATGATATTATAGTGTTCATGACATCTATCATTTAATGATATTTAATTTTGTCCAGATAACATCTTTATCATAGCTAATATCATTTTAACTTTGACAAAAGAGCACATGACATTAATCACCAAAATTATATGCTAAAACTGACTTTTTAGAATTCTCTTTAACCCATAGTTCCATCTTTTAGATCCAAAACTAGGGAACACCCAAGGTTTTTTTGGTGCCTTCAAATACACTATTCATGTTACCATTTTACATAGTAATTCACAAAACATTTGAATGTATAAAAATCAAGCATGTGGCATAATTAATAATTTATTTAATCTACTGATATCAACTGTGCAAACACACACACACACACACACACACATATATATATATATATATATATATATATATATATATATATATATATATATACTTTCTTACCATGAATGCTGGACTAGAATGTGGGCTTTTTGATTTTTGTATTAGTTGTGATGTTTCTAATTCTTGTAATTGGGTACGGAATTCCTCAATATCAACAGGATTATATCTCATGGGTTTTACTCTGATTATTTTATTTTCATCAATTAGTTCGATTGTAGCCCATTCTTGACTGATATTCCAAAGGGCTAATGGATTATCACTATAGTTCTTTTCAAATAATGCCTCAATATCTTGTATATTGAGTTGTGCAATGATTCTGCCTGTTATTGGTTGTTTTTTATTTGTAATATAATCACCACGTTTGCTGCGAAAATTAAATTTGTTTCTTTTATATGCTTTTTGTATTCTTTTTACTGTAATCCAATGGTCACAGGGTGTTAATAACTGAATATAATTTTGATGTTGTATATATAATTTAAATTTTTGTGTGAAGTTATTTCCTAATAATATATCTTGTTGTGCATATTCAGGGGTATAAAATGGTGGACATGTAATTATATAATTTCCTAAAATGATTTTAGGTTTTTTAACTCCATGAGTTAATTCGTGTCTTTTTCCCGTAAAATCTTTTCCATATGGTGGAGGTGCGGGGAAAATTGATGTTTTCTATTTGCATAGAAAATAGAAATTATACTAGGAATGAGTGCATTACAACAAATGGAACCATTTTCACTACAAAGGGAAGGACTATATTTTACACATAATAACCAAGAATATTTTTGGAAAAAAGACAATGACTAGTATATATAGTGTCTACATAGTAGCAGGAATTATATATGAGGAATATAAAACAGAATATTTTCATGCATTCATAGACACAGGTGCAGGAACTTGCATTGCGCGAAGACAATGTTTTCCTGAAAAATATATCACAACACTACCTACGTTATATGGAAAAGATTTTACGGGAAAAAGACACGAATTAACTCATGGAGTTAAAAAACCTAAAATCATTTTAGGAAATTATATAATTACATGTCCACCATTTTATACCCCTGAATATGCACAACAAGATATATTATTAGGAAATAACTTCACACAAAAATTTAAATTATATATACAACATCAAAATTATATTCAGTTATTAACACCCTGTGACCATTGGATTACAGTAAAAAGAATACAAAAAGCATATAAAAGAAACAAATTTAATTTTCGCAGCAAACGTGGTGATTATATTACAAATAAAAAACAACCAATAACAGGCAGAATCATTGCACAACTCAATATACAAGATATTGAGGCATTATTTGAAAAGAACTATAGTGATAATCCATTAGCCCTTTGGAATATCAGTCAAGAATGGGCTACAATCGAACTAATTGATGAAAATAAAATAATCAGAGTAAAACCCATGAGATATAATCCTGTTGATATTGAGGAATTCCGTACCCAATTACAAGAATTAGAAACATCACAACTAATACAAAAATCAAAAAGCCCACATTCTAGTCCAGCATTCATGGTAAGAAACCATGCAGAAATAAAAAGAGGAAAAGCTAGAATGGTAGTAAATTATAAGCAACTAAATCAATATACCAAGTTTGATGGATATTTTCTTCCACATAAAGAAACCTTAATTAATATGACAAGAGGAAAAAATATTTATTCAAAATTTGACTGTAAATCAGGATTTTACCAAATACGATTAGATGAAAAAAGTATACCATTAACGGCATTTAGCACTCCACAAGGACATTATGAATGGACGGTAATGCCCTTTGGATTAAAAAATGCTCCACAGATATATCAAAGAAGAATGGATAAGGTATTTGAACCATATAACTCTTTTTGTCTAGTATATGTTGATGACATTTTAATAGCCAGTAAAAATGAGGAAGAACATTATAAACATTTACAAATATTTTCCCTTCTTTGTCAAAAGACAGGAATAGTATTATCTAAGAAGAAAACAGAAATTTGTAAATCTAAAATAGAATTCTTAGGACTAAAATTAGACTCAAGTGGAATAGAATTACAGGAACATATTGTAGAAAAAATTGTTAAGTTTCCAGATAAAATAGAAGACAAAAAACAATTACAAAGATTTTTGGGATGTTTAAATTACGCTGAACAATTCATAGAAAACTTGGCAAAATTAAGGAATCCCTTACAAAAACTATTAAAGAAAAATACTATTTTTCTTATGACAGAAGAACTCATAAATCATGTTAGATTTATAAAAGAAAAATGTAAAAATTTACCAAGATTAGATCTTCCTTTAGAAAATGACGAATTAATAATAGAAACTGATGCCTCAGAAGAATTTTGGGGAGCAGTCTTAAAAAAGAAAGATGAACAAAAAGAAAAAATATGCAGATATACATCTGGAACATTTACAGATACAGAAAAAAGATATCACTCAAACGAAAAAGAATTATTAGCATTAAAAAAGGGAATTAAAAAGTTTTCCTATTTTTTATTACCTAAAAAATTCCTAGTAAGAGTTGATAATACGCAGGTAAAAGCTTTTATTAAAAATAATTTACCATCCACGCCAGAATATAAAAGACTAAGTAGATGGCAAACATTCTTTGCAGAATATATTTTTGATATAGAAATTATTAAAGGAGAAACTAACGTTCTTGCAGATTTTTTATCAAGAGAATACAATGGAGCAGGTTGACAAAAAACTTGCAGAATTGGAAGCTCGACTACAACGAAATTGCAATTTGTTACAAGAAAATTACGTAGAATTAGTAGAGATGATCCAAAAGCAAGATAAAATTATTGATAACATAGAAGAAAGCAAACAAGACATTGCAGGAATAATTGCTGATTTAAACTGCTTCAGAAGGGAGATTAAACAAAAAGGATCAGAAACAAGGACGGATAAAATGACAGGTAAAAGGCCGATAGACATATCTCTCCAGATTTCTGATTCTGTCAGAAAAAATAATGAAAATACAAGCCTGACGGCAAAAGAAAGCAGCTTTAAAACTGCTAAGACCAGCTTTACAGCTGAGAATACTATCTCCTCGGAGAAAGAAAGTAGCCAAGTGGCAAGAAGCAGTTTTCAAACTGCTATTTCTTCAGAAAATAGTTCCCGCCTAACAGCGGAGAATATGATCTCTTCGGAGAAAGAATCCCGCAATAAAGCGGAAAATATAAAATTGATGCCCGAAAGGATATATAAATTCAGGGTATCTCAGAATGAGCAGGAGTATGACCTGCAATTGAGTCTTGCAGAATTTTTAGCAAAAAATGAAAAAGAATATAGAACTTTATTAGAGATTGTTTACAATCTCAAAACGACAGAAACATGTGTTCCAGATCATACGGGAATATATCCCAGGATTAACTTTGACAAAGGAGCGGATCCAAGAATCATCAGAGACTGTTTCAGAATCGGAGCTGCAAATTTAATATATTTAAGCCAAGACCTTGGGGAAATACAAGGACTACCCCAAGATATTGCCAGAGCAATTAGAGAATTTAAAAGCAATAGTCCACTAGTAAAACCTACTAGTGACATTTATATCAAGATTTTCTCAGCATCGGAGGACTGGGAAAAATTAAAGAAATTCAGTCCAATACACTGCATTCAAATTGGGGTCTCTTCCCCAGAATACGTCACAGAGATTGATGCAGATTACAGAAAAGAATTTGAAGAGAACAAGGTTAACAAGGAATTTGTTGAAACTAGAAGGGCATTAGGATTAAAAGTCCTTTTCCAAGTATTGGAAAAATTAATTAATGAAAATCGAAGTTGGCTTCATAAAGCTTCAGATAACACAATTATTCTATCCAATACGAGAAGAACTAATACATCCACAAAAATCAATTTAGAAATGTTTCTAAAAAGAATAGAAACCGGACAAATCAAATCAAGAGACAGATGTCAGCAGATATTTTGCCAACTCAGAAGACATGAAGGGAAAATATGTCCCGCATGTCAAGATAAGATGGAAAGAGACAGCCATAGCAGCACAAGCCGATAAAAAGCATTCTAGAAGAAAACACGTCATCAATGACGTAAGAACACACTTGCAAGAAGCAAAGAACGACAAAGAATCCTCCACCGGACAGATGTACGTTGGAGAAAGATTTCAAAAAGAACGCTCGCCACCGGACAAGTGTTCGACAACCATGTAAAGAAAAAAGAGAAGCATCAATGTAAAGTAACCGAGAGAGTCTCTATATAAACTCTCGAGAGATAGTAGTAGGGGCACTCGTAGTCGGAGAGCCCGAAGAGTAGCTATGTATGTAAATTAGGTTTTGCAATAAAAGAGCAGAGGCTCGATTCCCCAATTCTATTCCAGATTCCATCTTCAATTTCTTGAGATGATTCTTGCGCGTTAAATCCTATAAGTGTAGGAAGCCAGCTCCAGCTGGAAGGGGATAATCCTTGTACTATCATAGAATAGGAAAGATAGTGTGTAACCCGTTACACCCCCAGTTCTTCTATCTTCATCAGTCGAGAGATATCTCTCCCTTATTTTATCCCGGAGGCCATCGTCCAGAAGTCCGATCAAGGAAAAGAGTGCATAAGGACATAGGGACATGAAGGCTATAGGATGATGAGGAGTCGGAGATCCGGAACGTCGAAGTCTAAGGAGTACTTCTCTTAGAAATCGTTAAGAGAAGATCGGCTGGCGATTGAAGATAAGAGGAAGCGAGGTGGGCAACACAGGTATACAGATTATTTTGCTATCTATGATACTCAGAGTGTTATCGTCTTCTTTCTGGATGCCAGTTTCTTACACTATGAATTTAATTATGCGAAAACCTCGTAATACAAAGAAGAAGATATTAAGAATCCGATCTAAAAAATGTAATAATTATAGACAAAATGATAAAGCTGAGAAAGCATACAACACCCATAAGGGCAGTTCGAGTATGTTTTCAAAGCATGATAACAGAATCAAAAATTTCTGCACCAACGAAGTGGTATCAGAGCCATGCAACGGTTCAAAACTCAAAGAAAATATTTTGATGAATGAATTTAACGATTTAGAAGATAATAACATATACGAAGCTTTAGATCTGGAATTTGAAGTTAATATTGAATAATATGTATAAGAAACTAGAAGTACAGGTTCATGAAAACCATTCGAAAAACTTTCAGAAAATCCAAGAAATGATAGTAGAATTACAAAGAACAATGGAATATTTGTATGAAAAACAAAATAACGAATGTTTATCAAAAATAAACTTATTCCAAACAAGTGGAAACGAAATAAGTTTATGTCCTCTTCAGATAGAAGAAACAGATGACTTTAAAATCGAACAATTAGAAAATAGATACTTAGAAGCCGAAGCAGAAGAATTAGACAGTCTAAGTCAAGAAATAGTAAGATTAACGGAAAAAGTTAGAACGGTAAACATGAAACCACTACAGGGAGAAAGTTCTGGAAGCCAAGTAACCATGCCTATTCCTACAACTGTCCCTAGCGGACAAGGCAGTAGAAATGAAACACCAGAACAACCAGGGGCGAGATACTGGTCAGATCCTAGCTTTAGAAGAAAACCTACTGATAGAAATAGATATGAAGGAATAAATTGGGCATCTGATAGAAGACCAAGTAATATTGCTATAGAAACCCCAGTTGATTATATGAATCAAGAATATATTAGCACTAATGGAATTTATTTAAATTTAAATTGTGTAAGAAATATAGATGAAGCCATAACAAGATGGGCAAAAGACACATATTTATCAGTTACGGCACAAAGTTATGATATTGAAACAACATCAAGATTTTGTCATTTAACCTTCCAAGGAATCGTAGCAGATTGGTGGAAAGGTTTAACTGACAACGATAAAGAAGCAGTAAAAGGAACAGCAACCACATTAGCTCAAGTAGTAAACAACTATGAAAACGAATTAAGAAGCGAATTTTTAGGAGAAACGTGGAATGTAAATAAAGACACAGAAAAAGAAAAAGAAAAACAGAGATTTATCTTTTTATTATATAACTTAAAACTCTGTGATATGTGCCGAATTGATGAATATATATGTAAATTCCAGGAATATTTTTATAAAATATATGACAGAACGGATAAAGAAAATGTTACCAACAAGAGTTTATTAAATTTATTTTATACCAAGGTACCCGACCCATGGGGATTTAAAGCGATGCAATTATATCCCCAATACATTGGACAAAGAGCAGATACATTAGGAGGACGAATAGAATTTTTAAGAATGAAATTAGAAGAATGGTGTGCAGAAGCCACACTAAGTAGAAAAACAAATAAAGTAGTAAAACAAGGACTTTGTTGTTCCCAATTAACTCATCCAATAACCATAGGATGTGAACCAATGAGGTACAATAGAAGAAACAAATATAAATTCAAGAAAAGGAAAAGGTTTGGATTTAAACCTAAACCGAAACAAAAATATTACAGAAGAAAGAAAAATTATAATAAAAAGAAACTAAAAGAATGTAAATGTTTTATATGTCAAGAAATAGGACATTATGCTAATGAATGTCCAAAAAGAGGATCTAAGAAGATTAATCAAAAGCAATTCGAGGAAATTATAGAAGAAGAACTTTCTGAGATCGAAAATATTCAAGAATTTGTCCAAACAACTGATGATGAGCAATCCGATGGATCAATCTATTATTTCTCAGACACAGAATCAGACTGAAGAAGAAATAATAGAAGAATATCAGGAAGAAGCAGGAAATTTCTTGCAAGAAGTATTAATAGATAGAAAATTATTTAATAGGATAAGAAACACCGAATTAAGATTAGAAAATTCTGATGGATTTAAAACATCAATTTTTGAGAAAATTACCCAAAGAAAACATATTTTTTATTATGGAATAACTAATAGAGAAATGCCTATGCAAATAGAATATACTAGAAATAGAATAAATATACCTTTACTACGAAAGGAGGACTTAATGAGGAAAATGGAAAAAATAAAAGATAGATCTAAAATAGGATGGATTCACATAGGAGCCATTCAAATGATGATCAAAGCAACTTTTAGAGAAGGAATAGATTCACCTATAAATATGGTATTAATGGATAATAGGATTAATGATAGAAGAGATGCTACGTTAGGAATATTACAAGGAAATCTTAGTCATCAGAAACTAATATTTAATATTTATCCAAAGATAAGTGTAAATATAAGAGATAATAATATAAACAGAACCTTAAGTTTAATACAGGATTTTCAAAGAACAGAATTTATGAAAAAAGGATCTATTCCTTATTCGATAACATATATAATAAGCTATGCTCTTAGTAATACACATCACTCAGAAAAATTTGAAGATAAAGATATTATAATGCTTCCTAATATATTTAAAGACATAGGAAAAATTACTAAGCCAGATATAATATCTGAAATAGATATACCAGAAAACATAAACATAGATGTTTCAGAGAAACCCCTAGTAACAGATAATAAAATCCCAAGAAGATTACGATATGAGGGAAATCAATTACAATTAACAAATGGAGATAGAATAGAAGAAGCTAGAGCAAGCACTGATAGATATAACGGAAGATTACGACCAATATTAAGAAATTTGCCAAGAACGACAAGTTTAAGAATTTTAGCAGACAATAGAAATGCTAGAAATTATAAATTATATGGAAAATACTTCAATGGACAAGAATGGAATATGACTACAATATTAATAGATTCAGGGGCAGGAGCTTCATTTATTCAACAAGGAATGATACCCTACTTAGAAAAAATACCCATAGGATCACCTTATGCATATACGAATTTTGATGGACAAGAATATGAAATCACACATCAGGCCATTGTTCCAATTGAAATACAAGATATAAAAATTGATATTACGCTATATGTACAATCAGATAGTCGTAATGACGACATAGAAATTATACTAGGAATGAGTGCATTACAACAAATGGAACCATTTTCACTACAAAGGGAAGGACTATATTTTACACATAATAACCAAGAATATTTTTGGAAAAAAGACAATGACTAGTATATATAGTGTCTACATAGTAGCAGGAATTATATATGATGAAACCACTACAGGGAGAAAGTTCTGGAAGCCAAGTAACCATGCCTATTCCTACAACTGTCCCTAGCGGACAAGGCAGTAGAAATGAAACACCAGAACAACCAGGGGCGAGATACTGGTCAGATCCTAGCTTTAGAAGAAAACCTACTGATAGAAATAGATATGAAGGAATAAATTGGGCATCTGATAGAAGACCAAGTAATATTGCTATAGAAACCCCAGTTGATTATATGAATCAAGAATATATTAGCACTAATGGAATTTATTTAAATTTAAATTGTGTAAGAAATATAGATGAAGCCATAACAAGATGGGCAAAAGCCACATATTTATCAGTTACGGCACAAAGTTATGATATTGAAACAGCATCAAGATTTTGTCATTTAACCTTCCAAGGAATCGTAGCAGATTGGTGGAAAGGTTTAACTGACAACGATAAAGAAGCAGTAAAAGGAACAGCAACCACATAAGCTCAAGTAGTAAACAACTATGAAAACGAATTAAGAAGAGAATTTTTAGGAGAAACGTGGAATGTAAATAAAGACACAAAAAAAGAAAAAGAAAAACAGAGATTTATCTTTTTATTATATAACTTAAAACTCTGTGATATGTGCCGAATTGATGAATATATATGTAAATTCCAGGAATATTTTTATAAAATATATGACAGAACGGATAAAGAAAATGTTACCAACAAGAGTTTATTAAATTTATTTTATACCAAGGTACCTGACCCATGGGGATTTAAAGCGATGCAATTATATCCCCAATACATTGGACAAAGAGCAGATACATTAGGAGGACGAATAGAATTTTTAAGAATGAAATTAGAAGAATGGTGTGCAGAAGCCACACTAAGTAGAAAAACAAATAAAGTAGTAAAACAAGGACTTTGTTGTTCCCAATTAACTCATCCAATAACCATAGGATGTGAACCAATGAGGTACAATAGAAGAAACAAAATATAAATTCAAGAAAAGGAAAAGGTTTGGATTTAAACCTAAACCGAAACAAAAATATTACAGAAGAAAGAAAAATTATAATAAAAAGAAACTAAAAGAATGTAAATGTTTTATATGTCAAGAAATAGGACATTATGCTAATGAATGTCCAAAAAGAGGATCTAAGAAGATTAATCAAAAGCAATTCGAGGAAATTATAGAAGAAGAACTTTCTGAGATCGAAAATATTCAAGAATTTGTCCAAACAACTGATGATGAGCAATCCGATGGATCAATCTATTATTTCTCAGACACAGAATCAGACTGAAGAAGAAATAATAGAAGAATATCAGGAAGAAGCAGGAAATTTCTTGCAAGAAGTATTAATAGATAGAAAATTATTTAATAGGATAAGAAACACCGAATTAAGATTAGAAAATTCTGATGGATTTAAAACATCAATTTTTGAGAAAATTACCCAAAGAAAACATATTTTTTATTATGGAATAACTAATAGAGAAATGCCTATGCAAATAGAATATACTAGAAATAGAATAAATATACCTTTACTACGAAAGGAGGACTTAATGAGGAAAATGGAAAAAATAAAAGATAGATCTAAAATAGGATGGATTCACATAGGAGCCATTCAAATGATGATCAAAGCAACTTTTAGAGAAGGAATAGATTCACCTATAAATATGGTATTAATGGATAATAGGATTAATGATAGAAGAGATGCTATGTTAGGAATATTACAAGGAAATCTTAGTCATCAGAAACTAATATTTAATATTTATCCAAAGATAAGTGTAAATATAAGAGATAATAATATAAACAGAACCTTAAGTTTAATACAGGATTTTCAAAGAACAGAATTTATGAAAAAAGGATCTATTCCTTATTCGATAACATATATAATAAGCTATGCTCTTAGTAATACACATCACTCAGAAAAATTTGAAGATAAAGATATTATAATGCTTCCTAATATATTTAAAGACATAGGAAAAATTACTAAGCCAGATATAATATCTGAAATAGATATACCAGAAAACATAAACATAGATGTTTCAGAGAAACCCCTAGTAACAGATAATAAAATCCCAAGAAGATTACGATATGAGGGAAATCAATTACAATTAACAAATGGAGATAGAATAGAAGAAGCTAGAGCAAGCACTGATAGATATAACGGAAGATTACGACCAATATTAAGAAATTTGCCAAGAACGACAAGTTTAAGAATTTTAGCAGACAATAGAAATGCTAGAAATTATAAATTATATGGAAAATACTTCAATGGACAAGAATGGAATATGACTACAATATTAATAGATTCAGGGGCAGGAGCTTCATTTATTCAACAAGGAATGATACCCTACTTAGAAAAAATACCCATAGGATCACCTTATGCATATACAAATTTTGATGGACAAGAATATGAAATCACACATCAGGCCATTGTTCCAATTGAAATACAAGATATAAAAATTGATATTACGCTATATGTACAATCAGATAGTCGTAATGACGACATAGAAATTATACTAGGAATGAGTGCATTACAACAAATGGAGCCATTTTCACTACAAAGGGAAGGACTATATTTTACACATAATAACCAAGAATATTTTTGGAAAAAAGACAATGACTAGTATATATAGTGTCTACATAGTAGCAGGAATTATATATGAGGAATATGAAACAGAATATTTTCATGCATTCATAGACACAGGTGCAGGAACTTGCATTGCGCGAAGACAATGTTTTCCTGAAAAATATATCACAACACTACCTACGTTATATGGAAAAGATTTTACGGGAAAAAGACACGAATTAACTCATGGAGTTAAAAAACCTAAAATCATTTTAGGAAATTATATAATTACATGTCCACCATTTTATACCCCTGAATATGCACAACAAGATATATTATTAGGAAATAACTTCACACAAAAATTTAAATTATATATACAACATCAAAATTATATTCAGTTATTAACACCCTGTGACCATTGGATTACAGTAAAAAGAATACAAAAAGCATATAAAAGAAACAAATTTAATTTTCGCAGCAAACGTGGTGATTATATTACAAATAAAAAACAACCAATAACAGGCAGAATCATTGCACAACTCAATATACAAGATATTGAGGCATTATTTGAAAAGAACTATAGTGATAATCCATTAGCCCTTTGGAATATCAGTCAAGAATGGGCTACAATCGAACTAATTGATGAAAATAAAATAATCAGAGTAAAACCCATGAGATATAATCCTGTTGATATTGAGGAATTCCGTACCCAATTACAAGAATTAGAAACATCACAACTAATACAAAAATCAAAAAGCCCACATTCTAGTCCAGCATTCATGGTAAGAAACCATGCAGAAATAAAAAGAGGAAAAGCTAGAATGGTAGTAAATTATAAGCAACTAAATCAATATACCAAGTTTGATGGATATTTTCTTCCACATAAAGAAACCTTAATTAATATGACAAGAGGAAAAAATATTTATTCAAAATTTGACTGTAAATCAGGATTTTACCAAATACGATTAGATGAAAAAAGTATACCATTAACGGCATTTAGCACTCCACAAGGACATTATGAATGGACGGTAATGCCCTTTGGATTAAAAAATGCTCCACAGATATATCAAAGAAGAATGGATAAGGTATTTGAACCATATAACTCTTTTTGTCTAGTATATGTTGATGACATTTTAATAGCCAGTAAAAATGAGGAAGAACATTATAAACATTTACAAATATTTTCCCTTCTTTGTCAAAAGACAGGAATAGTATTATCTAAGAAGAAAACAGAAATTTGTAAATCTAAAATAGAATTCTTAGGACTAAAATTAGACTCAAGTGGAATAGAATTACAGGAACATATTGTAGAAAAAATTGTTAAGTTTCCAGATAAAATAGAAGACAAAAAACAATTACAAAGATTTTTGGGATGTTTAAATTACGCTGAACAATTCATAGAAAACTTGGCAAAATTAAGGAATCCCTTACAAAAACTATTAAAGAAAAATACTATTTTTCTTATGACAGAAGAACTCATAAATCATGTTAGATTTATAAAAGAAAAATGTAAAAATTTACCAAGATTAGATCTTCCTTTAGAAAATGACGAATTAATAATAGAAACTGATGCCTCAGAAGAATTTTGGGGAGCAGTCTTAAAAAAGAAAGATGAACAAAAAGAAAAAATATGCAGATATACATCTGGAACATTTACAGATACAGAAAAAAGATATCACTCAAACGAAAAAGAATTATTAGCATTAAAAAAGGGAATTAAAAAGTTTTCCTATTTTTTATTACCTAAAAAATTCCTAGTAAGAGTTGATAATACGCAGGTAAAAGCTTTTATTAAAAATAATTTACCATCCACGCCAGAATATAAAAGACTAAGTAGATGGCAAACATTCTTTGCAGAATATATTTTTGATATAGAAATTATTAAAGGAGAAACTAACGTTCTTGCAGATTTTTTATCAAGAGAATACAATGGAGCAGGTTGACAAAAAACTTGCAGAATTGGAAGCTCGACTACAACGAAATTGCAATTTGTTATTACGTAGAATTAGTAGAGATGATCCAAAAGCAAGATAAAATTATTGATAACATAGAAGAAAGCAAACAAGACATTGCAGGAATAATTGTTGATTTAAACTGCTTCAGAAGGGAGATTAAACAAAAAGGATCAGAAACAAGGACGGATAAAATGACAGGTAAAAGGCCGATAGACATATCTCTCCAGATTTCTGATTCTGTCAGAAAAAATAATGAAAATACAAGCCTGACGGCAAAAGAAAGCAGCTTTAAAACTGCTAAGACCAGCTTTACAGCTGAGAATACTATCTCCTCGGAGAAAGAAAGTAGCCAAGTGGCAAGAAGCAGTTTTCAAACTGCTATTTCTTCAGAAAATAGTTCCCGCCTAACAGCGGAGAATATGATCTCTTCGGAGAAAGAATCCCGCAATAAAGCGGAAAATATAAAATTGATGCCCGAAAGGATATATAAATTCAGGGTATCTCAGAATGAGCAGGAGTATGACCTGCAATTGAGTCTTGCAGAATTTTTAGCAAAAAATGAAAAAGAATATAGAACTTTATTAGAGATTGTTTACAATCTCAAAACGACAGAAACATGTGTTCCAGATCATACGGGAATATATCCCAGGATTAACTTTGACAAAGGAGCGGATCCAAGAATCATCAGAGACTGTTTCAGAATCGGAGCTGCAAATTTAATATATTTAAGCCAAGACCTTGGGGAAATACAAGGACTACCCCAAGATATTGCCAGAGCAATTAGAGAATTTAAAAGCAATAGTCCACTAGTAAAACCTACTAGTGACATTTATATCAAGATTTTCTCAGCATCGGAGGACTGGGAAAAATTAAAGAAATTCAGTCCAATACACTGCATTCAAATTGGGGTCTCTTCCCCAGAATACGTCAAAGAGATTGATGCAGATTACAGAAAAGAATTTGAAGAGAACAAGGTTAACAAGGAATTTGTTGAAACTAGAAGGGCATTAGGATTAAAAGTCCTTTGCCAAGTATTGGAAAAATTAATTAATGAAAATCGAAGTTGGCTTCATAAAGCTTCAGATAACACAATTATTCTATCCAATACGAGAAGAACTAATACATCCACAAAAATCAATTTAGAAAGGTTTCTAAAAAGAATAGAAACCGGACAAATCAAATCAAGCGACAGATGTCAGCAGATATTTTGCCAACTCAGAAGACATGAAGGGAAAATATGTCCCGCATGTCAAGATAAGATGGAAAGAGACAGCCATAGCAGCACAAGCCGATAAAAAGCATTCTAGAAGAAAACACGTCATCAATGACGTAAGAAGACACTTGCAAGAAGCAAAGAACGACAAAGAATCCTCCACCGGACAGATGTACGTTGGAGAAAGATTTCAAAAAGAAGAACGCTCGCCACCGGACAAGTGTTCGACAACCATGTAAAGAAAAAAGAGAAGCATCAATGTAAAGTAACCGAGAGAGTCTCTATATAAACTCTCGAGAGATAGTAGTAGGGGCACTCGTAGTCGGAGAGCCCGAAGAGTAGCTATGTATGTAAATTAGGTTTTGCAATAAAAGAGCAGAGGCTCGATTCCCCAATTCTATTCCAGATTCCATCTTCAATTTCTTGAGATGATTCTTGCGCGTTAAATCCTATAAGTGTAGGAAGCCAGCTCCAGCTGGAAGGGGATAATCCTTGTACTATCATAGAATAGGAAAGATAGTGTGTAACCCGTTACACCCCCAGTTCTTCTATCTTCATCAGTCGAGAGATATCTCTCCCTTATTTTATCCCGGAGGCCATCGTCCAGAAGTCCGATCAAGGAAAAGAGTGCATAAGGACACAGGGACATGAAGGCTATAGGATGATGAGGAGTCGGAGATCCGGAACGTCGAAGTCTAAGGAGTACTTCTCTTAGAAATCGTTAAGAGAAGATCGGCTGGCGATTGAAGATAAGAGGAAGCGAGGTGGGCAACACAGGTATACAGATTATTTTGCTATCTATGATACTCAGAGTGTGGACGATGGCCTCCGGGATAAAATAAGGGAGAGATATCTCTCGACTGATGAAGATAGAAGAACTGGGGGTGTAACGGGTTACACACTATCTTTCCTATTCTATGATAGTACAAGGATTATCCCCTTCCAGCTGGAGCTGGCTTCCTACACTTATAGGATTTAACGCGCAAGAATCATCTCAAGAAATTGAAGATGGAATCTGGAATAGAATTGGGGAATCGAGCCTCTGCTCTTTTATTGCAAAACCTAATTTACATACATAGCTACTCTTCGGGCTCTCCGACTACGAGTGCCCCTACTACTATCTCTCGAGAGTTTATATAGAGACTCTCTCGGTTACTTTACATTGATGCTTCTCTTTTTTCTTTACATGGTTGTCGAACACTTGTCCGGTGGCGAGCGTTCTTCTTTTTGAAATCTTTCTCCAACGTACATCTGTCCGGTGGAGGATTCTTTGTCGTTCTTTGCTTCTTGCAAGTGTCTTCTTACGTCATTGATGACGTGTTTTCTTCTAGAATGCTTTTTATCGGCTTGTGCTGCTATGGCTGTCTCTTTCCATCTTATCTTGACATGCGGGACATATTTTCCCTTCATGTCTTCTGAGTTGGCAAAATATCTGCTGACATCTGTTGCTTGATTTGATTTGTCCGGTTTCTATTCTTTTTAGAAACCTTTCTAAATTGATTTTTGTGGATGTATTAGTTCTTCTCGTATTGGATAGAATAATTGTGTTATCTGAAGCTTTATGAAGCCAACTTCGATTTTCATTAATTAATTTTTCCAATACTTGGCAAAGGACTTTTAATCCTAATGCCCTTCTAGTTTCAACAAATTCCTTGTTAACCTTGTTCTCTTCAAATTCTTTTCTGTAATCTGCATCAATCTCTTTGACGTATTCTGGGGAAGAGACCCCAATTTGAATGCAGTGTATTGGACTGAATTTCTTTAATTTTTCCCAGTCCTCCGATGCTGAGAAAATCTTGATATAAATGTCACTAGTAGGTTTTACTAGTGGACTATTGCTTTTAAATTCTCTAATTGCTCTGGCAATATCTTGGGGTAGTCCTTGTATTTCCCCAAGGTCTTGGCTTAAATATATTAAATTTGCAGCTCCGATTCTGAAACAGTCTCTGATGATTCTTGGATCCGCTCCTTTGTCAAAGTTAATCCTGGGATATATTCCCGTATGATCTGGAACACATGTTTCTGTCGTTTTGAGATTGTAAACAATCTCTAATAAAGTTCTATATTCTTTTTCATTTTTTGCTAAAAATTCTGCAAGACTCAATTGCAGGTCATACTCCTGCTCATTCTGAGATACCCTAAATTTATATATCCTTTCGGGCATCAATTTTATATTTTCCGCTTTATTGCGGGATTCTTTCTCCGAAGAGATCATATTCTCCGCTGTTAGGCGGGAACTATTTTCTGAAGAAATAGCAGTTTGAAAACTGCTTCTTGCCACTTGGCTACTTTCTTTCTCCGAGGAGATAGTATTCTCAGCTGTAAAGCTGGTCTTAGCAGTTTTAAAGCTGCTTTCTTTTGCCGTCAGGCTTGTATTTTCATTATTTTTTCTGACAGAATCAGAAATCTGGAGAGATATGTCTATCGGCCTTTTACCTGTCATTTTATCCGTCCTTGTTTCTGATCCTTTTTGTTTAATCTCCCTTCTGAAGCGGTTTAAATCAGCAATTATTCCTGCAATGTCTTGTTTGCTTTCTTCTATGTTATCAATAATTTTATCTTGCTTTTGGATCATCTCTACTAATTCTACGTAATTTTCTTGTAACAAATTGCAATTTCGTTGTAGTCGAGCTTCCAATTCTGCAAGTTTTTTGTCAACCTGCTCCATTGTATTCTCTTGATAAAAAATCTGCAAGAACGTTAGTTTCTCCTTTAATAATTTCTATATCAAAAATATATTCTGCAAAGAATGTTTGCCATCTACTTAGTCTTTTATATTCTGGCGTGGATGGTAAATTATTTTAAATAAAAGCTTTTACCTGCGTATTATCAACTCTTACTAGGAATTTTTTAGGTAATAAAAAATAGGAAAACTTTTTAATTCCCTTTTTTAATGCTAATAATTCTTTTTCGTTTGAGTGATATCTTTTTTCTGTATCTGTAAATGTTCCAGATGTATATCTGCATATTTTTTCTTTTTGTTCATCTTTCTTTTTTAAGACTGCTCCCCAAAATTCTTCTGAGGCATCAGTTTCTATTATTAATTCGTCATTTTCTAAAGGAAGATCTAATCTTGGTAAATTTTTACATTTTTCTTTTATAAATCTAACATGATTTATGAGTTCTTCTGTCATAAGAAAAATAGTATTTTTCTTTAATAGTTTTTGTAAGGGATTCCTTAATTTTGCCAAGTTTTCTATGAATTGTTCAGCGTAATTTAAACATCCCAAAAATCTTTGTAATTGTTTTTTGTCTTCTATTTTATCTGGAAACTTAACAATTTTTTCTACAATATGTTCCTGTAATTCTATTCCACTTGAGTCTAATTTTAGTCCTAAGAATTCTATTTTAGATTTACAAATTTCTGTTTTCTTCTTAGATAATACTATTCCTGTCTTTTGACAAAGAAGGGAAAATATTTGTAAATGTTTATAATGTTCTTCCTCATTTTTACTGGCTATTAAAATGTCATCAACATATACTAGACAAAAAGAGTTATATGGTTCAAATACCTTATCCATTCTTCTTTGATATATCTGTGGAGCATTTTTTAATCCAAAGGGCATTACCGTCCATTCATAATGTCCTTGTGGAGTGCTAAATGCCGTTAATGGTATACTTTTTTCATCTAATCGTATTTGGTAAAATCCTGATTTAAAGTCAAATTTTGAATAAATATTTTTTCCTCTTGTCATATTAATTAAGGTTTCTTTATGTGGAAGAAAATATCCATCAAACTTGGTATATTGATTTAGTTGCTTATAATTTACTACCATTCTAGCTTTTCCTCTTTTTATTTCTGCATGGTTTCTTACCATGAATGCTGGACTAGAATGTGGGCTTTTTGATTTTTGTATTAGTTGTGATGTTTCTAATTCTTGTAATTGGGTACGGAATTCCTCAATATCAACAGGATTATATCTCATGGGTTTTACTCTGATTATTTTATTTTCATCAATTAGTTCGATTGTAGCCCATTCTTGACTGATATTCCAAAGGGCTAATGGATTATCACTATAGTTCTTTTCAAATAATGCCTCAATATCTTGTATATTGAGTTGTGCAATGATTCTGCCTGTTATTGGTTGTTTTTTATTTGTAATATAATCACCACGTTTGCTGCGAAAATTAAATTTGTTTCTTTTATATGCTTTTTGTATTCTTTTTACTGTAATCCAATGGTCACAGGGTGTTAATAACTGAATATAATTTTGATGTTGTATATATAATTTAAATTTTTGTGTGAAGTTATTTCCTAATAATATATCTTGTTGTGCATATTCAGGGGTATAAAATGGTGGACATGTAATTATATAATTTCCTAAAATGATTTTAGGTTTTTTAACTCCATGAGTTAATTCGTGTCTTTTTCCCGTAAAATCTTTTCCATATAACGTAGGTAGTGTTGTGATATATTTTTCAGGAAAACATTGTCTTCGCGCAATGCAAGTTCCTGCACCTGTGTCTATGAATGCATGAAAATATTCTGTTTTATATTCCTCATATATAATTCCTGCTACTATGTAGACACTATATATACTAGTCATTGTCTTTTTTCCAAAAATATTCTTGGTTATTATGTGTAAAATATAGTCCTTCCCTTTGTAGTGAAAATGGTTCCATTTGTTGTAATGCACTCATTCCTAGTATAATTTCTATGTCGTCATTACGACTATCTGATTGTACATATAGCGTAATATCAATTTTTATATCTTGTATTTCAATTGGAACAATGGCCTGATGTGTGATTTCATATTCTTGTCCATCAAAATTCGTATATGCATAAGGTGATCCTATGGGTATTTTTTCTAAGTAGGGTATCATTCCTTGTTGAATAAATGAAGCTCCTGCCCCTGAATCTATTAATATTGTAGTCATATTCCATTCTTGTCCATTGAAGTATTTTCCATATAATTTATAATTTCTAGCATTTCTATTGTCTGCTAAAATTCTTAAACTTGTCGTTCTTGGCAAATTTCTTAATATTGGTCGTAATCTTCCGTTATATCTATCAGTGCTTGCTCTAGCTTCTTCTATTCTATCTCCATTTGTTAATTGTAATTGATTTCCCTCATATCGTAATCTTCTTGGGATTTTATTATCTGTTACTAGGGGTTTCTCTGAAACATCTATGTTTATGTTTTCTGGTATATCTATTTCAGATATTATATCTGGCTTAGTAATTTTTCCTATGTCTTTAAATATATTAGGAAGCATTATAATATCTTTATCTTCAAATTTTTCTGAGTGATGTGTATTACTAAGAGCATAGCTTATTATATATGTTATCGAATAAGGAATAGATCCTTTTTTCATAAATTCTGTTCTTTGAAAATCCTGTATTAAACTTAAGGTTTTGTTTATATTATTATCTTTATCTCTTATATTTACACTTATCTTTGGATAAATATTAAATATTAGTTTCTGATGACTAAGATTTCCTTGTAATATTCCTAACGTAGCATCTCTTCTATCATTAATCCTATTATCCATTAATACCATATTTATAGGTGAATCTATTCCTTCTCTAAAAGTTGCTTTGATCATCATTTGAATGGCTCCTATGTGAATCCATCCTATTTTAGATCTATCTTTTATTTTTTCCATTTTCCTCATTAAGTCCTCCTTTCGTAGTAAAGGTATATTTATTCTATTTCTAGTATATTCTATTTGCATAGGCATTTCTCTATTAGTTATTCCATAATAAAAAATATGTTTTCTTTGGGTAATTTTCTCAAAAATTGATGTTTTAAATCCATCAGAATTTTCTAATCTTAATTCGGTGTTTCTTATCCTATTAGATAATTTTCTATCTATTAATACTTCTTGCAAGAAATTTCCTGCTTCTTCCTGATATTCTTCTATTATTTCTTCTTCAGTCTGATTCTGTGTCTGAGAAATAATAGATTGATCCATCGGATTGCTCATCATCAGTTGTTTGGACAAATTCTTGAATATTTTCGATCTCAGAAAGTTCTTCTTCTATAATTTCCTCGAATTGCTTTTGATTAATCTTCTTAGATCCTCTTTTTGGACATTCATTAGCATAATGTCCTATTTCTTGACATATAAAACATTTACATTCTTTTAGTTTCTTTTTATTATAATTTTTCTTTCTTCTGTAATATTTTTGTTTCGGTTTAGGTTTAAATCCAAACCTTTTCCTTTTCTTGAATTTATATTTGTTTCTTCTATTGTACCTCATTGGTTCACATCCTATGGTTATTGGATGAGTTAATTGGGAACAACAAAGTCCTTGTTTTACTACTTTATTTGTTTTTCTACTTAGTGTGGCTTCTGCACACCATTCTTCTAATTTCATTCTTAAAAATTCTATTCGTCCTCCTAATGTATCTGCTCTTTGTCCAATGTATTGGGGATATAATTGCATCGCTTTAAATCCCCATGGGTCGGGTACCTTGGTATAAAATAAATTTAATAAACTCTTGTTGGTAACATTTTCTTTATCCGTTCTGTCATATATTTTATAAAAATATTCCTGGAATTTACATATATATTCATCAATTCGGCACATATCACAGAGTTTTAAGTTATATAATAAAAAGATAAATCTCTGTTTTTCTTTTTCTTTTTCTGTGTCTTTATTTACATTCCACGTTTCTCCTAAAAATTCTCTTCTTAATTCGTTTTCATAGTTGTTTACTACTTGAGCTAATGTGGTTGCTGTTCCTTTTACTGCTTCTTTATCGTTGTCAGTTAAACCTTTCCACCAATCTGCTACGATTCCTTGGAAGGTTAAATGACAAAATCTTGATGCTGTTTCAATATCATAACTTTGTGCCGTAACTGATAAATATGTGGCTTTTGCCCATCTTGTTATGGCTTCATCTATATTTCTTACACAATTTAAATTTAAATAAATTCCATTAGTGCTAATATATTCTTGATTCATATAATCAACTGGGGTTTCTATAGCAATATTACTTGGTCTTCTATCAGATGCCCAATTTATTCCTTCATATCTATTTCTATCAGTAGGTTTTCTTCTAAAGCTAGGATCTGACCAGTATCTCGCCCCTGGTTGTTCTGGTGTTTCATTTCTACTGCCTTGTCCGCTAGGGACAGTTGTAGGAATAGGCATGGTTACTTGGCTTCCAGAACTTTCTCCCTGTAGTGGTTTCATGTTTACCGTTCTAACTTTTTCCGTTAATCTTACTATTTCTTGACTTAGACTGTCTAATTCTTCTGCTTCGGCTTCTAAGTATCTATTTTCTAATTGTTCGATTTATTTTATACCAAGGTACCCGACTACAACGAAATAGCAATTTGTTACAAGAAAATTACGTAGAATTAGTAGAGATGATCCAAAAGCAAGATAAAATTATTGATAACATAGAAGAAAGCAAACAAGACATTGCAGGAATAATTGCTGATTTAAACTGCTTCAGAAGGGAGATTAAACAAAAAGGATCAGAAACAAGGACGGATAAAATGACAGGTAAAAGGCCGATAGACATATCTCTCCAGATTTCTGATTCTGTCAGAAAAAATAATGAAAATACAAGCCTGACGGCAAAAGAAAGCAGCTTTAAAACTGCTAAGACCAGCTTTACAGCTGAGAATACTATCTCCTCGGAGAAAGAAAGTAGCCAAGTGGCAAGAAGCAGTTTTCAAACTGCTATTTCTTCAGAAAATAGTTCCCGCCTAACAGCGGAGAATATGATCTCTTCGGAGAAAGAATCCCGCAATAAAGCGGAAAATATAAAATTGATGCCCGAAAGGATATATAAATTCAGGGTATCTCAGAATGAGCAGGAGTATGACCTGCAATTGAGTCTTGCAGAATTTTTAGCAAAAAATGAAAAAGAATATAGAACTTTATTAGAGATTGTTTACAATCTCAAAACGACAGAAACATGTGTTCCAGATCATACGGGAATATATCCCAGGATTAACTTTGACAAAGGAGCGGATCCAAGAATCATCAGAGACTGTTTCAGAATCGGAGCTGCAAATTTAATATATTTAAGCCAAGACCTTGGGGAAATACAAGGACTACCCCAAGATATTGCCAGAGCAATTAGAGAATTTAAAAGCAATAGTCCACTAGTAAAACCTACTAGTGACATTTATATCAAGATTTTCTCAGCATCGGAGGACTGGGAAAAATTAAAGAAATTCAGTCCAATACACTGCATTCAAATTGGGGTCTCTTCCCCAGAATACGTCAAAGAGATTGATGCAGATTACAGAAAAGAATTTGAAGAGAACAAGGTTAACAAGGAATTTGTTGAAACTAGAAGGGCATTAGGATTAAAAGTCCTTTGCCAAGTATTGGAAAAATTAATTAATGAAAATCGAAGTTGGCTTCATAAAGCTTCAGATAACACAATTATTCTATCCAATACGAGAAGAACTAATACATCCACAAAAATCAATTTAGAAAGGTTTCTAAAAAGAATAGAAACCGGACAAATCAAATCAAGCGACAGATGTCAGCAGATATTTTGCCAACTCAGAAGACATGAAGGGAAAATATGTCCCGCATGTCAAGATAAGATGGAAAGAGACAGCCATAGCAGCACAAGCCGATAAAAAGCATTCTAGAAGAAAACACGTCATCAATGACGAAAGAAGACACTTACAAGAAGCAAAGAACGACAAAGAATCCTCCACCGGACAGATGTACGTTGGAGAAAGATTTCAAAAAGAAGAACGCTCGCCACCGGACAAGTGTTCGACAACCATGTAAAGAAAAAAGAGAAGCATCGATGTAAAGTAACCGAGAGAGTCTCTATATAAACTCTCGAGAGATAGTAGTAGGGGCACTCGTAGTCGGAGAGCCCGAAGAGTAGCTATGTATGTAAATTAGGTTTTGCAATAAAAGAGCAGAGGCTCGATTCCCCAATTCTATTCCAGATTCCATCTTCAATTTCTTGAGATGATTCTTGCGCGTTAAATCCTATAAGTGTAGGAAGCCAGCTCCAGCTGGAAGGGGATAATCCTTGTACTATCATAGAATAGGAAAGATAGTGTGTAACCCGTTACACCCCCAGTTCTTCTATCTTCATCAGTCGAGAGATATCTCTCCCTTATTTTATCCCGGAGGCCATCGTCCAGAAGTCCGATCAAGGAAAAGAGTGCATAAGGACACAGGGACATGAAGGCTATAGGATGATGAGGAGTCGGAGATCCGGAACGTCGAAGTCTAAGGCTTCAATTTCTTGAGATGATTCTTGCGCGTTAAATCCTATAAGTGTAGGAAGCCAGCTCCAGCTGGAAGGGGATAATCCTTGTACTATCATAGAATAGGAAAGATAGTGTGTAACCCGTTACACCCCCAGTTCTTCTATCTTCATCAGTCGAGAGATATCTCTCCCTTATTTTATCCCGGAGGCCATCGTCCAGAAGTCCGATCAAGGAAAAGAGTGCATAAGGACACAGGGACATGAAGGCTATAGGATGATGAGGAGTCGGAGATCCGGAACGTCGAAGTCTAAGGAGTACTTCTCTTAGAAATCGTTAAGAGAAGATCGGCTGGCGATTGAAGATAAGAGGAAGCGAGGTGGGCAACACAGGTATACATATTATTTTGCTATCTATGATACTCAGAGTGTTATCGTCTTCTTTCTGGATGCTAGTTTCTTACACTATGAATTTAATTATGCGAAAACCTCGTAATACAAAGAAGAAGATATTAAGAATCCGATCTAAAAAATGTAATAAATATAGACAAAATGATAAAGCTGAGAAAGCATACAACACCCATAAGGGCAGTTCGAGTATGTTTTCAAAGCATGATAACAGAATCAAAAATTTCTGCACCAACGAAGTGGTATCAGAGCCATGCAACGGTTCAAAACTCAAAGAAAATATTTTGATGAATGAATTTAACGATTTAGAAGATAATAACATATACGAAGCTTTAGATCTGGAATTTGAAGTTAATATTGAATAATATGTATAAGAAACTAGAAGTACAGGTTCATGAAAACCATTCGAAAAACTTTCAGAAAATCCAAGAAATGATAGTAGAATTACAAAGAACAATGGAATATTTGTATGAAAAACAAAATAACGAATGTTTATCAAAAATAAACTTATTCCAAACAAGTGGAAACGAAATAAGTTTATGTCCTCTTCAGATAGAAGAAACAGATGACTTTAAAATCGAACAATTAGAAAATAGATACTTAGAAGCCGAAGCAGAAGAATTAGACAGTCTAAGTCAAGAAATAGTAAGATTAACGGAAAAAGTTAGAACGGTAAACATGAAACCACTACAGGGAGAAAGTTCTGGAAGCCAAGTAACCATGCCTATTCCTACAACTGTCCCTAGCGGACAAGGCAGTAGAAATGAAACACCAGAACAACCAGGGGCGAGATACTGGTCAGATCCTAGCTTTAGAAGAAAACCTACTGATAGAAATAGATATGAAGGAATAAATTGGGCATCTGATAGAAGACCAAGTAATATTGCTATAGAAACCCCAGTTGATTATATGAATCAAGAATATATTAGCACTAATGGAATTTATTTAAATTTAAATTGTGTAAGAAATATAGATGAAGCCATAACAAGATGGGCAAAAGCCACATATTTATCAGTTACGGCACAAAGTTATGATATTGAAACAGCATCAAGATTTTGTCATTTAACCTTCCAAGGAATCGTAGCAGATTGGTGGAAAGGTTTAACTGACAACGATAAAGAAGCAGTAAAAGGAACAGCAACCACATTAGCTCAAGTAGTAAACAACTATGAAAACGAATTAAGAAGAGAATTTTTAGGAGAAACGTGGAATGTAAATAAAGACACAGAAAAAGAAAAAGAAAAACAGAGATTTATCTTTTTATTATATAACTTAAAACTCTGTGATATGTGCCGAATTGATGAATATATATGTAAATTCCAGGAATATTTTTATAAAATATATGACAGAACGGATAAAGAAAATATTACCAACAAGAGTTTATTAAATTTATTTTATACCAAGGTACCCGACCCATGGGGATTTAAAGCGATGCAATTATATCCCCAATACATTGGACAAAGAGCAGATACATTAGGAGGACGAATAGAATTTTTAAGAATGAAATTAGAAGAATGGTGTGCAGAAGCCACACTAAGTAGAAAAACAAATAAAGTAGTAAAACAAGGACTTTGTTGTTCCCAATTAACTCATCCAATAACCATAGGATGTGAACCAATGAGGTACAATAGAAGAAACAAATATAAATTCAAGAAAAGGAAAAGGTTTGGATTTAAACCTAAACCGAAACAAAAATATTACAGAAGAAAGAAAAATTATAATAAAAAGAAACTAAAAGAATGTAAATGTTTTATATGTCAAGAAATAGGACATTATGCTAATGAATGTCCAAAAAGAGGATCTAAGAAGATTAATCAAAAGCAATTCGAGGAAATTATAGAAGAAGAACTTTCTGAGATCGAAAATATTCAAGAATTTGTCCAAACAACTGATGATGAGCAATCCGATGGATCAATCTATTATTTCTCAGACACAGAATCAGACTGAAGAAGAAATAATAGAAGAATATCAGGAAGAAGCAGGAAATTTCTTGCAAGAAGTATTAATAGATAGAAAATTATTAATAGGATAAGAAACACCGAATTAAGATTAGAAAATTCTGATGGATTTAAAACATCAATTTTTGAGAAAATTACCCAAAGAAAACATATTTTTTATTATGGAATAACTAATAGAGAAATGCCTATGCAAATAGAATATACTAGAAATAGAATAAATATACCTTTACTACGAAAGGAGGACTTAATGAGGAAAATGGAAAAAATAAAAGATAGATCTAAAATAGGATGGATTCACATAGGAGCCATTCAAATGATGATCAAAGCAACTTTTAGAGAAGGAATAGATTCACCTATAAATATGGTATTAATGGATAATAGGATTAATGATAGAAGAGATGCTACGTTAGGAATATTACAAGGAAATCTTAGTCATCAGAAACTAATATTTAATATTTATCCAAAGATAAGTGTAAATATAAGAGATAATAATATAAACAGAACCTTAAGTTTAATACAGGATTTTC